>CM075067.1:64832574-66065074 GCA_037428765.1 Rubia yunnanensis | reverse complement strand
GAGATTGAACTCGAATACTGTACGATATTGAACTCAAATATTGTACGAACTCGAATACTGTACGAGATTGAGCTCGAATATTGTACGAACTCGAATACTGTACGGGATTGAACTCGAATACTGTATGAGATTGAGCTAAAATATTGTACGAGATTAAACACGAATATTGCATGAACTCAAATACAGTACGAGATTGAGTGCGAATTTTGTCCGAACTCGAATACTGTACGAGATTGAATTCGAATACTGTACGAGCTCGAATAATGTACGAGCTCGAATACTGTACGAACTCGAATATTGTACGAGATTGAACTCGAATAATTTGTGAATTATAGTGAATATTTATGTTAAATATTACACATCATTTAATTGAGTAATTTTGGATATTTATTGGGTATTTGTTAGGTTCCCATTGAATTAACATAATATGGGACCTATTGAGGTCAAAATTTTCCATTAACATAATTATTCTCATCCCAAATACTAAAAAATAATGAGCATTTAATATTTGATCCCATTGGATAATGACAACTTGTAACGGTAAAAAATTTTTAATGATAACTTATTGGGTTAATTATATAATGACTTATTGGATAATATATTTTAACCCATTGGATCATATAAATATCTCATGGGTTATCCAATGAATTGTCCATTTAATAACCGAACTCATTTATGATCCAACCCATTATGACCCATTAATAAATGAGTTAATTGAATAATGACCCATTGAATAATGATCTATTGGATTTGGATAATGAATTTATCCAGTTAACCCATTTAACAGACCTACCCTGATTCCATATTCCTAATAGTGATTGGAATTCGGTGTCTGGAATTCGGTGTCTGGAACTCGTTGATGACGATTAGCCCATCTACTCTTGTCATCTTTAAACTTTGTAGCAATGTTTTTCCTTGATTCGGCATTTATAAACTCTTCTTAAACCTCCTATGGTACTCATCACCCATTTCTTAGCGGCATCCGGTAGAAGGTAATTTTTCTAGACACAGAATGGCAATTAATAATGAAAAGAGGCACGATACGATAAAAAAGTAAAATAAAAGAAAGGCAGGTACTTAGAAAACATATCAACACGTAGACCCATAGCTTCTCTTTGCTTGGAAATTTATGCCAAGACATATAGGTTAATGGTGCATTGTCGTAGTCGCGAGCAATTGTGCCCAAAAATTGGTAACTTTTTCGGAAACTTCCTTCATTAAAATTTTCCTTCCTTCATTAAATTTTATTGGAAACTTTGCATCTGGAATCATTTCCATTAGAAGTAGAAGATCATCCACGACAACATTACTTGTGCCATGACAGGTCTTAAAGAGAAAGAGCCTATTGATAAAATAAATTATAGAAAATCTTTTACACCCAGAATTTTTTTTTTCCTTACCCTCTTCTACAAACTAATAAAAAATTTCAGCATCTTGATTTGGACCTTTTTGTACACTACTCTGCTCTAGGCTATCTCTAAATGTGTCATGCCATAAGTTATCAGTATGGTCATGCATCGGCCTATTTCCATCTAAATATTTTGATGATGATGATGAAAATTCCTCCCCATGAAAAATCATACTTCATAGTTTTTGACAAATCCCTCTCGTTTAAAATGATTGTATACTTCATCCCCAGTACACCAATATCAATTTTTACATCGCTTGCAAGGACATTTAATCTGGTCTCCTCTAGATGATTTAGCAAATGAAGTTTCAAGAAAGTGTTTCACCCCATACTCAAATTCAGATGACATTCTAGGCTAATACATTCACCTTCTATCTTCTCCCATTATTCCAAAACTCTAAACTAACAACAAAGAGTAACAAAAACAACTAATTCAGATAAAATTGAAATACTGATTTATTGAGTATCACACACAATTAATTAAGGATTGTCTATTAAGCTTAATACAATAGTGAAAATATATAGATTAACATGCAATTCCACCAGTGCTAACACAATCACTCGATAAAGATAGAGCACTCAGAACATATGTTTTCTAGCAAAAAGATCATCAATATTTGTGAGCACATCAAGATTGAAGATCAAGCAGCATTGACTATATGGTGGTGAAATAGTGTTTAGATGATATAGAAAGTTACTCTCTTAAGTACTAGGGGTGATTTTCACATAGTATGGTGTTCTTCCATTTTTCTTATTTCAAATCTGGTAATTCTCTTTTGAATTTGTCATCCTCACACCATGAGGAGATCTAACACTAAGAATAAAGGGAAAACACAACAATCAAAGGAGAGAAAAACATTTTTTTAAGGAGGAGGTGATCAGCTTGGCTTTGTTGAAGGATGAGGGCAAGGGAAAAAAACAAAATAGAGTTGAAGAGTGTTGTTGACTAGTCACTTTCAAGCCATAAAGAAGCTAAAAGCCAAGGAGTGGAAGAAAAAGAAGTTTTTGAAGAAGCAAAAAATGTGGGTTCAAATTCGAATTTCAGTTCTAAAGAAGGGAGAAAAATTGTTTGGAGTGAAGAAGTGGAGGAGGGGAGCAAGAAGGAGGTCAGATCTTGGAGTTCAATACTCAAAGCTAGCTTGGCGGAGATTCAATATTACCAACCCGTGGAGATAGTTGGGCTGTTTATGGGTGAAATCACCATGGAGGAGGTGGAAGAAAGCTCAAAGTAATGGGAGACTACTATTATGTGCAAGGTTTCGGGCAGCAACCCACCATTCAAAGTCACGGAGAGGTTCTTTTTTCGGATTTGGGGAAGAAGAATCAATAAGGTGTGACTTCTAAATTCAGGAGTTTTTATGCTTAAATTTCAAAGTAAGGAGCATAAAGGGGCTTTTTGGAGAAAGGAGTGGTGTTCTTTGATGGGAAACCCGCTTTATTGAAATATTGGAATGCAGGTGTGATTGAAGAACCTAATGTTGTCCCAGTTTGGATTCAGCTCCCCGGATTGCCATTGAAGTATTGGAAACCAAAACTCATATAGTGAGTCCACTTGGTAAGCCTTTAAACCTTGATAGAGCAACACAAGAGAGGGAGATGCTGGATTTTGCAAGGGTGCAAGTTGAGGAGATGATAAGTGAAACCCTTCCGGACAAGTTGATTTACCTTAATGAAAACAAGGTGATTGTTAGCCAGCAAATCTGTTTTAAGTGGAAGCCAACTAAATGTGGAAAATGTAGGATAATTGGACATAATGAGGTGTGTAGGAAGAAAAATGAAGCTGAAAAAATTCAAACGAATAGGAGGATTTATGTGCCAATTGAGAGGATTGTGAAAGAAGATGAGAAGCAAGATGGAGTGAAAGATGTTAAGGGGCAGCAAAGGGAATCTAAAGAGCAGCAATGGGAAGTTAAAGGGCTGCTAGGGGAGGAGATTGAGTTCAAAATGGTAGAGAAAGAAATAAGGGCAGCAAGGAAGAAAGAAGAAAATCCGAGGAGTTCAAGGAGTGAAGGTAATGGGCATACTCTCTTATCCGACCCTCCTTATGAATAGTAGATTTGCTTGTTGGAATGTAATGGGTTTGAATAAATGTGATAAGCATAGGAGGGTGAAAAACTTTTGTATGCCTAATCATATAGGTTGTTTGAGGCTGTTGGAAACTAAGTAAAAGAAAAAAACCAAAAAACAAATGTGGGGGAGAATCGGGCTTGGTTGGGAGTTGATAACAAATGAAAATGTTATAGGTGGGAGAATTCGGTTAGGTTGGAGGGCTGATTTTTATAATATGAAGGTGTTGAATGTTGGGGATCAATGGATAAATTTTGGTGGGTTGATTAGCAGCATTAACTTGAAATTCTTCTTGACGGTAGTGTATGGTCATAACACCATTGAAAAGAGGAAACCAATGTGGGAGTTCCTAAAGGAGCAAGGGAGTAGAGATGATAAACCATGGCTGATCATAGGAGATTTTAACTCTCCTTTAGATTTTGGGGATGGAGAAGGTTGGAAAGAAGTTGAAGACACCCAGGATGTTGTTCGTGATTTACAAAGGATTTACAACAAGCTGAACGATATTATTCACTGTCAATAGTTAACCATGGTGAAGATGCTTTGCCAACAGAAGGAGGCTAGAAATTATGCTGCAAGTAAGACTCACAATGGCCATCAAAAGACACTAATCATTGATAAACAATGTACTCACCTTTCATCTTCTGTTATTGGTTGGCAAAGTAAGTTTGACGAACAGTTTGCTATCAACACTTAGCTGCAAAGTGACAATGAGGAGCTTCGCGTTGAGCATGCCCGGCTTGATAAGTCTGAACACTAACTTGAGAATGCTTGTGTTGAGTACAAAGATAAACTTTAGACTTCCCATCTATCATCTAGAAGGGCTAATGATCGTGAAAATCTTACTATGGAAATTGGTGGGCAGAGGATTAACTTGTCTGAGGTTATCCAATCGCATATTCGGTGCGTAGAAGAGGAAGTACAAAATTTTACAGCTGAGATGAAGAGATATGAAGAAATCGTTAATGTTATGAGTATGCAGCTCCATCGCGAGAAGTTCAGTTTTCTAACTGACTTCAAGGTCTACTACGCTAGATATCTTGGTCATATGGAGTGAAGGGATCTAATATGCCATCCTGCTTATTTACACATGAAATAGCGGTACCACCATATAGTTAGTGAGGAGCGTATGGCTGAAGAAAATTGGCATAGGGCTGAGCACTCCCATTATGAAGCTGAGCACGGTCGTCCTTGTGGTGTTTCATCCTCTTCTGGATTATCACGAGCATCTAGGCATAGGTATATCTCCTGATTTAAGCTACTTAGTCCTTTTTGTAATGCTTTGAATAATATTGATGTGATTTTGCAAACTTGCATGTCCGCTATCACTTAATAAACTATATTTCATGAACACTTATGGTGACATCTTCTTGCCGGTTGTATGAGTCATGTGATTGAGTTTGCAAAGTTACAAGATCTATAGCTTGCATAGTCAGTATGGCAAAGCTTCAAGATCTATTGCTTGCATATTTAAGAGCTTCGAATTTGTGCAAGATCTATTGCTTGCTTGTGTCATTGTTATGGGAAAATCTACCTTTGTTCAAGATCTATAGCTTGCGATTGTAAATTTGCAAGATCTAAAGCTTGCAAGTGTCAGTAGTTGTGCAAGATCTATAGCTTGCGAGCATGATACATGTGTTTGCGTTCAACCTTTGAAACTTGAAAAACCTCAGTGCATTGACTGCAATGTGTTATTATCTAAACTTTCTAAGTAGAGATCTAAAAATGTAATCATGCCCAGCAAGAAAATTTTTAATATAAATAATGTACGACTGCAATAATGTCGCCTTGAAAACGAATGCAACCAATGATAATCTCATGGTTTCTGTACCACTAGATGCTTCCTATCTTTTCCTAAATCTAGACATAAAACCTTCTCAAATTGGTCACATTCACTGCTGCTATCCAACCTTTATAGCTCGTAACAATTGGATTTGTGAGCCTTCGTAAACTTGTAAGGTCCCTCCCACTTTGGGCATAGCTTTCCTCATTTTTTTGCCAGGCTTGCCTTGTTCTTTCGTAACACAAGATTGCCAATCTGAAATCGTGTTACCTTAACCTTCTGATTGTAAGCTCTAGCCATTCTTTCTTTATACTTAGCCACTATGATCATTGCCAGTTCCCTTTTTCTTCCAGTTCATCTAGATCCTGTAATTGCATACTCGGAGGCTCTAATTACCGATTTCTACTGGAATTTTTGCTTTGTAGGCATAGACTAGATTGTATGGTGTCTTCCCAGTTTGTTCTTAAATGGTCGTTCTATATGACCATAGGGTGCTGGGTCAGCAAGTTTGCTTTCCATCCAATCATTTGTGAATCATTTGAACAATGGCCATATTCATTACTTCTACTTGTCTATTAGCCTGAGGGTGCGCTACATATATGAACTTTTGAAGAATCCCAAGTTTTGAACACCAAACAGTAAAGGTACCACTCGTGAAATATGTACCATTTTCCGTGACAGTATTATTTGGCACCCTGAAGTGACACGCTATATTCTGCTAAACAAATTTTCTTGTTACCTCAGTTGTGACTCGTCTTAATGGCTTCGTCTCCACCCACTTTGTGAAGTAATCGATTGCTAAGATCAAGAATTTAGAGTTGCTTTACCTTTTGGAAAAGGTACCACTAGGTCAATCCCCCCATTTATCAAACGACCAAGCTCCATAAATCCCTCTCAAAGCAGCTTGTGGCTTATGCAACATCGAAGCATTGCTTTGGAAACTCTTACATTTAAGCACGAAGTTGTGTGTATCGTTAAACATAGTCGGCTAGTAGTATCCTGCTCGGATGATCTTCTTTGCCACTTTTCTAGCTTCCTGATGCATTATAAACAGCCCTTTGCACACTCTTCTTAAAATCTCACTTGCCTGCTCGGGTCCTACGCATTCTATCCACGGGGACATAAAATCTTTCTAATAAAAGGTTCCATGTTCATAGGTGTAGTTGTTAGAACGTAACTCCAATTTTTGGGCTTGCACTTTATCTTCTGGCTATGTTCCTTTCGCTAAGTACTCTATTAGTGGTGTCATCCAGTTTACACCTTTCGTCTAGATTGTTCACACAGTAGTTAAAATCATGCTTTTGATTGGAACAACCTCTACTACCACCTCTCTGTGTTCGTTCAAAGATTAAAATCCAACCATTGCTAGCTTGCTTAGTGCATCCACCTTTGTATTTTCACTTCTTGGTACATGTTGGATGTCGAAGTACTCGAGCTGGGCTATGAGTTACTGAACTCTCTTTAAATACTTCACCAATTGTCCTTTTCATACTTCATAGTCTCCTCTAACCAGCTAGACTACGATTAGTGAATCACTGAATACTCGGATACTTTTAACCTTCATTCTAATGGTGAGGTCCAGTCCACCTATCAAAGATTCATACTCCGCTTCGTTGTTAGTGAGTGGGAATTCAAAGCGAAGTGAGTACCTATGTTCACCTCCTTCTGGGTTTATCAACAGGAGTCCTGCACCACAACCCTTTCAGTTGGATGCTCCATTAACGAACAATTTCCATGAAAATTCTTCCTACTTCAATTTCCCTTTATTGATTCCAAGATTCTAGTGCTTATTTGCTCTTTGTGTGTCTTTGGTGGTCATTTTTGCGATTAAGTCTGCTAATGCCTGAGCCTTGATTACTTTTCTTGGTTGGAATTGGATCTCAAATTATCCCAGTTTCAGAGCCGACTTTGTCATTCTACAAGAAGATTCAGGCTTGCTAAGAATGTTATTGATTCGGAAATTGGCGTAGACCACGATGTGACAACTGTTAAAAGATGTTCTCAATCTTCCTGCTTATTACATTAAAACTAGGGTTAACTTCTCAACCGGCATGTATGCCTTCTCTGCGTTTTGCAATATTTTGCTGATATAGTAGACTGACCCTCATTTTTTGGCCTTCTTGGTGCACTAAAACAGAGCTGACTACATTCTACGAGATTGCCAAATACAAATAAAGGGTTTCTTCAGCAACAGGTGACTTCAATGTTGGCAATACTTGAAGTTGTTCTTTCAAACAGCCGTACGATTTTCGACATTTTTTGCTCTAACTAAACTTCTTGGCCTTCCTTAAAACATTGAAAAGTGGGAAATGTTTTTTTGCTACTTTTGAGACAAACCAACTAAGCGCTGCTAGTGACCCTATCAGTACTTGTACCTCCTTAACTGTTCGTGGCTAGGGAAGATCTACTATAGCTTGGTTTTCTCTAAGTTAGCTTTATTTCATTTTTAGGATACCTTGTATCCTAAGAACTTACCTACGGTTACTCCGATTACGCATTTTTTTAGGTTAAGCTTCATCCCGATGCTACGTAATGTGTCCAAAGATTCCTTTAAATCCGCACCGAAGTCACCCACCTTCTTGCTTTTGATAACTATGTCATCAACAAATGCCTCAACATTTTGCCCTATTTGGTTACAAAATGCATTATCGACCACTCTCTGGTACGTTGCCCCACATTTTTTTAAGCTTAAATGGCATATTTACATAACAAAACATTCTGAAGCTTGTTATAAAAGCCGCTTTCTTTGCATTCTCCAGATTCATCAAGATTTGGTGGTATCCCTTATACTCATCTAAGAATTCCAGGACTTCATACCATAAAATTGCTTCATCTAGTTGATCAAATTTGGGTAAATGATAGCAGTCATTTGGGCATACCTTGTTTAGATATGTGATGTCGATACAAATTCTTCACTCCGCATTTGATTTTTTCACCATGATTGGGTTCGCTTGCCACTTCAAGTATATGGCCTCTTTCACTACACCGGCTTGAAGCAGCACTGTAACTTCCTCTTCAATTGATTTTTTCCTATCATGGGTCTACTCCTCCCATATTTTGGAAGCTCCATGCAAAAGTATCTTTATGGATTCGTAAGACTTCTACGACCCTTCTCTTTTCCATGCATAAAAGATGTTTTCCTATCTTTACGCAATTTGAATTGTCATGTTCATTTAAGCTAACCTGCTCTGTTTCTTCCCCCAAGTCTACTACTAATTCTGGCTACTCTAGTAGCCTACCATCTAAGACTGTGCTGACCATCTTTGCCTTTGCAAAAATCTTCCCTGACTTCATTGCGATAACCATGTGCTGTCTCGTCATTTGCTGGTTTGCTCTTATAGTCACGATTCCAGCTGGAGTTGGGAATTTCATTACTAGGTGGTAAGGGGACCATATTGCTTTTTCCGCATTCATCTAGGGTGTTTCGATGAGGTCGTTAAATGTGCTTGGAGCATCCATGACCACGAAGTCACATAAGACCGTACAATTTCTTCCACTTTCACTAATGGTGACAGGTAGCTGTATGTTCCCCAAATGCCTTTCTGCTTGCCCCATGAATCCTACAAGTGAGGATGTGGACTTTTTAAGATCAGTTCACTTGAAACCTAACCTGTCGAAGCAATCCATGAATAATATTTCAGAGTATTGCAGAGTAATACTTCTTGGATTGCTTTGGAATAGTATTACTCGAAACCTAACCTTTGGAAGGAACAATAATACTCCTTGAACCTCTATTTTATAGTGCTAACATAGGTGCCGACTCCTAAGACAGCTCTTTGTTCACTTGTCATATCTCTTTCCTTGACTTTGTCAGAGGCGTATCTTGGAATGGTGTGCCTTTCAACCTTGGTTCTCTTCCCTTGAAAGGGATGTTTCCATTTCCATTCCTTATAAACCCCCTTTTGCAAATCCTTTATTATTTGCTTTTAGCCTCGTTCCCGCTCTATCTTGCGGTTGTTCACCTCTTTTGTTCGCACATGCTCAATAATCTTTTTAGCTCTCTTGGGTTTTCGGGCATGTTCACTGTTAGTGTTTTTGTAGAACTCTCATGATCCCACGCGTCCTGTGAATGTCCCAACGAAGATTGGAATGACATGTCGCAAACCTGTAAACTCTCCGTGACAAATCTATTATGATACTCTGCCAGACCTTCATCACTTCCCTGGGCTATGTTTTTTAGATATGTGACCATTTTTTATGAATTTCAGATCCAAAAATTGCGCCAAAGGCTTAATACTTCCATTTGGAAGGCCCTCGTGCCACGTGATCGCTGTCCCTGGCAAGAAAATCGAGAATGCCTTGCATACCAATTCGATGTTCACATCATGAAATCACATCCTATTTCTATATGAGTGTAAGAATTAATTTGGTTCTGTGGTCCAATCGTAGATTTTAACATGTAAGGGAAATTTGAAGTCTTTTTGCATCCTGAAATTCTGCATATGTGGCGCTAGGGGTGATTTGCATACGTCATTGTCTGCCACTATGTCCCACAATTCTTCTCCATACTTGATATTCTCATGCTCCTGACTTAATCTTTTTTCCATTGTGGGAGGGTTTGGCTTGAGTGTCATCAGTAATTGGTTGTACAAACTTTCTCTTTTCGCTTATAAGAATGTTACGAACGCCCACCGTTCTTTTTCTTGGTTATTGTTGGAAGATTTTGCTTCCTCTTCTTCCTCCTCTATTTCTTCCTTACTACCCTCCTTTTCTCTACTAGGGCTGTGATCCTGGTCATGCATGCTTCTATTGCGTCGTGGTGTTTGTTCTTGTGTCTTGTGATTATGACTCTTGGTGAATAGTATTGTTTACCTAAAGGATATTGAAATGTTTTTTTTTGGTTCCCCACAGTTAGCAATAAATGATGTGGTAATCTAGTCAGGAAAACCAATTGTTGCTCACTCCATGAATCTCCTCCCATGTAAAGTAAGTCCTGAAAGTTATTCCCAGAGAAAAGCTCCGATGATCAAGTCAGTCCCTCTCTTCAAGAATTGGAATTTCTTAGTATAGCCTGACTTACCTCGATTGGTCTTTGTCTTGTCCTTTTTATGGTGTGGTACAAACATGGCTTCGCTTCATCCAGATTCACCATCGTGGGCTTGATCGTGGCTCCGATAATGGCAGTTCTAGTCTGAGAGTTTAATCGTTGCTCCTACCTTTCACGATTCGTGGTTTGATTCCCTTTGGCAAGCTTCCTCCTTTTCTTATTAAGTCTGTGGCCTGTTGTGAACCGTGCTTGTGATTTTGGCCAGTGACCCAGCGCTATGGAGCTTATGTGTTGGGTATGCACCAGAGCATAAACTAATGCATGTGTGTTTTGGAAATTGGGGTAGCTTGCCCTATATGCCATATTTGTTATCATAAGGAAAGAAGAATTGGGGTTGTCGATGAAGAGATTGTTCTGAAGGTAACAAAATGGGTGCCTGCAAAATGTGTGGTGCCTTAAGAGGTTTTATAAGAATGCCTAGGATGCAAAGAACACGGTATGGTACAAAGACATGGGTTGTCTTGATGTTGATATTATCTGCCATCTTACTGATGCAGACCAGTGGAATTTACGGATGACTTTGTGTACTGACAGTACGAATACCTTTAATAACATGTCATTGAAACATAGTTCATGGCTGGTTATGTACGCTATTTACAATCTACCTCCGTATTTGTGCTTGAAGAGGAAATATATTTTAATTCATTTAATGATTTTGGAGCCGGGACAACCGTTGCAGCTTGGCCCGTTACTCGAGATTCTCGATTAACCCAGAAATGGCATCGATACCTATTTAGCCCCTCTTGTTGAAGATTTGAAGGTTTTATGAGTTGATGTTTTTTATGGTTTTTGTGGGACGGAGTTTAAGGTGAAGGTCATGCTTTTTTGCATAATAAATTATTTATTGTCTTATGGTAATATTTCAAATTATGTGGTTAAGGGCCACAAGGAATGTACCACATTCAAGGAAAGTACATATTTCTAGTAGTTGAAGAATGGTAGGAAGACAATGTATCTAGACTATAGAAAATTCCTCCCGACGAAGCATAAGTAGTTACAAGACGACACACTTCATTTTGTTGGCGGGAGGGAGAGGAAGAAGGCTCCCAAAATATTGATTTGGGTTGTTATCCACAACACGGTAAAGATATTGAATGTTGTTAGAAAAAAAGATATCCAAGGTGCTTTCCACAAATGATGGACCTTGGAAGAAAATATCAATTTTCTTTGATTTACCGTACTGGGAGAATTTGGAGGTTCGCCATTTTTTAGATGTAATGCATATATAGAAGAATGTGTTCAAGAGTTTAATTGGGAAGAAAATTTACATTCCTGGTAAGACGAAGGATAGCTTGAATGCATGGAAAAACATGGATGAACTCAGTCAGTATATGAGGTGATTTAGCTCCAGAGGTAAAAGAAAAATGGACGTACCAGCCACCCGCCCCTCATAGTCTTTCAATCAGTGAGAGGAGGTTGGTTTTTTAGTGTGTTCAGGGAATCCAGGTACTATCTAACTACTATTCCAATGTCAGTAGTTTTTTGAATGATGAATCGCAACTTAATATGTTGAAATCATATGATTGCCACGGGTTGATGCAATAACTATTGGTCGTTGCCATCTATAGAGTCAGGGAGGAGGAGGTGATATTTTGCATCATGCTCATGTATTTCTTTTTCAACCCCATATGCTGTAAGAATATTAGCAGGAAACATCTTGAAGACATGAAGCATGAGGAGGTTGTAGGGCTATGTTTGTTTGAGAAGTACTTTCCCCCATCATTCTTTAACATTATGGTCCACCTCGTTGTAAATGTGGTTAGGTAAATAAAAATATGTTGTCTCGTGGGGATGCATTGGATGTAACCGTTTGAGCGGCACATGAGGTTTTAAGAGTTATGTATTCACTCATACATGACCCGACGCCTGCATTGTCTAGAGGTATGTCGTAAGAAAAGGGGTTTTAAAACTACAAAGATAAAAAGCCTTGGGGGCAAGGGATATCCACTTCCAAATCTAATGTAGGTCATTGAATCATTCACTCATTCTATCATATATCATTACATGACTCAACATCAACATACCCATCTAGCAAGAATCACAACACGTTATGCACAAGAAGTTCTAAGTTCACGCTCATAGATTTTCATGCAAAGGAGCTACGGAATTCGTCACGTTCCTAACACCTAACCAATTCAATCATACAAGCACTCCCTATGCTAAAGCAACTCATGGCACAAATGAAGTGAAACACACCATCAAGAATACACATATGCTAAATAACAAATGCTTCAAGGATGAATTAAAATCATCTATTCAATACTTCAACTACTTGTTGTGGAGACTAAACTCCTATCCTTCTTAGTTCGTAGTTTACAAGAGTGAGTTCGACATCTCTCGTCAAACCTCACCAATGACTCCCGTTGTCGCGACCACGACTCAAGGTATCCCATTGGTGGAATTTAATCACGAAGAACCAACAAGCTTGGCAATGCTTATGACCACTACACCGTGACTAAGCATTTAACCAATTCATGCAATTACACGAGATTGGATGAACGTGCAACGCACATTCATCCAAGAGCATATAACTCTCTCGTTTGCTACACAAACGAACATGACGAAGAGTTAAACATCAATCACATTCATCTAGCACATTATCAATCCATCAACACAATCAAAAGCTCTAAATCATACTCATACATTCCTAACAAGAACAGGGGGGAAATTAACCCAAATCCCCCAAACCCTAGCTAGCAATTCATACAAGTATTTCATATGCTCAAGCTTTCAACAACATCAATGAAATCAACAATTAACATTCAAAGCACAATAAATGCACAATAGCAAAAATACCAAATAGATAGATAAAATGAGTTCTTACTACATAGAGATATGGAAGCTTCAATCCTTTGCTCCCAAGTACAACAACTACTCTAGAACAAGAAAAGACATAGAAACTAAGAAAAGAAGAAGAGAAAACCTAGGGTTTTGGCCCAAAAATGGAAGAGAAAAGTGGCCAAAAGCTGTGGAAAAGAAGGGGGTGAAGAGGTATTTATAGGGGAAGAAAAAGGGGAGAAAAACGCTGCTGCAGGGCTGACTGGACGCTGTCGTCGCGACTTGCGACGAGCTTCATCGCTAGTCGCGACCAAATCAGTAACTCCATCCCTGTTTTGTTTTGTTTCCTCCGGGTGAACCGTTGATCCGTTTCGGGAGTTCTTGTAGTCGATTTTATAGTGCTCGAGAAGAGGAATCCAATGGTGCCACTCTTGAAGGCTGATTCTTCTCGGAAAACTCTGAGAACCCTGGATCATCATTCATCCGTTGCTTTGCTCTCCTTTCTTCACCTCTTCACTTCTTCAAATCTTCACAAAGCTCAAATGTAAGTCTTCAAATCTTCAAAGATATCTTTCAAAGTCTTCAAATCTTCAAAGTCTTCAAACAAATCACCTTGTCACACAAAATCATCTAAAAAGTGATAAAAACGCCAAAGTCGCTTTTATCGCGCCTTAAATGATTTCAAGGCAAAATGCCACATTCAGAGCACAAAATTGTCCGAAACCTAATCCTAAAAACCCTAAAATATCCGCATAAAATGGACACATCAAACCTCCCCACACTTAAACCTTACTCGCCCTCGAGTAAGAAAAGATTCAAGCACACGGAAGAAATGACATATCCGCATCCTAAAAACCCTAAAATAACCACATAAATGGCCTCATCAAACCTCCCCACACTTAAACCTTACTCGCCCTCGAGTAAGAAAAGATCCAAGCACACGGAGGAATTCATATGGCCATATCCTAAACTAATCCCCCAAACAAAGCCTCAAAAAAACTCTCAATATCATAAATCCCAAAATAAAAGCTCACATGAGAATTTTTCACACACACATCCCCAATCCTAAATCTAACCAAACCTACCACTTATCAATTCACTACCCATAAAAATATTTCAAAGCCCAGAATTGATATTCCCAAAGTCCAATGACACAAGATGAAGTTAAAACCATTTAAGAGGTTTAAGCACATACTTCACCTAATGCCAATATATCCACCAAAATCCAATGACATAAAATGAAGCTAAAGCCATATAAGAGGTTCAAACACATGCTTCACCTAATGCCAATATATCAACCAAAAACGAAGTAGAAAGAGATAAGGAATTTCATAACCACACTTCGTTTCCTAACCCACTAAGCTACCCAATCCCAAGAGGTCTATAGATGTTGAGCTACCCGATCCATCCATGTGACAACCGCAACCTTATGACTCCAACGCCGGCAAATGAGTGAAATCTTAGAATTTTTCTTTTTCTCTCTTTTTCTCTCATTTTGCCTAGGAGCTCTTTCGAGTTTTCATCCTAGCCACACATCATGTTTCTTTAGCTCACATCTCACCTTTTTCCGCACATTTTAGCCTCTCATTTTTGCCTAGGCCGCCCTTTCGGGTTTTCAACCTATCCGGGCCCCCAATGTTGCTTAAGTTGCCCTCTCGGGTTTTCAACTTAGCAGGTTTTCTTTTTTTTTTTTAAATATTTTTTTTCTCATGTTTTTCCAATGAAAAGTAGCAAAAATCATTCCAAAAATATCTAGCATGCATGTGAATCCTCTAACCCCTCCCCACACTTAAAACATTACATTGCCCTCAATGTAAACATATAAGGCAAGAACAATAACAATCAAGGTAAGGGGGTAGAGTGACACCCGTTTCTCCGCAAAGTCGCCGGTGATGTGGCGCAATCCAATGTAATTGTATGGTCCCGAAATCGGTTTCGGAACCGGAAGGGGGAGCAAAGATGCCGTAGAAGAACTCACCCCTCGAGAAAAGCATTGTCTCCGTGGCGCCGTTTGATCAAGGCTAACACCACAAAGAACAACATTAAACTCACAAGTACATAAGGATTTGTAATACTAGGCTTAGCATCAATAGTTAATAACCATAGTGTTTTCAAAGAACAACCAATCCACTCTCAACCACCACTATAAGATTATTCATTAAAAATATCCAACATATATTGACATGTATACAAGCATCATTATAAGATATGCACTTACGGTCACAATGATGTAGTCGGCATACTACAATCAACAAATGTACTATAAAGATGCAAGAATGTTCATATGCCAATATATGTAGGATGGTGGAGGAATGAGAGGTATGTGATGGTTCTTGGGAGTGTTGGGTGGAGAAGAAGGAAGAATCATGCAATGTTTAAGATCAAATGAAAACTTGGAATTTTCATCGCGACTCTCGACTGAAGTGGTCGCGACTCGCGACGGACTTCATCGCGACTCGCGACGGGTTCGTTGCGACTCATGAAAAGTAGAGGCCGGGAGCATAATTTTTGGAAAAATTTTCTGATCACGTCGCGACTCATGACCTCTTAGTCGCGACTCGCGATGGCCCATCGCGAGTCTGTCGCGACTCGCAGAAAGTTGGTTCCGAGAGCTCAAAAATTCTGAGCTCGTCGCGACTCGCGATGAAGCTCATCGTGACTCGCGACAAGCATCGCGAGGTTATCGCGACTCGTGGAAAGTTGGCGCTAGGAGTGGATTTTTCTCCCCTGTTCGTCGCGACTCGCGACGAAGCTCATCGCGACTCGCGACGACAGGGTATCCCAGGCTTAAAAATTTTTCGTTTTCTTACCAACTGTCCAAGCTTTCTTCCCTCATTCATTGATCTCGTTCCTTCATCTCCTTCATTGCAATGCACTTTATGTTGCTACAAAATCACAGAAAAACATGCCATAAAAAGAACAAAACAAAACAACAACAAAAACAAACTAAGAAACACAAACTAAGAAACAAAAACTAAAAGAAATGCCGAATTTGTTTAACTTCGTCGGAACGACGAAGCTCCGTATTTTTAAGGTCGTCGGCACGACCCTAATGTTATCCGTATGGTGAAGGCTTGAACCCCTTCACCATGAGCTTCCAAAAGTCGAGAGGTGGGGGTACAAAACTTTCAAGAGGAAAGGTTTGTGGAGGTGGAGATGGTTCAAAGGGAATTGAGTGGTTAGGGAGCTTGGGATAATCTTTTGGCTCCTCTCTCGTTTCCCTCAAAACTTCCAAAAATGGTGGAGTTGGTTCACTAGGTGGGAGAAGGGGTGACGATGCTAATGGATGTAGCACTATCACCTCTTCCTCCATTTTTCTATCCTCTACAACCAACTCCTCATCCCTTTCAAACTCAAAATCATTTTTATTGGTGACCTCACTCACCGAGTCATCGAGTTCAAGTTGGGATGGTGTATTTTCGGAATCACGAGCTTCCATGCGGGCCAACACCTCTAATATGTTCCTCGCATGCCCCTCAATGGCCTCAACACTAGAGGAGAGCTGGGTATCCGGCTCCTCACTAGTAAAGGTGTTCAAGTTTGCTATGGTATTTAAGACATCCTCACGTGTCAAACTTGAACTTCCTTGTTGGGCTTGGTTTTGGGGTATGGTATAGGGTGGTGATGGCCAACTAGGTTGCTCGTAATGTTGGTTTTCCGGCTCATTCTCATACCACCAATCCAGACTACCACTCCATTCCAGATTGTTAGAGTTGTGGTATGGAAAACGCTCTTGAACATTTTGCCCTTGAAAACCAACATCTCCAACCTCTTGATAGCACTCTTCATAGTACCCATGGTTTTGAAAACCAAGGGTTCTTTCTCGGTCATCGTGCTTTTCCCACAACAAAGGGCAAGATTCGGTAGGATGGTCGGAACGACACATCCTACAAAACCTTGCTTGTTGAGCCTTTCTTCTCATCATGAGTTCCCTCAAGGTGAGACACTCCATTAAATTTTTTTTTTCAAAAGTTTGGAATCATAGTGCAAGGATTCTTGATAATATAAATTACCAAGAACTCAAGCAATACCTACTCCGAACAAAAACAACCACCAAGTAGTGGAAAATAAAAACAACTAGCCAATACACAACCAAATACACCTAAATACTTAAAAATAAATGCCTCTTCCCCGGCAACGGCACCATTTTGATAGCGGGCGGTCGTCACACCCCTATGCAAAAGATAATTTGTAAGCCCTTTTTGCTTACTTTCTACAACTAGGTAGATAGCGGCAAATCGGGGTCGTCCAAGGAGAAGAGGGATCTTCCTAAGCGCTTAAGCACAAATGGTTAATATTATGCTAGGATAAAATATATACACACACATAAAAGCAAGTAAAATGGGGGGGGGTTGGTTGGTTTTCCTAAGTCACGAAAGTAAAAAGACAAGATAACTAGCAAGGTCAAGTGACTATGCTAATCATCAAACAAAACTAAGAAAAGGGGTTTTAAAACTACAAAGATAAAAAGCCTTGGGGGCAAGGGATATCCACTTCCAAATCTAATGTAGGTCATTGAATCATTCACTCATTCTATCATATAGCATTACATGACTCAACATCAACATACCCATCTAGCAAGAATCACAACACGTTATGCACAAGAAGTTCTAAGTTCACGCTCATGGAATTTCATGCAAAGGAGCTACGGAATTCGTCACGTTCCTAACACCTAACCAATTCAATCATACAAGCACTCCCTATGCTCAAGCAACTCATGGCACAAATGAAGTGAAACACACCATCAAGAATACACATATGCTAAATAACAAATGCTTCAAGGATGAATTAAAATCATCTATTCAATACTTCAACTACTTGTTGTGGAGACTAAACTCCTATCCTTCTTAGTTCGTAGTTTGCAAGAGTGAGTTCGACATCTCTCGTCAAACCTCACCAATGACTCCCGTTGTCGCGACCACGACTCAAGGTATCCCATTGGTGGAATTTAATCACGAAGAACCAACAAGCTTGGCAATGCTTATGACCACTACACCGTGACTAAGCATTTAACCAATTCATGCAATTACACGAGATTGGATGAACGTGCAACACACATTCATCCAAGAGCATATAACTCTCTCGTTTGCTACACAAACGAACATGACGAAGAGTTCAACATCAATCACATTCATCTAGCACATTATCAATCCATCAACACAATCAAAAGCTCTAAATCATACTCATACATTGCTAACAAGAACAGGGGGGAAATTAACCCAAATCCCCCAAACCCTAGCTCGCAATTCATACAAGTATTTCATATGCTCAAGCTTTCAACAACATCAATGAAATCAACAATTAACATTCAAAGCACAATAAATGCACAATAGCAAAAATACCAAATAGATAGATAAAATGAGTTCTTACTACATAGAGATATGGAAGCTTCAATCCTTTGCTCCCAAGTACAACAACTACTCTAGAACAAGAAAAGACATAGAAACTAAGAAAAGAAGAAGAGAAAACCTAGGGTTTTGGCCCAAAAATGGAAGAGAAAGGTGGCCAAAAGCTGTGGAAAAGAAGGGGGTGAAGAGGTATTTATAGGGGAAGAAAAAGGGGAGAAAAACGCTGCTGCAGGGCTGACTGGACGCTGTCGTCGCGACTCGCGACGAGCTTCATCGCGAGTCGCGACCAAATCAGTAACTCCAGCCCTGTTTTGTTTTGTTTCCTCCGGGTGAACCGTTGATCCGTTTCGGGAGTTCTTGTAGTCGATTTTATAGTGCTCGAGAAGAGGAATCCAATGGTGCCACTCTTGAAGGCTGATTCTTCTCGGAAAATTCTGAGAACCCTGGATCATCATTCATCCGTTGCTTTGCTCTACTTTCTTCACCTCTTCACTTCCTCAAATCTTCACAAAGCTCAAATGTAAGTCTTCAAATCTTCAAAGATATCTTTCAAAGTCTTCAAATCTTCAAAGTCTTCAAACAAATCACCTTGTCACACAAAATCATCTAAAAAGTGATAAAAATGCCAAAGTCGCTTTTATCGCTCCTTAAATGATTTCAAGGCAAAATGCCACATTCAGAGCACAAAATTGTCCGAAACCTAATCCTAAAAAGCCTAAAATATCCGCATAAAATGGACACATCAAACCTCCCCACACTTAAACCTTACTCGCCCTCGAGTAAGAAAAGATTCAAGCACATGGAAGAAATGACATATCCGCATCCTAAAAACCCTAAAATAACCACATAAATGGCCTCATCAAACCTCCCCACACTTAAACCTTACTCGCCCTCGAGTAAGAAAAGATCCAAGCACACGGAGGAATTCATATGGCCATATCCTAAACTAATCCCCCAAACAAAGCCTCAAAAAAACTCTCAATATCATAAATCCCAAAATAAAAGCTCACATGAGAATTTTTCACACACACATCCCCAATCCTAAATCTAACCAAACCTACCACTTATCAATTCACTACCCATAAAAATATTTCAAAGCCCAGAATTGATATTCCCAAAGTCCAATGACACAAGATAAAGTTAAAACCATTTAAGAGGTTTAAGCACATACTTCACCTAATGCCAATAGATCCACCAAAATCCAATGACATAAAATGAAGCTAAAGCCATATAAGAGGTTCAAACACATGCTTCACCTAATGCCAATATATCAACCAAAAACGAAGTAGAAAGAGATAAGGAATTTCATAACCACACTTCGTTTCCTAACCCACTAAGCTACCCAATCCCAAGAGGTCTATAGATGTTGAGCTACCCGATCCATCCATGTGACAACCACAACCTTATGACTCCAACGCCGGCAAATGAGTGAAATCTTAGAATTTTTCTTTTTCTCTTTTTCTCTCATTTTGCCTAGGAGCTCTTTCGAGTTTTCATCCTAGCCACACATCATGTTTCTTTAGCTCACATCTCACCTTTTTCCGCACATTTTAGCCTCTCATTTTTGCCTAGGCCGCCCTTTCGGGTTTTCGACCTATCCGGGCCCCCAATGTTGCCTAAGTTGCCCTCTCGGGTTTTCAACTTAGCAGGTTTTCTTTTTTTTTTTTTAATATTTTTTTTCTCATGTTTTTCCAATGAAAAGTAGGAAAAATCATTCCAAAAATATCTAGCATGCATGTGAATCCTCTAACCCCTCCCCACACTTAAAACATTACATTGCCCTCAATGTAAACATATAAGGCAAGAACAATAACAATCAAGGTAAGGGGGTAGAGTGACACCCATTTCTCCGCAAAGTCGCCGGTGATGTGGCGCAATCCAATGTAATTGTATGGTCCCGAAATCGGTTTTGGAACCGGAAGGGGGAGCAAAGATGCCGTAGAAGAACTCACCCCTCGAGAAAAGCATTGTCTCCGTGGCGCCGTTTGATCAAGACTAACACCACAAAGAACAACATTAAACTCACAAGTACATAAGGATTTGTAATACTAGGCTTAGCATCAATAGTTAATAACCATAGTATTTTCAAAGAACAACCAATCCACTCTCAACCACCACTATAAGATTATTCATTAAAAATATCCAACATATATTGACATGTATACAAGCATCATTATAAGATATGCACTTACGGTCACAATGATGTAGTCGGCATACTACAATCAACAAATGTACTATAAAGATGCAAGAATGTTCATATGCCAATATATGTAGGATGGTGGAGGAATGAGAGGTATGTGATGGTTCTTGGGAGTGTTGGGTGGAGAAGAAGGAAGAATCATGCAATGTTTAAGATCAAATGAAAACTTGGAATTTTCATCGCGACTCTCGACTGAAGTGGTCGCGACTCGCGACGGACTTCATCGCGACTCGCGACGGGTTCGTTGCGACTCACGAAAAGTAGAGGCCGGGAGCATAATTTTTGGAAAAATTTTCTGATCACGTCGCGACTCGTGACCTCTTAGTCGCGACTCGCGATGGCCCATCGTGAGTCTGTCGCGACTCGCAGAAAGTTGGTTCCGAGAGCTCAAAAATTCTGAGCTCGTCGCGACTCGCGATGAAGCTCATTGTGACTCGCGACGAGCATCGCGAGGTTATCGCGACTCGCGGAAAGTTGGCACCGGGAGTGGATTTTTCTCCCCTGTTCGTCGCGACTCGCGACGAAGCTCATCGCGACTCGCGACGATAGGGTATCCCAGGCTTAAAATTTTTTCGTTTTCTTACCAACTGTCCAAGCTTTCTTCCCTCATTCATTGATCTCGTTCCTTCATCTCCTTCATTGCAATGCACTTCATGTTGCTACAAAATCACAGAAATATATGCCATAAAAAGAACAAAACAAAACAACAACAAAAACAAACTAAGAAACACAAACTAAGAAACACAAACTAAGAAACACAAACTAAAAGAAATGCCGAATTTGTTTAACTTCGTCGGCACGATGAAGCTCCGTATTTTTAAGGTCGTCGGCACGACCCAAATGTTATCCGTATGGTGAAGGCTTGAACCCCTTCACCATGAGCTTCCAAAAGTCGAGAGGTGGGGGTACAAAACTTTCAAGAGGAAAGGTTTGTGGAGGTGGAGATGGTTCAAAGGGAATTGAGTGGTTAGGGAGCTTGGGATAATCTTTCGGCTCCTCTCTCGTTTCCCTCAAAACTTCCAAAAATGGTGGAGTTGGTTCACTAGGTGGGAGAAGGGGTGACGATGCTAATGGATGTAGCACTATCACCTCTTCCTCCATTTTTCTATCCTCTACAACCAACTCCTCATCCCTTTCAAACTCAAAATCATTTTTATTGGTGACCTCACTCACCGAGTCATCGAGTTCAAGTTGGGATGGTGTATTTTCAGAATCACGAGCTTCCATGCGGGCCAACACCTCTAATATGTTCCTCGCATGCCCCTCAATGGCCTCAACACTAGAGGAGAACTGGGTATCCGGCTCCTCACTAGTAAAGGAGTTCAAGTTTGCTATGGTATTTAAGACATCCTCACGTGTCAAACTTGAACTTCCTTGTTGGGCTTGGTTTTGGGGTATGGTATAGGGTGGTGATGGCCAACTAGGTTGCTCGTAATGTTGGTTTTCCGGCTCATTCTCATACCACCAATCCAGACTACCACTCCATTCCAGATTGTTAGAGTTGTGGTATGGAAAACGCTCTTGAACATTTTGCCCTTGAAAACCAACATCTCCAACCTCTTGATAGCACTCTTCACAGTACCCATGGTTTTGAAAACCAAGGGTTCTTTCTCGGTCATCGTGCTTTTCCCACAACAAAGGGCAAGATTCGGTAGGATGGTCGGAACGACACATTCTACAAAACCTTGCTTGTTGAGCCTCTCTTCTCATCATGAGTTCCCTCAAGGTGAGACGCTCCATTAAATTTTTTTTTCAAAAGTTTAGAATCATAGTGCAAGGATTCTCGATAAAATAAATTACCAAGAACTCAAGCAATACCTACTCCGAACAAAAACAACCACCAAGTAGTGGAAAATAAAAACAACTAGCCAATACACAACCAAATACACCTAAATACTTAAAAATAAATGCTTCTTCCCCGGCAACGGCACCATTTTGATAGCGGGCGGTCGTCACACCCCTATGCAAAAGATAATTTGTAAGCCCTTTTTGCTTACTTTCTACAACTAGGTAGATAGCGGCAAATCGGGGTCGTCCAAGGAGAAGAGGGATCTTCCTAAGTGCTTAAGCACAAATGGTTGATATTATGCTAGGATTAGATATATACACACACATAAAAGCAAGTAAAATGGGGGGGGGGTTGGTTGGTTGGTTTTCCTAAGTCACGAAAGTAAAAAGACAAGATAACTAGCAAGGTCAAGTGACTATGCTAATCATCAAACAAAACTAAGAAAAGGGGTTTTAAAACTACAAAGATAAAAAGCCTTGGGGGCAAGGGATATCCACTTCCAAATCTAATGTAGGTCATTGAATCATTCACTCATTCTATCATATAGCATTACATGACTCAACATCAACATACCCATCTAGCAAGAATCACAACACGTTATGCACAAGAAGTTCTAAGTTCACGCTCATAGATTTTCATGCAAAGGAGCTACGGAATTCGTCACGTTCCTAACACCTAACCAATTCAATCATACAAGCACTCCCTATGCTCAAGCAACTCATGGCACAAATGAAGTGAAACACACCATCAAGAATACACATATGCTAAATAACAAATGCTTCAAGGATGAATTTAAATCATCTATTCAATACTTCAACTACTTGTTGTGGAGACTAAACTCCTATTCTTCTTAGTTCGTAGTTTGCAAGAGTGAGTTCGACATCTCTCGTCAAACCTCACCAATGACTCCCGTTGTCGCGACCACGACTCAAGGTATCCCATTGGTGGAATTTAATCACGAAGAACCAACAAGCTTGGCAATGCTTATGACCACTACACCGTGACTAAGCATTTAACCAATTCATGCAATTACACGAGATTGGATGAACGTGCAACGAACATTCATCCAAGAGCATATAACTCTCTCGTTTGCTACACAAACGAACATGACGAAGAGTTAAACATCAATCACATTCATCTAGCACATTATCAATCCATCAACACAATCAAAAGCTCTAAATCATACTCATACATTCCTAACAAGAACAGGGGGGAAATTAACCCAAATCCCCCAAACCCTAGCTCGCAATTCATACAAGTATTTCATATGCTCAAGCTTTCAACAACATCAATGAAATCAACAATTAACATTCAAAGCACAATAAATGCACAATAGCAAAAATACCAAATAGATAGATAAAATGAGTTCTTACTACATAGAGATATGGAAGCTTCAATCCTTTGCTCCCAAGTACAACAACTACTCTAGAACAAGAAAAGACATAGAAACTAAGAAAAGAAGAAGAGAAAACCTAGGGTTTTGGCCCAAAAATGGAAGAGAAAGGTGGCCAAAAGCTGTGGAAAAGAAGGGGGTGAAGAGGTATTTATAGGGGAAGAAAAAGGGGAGAAAAACGCTGCTGCAGGGCTGACTGGACGCTGTCGTCGCGACTCGCGACGAGCTTCATCGCGAGTCGCGACCAAATCAGTAACTCCAGCCCTGTTTTGTTTTGTTTCCTCCGGGTGAACCGTTGATCCGTTTCGGGAGTTCTTGTAGTCGATTTTTATAGTGCTCAAGAAGAGGAATCCAATGGTGCCACTCTTGAAGGCTGATTCTTCTCGAAAAATTCTGAGAACCCTGGATCATCATTCATCCGTTGCTTTGCTCTCCTTTCTTCACCTCTTCACTTCTTCAAATCTTCACAAAGCTCAAATGTAAGTCTTAAAATCTTCAAAGATATCTTTCAAAGTCTTCAAATCTTCAAAGTCTTCAAACAAATCACCTTGTCACACAAAATCATCTAAAAAGTGATAAAAACGCCAAAGTCACTTTTATCGCTCCTTAAATGATTTCAAGGCAAAATGCCACATTCAGAGCACAAAATTGTCCAAAACCTAATCCTAAAAAGCCTAAAATATCCGCATAAAATGGACACATCAGTATGTCACGGAGGAGTTCATTGAGTATTACACCTCTAATTTAACTGGGAAGAGAGAGCACTTGCAGTTTCGCAGCATGCACAAAGTGGTAGGAAGAATGGGATCCCATGGTCCAAAGGTACACTTTACACACCCAACAATACTGAGTTGATGAAAGTTCATCTTTATGTTTTACGGAACAATTGTGAGACTGCAATATATGTTGAAGAACACATGTCACTGTTAGAAGAACTCTATCCCCAATGGTCATTGAATCAGATACAATTGTATCACTCTTCAACGTTTTTGAATTGGTTTTATAATCATTGCAATGTGGATAGAATGCATACTAAACTTTGTGCATTTGCAAGGACACCTAACTGCACCGTGAAAAGATACCAGAGCTTTGATATTAATGGAATCAGTTTTTCAACAATTGCCAAGGATAGGAAGAGCATAACTAAAAAAAATGGGGTTTATGTGGAATCTGAATCCATGTGGCAGGAAAGCAAAAAAAGACAAAAAACCTATCGTCGCAGTTAAGGCCTTTTATTGGGTGATCGAGGAGATTTGGGAGTTGGATTACATTGAGTTACAGTTGTTATCTTCCAGTGTAAATGGGTTGAAAATGGTATATGGGATTTTTCAAAGAAGCCCATGGGTTTAACGTTGGTCGACTTGAATAGAGTGGGTTACAAGGATGACAAGTTCATTTTAGTCGCCCAAGCTCACTAGGTATTTTATATCCAAGACCTAAACAATGAGAAGTGGCATGTTGTACTACATGGGATGAAGTTCTATTTTGATGATGAGATTAATTAGCCCGTCAAATGTGAAACTACAGAGTTTCCCTCGGCCTTCCCGAGTTTGGAGGATGACAGTGGACCACCCGTAGGTAGACGATCACATGATGATGGACTGTTGTTAGACAAGAATGGTCAAATCCTTGGTAGTGATGTAGTCTTGAAAAGGAAAAGATATAGGGGAATAGGCAAAGTGTTATTGTAGCCTTTTGTACCATTTTGGATACCACCCAATGAGTTATTTGCGGTAACAGTTCAAATGGTTGTTAAATTCATCTTCTTTTTTGGTTTTTATGAATAATTATAGTTTGGAGCTAATCATAGCATTAGTATTTAAACATATTAGATGGTGCTATGAAACAGAGCATGTGCTTTGTTTTTACAAATGCACGGGAAATTTAAACAAACACACCAATATATATACCGGCGCTTGATACTAAGGAAACAAATTGAAATTTTCTCCCTGGTCTCGTGAAAGAATTAAAAACAGGAATAAAGTAGCTGTGTGGGGCAGCGTTTACTTACAAAGGAACCAGTTTGTAATACATGGGCACTAGTATGCATACCTTGACACCTAGAAAATAATAATTAATAATAGGATTGAAGCAGCTACGTCAGGCTACGAGGTACTTAAAAAGGCATCGGTATCTAACCTATAGGCACCGGTATATCTACCCATGCTTTATACTCGGGGGATAATGAAGTTTGCAATCTGGTCCCAGAAAAGAATTAAAAATATGATTAAAGAAGCTGCGTGAGGTTGCGTTGCACTGGTTTCTTTACCGTTGCGACATTATTTTCCCTATTTTTAAACTTATATGGCTGCACCACTCTCATTTTAATATGAACACTCAATGGTTTTAATGACAAAGATCTTGAATATCTCATTTGATCTTCAATTAGATCGTGTTTCATAAGGTAACATCATATTTTCCCCTGAATCTAGAAATAATCTCAAATAAAGTAATTTAAATAATATTTGGATTTGCTATGAAAAGTTAATCATGAATTGAAATGTTCATTTCAAATCACCTTGTTTACCCTTCAATTGTAATTCTAAATCAAATATGTAGATTTAGTTTTAAAACAAGGTGGTTGAAACTGAGATAATGGGATGTTTTATATTGTTCTAATATGCTAGATCATGAAATTTTACTCCGGCATTCAAGGTGTTTGATAAAATGTTTGTATGTGAATATAGGTCATGGCCCTAAAAACTCCAAGTAAGAGACCTAGAAAAGGAGCGTTATCATCACCCTATAGCTGATCTCACTTGAAACAGCCATATGATAGATTTGTGTCTGAGGAGGCAAGGTTTTTGAACCAAAATTATAGAATGCCGAAGCATTATCCCGAAAGGGGAATAGAAGTAAATCCACCCTTCCATGAAACAATTCGGCAATTGGGATGGGAAAAAATTTGTGCTACACCTCCCACTTTCTACTTGACCATCGCAAGGGAGTTCATAGTTAATTTGAGGTGTCTAATAGCACAGATGAGGTATTATGCCGGGGGAAATGAGTCCCTCTATCTCTTTAAGCTATTAGTGATTTTTACAAATTGCCAAATGTACAAGAAGGGGAGGACAATATTTTAGCATTGATCAATGATGGTGACGGTTTGGAAAATGGATTACCAAAAGAGATCATAAGGTGCCTCTCAAGAGAAGGTACCAATATTAATGCTCTAGTCATTTCCAATTGGACAAAAATTCTGAAAAAATCAGTGACATCAGAAATGAATGCATGATATCACTTCGCTGCATTCCATATTGACCCCGTAACCATTAACACCGAAGTTAATAAGAGTGGGGTAACCAAGTTATAAAGAATAAACTACATTGGAATGTTGGGGAAAGAATATTTGCGCATTTGATTGAGGAAATAGATAAAAATGGATTATATGGTTTTTGCAGCCTCGTTTCATCACTTTGTTGAAAACAGGTTGATGTGCTTCATTATGCATTTGTTAACTATTGCATTCGGCATAATAATTGGCTTGTTTTATATGTTGGATTACTAGTATTATTTGAGTTTACGTGACAAGGGGTTTACATGGCCATGTTTGGTTTTCTTATCTAAATCCCATGTTTTGTAGACTTAATTGATACTAATGGACAACTTGTATCCGCAGGCACCTAGATCCTCTTTTGTGATCATCCTTAGTAGGTCTCCCATGGGTACTTTTTCATTACATTCTATGTGAAGGCTGTTCGCAATAGCTGTAGAAGATATTGAAGCTAGTTTGCAAGGGTGGTAGAAGAGATTGAAGGCCATTAACATTAGAATGGTAGTAGACAAAGGCCACATGCATCAATTCGTGGTAGTAGAAGGATGGAGCCAAAGATAGGCGGCATTAGAGTTCAAAACGGCCGAGGAAGAAATAGAGAACTATGGTCTGATATTTTTACCAACCAGCCTTCAAGATAGTTTCATTGGATTTGTGTCCTTGAGAACCATAAAATCGACTACAAGAACACTCAAAATGGACTAACGGTTAATCTGTAGCAAAAAAAAGTTCAGCCGGCCTAAGCACAAACGGGTCTGTGCAGACCGCTCATATGTGGCACCAATGGCCCACACCAGACAATGTGGTCCGCGCCAAAGGTATTTGCCATGGACCATGCCAAACTCGATGGGCTATGCACGCAATTCCAAGTTTCACTGAAAATAACTAAGTATGGGCGCGGACCTGGGAGGTCATCGCCGTACATCTCAAAGTTAATATTTTAAACCACTAATGCTTCCTATCTACAATTAAGTAGATAATGGCAAGTTAGGGTGTGATAGCGGGCAGTCGTCGCACCCCTATTCACAGATAATTTATAAGCCCTTTTTGCTTACTTTCTACAACTAGGTAGATAGCGGCAAGTCGGGGTCGTCCACGAAGAAGAGGGATCTTCCTAAGCGTTTAGGCACAAAAGGTTGAATTAGGCTAGGAGTAGACATATATACATACATATAAAAGCATGTAAATAGGGGGGGGGGTTGGTTGGTTGGTTTTCCTAAGTTACGAAAGTAAAAAGACAAGATAACTAGCAAAGTCAAGTGACTATGCTAATCATCAAACAAAACTAAGAAAAAGGGGTTTTAAAACTACAAAGATAAAAAGCCTTGGGGGCAAGGGATATTCACTTCCAAATCTAATGTAGGTCATTGAACCATTCACTCATTCTATCATATAGCATTACATGACTCAACATCAACATACCCATCTAGCAAGAATCACAACACATTATGCACAAGAAGTTCTAAGTTCATGCTCGTAGATTTTCATGCAAATGAGCTACGGAATTCGTCACGTTCCTAACACCTAACCAATTCAATCATACAAGCACTCCCTATGCTCAAACAACTCATGGGACAAATAAAGTGAAACACACCATCAAGAATACATAAATGCTACATAACAAATGCTTCAAGGATGAATTAAAATCATCTATTCAATACTTCAACTACTTGTTGTGAAGATAAATCTTCCATCCTTCATAGTTCGTAGTTTGCAAGAGTGAATTCGACATCTCTTGTCAAACCTCACCAATGACTCCCCTATTGCTAGGAGTATCCCATTGATGGCATTTAATCACGAAGAACCAACAAGCTTGATAATACTTATGACCACTACACCGTGACTAAGCATTTAACCAATTCATGCAATTATAAGAGATTGGATGAACGTGCAACGCACATTCATCCAAGAGCATATAACTCTCTCGTTTGCTACACAAACGAACATGACGAAGAGTTCAACATCAATCACATTCATCTAGCACATTATCAATCCATCAACACAATCAAAAGCTCTAAATCATACTCATACATTCCTAACAAGAAAAAGGGGGGAAATCAACCCAAATCCCCCAAACCCTAGCTAGCAATTCATACAAGTATTTCATATGCTCAAGCTTTCAACAACATCAATGAAATCAACAATTAACATTCAAAGCATAATAAATGCACAATAGCAAAAACACCAAATAGATAGATAAAATGATTCTTACTACATAGAAGTGGAAGCTTCAATCCTTTGCTCCCAAGATAAAAACTACCCTAGATAAACAAAACCCATAACATAGAACAACAATCTACAAAGAAAGAAGAAGAAATGGAAGAAAATGGTGAAAAGTAGGGTTTTGGAGCCCCAAAGGCGGGCTTGGAAGCTCTGGAGAAGAAGGGGTGAAGAGGTATTTATAGGGGAAGAAAAAGGGGAGAAAAACGGTGCTGCAGGGCTGAATTCATGCTGTCGTCGCGACTCGCGACCAGTTCCATCGCGAGTCACGACCAGATCAGTAAACTCTAGCCCTGTTTTGTTTTGTTTCCTCCGGGTGAACCGTTGATCCGTTTCAGGAGTTCTTGTAGTCGATTTTATAGTGCTCGAGAAGAGGAATCAAATGGTACCACTCTTGAAGGATGATTCCTCTCGGAAAATTATGAAAACCCTGGACCATCCTTCACCCATTGCTTTGCTCTCCTTTTTTCACCTCTTCACTTATTCAAATCTTCAAAAAGCCCAAGTGTAAGTCTTCAAATCTTCAAAGATATCTTTCAAAGTCTTCAAATATTCAAAGTCTTCAAACAAATCACCTTGTCACACAAAATCATCTAAAAAGTGATAAAAACATCAAAGTCGCTTTTATCCCTCCTTAAATGATTTCAAGGCAGAATGCCACATGTAGAGCACAAAATTATACAAAATCCAATCCTAAAAACCCTAATATAACCTCATAAAATGGACTCATCAAACCTCCCCACACTTAAACCTTACTCGCCTTCGAGTAAGAAAAGATCCAAGCACACGGAGGAATTCATATGGCCATATCCTAAAATAACCCCCCAATCAAAGCCTCACAAAAACTCTCAATATCATAAATCCCAAAATAAAAACTCACATGAGAATTTTTCACACACACATCCCCAATCCTAAATCTAACCAAACCTACCACTTATCAATTCACTACCCATAAAAATATTTCAAAGCCCCGAATTGATATTCCCAAAGTCCAATGACACAAGATGAAGTTAAAACCATTTAATAGGTTTAAGCACATACTTCACCTAATGCCAATATATCCACCAAAATCCAATGACATAAAATGAAGCTAAAGCTATATAAGAGGTTCAAACACATGCTTCACCTAATGCCAATATATCAACCAAAAATGAAGTAGAAAAGGATCAAGAATTTCATAACCATACTTCGTTTTCCTAACCCACTAAGTTACCCAACCCCAAGAGGTCTATAGATGTTGAGCTACCCGATCCATCTATGTGACAACCGCAACCTTATGACTCTAACGCCGGCAAATGAGTGAAATCATAGCATTTTTCAATTTCTCTCATTTTCTCTCATTTTGCCTAGGAGCTCTTTCGAGTTTTCATCCTAGCCACACATCATGTTTCTTTAGCTCACATCTCACCTTTTTCCGTACAATTTAGCCTCTCATTTTTGCCTAGGCCGCCCTTTCGGGTTTTCGACCTATCCGGGCCCCCAATGCTGCCTAAGTTGCCCTCTCGGGTTTTCAACTTAGCGGGTTTTCTTTTCTCTTTTTTTTATTCTTTTTTTTATTATTATTTTTTATTTTTCTCATGTTTTTCCAATGAAAAGTAACAAAAAGCATTCCAAAACAATATAGCATGCATATGATTCCTCTAACCCCTCCCCACACTTAAAACATTACATTGCCCTCAATGATGTAAACATGTAAGGCAAGAACAATAAAAATCAAGGCAAGGGGGTAGAGTGACACCCGTTTCTCTGCATAGTCGCCGGTGATAGGCGCAATCCAATGTAATTGTATGGTCCCAAAATCGGTTTCGGAATCGGAAGGGGGAGCAAAGATGCCATAGAAGAACTCATCCCTCGAGAAAATCATTGTCTCCGTGGCACCGTTTGATCAAGACTAACACCACAAAGAACAACATTAAACTCACAAGTACATAAGGATTTGGAATACTAGGTTTAGCATAGAGAATTAATAACCATAGTATTCTCAAAGAACAACCAATCCATCATGCAATCACAACTATAAGATTATCCAATAAAAATATTCAACATATAAATCCACACAAATTCAAGCATCACTATAGAACATAGCAATTAAGTCACAATGATGTAGTCGGCATACTACAATCAACAAAGATACTATAAAGATGCAAGAATTTCATGTGTCAATATATGTAAGATGGTGTGGAAATGAGTGGATATGTGGTGGTTCTTGGGAGTGTTGGGTGGAGAAGAAGGAAGAATCATGCAATGTTTAAGATCAAATGAAAACTTGGAATTTTCATCGCGACTGAAGTGGTCGCGACTCGCGAAAAGTTGAGGCCGAGAGGAGTTTTTTAGCAAAATTTTTCTGATCACATCGCGACTTGCGACCACTATGTCGCGAGTCGCGATGGCTCATCGCGAGTCGCGACGAGTCATCGCGAGTCGCGACGAGTCATCGCGAGTCGCGACGAGTCATCGCGAGTCGCGACGAGTCATCGCGAGTCGCGACGAGTCATCGCGAGTCGCGACGAGTCATCGCGAGTCGCGACGAGTCATCGCGAGTCGCGACGAGTCATCGCGAGTCGCGACGAGTCATCGCGAGTCGCGACGAGTCATCGCGACTCGCGACGAGTCCATCGCGATGGCTCATCGCGACTCGCGACGAGTCCATCGCGATGGCTCATCGCGACTCGCGATGAGTCCATCGCGACTCGCAGAAAGTTGGTGCTGGGAATGATTTTTCTCCCCTGTTCGGCGCGACTCGCGACGAGGCCATCGCGACTCACGACGGCAGGGTATCCCAGGCTTAAATTTTTTCATTTTCTTACCAACTGTCCAAGCTTTCTTCCCTTGTTCGTTGATCTCGTTCTTTCATCTCCTCCATTGCAATGCACTTCACTTTGCTACAAAATCACAAAAAAACACGCCATAAAAAGAACAAAACAAAACAACAAAAAACTAAGAAACAAAAACTAAAAGAAATGCCGAATTTATTTCACGTCGTCGGCACGATGAAGCTCCGTATTTTTAAGGTCGTCGGCACGACCCTAATGTTATACGTATGGTGAAGGCTTGAACCCCTTCACCATGAGCTTCCAAAATAAGAGAGGTGGGGGTACAAAACTTTCAAGAGGAAAGTTTTGTTGACGTGGAGATGGTTGGAGGAAAGTTGAGTGGTTAGGAGGCTTAAGATAGTCTTTTGGCTCCTCTATTATCTCTCTCACAACTTCCAAAAATGGTGGAGTTGGTTCACTAAGCGGGAGAATGGGTGACGATGCTAATGAATGTAGCACTATCAACTCTTCCTCCATTTTGCTATCCTCTACAACCAACTCATCATCCCCTTTGAACTCAAAATCATTTTTATTGGTGACCTCACTCACTGAGTCATCGAGTTCAAGTTGGGATGGTGTGTTTTCGGAATCACGAGCTTCCATTCGGGCCAATGCTTCCCTTATACTCCTCACATTCCCCTCAATGGCCTAAACACTAGAGGAGAGCTGGGTATCTGGCTCCTCACTAGTAAAGGAGTTCAAGTTTGCTATGGCATTGAAGACATCCTCACGTGTCAAACTTGAACTTCCTTGTTGGGCTTGGTTTTGGGGTATGGTATAGGGTGGTGATGGCCAACTAGGTTGCTTGTATGGTTGGTTTTCCGGCTCATTCTCATACCACCAATCCGGATTACCACTCCATTCCGGATTGTAAGAGATGTGGTATGGATAGCATTCATGAGCTTCTTGCCCTTGAAAACCAACATCTCCTACGTCTTGGTAGCACTCTTCATAGTACCCATGGTTTTGCAAACCAAGGGTTCTTTCTCGGTCATAGTGCTCTTCCCACAACAAGGGGAAAGATTTGGTAGGATGATCAAAATGACACATCCTACAAAACCTTGCTTGTTGAGCCTCTCTTCTCATCATGAGTTCCCTCAAGGTGAGACGCTCCGTTAAAATTTTATTTCCAAAAGTTCGGAATCATAGTGCAAGGATTCTCGATAAAATAAATTACCGAGAACTCAAGCAATACCTACTCCGAACAAAAACAACCACCAAGTAGTGGAAAATAAAAAAAATAGCTAATATGCAACCAAATACACCTAAATACTTAAGAATAAACGCCTCTTCCCCGGCATCGGCACCATTTTGATAGCGGGCAGTCGTCGCACCCCTATTCAAAGATAATTTATAAGCCCTTTTTGCTTACTTTCTACAACTAGGTAGATAGCGGAAAGTCGGGATCATCCACGAAGAAGAGGGATCTTCCTAAGCGTTTAGGCACAAAAGGTTGATATTAGGCTAGGAGTAGACATATATACATACATATAAAAGCATGTAAATAGGGGGGGGGGGTTGGTTGGTTGGTTTTCCTAAGTTACGAAAGTAAAAAGACAAGATAACTAGCAAAGTCAAGTGACTATGCTAATCATCAAACAAAACTAAGAAAAAGGGGTTTTAAAACTACAAAGATAAAAAGCCTTGGGGGCAAGGGATATCCACTTCCAAATCTAATGTAGGTCATTGAACCATTCACTCATTCTATCATATAGCATTACATGACTCAACATCAACATACCCATCTAGCAAGAATCACAACACATTATGCACAAGAAGTTCTAAGTTCATGCTCGTAGATTTTCATGCAAAGGAGCTACGGAATTCGTCACGTTCCTAACACCTAACCAATTCAATCATACAAGCACTCCCTATGCTCAAACAACTCATGGGACAAATGAAGTGAAACACACCATCAAGAATACATAAATGCTACATAACAAATGCTTCAAGGATGAATTAAAATCATCTATTCAATACTTCAACTACTTGTTGTGAAGATAAATCTTCCATCCTTCTTAGTTCGTAGTTTGCAAGAGTGAATTCGACATCTCTTGTCAAACCTCACCAATGACTCCCCTATTGCTAGGAGTATCCCATTGATGGCATTTAATCACGAAGAACCAACAAGCTTGATAATACTTATGACCACTACACCGTGACTAAGCATTTAACCAATTCATGCAATTACAAGAGATTGGATGAGCGTGCAACGCACATTCATCCAAGAGCATATAACTCTCTCGTTTGCTACACAAACGAACATGACGAAGAGTTCAACATCAATCACATTCATCTAGCACATTATCAATCCATCAACACAATCAAAAGCTCTAAATCATACTCATACATTCCTAACAAGAAAAAGGGGGGAAATTAACCCAAATCCCCCAAACCCTAGCTAGCAATTCATACAAGTATTTCATATGCTCAAGCTTTCAACAACATCAATGAAATCAACAATTAACATTCAAAGCATAATAAATGCACAATAGCAAAAACACCAAATAGATAGATAAAATGATTCTTACTACATAGAAGTGGAAGCTTCAATCCTTTGCTCCCAAGATAAAAACTACCCTAGATAAACAAAACCCATAACATAGAACAACAATCTACAAAGAAAGAAGAAGAAATGGAAGAAAATGGTGAAAAGTAGGGTTTTGGAGCCCCAAAGGCGTGCTTGGAAGCCCTGGAGAAGAAGGGATGAAGAGGTATTTATAGGGGAAGAAAAAGGGGAGAAAAACGCTGCATTAAAAGGTTATAGTTACAAAATTGTTTATTTGTTACAAATATTATTTAGGAAATGATACAAACTTAAAATTTACCATGTTTTTATGTTTAGAGACCATTGGCGATTGATCATGGTTGTTCCAGGAACAAAACGGGTGTATTTGATAGATACCTTGTACTTCCAATCATCAGAAGCATTTGTCAAGATTTTGGAGTCCGCCATGAAGAACACTAGCGATGATGGTGGAAGAAAAATGGATGTGGTTGAAAGCAAGGCATGAATTCTATATCAATTGGTTTTTTTTGTCTTTCGATTCAACTCTAATTTGAAATTATTTCTGTTCAGTACAAGAAACAAGCACAAACGTGGGAATGCTGCTATTATGTAATGTTGTACGCAATAGAGTGCATAGAAGCCGTGATGTTGGATTCACTAGAAATTGAAAATGTAATCATACATTTGGTTCAAATAAACATTAATTGTTTCTTCAAATCATCTTTAGCTATTAGCTATTAGCTATTTTCTTGGAGTCACATATTCTTCATAAGGAAACGAGGCTTATTAAAAGGAAGACATTAACAACGTCCAGAATTGTTTGGCTAGGCGTATCATTCTTAACCACTCAGTAACCTTCGCAAAACCTAATTTTGTGGAGTAACTCATGTTTTTTAGTTTAGTATGGCGTGTAAGTTTGGAATAAAAATGTGTTCATTTCTATTCCTATCTATAGATTATTTCCTAGTTAGCTTTTTCTATAGATTTTTGTTAGCTCGCGGAATGATTTTATGTATTGTGTTACAGTTGTGGCTATTGAACGAGGCCTCTTTTGAGTTGGGAAAATGAATGTAAATTGTATTTTTGACCATTGGAGCTATGGGCTCTTCCGAAATTGGAACACATTTCATCCCTAAATAGCCTAATCATTCAAATCATAAAAAATCTAAGCATGAAGGCTAGTTAAACAAGAACATTCTCATCAAACAAACTCATGTAGATTCATACCAACCCATCAATTAGATCATTCAATCAAGATTCATCCCTAACACATGAAGAACATGTCATCCAAGCATAATAGCACATTAAACCACCCAAACTTTCCTCAACACAAGATTATACATACAACCCAAACACATATCTCAACAACATACACTCATTAAAGAATCGTGCTTTACATAGAATCACCACAATGTTAATGAAGCAAAGAAAAAAGGAGTTCAATAGATTACCCGTAATTTGAAGTTAAGAGTTGCAAGATCCACACAAGAAGAAGCAAAAAATTGCTAATTTTTGAGAGCAAAGGTTCAAATTTTTGAGTTCACCAAGAGTGTTTGTGAGTGAGCATTTCTTGAAAAGCTTGAAAGTGTCAAATGATTGAATTAGGCGGAAGAATGTACCAAGGATCTAAAAATTCAGTAAAGGTGATAAGGGGGAGAGGTACAATTAAGATATGGATGGAACTTGAAAATTTCAAATTAGGGGACAATAGTACCAATCAATTAATTCACAGGGGATGTTGGAAGCACTATTTGCGTAAAAAAAATCTAAGGAATTCGGGAATTTCAAAATTTATGAACCAAAAATGCATTTTTAGCTTAAAATTCAGAATTTTTGAAACTTTTTATTTTTTGAACAATTTGATAGCTCAAATGGGGTAACAACACGAATACCCTCGTGTTGAAGGTACCCAACATGAACCCCCCCCCTCCCCCCGTGCCAATGACCCGTGACATGTGACATGGACCATATCGCTTGGAGCGGTCCATGCCAGATCATGGCACGAGGCCCCTCGTGCTAAGGCCATCTGGCACGAACGTTATTGCTTGGCATGGACCGTGCCAGATCATGGCATAAGGCTGCCACAACTTTGACCCTATTTCCATAGTTTTTTTTCTCTTTTTAGAAAAAAATGTCACCTATCAAGCCTAATTCAATCCAAACACAATCACGAGACTAAAACTCAAATTTACAAATCAACAAGAGTTTCAACTTAAAAGTCCTCATCACAAATAAGAACATGCAAAATCTATCTAATCACTACTCAAAACCTTGAAATCAAAGAAAAAAGTAGCACCATATATTTATTGTCGTCCTCATGACTTGTTTTTTTTTCATGCAATTTTAGTTAGAACCACCTACATGTGGGTCTCCGAAATCGCCATTAGCGACTTCACCCACGATGACATCGGTGTGGAGGGGTCTCTACAACGTGTCACCCTTACCTTCAGATGCCTTGTTTTCCATAGAAAATGAATCACCGTGCCTTGCTAAGGTTGAGTATGTAAACATCACTTTGGACTTACGAAGAGGTCAAAGGGGTTTTAAGCCCTCGACAATCTTCCTTTCCTGCTGCAAGTTAGTTAGCATGTAAAAGCAGTCCATCACAGATATGTTATAACTCAAATCATGCAATGTAAATGACTCGTCGACACTATCATTATCAACAAGAGATTCATCCAAACATATATGCTCATTTTTCACACAAGAAGATTCATGTAAATCATGCTCATCACATAGGCCACGCCTTTTCATGTAAAGGAAGAATTAGTCGAATCATGCCTAGATTTATAGATGTCAAATTCCACTTTATCCACATCATCTTCTAGAGTTAGGGTTCCTAAATGGAAATCAATTTTAGTCCTAGATGTTTTAAGGAACGGTCTCCTCAAAAGTATTAGGGGTGCACTTCCATAATGAGCCACGTCTAGGACATAAAAGTCTGCGCGGAATACCAACTTGCCATCCCGCACCATCACATCCTTTACTAGCCCACGAGGGCTAGCTTGGAAGTGATTAGCGAGTTGGAAAATTGTCCTAGTTTACCTAAGTTCATGTATCTCTAGGAATTCATAAAGACTAAATGAGATCACATTTATTGATGCGCCTAAGTCTATCAAGGCATTTTCAACAAGCTTTCCTCCTTAGGAGATTGGAATAGAGAACATTCCAGGGTTGTCGCATTTCTTAGGCAAATTTGTATTGTTTAAAATGGAGACTCCCCCCATTTTTAAATGTCCAACCTTCTTAGTTGGTCTACTTCTATTTTTTGTGCATGCAAGTTTAAGAAACTTAGCATACGGTGACACATTATCAATTAGCTCCAAGATAGGGATTGTTACCTCGATTCTTTTGAAGATCCTTCGAATTCTTGCATCATTGGTCACCAACACTGGCCTTCCCCTCAAAGCATTTGTAAATGGAGGTGGGATAGTCACTCGTGCCTCGGCGGTTAGCACTTCTTTGAAGGTTCTTCCTTGACCATAATTTCATCCTCTTCAAATTTTGCCTTGTTAGCCTCCAATACCCTATCGGCTTCTTGCATCACATTCTTCTTGGACTCACAAAATTCCTTCCCACTTCTCAACTAACGTGGGATCACGTTCCTTGCATTGATCTCCAGTTGGGAAGGGAGTTTTTTGGACTCTTTGGCCTCAAGTCGGTAGACTGAGGTGGCGAGTTTCCCAACCTGGACTTCAAGGTTTTTGATACTCGAAAAGGTCCTTTGTGAAGGACTTCAATCTCACACCTTGTCCTCTCCGTTAAGACCTAATGTTTTTCCCCAACTGACCGATGGATTCTAAGATCTCCTCTTGGTCTGATTTATTGATCTAGGCATAGTTCTTTGAAGGGCTTTCACCTCTTGGGTATGGTTAAGGTGGTTGTAGGTCTTTCTCTCCCCCATACAATTATGTCCCAGGCACTACACTATGGATGCTCTACTCGCTAGGTTTATAAATGAGGTAAAGAGAGGTAGGCACCATATCGATGACACTATGACCTCTTACATTCCTAGCTTACTACTCTTTGCTATCTCGACCCGTAGCCCTTCAGACCAACTCATCAGCTAAGACTTGTGTACTATCATCGTAAAAGTAAAACACATACAAGATCTATGTATACACACCCATGTGGACCCGGACCCTGCTACCCATATCACAACCAGGTTTCTTTTCCCCAGGGGGTATCAATTCTTGCACCAACATGAATGTATACTAGAGTGTGTGCTAATGAATTGTATCATTCATGCAACTATAACATTCAAGAACAAGCCATCATAATATTACAAGCACATAAATTAGGATGAACTAAGAATATCACAAAAGAATTAATCAACAAATGAAGAAAATTATCCTAAAGCCATCGAAACTACTTCCCAGACATGGAATTCAAGTATTTCATTGAATTCCACATCTTAGGGCTAAAGCAACATATAAAGGAAAAGATAAAGAACCTAGAGAGAACAGAGATTGTTTAACTCTCTAAGTTTCTCTCCAAAATGATTACAAGACTAATGATATCCTCAAACCCTGGTATATTTATAGTAGTAGGAGATCGGGTCTAAAAAAGGCCCAAAATAGGCCAAAATGTGTCAAAACCCTAGTCAGCCACCACTAGCACAGACCGTCATAGATAGTGCTGTCTACGCCACTAATATGTCTCGTACTAATGCGGTGATCGAGATATGGCATGGGCCATTTACGTCGTGCTGGTGCTGGGAGCAGGATCCGGCGTGGCCCATTTGCATCCCTGGTGCAGGCCGCAGAATCTTGGGCAGGCCCGTTGTTTGGTGAGTCATTTTTGCACTTATGAATAGCGGTGCTAATGCTGCTTGGAATGGCTCATGCCAGAGACCCTTGCCACAGACTGTATAGTGTGGCACGAGCTACTGGTGCCTTGTTTGGTGCTGACCAAGAGCAGTCCGTGCCAACCCATTGATGCTTCACCCGACTGAACTTCTTTGCTCCACGGCGGATGAACCATTGGTCCATTTTGAGAGTTCTTGTAGTCGATTTTAAGGCTTTCGATGAGAAAAATCAAATGGAACCAACCTCAAAGGTTAATTCTTCTTTGATCATTCCCAGGGCTTGGTGCAACTATCGGACCATGATTTTCCATTTCTTCCTTGGACATTTTGAACTTCAATGGCACCTAATCTTTTGATCCATCCTTCTATTGCCATTATGCAATGCCCGCGACCTTCATCTACTACCATTCTAATATTAATGGCCTTTGACATCTTCTATCGTCATTGCAAACAACCTTCAACATAGAATGGGATTAAAAGTACCCACGAGTGACCTACTAAGGATGATAACAAAGGAAGATCTAGGCACCCATGGATACATGGTGTCTATTAGTACCAATTAAGTCTAAAAAACACGCTATTTAGACAAGAAAACCAAACATGGCCATCTAAACCTCTTGTCATGTAAACTCAAATAACACTAGCAATCCAACATAGAAAATGAACCAATTATTATATAAAATGCAACTGTTAACACACACATAATGAATCACATCAAAGCCACATTTAAAATTAGCCAAGATAAGTACTATTGTATGAGACACTTGGTACTGTTCTATTCCTGATTAGTTAATTTATTTTGAATTGCCCATACCCCTTAGATGTAGGTAAATTCACCAAACTTCGTAACCAAGACTTGTGTGTTAACTCTTATATTTTAACATACTTGGTTAGTTTGGTATTAAATATTGGTTTAATTAGATAATTGGTTAAACAAAATATCACCTTCCATGTGCTCCTTTCACCGCCTTTAATTGCCCTATCCTATAATAGTGTACCTTGTATTTTTATTATTTTTTATTTATAAAGACTTGAGTGAGACCATCTCACCCAAGCTTGTGGTAAGACAAGGGTTCTCTAAGAAATTTTAATATTTATAGGGACTTATTGAAATAGTATAAAAATTTAAATTTCTAGTATTAATTAGATATCTTTTCGTTTTTTATTTCATTTGAATTCATTTTCTTCTTGATTCCAAGTTCTCTTATACTGCAACGCCGCATTTGATGAGACGTGATTTTGATGTTTTCTTAGTACAATGAACATCTCTTTTTAGCTTGTTTTGTTGGTGGTTAGTTAGATTATTAGGTGTTTTACAGAATAGGGGTTTACAATTAGCTTGAGTCGTTATTTTCCCTCATTTCCCTAGTTTGTAAGCATGTTGTGTCTAACGTGTTAAATCTTTATGATTCAGTCAATTCATATATGTTTTGTGAGCTTATTTGAAGACCGTCATGAAGAAGGCCTAATGTGCACCGTATTTCATGCGTTAAACAATGCATTCGACACAATTGTTACTATGTTTTACTTGGTTCAGTGCTAGTTTTAGTTAGGTTTACACAAAAAGGATGGTTTTTTTGTCTAAATCTTGAGTTTTGTAGACTTAATTGAAACTAATGGACACTTTGGATTCACAGTCACCTAGATTTTCATTTGTGATCCTACTAGTAGGTTGCTCGTAAATATTTCAACATTATATTGTAGAAGGCCATTCACAAGAATAATAGAATATATTTGAAGGCCATTCACAATAATTGTCGTGGATATGAAGGCCACATACTTAAAGTGTTGTAGTATATCAAATTGAGTTGGGAAATGCATAATTGAAGTTCAAATAGGTAAAAATCGAAGACAGCATCAACCGATCGAATTAGTCGGCCGGGAGACTGACCGGCACGAAACCAACATGAGCTAGCCTAGTGCGGCCCGTGCTAGGAGTCGATAGCATAACCTATTCCAACAACACAGTCTGTGTGGGGGAGTTTTTCATCTCGAGATTCCTTTGTGGTTTTTATGTTGATTCGATTTGGGATTGTTTTGGATGCATTTTGGGGGTGTGTTTTTTTATCTTTAGGGTGCTATCTCTTTGTAGTTGATTTTGGGATGTGTTTGGAAACTTTTGGTGGTGTAATTTTTGTTTTTCTTATATTCACATAGTATGAGGCCCATATTTGGGGCATTTTAAAAATTTGAAAAAATAATATACCCGGCTAAGTTGGAAACGTGAAAGGGCTACTTCGGAAACAATGGGAAAGCCTGTAAATGTTGAAAGACCTAGGTAAAAATGAGGGGCTAGGCCTGGCTAGGTTGAAAATCCTGGCCAAAAATGAGAGGCATTGTGGAAAAATGTTAGAAGTGAGCTCAACATGTGTGAAAGATAGGATGAAAACCGGAAAGGTCTCTTAGACAAAATGGAGAAATTGAGAGAATAAAAAAAACTAAGTTGAGGGGGGTTTCTCCGTGGACAATGCCACCTTAAATAAATTTTTAGTCTTCATCATTACCATAGAATTTGGCTGTAGGGCTCAACCTAACGACTTCTACGAGGAAGGTGGCGCAAAAGAGGCTCGAGGGCTTGTTAAGAAAGGCAGCAAGGGCAGATGATGGGATGGAAAAAAGGCATTTTCTGGCCCCCCCTGAGCTTGGGGGTGCTCGTGGGGGAGGGGGTGTGCCATGACGAAAAAAATTCTATTTGATCTCAAAGTCCCCATATAGCACTTCTTCCAATCCTGGATGGGGGATCACTTGTAGGAAAAACATAATGCTAATCCATGTTCCACATGGCCAACACATTTTTTTCTTAATCCATGTTCCACATGGCCAACACAAAATTTTCTTTGGGCGTCGGTAAAAAAAACATACTTCTTGGGGGAGAGATACTATTTCACCAATCAGGTCACATGTATCTTATTTATCTATCCACGAAGAACAAGCTACCTATTTTAAAGGCTTTATAGCCTTAAAAAACCAAAAGCAAACAATTATGGAATTACTCACTGAATATAAAAACCTTAAGAGGCGAAGCGCTTCCAGTTTAGTTATCAGTCCACCTCTACCTTTTCGGCTTAGCCACTCCCTAGCCCGGGAGCTAAAGTGAAGTCGATTCATTTTTTGCCCCCAATAAGATGGGGAATTTTGAACCCCCTATTTATACTTTTTGGCCTTTCATCTTTTTAATTTGAAACCTGGCCAGGCTCCCCGCCGGGGCATTATCCTTGGTTGTAACTAAGTTGAGGATCTTGAATTATCCTTTGTTACAACTTGAGGATGTTTTGGATTATCCTTGGTGATTATCAACAACATCTCTTAGATTTCTTTTGTCAAACTATTAGGTTGATAAAGATAGTTCAACACTTATCATTTTTGCTTACCTTTATCTTCACAAGATTTTGGGTGGTTAGGTTACTTTAGCGTCTTTGGGGAGTGTGAGAGTTATGAGATTCTTACTTCTTTAGGGGAAACTAGAGTAGTTTGGGACTAAGTTGACTGCATTGGCTACCTTATTTTTTCATGCTACATTCCACTTAGATCTTTTCTCATTTTTGTTTTCTCGATGCCGAGTAAAGGTTTAAGTGTGGGGGGATTGATGTGCACCATATTGCATGCATTAACCAATGCATTTGACACAATTGTTACTTTGTTTTACTTGGTTGATTGCTAGTTTTAGTAGGGCTTACATGACAAAGGGTTTAGATGGTCATTATTGATTTTATTGGCTAAATCCCATGCTTTGTAGACTTATTTAAAGATAATGGACATTTCGTATTCACGGGAACCTATATCTTCATTTGTGATCGTACTAGTAGGATGCTCGTAAATATTTCAACATCAAGGCCATTTGCAAGGATCATAGAAGATATTTAAAGGTCATTTGCAAGAATGGTAGAAGATATGAAGGCCATAGACTTAAGTGGTAGTATATACAAAATGGCAACAAGATTGCCCCAAAATGAGTATCTAAAGTTGAAACCTAAAATTAATACAAGAGAAAGGACTTGGATGTAGGTATATGCGTTTCCAGAGAGAATAATCTCCACCCCTTGTGTTAATTATTCCCTCCGGCCAGGCAATACCTTATTCAAGTACACGAAGGGAAAAGTTATGCAAACAACAGATCGGCGAAGGCTACATGCATGAAAGCAGTAGGTTGAAATTGCAGTCTTAAGAGTAATCGCTTGTTAACCGAAGCTATTGGTCGAGCAGCATATCATTGATGTTAGGTGGGTGATCCGCAGACCAACCAGAAGCTTGTGTGACCAACCTGATGCAAATCAAAACAACGCAGAGTAGTTTCCATTCTAAAATATTGCATGCAGATTAATAATATAAGTATGTATCTCAGTCAAGTGATCACAGAATCAGGAGCCAATTCTAATAGCAGGTAGACCAACTCGATCCAGTGATAAAAGTCCTTTGAGAAAAGGGGGAGCAGACAGGATATCTATATCTCCTTGGAGATTATTTTCTAGTGCATATTTAGCAAGATAGTCTGCAGCACAATTAGCCTCCCTATGAATGTGTCGAATTGGAAATCGAAGATGTTTAGAGCTAAGCAAACTGCAGATAGAAAAAGTTTTCCAAGGGGAACTCATGGGATTTTGAATACCCTGGACAGCAACTAAGCAGTCAGATTCCAACTCACAAATAGCAATATCCATTTCTGAACATATTTCATATCCATATTGGATAGAGAGCAATTTAACATGTAATGGGGAAGGGGATTGGAACGTTTTAGTTCTCATTATAACCACATTTCCAGTCCTATTTCTTACTATCACAGCCGAATTGGAAAAACCACCAATTTTCCATGTTGCATCTGTATTGATCTTGTATCCTATGTGAGGCTTCTTCCATGTTTCAGCAGTTAAAAGTTTCTTCCTCTTTTGAAAAATGTGAGGGATAATCTTTGACTCAATCCAATACTTATGCTTGTCAAATTTACCAAATAGGTGATGCACAGTGAAGATATCATAAATGATGATTTTAATCTCATTTAAGCAAGCTACTGTGGAGAAAGATTCATTTTCATGTATAATTTTGTTTCTTTTGATCCACAGGATCCACATTGTGACAAGAAGGGCAGCAGTGATAATGTTAGAATGAACCTTGGATTCGGACTTAAAAGACAGGAAGAAATCAACTCTGCTTTTCAAGTTTTCGAAAAACGAATGCTGTAAATGTAGCAGGTCACAGACTCTATCCCAAACAGCAATAGAAGAGGGGCACGAATTGAAAAAATGATCTAAATTATCCGTATGGTTCATGCATAAAGGGCATTTAGATGCTAATCGGAATCCTAACCTAGCTAAGATATTATCAAAGGGGAGAATCCCATTCATTGCTCTCCAAAGTAAAACAGACATTTTCTTAGGGATGAAAGTTGACCATACCTTGCTAAAATGTCTATTTTTTGCTTTCTTGTGCTTGAAAATTTGATATGCCGAACGTATTGTAAACAAACCGTCAGTTCTTGGGGTCCAAACAAGTCTGTCCTCGTGAGAGTGCTCCAGCTCTGCTACCTGCAATATGTCATATATATTGGTAGCCAGATATGGCTCTAGCTGTGGAAGGAGATGAGCTTTGTTATGTATAAAAAACCTAAGAGAAATATCCTCAAAGGGGATATTTCTCCCATCAGGCCATTTATAGAAAAGAGCTCCCTCTCCTGTCCAGTTAGAATTCCAAAAGGAGCAATCACCTAATCCATAAAGCACCTGAGTAAATCTATTTGCCTTAGCTGTGATGTGGCATATTCTAGTCCAAGTATGTGATTTTTTATAGGAATTAGGGAGTGACCATAGTAATGAAGTCCACTGGTTTTTATTATGTTGCAATTTCCACCACAATTTACATGAAAAGGCATTCACTATAGCTTTTATATCTCTAAAACCTAAGCCATTTTCATCTATAGGTAAACTCATGTTATTCCAGGACCTCCATTTTTTTCTCTCAGTATTGTCCGCATTTCCCCAAAAGAAACTGGAAGCAATTTTCTCCATTTTTCTTAACACTATCTTAGGTGGACACAGAACAGCAAAAATATGCGTTGGGATTGAAATCAAGCAATGGTTAATGAGTACAATCTTACCAGCAGTGGTAAGCCATCTATTCTTCCAGTTGTTGATTGTTTTCTCCATTCTTTCGAGTAAAGGTTTGTAGTGTACCTGTAAATTCCGACCTGAAAAAATGGGGACTCCCAAATATTTGAAAGGAAAAGAACCTTTTTCCATTCCAAGTAGCCTCTTAATAGAGAAGATGGTCTGTAATGGGGTTCTGTGAGAGACAAAAAATTCTGATTTCGAAAAGTTAATCTTTTGTCCAGTGGTCTGCTCATAGGCAATCAAATAACTTTTAAACCTCTTCAAGTTTGTAGGTTTAGCATTGAGAAAAACTGCTGTATCGTCAGCGTACATTAAGTGAGATACAGGTGTGCAAGACTGGGGCAGACTAAAATTTTGGAGATATCCAATACTAAATATTTTCTTTAAACCTCTTGAAAAGGCTTCGGATAGCAGATTATACAGAAAAGGTGAGAGGGGATCACCTTGTTTTATGCCTCTAGAAGATGCAAAGAATCCTGAAGTTACTCCATTAATTAAAACAGAGAAATGAGTTGCAGCTATGTTATGCATGATGATTTTAACAAAATTTCCATGAAAACCAAACTGAAGAAGTATAGAATTGAGGAAACACCAAGAGACTCTATCAAAGGCCTTTTGCATGTCAAGTTTAACAATTAAATTGTGAGCCTTTGTTTTTCTATTCAAAATCCTGGTCATTTCCTGCATTTGGAGCACATTATCCGTGATTTCTCTACCCTTGATAAATGCACTTTGTTCAGGGAAAATTAAATTAGGAATTAATGGTTTGATCCTTTCCATTAACATTTTTGAAAAAACCTTATTAACAAAGTTAGATAGACTAATTGGTCTAAAATCATAGAAGGAGGTAGGGATTGGTTTTTTGGGTATTAAGGTCAGCCAGGTGCTGGAAATAGCTTTTGGGATGTTTCCATTGCATAGAAAATCATTTGCAGCATCTAGCAAGTCATGTTTAATGGTTTCTCAAAAGGTGGTGAAGAATTCGCCAGAGAAACCGTCTGAGCCAGGGGCACTAGATTTGTTTAAATCAAAAACTGCATGCCTTAGTTCCTGGATTGTGAACTGTTGGAGAAGGAGTTTATTTTGCTCTTCAGTAATTACTTTAGGTATTTCCAGTAGAAAATAATTAAAGTAAGATCCTGATTTGGGAGTGGAATTCTCATTTAATAATTCCTTATAAAAACGAACTCCTTCTTCTTTAATCAATTGAGGATCTGAAATCCAGTTCCCTAAACCATCTTTGATTTTACTAATTCTTGATCTAGCTCTTCTTTCCCTAATGGTGTGGTGAAAATAACTAGTATTAGCATCTCCATACTTAAGCCAATTTAACTTAGCCTTTTGCTTTAAGAAAACGTTTTTTCTTTCTGAGCTCTGATCAATAAGGCTTTTGACTTGTTAAGTTCAGCTAAGTCCAACTCCTGTTGTGATTGTTGAAAAATTATTTCCAATTCACCAACTCGTGCCTCAGCTTCGATCAGGTTTAGGTTAACATTCCCGAAGCTGTTCTTGTTCCATTCTTTTATTTCAAGCTTAAGCCTCTTAAGTTTAAAAACTAACCTGAACATTCCTCGAAGAGGGGTTAGTAAATTCCAGTTTTTAACCACTATATCCTGAAAATCTTGTCTACTAGACCACATATCCTGATATCTAAAAGGCCTAGGAACCATTTCTTCAGCAGATTGTATAGACAATAATAAAGGAGAGTGATCAGATGTCATTCGATTTAAAACCTGGATTGAACTGTTAGGGAATAAATCCAACCAATCTAGATTACCTATTCCCCTATCTAATCTTTGAAAAGTGAGGTCCTTACATTTATCCCTGACATGAGTATTGTACCAAGTAAAAGTGTTACCCACCGTTGTAATTTCATGCAAATCCAAATTATTAATGAAATCATTAAACTGTTTCATGCTTTTTTATTGGGGGTTGATTTCCTTCCTTTATATTTAGAAACAGAGGCTACCGTGTTAAAATCACCAATATATATGGAGGGTTCAGTGGGTGGAGTTCTCAAATCATTCCAGAGAATTTCCCTCATTTGTCTATGAACACTAGCATAAATAAAGAAACAGTTCCAACTAACTGATGTAGCTATTTCTGTGATCCTAGCTTGTAAATATTGATCTGATTCATTGATACTGATTACATTAAAAGATTGATTCCATAGGATCCAGATTTTTGCATTTTGAGCCGTGAGTGCAGATTTATAACCTAGGTCATGCATTAAAGTATTCACCTGTTGTTTATCATGCCAAGGTTCAATCAGACAAAGAATATCAATCTTATGAGTCAACTTAAGAGCTTTAATCTATCCATTGAAGTTCCATATCCTCTAACATTCCAAACTAGTATGTTTCCTATGATTGTGTATGTAATCATTTAAAACCTGCTGGGATTGCTTTGTGTGAGGATCTAAGCTTCCTAAGTTTTGTAGTAGAGGCTTTACTATTAATACCAACAGTATCCTCTCCTTTGTCAATACTATCCGAAGTATATTTCAGTTTAGGAGGACTTACCTCAGTCTGCATGCTTTTTTCAACCTTTGTGTACTGATCTGCAGTGATTAGTGCATCCATTTGTTCTTCAATCTGAGCAGCTTCAGGGATAGTTGGTGATTTGGTTACTGAAATGAAGACTTGATCTGAGTGTTGGCCATCCTGTTGATTTCTAGGAGTATATGGTCCAGCTGGTGTGGTTGCAGACTTGTCAATTGTTGTTGAGGGTACCACTAAATCATGAGATTCCAGAGATTCGTGGAAAACATCCACAGCATCTCCCTCCTGTTCATCCTCATTGAAAACATCTAAAGTTTGGAATGCATTAGATATTGATACAGTGTTTGTTTTTGCTAAATCTTCCCTTAGTGATGTTTCTGGCTGTTTGTTCTTTTTTCTCCAGAAGGTTGCAGTGATAGGTTTTGATATATCATCCAGAGAGTAGAAATCGGTTCTTTTCTTGTGACTAATGGTGAAAAGATTGATGTTGTTTTCCTGATGGGGGCCCGAGGGATTTCTTTGGATTTGGAAGTCAAGTTCCTTTTTAGACACAATTAAGGCAGAGGAACCTTCAACATTTGTTGTTGCTTTTGGCTCAGGAGCTAATTGTTTCCGTGGGTCTACTAGTTCCGGGATCCTACTTTCCTTTTTACCATTTATTGTTTTTGTTTCCTTGTACTTCTTCTTTAACTCAGGGTGCAGGAAATTGCAATTATCCTGGTTATGACCTATTATCTTGCAATGAGTGCAATAAGATGGAAGTTCCTCATATTCTATGGGGTAGTCTGCAACTTTATTACCTATTCCTACCACAATAGATGATGGGAGTGGAGACAGAAGATCTATTTCAACACAGACTTTTATTGCAGAGGGTCTAGTCAGAGCAGATGTAGCAGCATCCATTTTTAAAAATCTACCTATCTGACTACTTATTCCAATGATGGCCGAGTTATTGTAAAAATGAAGAGGGAGTTTATGGATCGTTACCCACGCTGGAACAATTAAAGATTCTGCAGATGGAGAGAAGTCAGGTGACCATTTTTGGACTTTCATGACTGCTCCCTGAATAATCCATTGCCCCTTCATCCAGCATCTCTGGTAGTCTTTGTGTTCCTGAAACCTAATGAGCACATGACGATAATCAATAAAGCCTAATTGAAATTTAAATTTAAAGCCAATAGATTTGAAAGCAGAGTGAAAAAGCTCCATAGATGGTTTTCCTCTGTTGAACTTTCCAACCAATGCGTTCTGGTAATGGGTGCCAGTCGTTCCCCTTCCTCCTGAGGAAGGATAAACACTATCTTACCCTTATACTCAGTGACGGAATGTAGATTAGGGGTGTCAGGTAGGGAAGTGAGAAGCGGTGGTGGTTTGGCAGTAAGGGCTTGTATGAAGCTTTTGTTGTTGGCGATGCCCATACCCACGGTGGGATTGGGCGTTGGCAACGACATTAACGGCAGAAGTGACCGTTAACGATAGAGCGTTGTGACAAGGAAGGAGAGAAAGAGAGGAGGAGAAAAGGTAGTGTGTGTTTCACACTGTAATCGTCAAATTATCGCACCTAGTAACAGTAAAAATTAGGAGCCGTTAGTTTCGTAGTACATAAGTGGTAGTATATAGAATTGAGTCAAGAAAGGCGGAATTGAAATCAAACAGGTTAAGAATGGAATACATCATCAATCGGCTGAATCAGCCAGGAGGCCGGCTGACTAGTCTGAAGCCATCACGAGGGAACCTAGCACGGCCTATGTTAGGGGTCAATAACACAGCCCGTGCCAGAACCCTTTGTACGGACCTTGCCAGATCAATGCTGCTCGTGTCTCCATGTTTCCATGTTCACTCCAAAAATGGCTAAGTATGGGTATAGACAATGCCGTTTCACACGGTCCATGCATTTTGAGTTACAAATGCAAAGACCAGCCCACGAGGTGTGAAGGATGACATGGGTTGTGCCATTTTATTGAGAAAAATAAGTCTCGAGCCAATGGCCTGCACCATTTTAGCAAGAAAAAATGAGGCTCCAGCTAACGGCCCGTGCCAAATGACACGGTCCGTGCGATTAGAAGTATCAAAATGAGGCTCCAATCGGCGTTCTGTGCTGGGTGACATGGCATGTACCATCACCAGACAACCGGCTCATGCCAGAACGAATAAGCCATTCTAGCGTGAGGCACACGGGTCGTGCTAGATCGAGCGACCTGCACCAGCACGAAGGCAACCCTGCTAGCACAGACCGTGCCATTTTTCACTGGTTGTGTCAATTGCGGCTGCTAGGGTTTTTAGGCCTATTCTGGGCCTATTTCAAGGCCCAATTCCTTACTACCATATATATGGACTTATGTCTACTACGGTTCAAGTTCATGCTCATTTTTAGACTTCAAGAGTAGTGTAGAGAGAGAAATTAGCTATTCTTTCTCTCTAGAATCTTTTCAATTCTTCTTTTCATTTTCCCTTTGCCCAAAGGCATTGAATCCAATGAAATACTTAGGTTCAATGCTTAGGGAGTAGTTAATTTTGCTTGGGTTAGTATTTTTATGCATTAATTGATTTTGGCATTTTGAGATTTATAGATTCTCCTATTGTTATGTCCTATGAATATTTGTGCTTGATTTATGCTTTCCACCCCTATGATATTCATGCTATGCCATTATTATGATGCATTGATACGTGCATGGTAGTGTAATATCGTTCTAGGCTTTATGGCTATCTTGGGAGTGTTAGATTATGCAACAGGTTCAAGAAAACTGGAGAGATGAGTGCATTCATGTTACCTCGAGAGAAAATATTTCTATTTTTTGAACCATAATTCTAATTGGATAGTTGTGTGAGAAATCACTTATCGGGTGATCGATTCGGCAATCCTGACGATGGAAAACACTTGGCTTACCCCAATATATTAGCTTGATTGTTTATAGCAGCTAGAGTTGTGCTGACTCTAGAGTCATCACAAGGTGTCATATCCTTTTGCCTCTCTAGGCCTAGGGATTAAGATCTATAGTGGAGTGTCCATAATGTAATGCTCTCACTTTCATATCTAATAGTTGCAACCTACACAAAGCATTACCCTTTTACAAGACCTTTGTTCCACTAAGCGGGGACCCATTAGCATTGGGAGTGGGATGATGGGGATGGTCTACAGTGTACATTGACTAGAGCGCATCCCTAATTACGGAGACAGTGAGATATGCATGTAAATACCTCGTGTGACATATGTAGGGAAATACCTTGATATCTCATACTATGTGATGTAGGCATAATATAGGTTTATATTGTATGTGAATGAATCGATGATAAGAGCCATTTATCAATCATGTTACGCAAATACCCCAAAGTGCTAGTCTTTATAGGTTAATCTTGAGTGATCTCATATGCTTGCAGTTCTTAGTTGAAATACCCCCCAAACACCAGTTTTGTAATATTTAGTTATTCATAACACATGGACGGATTGAAGACCCGAACGTGGCTACGTTAGTTGATTTTTAGACATCTAGCATCTCTGTGGACAAACTAGGTTTTACCACTATATAACCTATAAGTATATTAGTAGTAAGTTTGGGAGCAGAATATAAATTTTAAATTATATCTTAATATCTTTTGAATGTCTTCTGCTCGGGTTAGCTACTCATTATATTAATGATCCCAAGTGGAGGCGGATCAAATTTTGGAGTCGTACTTCTAATCCTTTTGCTAGTGTTTCTTTTAGTTGGATATTGTTTGGCTCCTAGTTTATGGTGCACACATGTGCCATAAAATTAGGGACTTTACACTATCCAACAGAGTATGCAAGTAGTTGGAGAAAAAGGAGGATGAGAACTAGAGTGGGGGTTCCACAAGTGCCGACCTTAGTAGTTGAAGAACCAGTAGTCAAGGCAGATGACAACCACACTTTTAGGGAGTTGATGTCTCCAAATTTAGAGCAGTAACCCCTTTGCATCACTTTTATCCCATTGCCACCCAATGTCAATCGCGAGATGAAGATTGGGATGAATAAAAGCCTCACAACTTTCCATGGGATGGCCAAGGAGGATCCAAACAAGAACTTTTGGGAATTTCATCTCGTGTTCCCCAATTTGAAACCACATGGAGTCTCGGAGGATGACTACAACTTACGTGCATTTTCTTTCTCACTTCGAGACACTGCATATGACTGGTTGTATTACCTTCCACCGGGTTGTATCACATAATGGGTTGCTATGAAATGGTGCTTCTTGGAAAAGTACTTCCTAACTTCAAAGTCCATGGGGTTGAAGAAGCAATTGTCTAACATATCGTAAAATGCAAATGAGTCTTTGTACGAAATAGACCACTTACGGGAATTTGTCCCTGCATATGGAATTTTCCTGGGTATTCTGTTAAAGACACTTATTTTTGTCAATTAAAACATGTCTGTAAGACTGCTTACTAGGGGCACATGCAATTTCTTCCTAAGGGGCACCCATGGCGATTGGCCAAAAAATGGTTTAATGGGAAAGTGGAGACATGATCAAGTACAAAAATTTATGAGAGCGTTAATAATTTGACCAATGCATTTAAAATAACAAAATAAAAGTTATCGTTGAAGGAAGTTGGAAGAAATGCACAATTTTTAAGCTACCTTATTGGGAGCATTTGGAAGTTGGACATTGTCTTGATGTTATGCAAATTGAGAAGAATGTTTGTAATTCTTTGGTTGCGACATTTTTAAATACCCCTAGGAATACAAATGATGGATCGATTGCTAGGCTAGATTTGGTTGAGTTGGGTATTCGAAAGAATCTTGCCCCAGTGACTACGGGTGATAATTTTTATTTTCCCCCCTACTGGCCATTCAATGTCGCAGTAGGAGAAGAAATCTTTTTGTGAGACCCTTAGTAGTGTGAAAGTGCCCGATGTATACTTGTCCAACATCAACACTTGTGTGTCAGTGAAGGAGTTGAGGTTGGGTGGGTTGAAGTCACATAGTTGTCATAACCTGATGCAGGAAATGAATGTCATTGCCATTCGATCTACATTGCCTTCTCATGTAATATTGTGCATTACAAAGCTCTGTTTGCTTTTCAAATCCATTTGTTGCAAAAGTATTAGCGTATCAAAGTTTGATAGGTTGTAAGTAATGATTGTTAAGTTTTGTGCAGTATGGAAATGTATTTTCCTCCTTATTTTTATACATTATGGTCCACTTGATTGTCCATTTAGTGCGGGAGAGAATTCTATGTGGTCAAGTTTTTCTAAGATTGATTTACACGTTCGTGAGGTATATGAAAATATTCAAACACTTTGTGAAAATTTGGTATAGGCTAGATGCTAGCATTGTGTAGCGATATGTGACGAAAGAGGCCATTAAGTTTTTCACTGATTATATAAAGCAAGTTGAATCTGTTGGGGCTCCAATCAGTATACATAAATGGAGGTTAGATGGTTTAGGGGTTAGACAGCGAAAATTATATAGCCCTGGTGCGAAAGATTTATGTGCTGCCCTCTTTATATTCTTCGCAACCACGAGGATGTAGTTCCATACATGGAGATTAATATGGATACCATACGAGTAAGGCACCCTAATTTCAATGAGGCTCGGGTTCTCCAATTGCACACCTCTACATTTGCATCATGGTTGTGGGATTCACAATGCACAATCTTACACGGTTGCGGGATTCATAATGCACACCTCTACAATTTCACACTCCTGCTCCATTGCCTTCTCTTTTTTGTAAATGGAACTAATTTTCCACTATCGACTTAGTTGTAGTTAGTGAGAATTTATGGCTTATAAATATTAACTTTAAGAGGTATGGCGACGACCTCCTAAATCTACACAGAAAGAAGAACAGGGGGAAAAACTAGGGTTTTGGATCCCCAAGTTGGGCTTATAAAATGAGGAATAAAGAGGGGGCTATTTACAGCCTAAGTTGGTAAAAATAGGTCAAAAGGCACAGTAGAGTGCGCTGGCGGCGAGTGGGGTGCCCTGGCCGGGCCAGGGCTCATATGGGCATGGGGCACTGGCGTGAGGTATGACACTGGGGAACTAGCGTGAGATGCAACATATGGGCACACAGTACAGGACTGGAGATGCACACCACGCCTATCTTCCTCATGCACGGGTGTACGGATCGCTGTGCAAGCTAACACGCCCGATTGGGCTGGCGCGTGTTGCTGGGTTGTGGACCGATCTTCCTTGCATTTTTTGTGTGCTAGAAATCATTTAACAAAAATATGACAAAAGAGATATGAATTCTTTGGAAAATACATGCATTTGATATCTCATCATTGGCGAACATCAAACGACAGTTAAATGGTTGGTTCGTATACCATTAGGGATCCTTATTTCCTATGGAGGCTATGAAATCAATGGTTTTGCGTTTGCCACAATATAAATGGATGCTAAGAGTGTCACTAAAAAGAGTTGAGTATCTCTTGTCTCCAAAGCATTGTACGTCGGAATGGGTGGTGATGAAAATCCTATGTATGTCGTAAAATGCTACTTTGGCACAAGTTCTGAAATTTGGGAGCTTGAGTATGTGAGTATGTGTGATCCTACTTTTAAATATCATTGGGTCGATATTAACAACGGGCAGCGCATTGAGGATTTGGGCTTCACCCTTGTTGATAGAAGCTGGGTTGGATGGAAGAATGATCATTTCATATTGGCATCTCAAGCACACCAGGTTTTCTATGTCAGGGATCCTGTTGATCCTGGGTGGGAGATTATTGTTGAAGGGAAATGTTCTTTCGTTGAAAAAATGTGTGAGAAAGTAATTGGATTTGGATGCCATATAATGAGTTGTGGATCAGGAAAAATCATTTTGCTCGAGAAGAAAGATCGGAGTCTTCACAGTTTCCTAGGCCGTAATGACCATGATGAAGAAATGTGGATCGATGGTAAGGGGAAGATCACACGTAGAAATCGGAAGTCAAAGAAGGTTGTGATTAAGAAAATGAAGCATATGTAGTAAGTTGTTTTGATATTAAGTGTAGTTTGAGTTTTTTTTACATTCTTGTGCCTTGGACAATTAACATGCTTCTGTTATCGACTTTCCTCAACCCATGAATGTTAATTTTAGCAAATTAACCGGAGCGGAGGCTGAGAAGGTCAAAGATAAAATTTAAAATTCTGCACCCATTCTCATTGCTACACTACCTAGTGGGTAGTTAGTGGCAAGCCCTGGGTTTGTACACAGGGATGCTAGGGCTCAAGTATCAACTAAAAACACAACCTTGTATGGGTCGTCAATCCGTACAAGTGAAAGAAGTAGCTAGTAAATGCAAACAAGGGCTACAATATTCATGCATTTAGAACATCTAAGAAAAATCATAATAATATCATGAACACAAATAATTGAATGAATCTAATAAATCTCACAAAAAATAGAGTTAAAAATGGGCTACAGTTGTCCCCAGGCTATGGAAACTACTCCATAGACATGGAATTCAAATATATAATTGAATTCCACATCTAGGATGAGCACAAAATTAAAAGAAATGAAATGAAAAGGAGAGAGTGTTTTTCTCTCTAAAAGATCTCTCCTAATGATCTAATCTACTCTGTACAGGTTTAACCTAGTAAACTTAGGTCATTTATATAGGAGAAAGGGTTTGGGCCTAAAAATAGGCCAAAAATGCTAAAGCCCTAGTTCAGTCACCGCTTTGTGCTGGAAGTCGCGGATGGTGCGGTCTGTGCCAAGTTCTTGTAACAAGACGAACGATTGTGCATGGGCCACTATTTTTCATTACCGTGAGGGGCTTGATCTGGCACGGGTCCATGGGGCGAGGCTCTGGTGCGGGGTGAGGCTCTGGTGCGGATCGTGGGCTATGGTGTGGGCCGTGGTTAAGAAGCACAGTTTTATCAGAAGTTTGGCGTTGGGTGCATGCTCGGGCGTGCGCCGTGGTCCTGATACTTGCTCTGCTTAGAAATTTGGCATGGGGCTCAGACTTTGTCATGGGCCATCAGCTGGGCTCTTGACATCTTGAACATGGAATGGCCCAGGCCGTTGTAAATAGCACAGTCTGCACCCATACTTAGCCCATTTTGAGCATATCCTTGAACTCGTGCTGCGCGGTCCATAGGGTATGGTTCGGGTCGTGCCATTTCTTTGTGTTTGTATGCCTTGAATACTGTAATAGCCGCTTCTACGACCCTAGCCTGGGGGTCCGGGGGGCGGCAGATGCCCCCGGCTAAACGAGGGTCTCGCTGGTATAGCTTGTCTCTTCATTGGACTGCTGTTGATTTGGACTGCTGTTGATTTTTCTCTCTCCTCTCTGAAAACTCTAATTCTGTTCTGCACTTAGATAGGTATTAATCTGGCCAATTTCTTGGCGTCTGTAACTTGCTACCTACTATAGTGAATCCGTCTCCCGTGGATGTAGCCAAAATAGGTGAACCACGTAAATCTTGTGTCTTGTTATTTTCGTTCATATTTTCTGTTCTTTCTCCATTCCGCACAACAAACTGGTATCAAAGCGGTTTCTTTTTCCGGTGAGATCCGTAGTGGGTGTATCGGATTCAGGGCTCATCAGATCGGGGCTGATCGGGGAGAAAGATGTCTGCGTTGAACGTGAAGATCGACAAGTTTACTGGGGGAAACAGTTTCAGTTTATGGCAGATCAAGATGCGAGCTTTGCTGAAACAGCAAAGTTTGTGGGCTCCACTGACGAAGGATTTCACGAGCAGTTTTGGCGATGTGGTGGATCTGGAAGAAAGGGCACACTCGATGATTATGCTGTGTCTCGCGGAGAAAATCATCACTGAGGTCTCAGATCAGGAGACTGCTGCACAACTGTGGCTGAAGTGGAGAGTTTGTATATGACGAAATCTCTAACCAACAAGTTCTTCTGAAACAATGCCTCTTCGGTCTCCGAATGCAGGAAGGTACGCAACTCAGAGACCATCTAAAGCAATTGAATACTTTGTTATTAGAATTACAAAATATAGATGTGAAAATTGAAGATGAAGAAGCTACTTTGATTTTGCTAGTGTCTTTACCGCTTTCGTATGAGAATTTTGTTCAGTCATTTATTGTTGGTAAAGATTCCGTGTCTCTGGAGGAAGTTAGATCCTCTCTCCATAGTAGAGAGTTGCGACATAAGGCAAACAGTACAGGTACAGAAAGTCAGGCCTCTGGCTTGTTTGCTAGTGGCGGAAACACAAAGGGCAAGGGAACCGGCAGTAAGAAGAAGGGCAAGAAGTCATTTTCAAAGGGTCCCAAGGCTAATGATGTTTGTAACTACTGTAAGGAGAAGGGGTATTGGAAAAAGGAGTTGCGTGCAAGGTAGTTGGGATTGGTTCAATCAAGATCAGGATGCATGATGGTAGTTTCTGTACTTTGAACGATGTCAGGCATGTTCCATCGATGACAAAGAATTTGATTTCTCTTCCTATGTTGGATAGAAAGGGTTTCGTCTATTCAAGGAGTGATGGAGTTCTGTGTGTCTGCAAAGGTTCTAGGCTGGCTCTGCATGGTACTTTGTATTTTCTACAAGGTTCCACGGTTATGGATTCTGTTAATGTTGCATCTTCGGAGGTTCACCATGATGATATAACTAAGTTATGGCATATGAGGCTTGGTCACATGGGTGAAAGAGGGATGCAGATTCTATCAAAGAATGATCTTCTTGGTGGCCACAAGGTCAAGAGCTTGGACTTCTATGAGCATCGTGTTTTTGGGAAGCATCACTGCAACAAGTTTCCTAAGGCGATTCATAGAACAAAGGGCACATTGGATTACATTCATTCTGATTGTTGGGGACCTTCCCGAGTTGAGTCACTGGGAGGTCACATGTACTTTGTTTCTCTGATTGATGATTAGTCAAGGATGACTTGGGTTATCATGATGAAACATAAGGGTGAAGCTTTCTCAAAGTTTAAGGAGTGGAAAGTTTTGGTGGAGAATCAGACCGAGAAGAAGATCAAGAGGCTTCGAACTGATAATGGGCTGGAATTCTGCTCATCTGAGTTTGATCAGTTTTGTAGGGATGAAGGGATTGCTCGTCATCATACAATTAGGAATACGCCACAGCAGAATGGCCTAGCTGAGCGGATGAATCAAACATTGCTGGCGAGAGCGAGGTGCATGTTCTCTAATGCTGGTTTGGAAAGGAGATTCTGGGCAGAGGCGGTGAGTACAGCTTGTTACTTGATCAACCGTGGGCCTCACACGGGTATAGAGTGCAAAATACCTATGGAGTTGTGGTCAGGTAAAGTTGTTGATTACTCCAAGTTAAAAGTTTTTGGTTGTACATCTTATTATCATGTTAGTGATGGTAAGTAAGGGCCCCGAGCCAAGAAGGGTGTCTTTGTGGGTTATGGAGATGGAGTTAAAGGCTCCAGGATATGGTTTCCATCTGAGAAGAGGGTTATTCTGAGCAGGGATGTTGTTTTTGATGAAAATTATTTGCTTAGATCTATGGTGAAGCCCACAGTTGTGCCAGAAACTAGTGGAGTTGATAAACAGGTGGAGCTTGAAATCACTCAAGGTGAAAATAAAGTGGAACAATTTGAGGTAGATCAAGAGCCACAGACAGAATCTGAGATACCGGAATCTCCACCACCAGATCCTCAACCATCAGGAGCTACAGTCCGGTGTTTAGCTCGGGACCGACCCAGGAGGGTTGGAGTTGGGGCACCCAAAAGATATGGGTTTGATGATATAGTAGGTTATGCACTGTCAGTTGCCGAGGAAGTGGATACACAAGAGCCATCAACCTTCAGAGAGGCTACTTCATGTACTGATGCCGATAAATGGCTTGCTGCAATGGGAGACAAGATGGAGTCTCTTCAAAAAAATCAGACATGGGAATTGGTCAAACAGCCTCAAGGGAGAAAGGTAATCAGTTGCAAATGGGTTTTCAAGAAGAAGGAAGGAATATCACCTGCAGAGGGAGTCAAGTACAAGGCAAGAGTTGTTGCAAGAGGTTTCAGTCAAAGGGAGGGGGTAGACTATAATGAGATCTTCTCACCAGTGGTCAGACACACTTCTATCAGAGTGTTACTAGCCTTGGTGACACATCAGGATTTGGAGCTCGAGCAACTTGATGTGAAGACCGCTTTTCTACATGGAGAGTTGGAGGAAGAGTTGTACATGACTCAGCCATATGATTTCCAGGTTCCTGGCAAGGAAAAGTATGTTTGCAAGTTGAAGAAGTCTTTGTATAGACTTAAGCAGTCTCCGAGGCAGTGGTACAAGAAGTTTGACAGTTACATTCTTCAGTTGGGATACACGAGGTGTGCTTATGACTGCTGTGTCTACTACAGCAGGTTGAGAGATGGGTCATTCATCTATCTGGTGCTTTATGTAGATGACATGCTGATAGCAGCAAAGAGTAAGCATGAGGTTCAGAAGTTGAAAGGACTTCTTAGTGTTGAGTTTGAGATGAAGGATCTGGGTGCAGCTCGGAAGATACTAGGAATGGAGATTCTTAGGGATCGAAGTCAGCGGAAGCTTTTCTTGTCACAGAAAGGCTACATTCAGAAAGTGTTGGCTAGGTTTGGCATGTCTACAGCCAAGCCTATAGACACTCCTAGTGCTGCAAATATTCATCTCACCACCATGTTTGCTCCTCAGTCAGACGAGGAGAAGGAGTATATGTCTCGGGTTCCTTATGCCAGCGCGGTGGGGAGCTTGATGTATGCTATGGTTTGCACGAGGCCAGATTTAGCACAGGCAGTCAGTGTTGTGAGCGGGTTCATGGGGCAACCGGGAAAGGAACATTGGCAAGCTGTGAAAAGGATTTTCAGGTATCTTAGAGGTACGTCTGATGTGGGTCTCATTTATGGAGGTGATACCGAGTGCTTAGTTACAGGCTACTCTGATTCTGATTATGCTGGTGATGTTGACACGAGGAGATCGATGACTGGTTATGTATTCACTTTGGGAGGTTCTGTGGTTAGCTGGAAGGTGACTTTGCAACCTACAGTGACGTTGTCTACTACGGAAGTAGAGTACATAGCTCTGACAGAGGCTGCAAAGGAGGGAATATGGCTGAAAGGGCTAGTTAGTGATCTTGGTCTACATCATGATTAGGCTACTGTGTACTGTGACAGCTTGAGTGTAATCTGCCTAGCCAAGGATCAGGTCCATCATGAGAGGACCAAGCATATTGATGTCAGATATCATTTTCTGATGAGTGAGAGGAGAATCAGGGTGAAGAAAGTGAGAACTGCTGATAACCCCGCTGATATGTTCACCAAACCTGTTCCACACAGTAAGTTTCAACATTGTTTGGACTTGCTGAACATCAGAGCTGATTAGGTGCTCTATGGGCAGTCCCGGGAGTGGAGGGCGAAGTCTACTCATCTGGCACTGTAATGGTGCATCTGGAGTTTTCTACTTTGAGGATTCAAGTCAAGGTGGAGATTTGTTGGTATGCCTTAAATACTGTAATAGCCGCTTCTGCGACCCTAGCCAGGGGGTCTGGGGGGCGGCAGACACCCCCGGCTAAATGGGGGTCTCGCTGGTATAGCTTGTCTCTTCTTTGGACTGCTGTTGATTTGGGCCGAATTGCATTTTGGCCCAGTTTGTTAGGGTTTAGTGGAGACAGCACATAAAGTGTCTCTCTCCTCTCTGTAACTCTAATTCTGTTTTGCACTTAGATAGGTAGAAATCTGGCCAATTTCTTGGCGTCTGTAACTTGCTACCTACTATAGTGAATCCGTCTCCCGTGGATGTAGCCAAAATTGGTGAACCACGTAAATCTTGTGTCTTGTTATTTTCGTTCATATTTTCTGTTCTTTCTCCATTCCGCACAACACTTTGGGCTGAAACTATTAGCGCGGGGCGTCTCCCCTGGCATGGGTCGTTGGTGTATGGCCATGAACGGCCAACGCCGACCCCTGGTACCTTGGCCAGCTGAACTTTTTTCCTTTGCTACGGGCGAACAGTTAGTCCGATTTTTGAGTTTTTGTAGTTTATTTTGTAGTGCTCGAGAAGAAAAATCCAATGGAATAAGCCTTGAAGGCTGATTCTTCTCATATCATTCTCATACTTTGGCACAGCTCATCGGACCATGATTTCCCAGTTCTTCATTGGCCACTTTTATCTTCGTTGCCGCCTATCTTTGACTCCAGTCTCCTTCTACCATGCATTAATATTCGTGACCTTCATCTACTACCATTATAGAAGTGAATGGCTTTTGATCTCTTCTACCGTCCTTGCGAACGACCTTGAATATCTTCTACCGCTCTTATGAACGGTCTTCACATAGAATGTAACCAAAAAGTACCCATAGACAACCCACTAAAGATGATCAAATAGAAGATCTAGGGCCCTATGGATACAAGATGTCCATTAGTACTAATTAAGTCTACAAAATGCATGATTTAGACATTAAAACAAAACATGGCCATCTAAACCCTTTGTTATATAAACTCAACTAATACTAGCAATTCACCATACAAAAAATACCAAAAACTATGCCGGATGCAACAGTTAATGCACGCAAAATGAAGCACATTAGACTCCCTACACTTAACTGTTTGTTCGTCCTAAAGTAAACAAAGACAGGACAAAGAATTAAGCAAAATGTAGCGTGCAAACATAAGTTAACCAAGGCATGTTCGTCCTCAAGTAAATAAAGGCAGGACAAAGAATTAAGCAAAATGTAGCGTGCGAACATAAGTTAACCGAGGCATCCTACTTATTCCCATATTACCCTATTTCCCCCAAAAAAAGTAAGAATCTCACAACTCTCACACTCCCCGAAGAATATAAGCAATCTAACCATCCAAAATAAAATGTGGAAAAAGGTAAGCCAAAAAGATTAGTGTTAAGCTAGCTTACTTTTCCCAAAATGATCCCAAAGTAATCCAGGAGTCGTCTCCAAAAACAATCCACCATAGAGATCTAATAGTCGTCAACTTGGTTGTAACATATGAATAATTTGTGATTCTTGACCTTGTCACAACCAAGGAGTGAAATGTATCGTCAACCTATTTTTTTGTTTTCTCTCAATTTATCTCATTTTCCTAGGAGCCCTTTCGTGTTTTTATCCTAGCTTTAACACACAAAGGTTCTCACTTCTCACCTTTTTCCACACGGCCTCTCATTTTTGCCTAGGCACGTAAGCCTTGCCAGTCCCAGCCTCTCATTTTCACCTAGGTCTTTTGACCTATTCGGTTTTGACTTCTCCAGGTTTTTGTATTTTGTTTTTTATTTTTTCAAGTTTTCCAAAAAAAAATTTGTGTAGCACAAAATTGCCCCAAAAATGGGCTTCATACTACAGAAAATAGGATTAAAATACAAAAAATACACCACCAATATCCTATAAAACCAACCCCATACAATCTAGAAACTCTAGCACAACATTTCATGCCACCAAATATTCCTCTAAAAGCATCCTTCAACAAACACAAATTTTTTTTTACGAACAATCAAGAAAAACTACAACCAATGCAAATCATGAAATGCACCGAGGAAATCTAAGAATAAAGACTCCCTAAGTGCTCACTACCCCCTTCCCACAAAAATCATGCCAAAACATAAGTGAGTAGGCAGAATGGTGATACTCACTCTCGCAGCCCCGATGGGCCTTCATCCACATGATTCGTGAAACTTCTCTCATTGTATCTTGTTCTTAAAGTGTGGCCTCAATGCTATTCATCCTTGAACTAAGATCATCCACTTGGGAGCGCACTTCTCCTATTGCTCGGACCACCTCGTGTAAAACTTGGGTAGAGTTCAAAAACTTTTCCCCATGAGATTACAATTAGTTTATAATGTCCGTGGATATGTGAGAACAACTACGAGGTGCCCTCAGAGTGGACTCGCCCTCGGCCTCCTAAACATCTATCTCTGGTTTGGCTAAGACTCTATTAAACTCCTTCTCTCAAATCTCCGGTCCGGAAAAATAAATAGGCCATCCAAACATGTGTCACAGTCGATGGTGGTGCGCTCCGGCTGTGGAAGTACCATGAAACTACAAGTGTTCGCTCCACCAAAAATCCATACATATTTACCATCTGATATTGTAGGTCCCACCATAAATGCTTAGGTGAACTTCTTTATGTTATACCTTGTGTCCGATTGTCCCAAGTTAGCTAAAGCCCTTTATGTGACTGAATGCCCTAACTGTTGCGCCAACAGACCAACCATGCCGCCCATAGATATCTTGAAAACCATGCATTCAATAACATAAAACCCAAGTGTAATTCCATTCCAAACAAAATCACGATTCTAGAACTCTGAATTTTCAAGTTCACCATAGGGAGGAGATGGAATTTGGGAAATTTCGAGTTAAGTAAAAATTCTATGTAGGTTGTTGCCACCCCATCAATAGAATTATGCAATAAAGATTCACTTTCTCCGAAATCACCCAACACATGAAGAGCACATCATTCAAGCATAATTGCACACCAATCCACCCAACACTTTCTTCAACACAAGATCATGCATACAAACTCAAACACATCTCTCAAAAATACACACTCATAAAAAAATTATGCATTTCATAACACCACCGCAATGTCAATAAAGCATATAAACAAAGAGTTCAATGGGTTACCCGAAATTTGAAGCTAGGATTTGTAAGACCAACACAAGAAGAAGCAAAAATTGCTAATTTTTTGAAGAAAGCTTCTATATTTTGAGTTTCAGTAAGATTGTGTTAGAGGGAGTGTTTCTTGAGAAGAAAGAATGTGTCAAATGATGAAATTACATGAAGAAGTGTACTAAGGGATTAATATTTCAGCCTAGGTGATAAGTGAGAGAGCTACAATTAGGATAAGAATGGAATTTTCAAAATTTCATATTAGGAGACAATAGTACAAATCAATTAATTCTTAGGAATATAGGAAGTACTATTTGAATAAAAAAATCCTAAGGGGTTAGGGGATTTCAAAATTTTTGAACCAAAAATGCATTTTTGAGTTAGAAGTTCAGAATTTTCAAAAATTTGCATTTTTGGAACAATTTGGCAATGGACATTGGAAATTGGCGTAGAAGATGTTTGGCGCGGACCAAAGCTTCGTGCCAAACCTCCTGGCACAAAAACTCCCTCGCGCCAAACACATTAGCATGGGGCATTCCTTCGCACCAACACTCTTGGCATAGACCTAAGTCCTTGGCGTGGACCATGTCAGGTCTTGGCTCGAGATTGCCAAAATTTTAACGTAATTCTTAGTTTTCCCTCTTTTTCAAAAGATTATGTTTACTATTAAATTTTATTCCATTCAAACACAATCACGAGTTACGAGCATCAAATTCACAAATCGATCAAGTGTTTCATCTCAGAAATTCTCATTGAAAAAATGCAAAAAAATCTATCTAATCACTATTAAAGAAAAAAGAAACACCGTATATTTATTTTCGTCTTCACAACTTATTTTATTGAAATCAATTTGGTCACAAAGTTTGTTCACAAAGGAGGGGGCCACCCTCCTTGCTAGCTCCCATGGTTCCCCAATTGAAGTAAGGTTTTGAATCTTTCCTCATTAACCACTAACTTTGTATTATGTTTCCCATTTTTAACCTCTACTACACTATGATCATACACCTTAGTCACCTCATACGACCCTTCCCACTTCAATATGAACTTACCTGGAAAGAGACGTAACCTAGATTGGTAAAGGAGAACTCTTTGTCCCACAAAATATCCTTATTTATGATACTCCCGTTATGTACGACCTTTGTTCTCTCCTTATTTATCTAAGTGGTATCATAGGAGTTGCACCTAAGTTCTTCAAGTTTTAACAATTGCGCCTTCCTATGCTTCCTGGCATTACTCAAGTCTATGTTAAGGAGTTTAATGTCCCAATGTGTCTTGAACTCATGTTCAACTAGGAGGTGGCATCTTTTGCCGTAGAGGATGTGTAAAGGTGACATGATGTACGGTAGACCCAAAGAGCATCATCCAGCCGATAAATCCAATCCTTCCTGGGTATTCACTGTCTTTTCGATGATAGCTTTAATTTCTCGATTGGAGATTTCGTCTTGGCCATTGGTTTGTGGTGGTAACCGGTGGTAAGCTGTGGAAGTCTTACGGGTTACTCTATATTTTACAAGCAATGTCTCCATAAATTTTTGCATAAGTGGGTTCCTCTATCACTGACTAGTATTTAGGGTACACCAAACTATGAGAAAATATTTGACTTAAGGAAGATAACCACGGCTGTCGCATCGTTCTTCTTTGTGGCTTTGGCTACCACCCACTTGGACATGTAGTATACTAGCACTAAAATGTAGTACTTCCCATCAGATATTAGAATCAGACCCATGAAATTCATGCCCCATATATCAAAGATCTCCACAACCATCAAAAAGGCCAGGGGCATCTTACTCTTTGAGGAGATGTTCCTTATCCTCTGGCATTGATCACATGATGACACAAAATTCTTAGCATCTGACAGTATAGTGGGCCAAAACAGACCGCAGTTTGCTACCTTTTTTGCCGTTCTTTTGTATCCAAAATGTCCCCCGACTTGGGACAAATAACACATCTTAATAACACGGCCTATTTCATCATCAAGAACACATCTTCTAATTTCTTGATGAGAACAATGCTTCCACATATAGGGGTCATCCTAGACATATTCCTTTGCCTCTTTCATCAATCTCTTCATTCTTGACTTGTCAAAAGATGGAGGAAACTCTCTAGCGGTGAGAAATTTTACTATGATAGCATACCACGACAGGCTAGTTGTTACCCCAAATAATTGCCCGTCGGGGAATTCTTCCTGAATAGGTTCCAACCTTGCTTTTTTCATGGTTGGTTCTGGGTTCTTGAGGATTGGTAGTCTAATCAGATGATCTTCAACTGCATTTTCAGTGCCCTTCTTATCCCTTACCTCTAGGTCAAACTCACTTAAAAGAAGTATCCACCTAATGAGCCTCATCTTAGCTTCCATCTTTGTCATTAAATAACAAAGTGCTGCATGGTCGGTGTATACTACTATAACCTTGGTTCCTAAGAGGTATTGACGAAACTTTTCTAGGGCAAAAAATACAGCTAATAACTCTTTCTCAGTGGTAGAGTAGTTGCATTGAGCATTGTTGAGAGTTGTTGACGCATAGTATACGATGTGTGCCGCTCTACCAATCCTTTGGCCTAGAACAACTCCTATAGCACGATCACTTTCATTACCCATGATCTCGAAGGGAAGAGACCAATTTGGAGGTTAGATGATTGGGGCAGTCACTAGCATGTTTTTCAGAGTGTCAAAATCCTTTTTGCACTCTTCAGTGACAATAAAATCGACATCTTTCTGCAGCGGTTTACAAAGAGGTAAGAATATTTTGTTGAAATACTTAGTGAAATGATGGGTAGAAACCGACTTGACCCAAGAATGATTTAAAATCCTTGACATTGGTGAGGTAAGGTAGGATTTGATTGCATCTACTTTGGATTTATCAACTTTTAAACCTTGGGCTGACACAACATGTCCTAGCAGTATACCTTTTCCCACCATGAAATGGAATTTCTCAGAATTTAGCATGAGGTTTGTACCCATAAATTGCTCTAGCACCCGTCCTACATAATGTAGCCATGAATCAAAATAATCCCCGTGAATGTTAAAATCATCCATGAAGACCTTTACAAATTTCTCGATAAATTCTGAGAATATGCTGACCATGCACCTCTGAAAAGTTCCTGTAGCATTACAGAGACAAAAGGCATACGCCTATAAGCAAAGGTGTCGAAAAGGTAAGTGAATGTGGTTTTCTCCTGGCCCTCTGGATCAATGGCTAACTGAAAGTATCCAGAATATCCATCAAGGAAATAATAGTATGCATGGCTAGCCACCCTTTTAAGCATTTGGTCAATAAAGGGTAGGGGGAAATGGTCTCTACGAGTCACCGCATTTAAGCGACGGTAATCAATGCACACTCGCCACCTGTTTTGAATACGGGTGGGCACCAAGTCCCCATCCTTGTTCTTCACTACGGTGACCCCACTTTTCTTTGGAACCACTTGGGTGGGACTCACCCAAGTACTATCAGAGATAGGATATATTATCTAGCCTTAAGTATTTTAAGGACTTCGCCGTTTACTACTTCCATCATAGGTGGGTTTAGTCACCTTTGGGTTTTGTCACCTAGGCTGAAATTCTAATCCCTTAGATCACTTCTTCACCTAATTTCTTCATTTGACACATTCTTTCTTCTCAAGAAACACTCCCTCTCATACAATCTTGCTGAAACTTGAAAAATAGAAACTTTCTTAAAAAAATTAGCAATTTTTTCTTCTTCTTGTGTGGGTCTTACAAATCCTAGCTTCAATTTTTGGGTAACCCATTGAAATCTTTGTTTCTATGCTTTATTTACATTGCAGTGGTGTTATGAAATGCATAATTTTTTAATGAGTGTGTGGTTTTGAGAGATATGTTTGGGTTTGTATGCATGATCTTGTGTTAAAGAAAGTGTTGGGTGGATTGGTGTGCAATTATGCTTGAATGATATGATATTCATGTATTGGGTTATTTCGGAGGAAATAAATCTTGATTTGCATAATCCTATTGATGGGGTGGCAACAACCTACATAGAATTGTTGCTTAACCCGTAATTTCCAAAATTCCATCTCCTCTATATAGTGAACTTGAAAATTTGGAGTTCTAGACTCGTGATTTTGTTTGGAATAAAAATTACGCTTGGGTTTTATGTTCTTGAATGTAAGGTTCTCAAAGGACTCCTCTAATAGAATAAGGTGCATGCAAGTTGAAGGACTTATTCCTTTAATGTCACCCAAGGTCCATCCTATTGCTCCCTTAAATTTTTTAATGACGTCGAGCAATCTACCTTCTTGGTCAACAGTCAACCTATTCAAGATAATCACAAGCAAGGTTTCATTTTCACCTAGGAAACCATACTTGATGTGATCAGGTAATGGTTCAAGCTCAATTGTTGGTGGTTCCTCTATTGAAGGCTTGGTCTCCGGTAGAACTAGCTCATCTAAGCTTTTAGGTAAAGGTTTCACACTATTCTCACCTTGAGAATCAACCTCTTCCACACTCCCCACTAGGTTATCTTCCAGGGTATTAACAAATATATCACTTAAGGAGTTATCCTCTAAAGCTAACCCTCTGTTTAAATAAAAAATGACTTACACGATATTGTTATATATATCACGTTTTAATCAATTGATTCATGCTCAAATTCATATTTGGGATCACCAATTTTCTTTAACAATGCTCTACATTCATATAATACCTCATTTGTGTTAAAAGAGATAGGACTAACCTCATTGTGATCAAACATCACACATGGTTCCTTTTTTCTCAATTGTCCAACACATATTGGTTGAGGTGCTTCCTCATCTTTGAGCTTAAACCTTCCAATCAACTGGTTCACTGTGCCTATTAGCTCATTCACCTTTCCACCTATCCTGTCAAATATTTGAACCCCACAATTTTTTATACTGGAAAATACTTGATTTTACAAAGTTTCACTAGTTTTTGCAAAACTAGTCAAACCTTTGAGTATATCTTCACCTAAAGTCTTGGGGGTTGAGAATGATTTTGTTCAGCAATGATATGTGCACCACTCTCACTCGTATTGATCTTTCTGAACTGCATGTTCCATGTCTCTCTTGTAGTTGCTCAACCATGGGGAACACTCCGTAGGGTGGTCGAAATGACACACCTTACAAAGTTTCATCTGTTGAGTGTTATTCTGCAACATCAGTAGATTCTCACTACGAAATAGCTCCACAACCAAAATAATAACACAAAACAAAAACAAAAGCAATTACTAACTACTCTACTAACAAGTTATGCTAATCAATACTTAAGCTAGATAGCATCCTTGGCAACGATGCCAAAATTTGACCTGCCTCCACCTGGGGTCATTAATTATAGCTAATTAACCCGAGTAGAGGCTGAGAAGGTCAAAGATGAAATTTATAATTTTGAACCCATTCTCACTGCTACGCTACCTAGAGGGTATTTAGCGGCAAGTCCACAGTGATGCCAGGGCTCAAATTTCAACTAAAAATACAACCTTGCACGAGTCGTCAATTCGAACGAGTGAAAGGAGTAGCTAGTAAATGCAAACAACGGGGGGTTCGGATTTTCAAATTAACTACAAAGCATAAAGTAAAAGGACAAGAAAGATAATTAAACTAAGCACTTGGGGAGTCATTGCACAACATGATTAACCTAATGTTTCGATCATCGATTATCACATGCAAGATTTACTAAGCAACCTAATATTGTCTTCACAACATGTGGTGTGGCCGATGTCATACATTCGCTGAGACTAGGTTCATTGTTCAATAACACTGAGACTTTTCCATGAACCTAATATTCGCCTTCATAGCGCAAAATTCCTTGCACATCAATTTGTAGCAATCCTTGAAGCCTCAAAGTATGATTTCTCGATACCTACATATAGCGACTAAGGTTTCAATTATATAAACAATGAAGAAAGTATGAACAATATATGAACTAAATCATTGCAAATATATTTGTGACTAACCTTCCTTAATATGTGGCCTCTTGCTCGGCTCTACTTCCCCCTCAGACTTATGATACCACTTCCCATCATGCAAAGCCAAACCCTTTTTGTCGAAGAAAGTCCTGCCAAAATGCTTCGGGACTTTTTCCTCCCCTTCGATAGTCAACCCCTTAACGCTCTTCAAAATGTGAGTATAGAAATCCTAGATGGTAGGAGATTTAATACTCTCTTCAATGCTACATAGTGCAACATATACCTAAAAATAGCTTCCCTAGGGTTCATTATTCTACCATTCATGATTAAATAGATTAGCATAAGGATTGGGTAATTAGGCTCGGTCAAGTGTCCGCTCGAGGGGACCAAAATTCTATTAATCATCTCACATGTAATACATTGGTCTACGGGGAGAAGCTTTAGATCGAAGACTCTGGTTTTCCTTAATCCAATCTATTCCAGTTGAAGTGGCGTACATTACACTCCAAGGGGTCAATGTAGGGAGAATCAACTTCTAGAGGCCATTTCTCCAGATGGTAGAAATTATCCAACGGACCATCGTTGTCCTCCGGGTAAACGGATACCGGGTGCAACTTCGGGAAATCTAATATCTTATTAATTATCCATTGGCTAAGTGGGATGTCAATTCCCACAACCCTCATAGCATAATCCCCACTACCCACTTCTCGCAAATTTGCATAAAATTGGCATGTCAATTAAAAATAAGCTTTCTCATTACATGAAAGCAAATTCTCAATGTGTTGTTCAGTAAATGGTTTTAGGGAATCGGCCAAACCTAAAGTGTACTCATTGAAGTCAACAAGAAATGTATCTAATAACTTCGACCTCTCACAAAATGTATCATCGATTTGGTGAAAATTTAGAAATGAACCTTGTATCATTAAAGTTGGGATTGTGGCCGGTTGAACGAGATCTAGACATTTTGCGGCTTTAATCACCCCTAACCATTCCAAATACTTGACGGGGTTAGCAAAAATAGAGGAATTTGAGGGAATTTTTTTTTGTTTGGAATGTAGGCTATGGTTTGGATTTTGGGGACCAATTTTATGAATCTAATTTGTCCCCTATTTGTTTTGAAATAGATAGGACTTTTTGTGTTTCAAAAGTTCATTTCGTCTCTTCAGTAAACCTGCATGAAACATTTTTGAGTTTGTAAACATTTGCTCATAGGAAAAAAATGCACGCTTTGAAATTGCTAGCAATGGACTGAAAATGTCACTCGAGCTCGGAAACTTACTTTTCAAACTCCAAAAGTCTCTCGTGTCTTCTTGTCTTCTAAGCAAGAACTTTTTTGTAAACTTTATTTTTGAGCTTGGAAAGGTAATCGTGCCAACAGGTCCAATAAATGGAGTTGTTTCCGAGTTTGGAAATGGATCTGGTTTATAAATGCAAATGACAGATGTATTTTTGAGCTTCGAAAGTTGTCCTGACTTGTGGTCATTTTCATATTTCACAAAACATGCACCTTAGAACATCACCTATTCGACCACTAATTACATCTACCTAACATTAAAAAAAATCCCATTAGAATAATATTTTCAAATTTCAGGCATTAAAATTTTGAACTAAAGCAACTAAATGTTTTTAAATATAATACATCATCCAAACCTTACATATTCAAGTTTTACAACCAAATTACATCCTAACAAAATCCAGTGTTAAGAACAACCACATAACAACTTCATCTTATATAGATTCCCCTCCAGGAAAGCAACAAGTTGGGTATGAGCGCGGGTTAACATTTCGTGGATCTCGGTCAAGTCCGCACGCATATTATCAAAGTACTTGGTCAAACTAGCCTTCCAACCACTGCCTACACCTAAAAATTAATATACATCAAAATTAAGTGGATATTGAAATTAAAGAATTTAAATTGTACTTAAGTAAAATTTTCAATCCCTTACGAGAGCTTGACGCCTCTTCTCTTTCTCCCCCGTGCTATTATGTCACAGGCTTCCACCATGAATGTAACTACTCCTCTCGGGTCCTATATACGCTAGGCCCAAGGTTCGTAGGCACCTTATCCGTGGTACGAGGGTTTCAACACAACACCTAGCTTGCTACTATTCACTATCTCTACCCGCAACCTCTCGGACAACAGTTATGAAGTTAGCTAAGACTGGCAGATGGAAAATAGGTCAGAGCATTCTTGAATCTCCCGTGCACACACCCACGCATACTAGTTCTCCCCTACCCATTCTTATATCAAGGTTTATATTCCTAAGGGGGCATCAATAATTGCACCATACATGAGTATATACCAAAGTGTGTGCTTATATTTGGTGTACTACTCATGCATTTTTAACACTCAAGAGCAATTGCAATAATGTCATAAACACAAATTTAGGATGAATCTAATGAATCTCATAAAGCATATAGAACATACCAAGTGCCAAAATGAATCCTAACCTAATAAAGTTACTCTACAAAGGTTAGATCAATTGCAAATATTAGGTTAGATTCCATGGATCCAGACAATAAGATGAAAGAAAAAAAGAAAGGAAAAGAAGAAGGAAGGAGAATAAGAACTCTCATCTTCCTTCTATCCAAACTAGAGAGAGAATCTACTCTACATTATGCTTAGGTTAGGGTTTAGTAGAAGACTAAGGCTTCCATATATAGTAGTAGGAGATTGGGCCTAAAAATAGGCTAAAAATAGGCCTAAAATAGGCCAAAATTAGCACAACCCTAGGTCAGCCGCCAAGGCTTCACAGACCGGCAAGTATGTCACGGTTCGTAAAGCATTCATGCATGGGGCATGGGATCTGGAGCAGTCCATGAACATTTAGAGCTGCAGGCCATGGGATCCAGTGTGGTTCGTGAAGCAGGTCTCGTGCCATGGTCCATGAAGATTGTCACAGACCGCGAACAGTTAACAGTTTTTGCGCAAAAGTTCTCACAGTACATGAAGGTTTTCATGGACCGTGAAATGTACATGGTTTCGCTCAGGAATTTCTTCATGGTTCATGAAGGTTTCACGGACCGGCTCTATACTTAGCCTATTCGTCAACTCTTCATCCCCTTGCTTCACGGTCCGACGCTTTTGCCACGGCCCAGTGCTTTTGTCACGGCCCAGCACCTTGCCTCATGAAGGTTTCATGCTGGTCTCGTTCAGGTATTCATGGAACTCCTGGATTCTTGTATACTTCGGGCTGCTGGTGCTTGACTATGTGCGGTTCGTGAAGTGTCGCTGGTGCTTCATCTACTGAAGTTTGTTTGTTTGCTATAGGTGAACCGTTAGTTCGAATCGAAAGTTCTAGGAGTTGATTTTGTGGTACTCGAAAAGACAAATCCAATGAAACCAGCCTTGATGGATAATTCTTCCTGGATCGTTATCAGAATAAGGCAACACTCCTTGGACCATGATTCACCATTTTTCCTTTGAGCGTCTTGACTCTGAAGCCGCTTATCTTGGGCTTCAATCTCCTTCTACCATGCATTCAATCTCCACTTACTACCCCTTGGTAGCTTAGCAGGACAGTTATTGGTCAACCCAGAAGGAGGAGAACACAGATTCTCTCTCCACTTTGATTTCCCACTAACCAACAATGAAGCTGACTACAAAGCGTTAATATGTGGCTTAGATCTCACAGTCAAGATGAAGGTTCGTAGCATTAAGGCCTTTAGTGATTCACAGATAGTAGTCCATCAAGTACAGGGAAACTACTTAGTGTAAGAAGAGCAATTGATAAAATATTTAACAAGGGTTTGTCAACTCATTGCTGGCCTCGAATACTTCAATATCCAACATGTTCCAAGAAGTGAAAAACCGAAAGTAGATGCCTTAAGCAAGCTAGCAATAGTTGGGTTTGAATCACTAATCAAACAGAGGGATTTGAAAGTGGAGGTCATTCTAGCCAGGAGAACAGTAATAACAACCGTGTCAACAATCTAGACAGAATAAGTAAATTTGATGACACCGTTAATATATTAATTTGAAAAGGAAAAGTTTCCAAGTGACAAGGTACAAGCGAGAAACTTATAATTGCGATCTCACAACTATGTTTACAAAGAAGGGGTCTTGTACAAGAAATGATTCCTCTCTCCATTGATAAAGTGTACTAGGAGGCAAAATCTTTAAGGAAGTTCATGAAAGATAATGTGGAACACATCAAAGGTCTCGAACAATCATGAAGAAGATCATTCAGTTGGAAATTATTGGCTAACCATTTTTAATGATACGTACAACTTCGTCCTCAAATGTAAAAGTTTCCAGATTAACACTCCGATATCGCTCAAGCCATAGGTTTCTTTATGGGAATATATGGAGTGTGGCCATTCGATAAATTGGAAATTGATCTAGTTAGACCTTTTCCAAAAGGTGCTAGTACTGAAAAATTTCTAATTGTGGCAATTGATAACTTTTAGAAGTGGGTGAAAACACAGCCATTAGGAAGAGTGACAGTAGAAGCAACAAGAAAGTTTGTTTGGCAGAATATAGTTTGTTGCTTCGGGGTGCCACAAACTATCTTCACTGACAAATGCACACAATAATTCACAAGTAGAACCTTTACTAAATGGTGTTCGAAGTTAAGGATTGCACAAAAGTTTCCATTTGTAGCTCACCCTCAAGCAAATGGTTGGGTGGAGATAACAAATAGGACAATAGTTCAAGGTATCAAAAAAATACTGGAAGGAAAGCGAACTTGCTGGGTTGATGAGATACCCTATACCTTGTGGTCGTATATAACAACTTTTTGGAAACCAATAGGAGAAACACCACATAGTCTGGTTTATGGACATGAAGCGATAATGCCAGTGGAAATTAGGAACTCAAGCCTTCTTCTAGAAGAATACAAGGAGGACGATAATCCCAAAATGATGAGGTTGGATCTAGACAAACATAAAGAAAAGAGAAAGGGTAGCAATCACCGAGGCAAACTACAAGGAAATGATGGCTAGAGCACATAATGAGAGAGTCAAAGAGACACAATTTCAAATTGATGTGCCTATAAAAAGCATGCGAAAATATCAAAATTTTGCATAACATACAACACACATGTACACAATTACATTGACAAATGAAAAAAAGATAGATCTGGGAGGCCGTTGCCGTACCTCTCAAAGTTAATATGTATAAGCCCTAAATGATTACTATCTACAACTAAGTAGATAGCGGCAAGTCGGGGTCATCCACGAAGAAGAGGGATCTTCCTAAGCGTTTAGGCACAAAAGGTTGATATTAGGCTAGGAGTAGACATATATACATAGATATAAAAGCATGTAATGGGGGGGTTTGGATGGTTTGTGGTCCTAATTTATGAAATTAAAAAGACAAGATAACTAGCAAAGTCAAGTAACTAGGCTAATCTTCAAACAAAACTAAGAAAGGGGGTTTAAAACTACAAAGATAAAGCCTTGGGGGCAATTGATATCCACTTCCAAACCTAATATAGATCATTGAACCATTCACTCATTCTATCACATTCATTACTAGACTTAACATTAACATACTTATCTAGAAAGAATCACAACACATTTTTCACAAGAAGTTCTAAGTTCATGCTCATAGATTTTCATGCAAAGGAGCTAGGGAATTCGTCACTTTCCTAACACCCGAACATTTCAATCATAAGAGCACTTCCTATTCTCAAACAACCCATGGCATAAATGAAGTGACACATACCATCAAGAATACATAAATGCTAAATAACAGAGGCTTCAAGAACGAGTGAAACAATCTATTCAATACTTCAACTACTTGTTGTGAAGATAAATATTCTATCCTTCTTAGGTAGTAGTTTGCAAGAGTGAATTCGACATCTCTTGTCAAACCTCACCAATGACTCCCTTATTACTAAGAGTATCCCATTGATGGCATTTAGAACAAAGAATCAACAAGCTTGGCAACACTTATAAATACTACACCGTATCTAAGCATTTAACCAATTCATGCATTTACACAAGATTAGTTAAGAACGATTGACATTCATAGACTTCTCTCATTTTTTACCTAAAACAAACATGACAACGAGTTCGACATCATCACGTTCATCTAGCAATTATCAACACACCAATATCAGTTAAGAAGCTCTAACTCATGCTCTTGGATTCCACATTAAAAGATGGGAGAATTATCTACTTTCTCCCAACCCTAACAAGTAATCATACAAGCAATTCATATACTCAAGCTTCCAACAACATCAATGCAATTAACAATTCACATTCAAAGCTTAATAAATGCACAATAGCAAAAGCACTAAATAGATAGATATGGTTCTTACTACATAGATATGGAAGCTTCAATCCATTGCTCCCAAGATAAAACTAAGCTAGAGAACTAAAAGACATAATTAAACTACAAAAACTAAGAAAAGAAAGAAAAAAAACTAGGGTTTCTAAGCCCAAAAACGCAGAAGGAGAGCTGGGCAAAAGCTGCTGAATGAGAGGAAAGCGAATGGTATTTATAGTACAAAGAAGATAAGGTGAAATTCTGGCCACCCGTCTGTCGCGACTCGCAACGGTCATCGTGACGAGGCCACCGCGAGTCGTGACGGCTTGTGACAGACACAAATTTTAGCATTTTTTCTTCTATCTCTTTTATATCTCATATCCTACTCTTCTCTTCACTTCTTCACTTCTTCATGTCTTCAAAAAGCTCACATCCAAGTCTTCAAATCTTCAAAGATATTCTTCAAAGTCTTTAAAGTTTTCAAAGTCTTCAAACAAATTACCTTGTCACACAAAATTCTATAAAAAGTGATAAAAACGTCAAAGTCGCTTTTAACCCTCCTTAGATAATTTCAAGGCAAAATGTCTCATTTAGAGCACAAAAGTGTACAAAAGTTAATCCCAAAAGCTCTAATATAACCGTATAAAATGGGCACATCAAACCTCCGTGCACTTAAACCTTACTCGCCCTCGAGTAAGAAAAGATTCAAGCCCACAGAGGAATTCATATGTCCATATCCTAAACTAATATTCCCCCAATCAAAGCCTTACAAAAACTCTCAATATCATGAATCCAAAAATCAAAGCTCACATGAGAATTTTTCACACACACAACCCCAATCCTAAATCTAACCAAACCTACCACTTATCAATTCGCTACACATAAAAATGTTTCAAAGTCCCGAATTGATATTCCCAAAGTCCAATGACACAAAATGAAGTCAAAACCATTTAAGAGGTTTAAGCACATACTTCACTTAATGCCAATATATCAACCAAAATCCAATGACAAAAATGAAGCTAAAACCATATAGGAGGTTCAAACACATGCTTCACCTAATGCCAATATATCAACCAAAAACGAAGTATAAAGGGATCAAGAATTCCATAACCATACTCCGTTTCCTAACCCGCTAAGTTACCCAATCCCAAGATGTCTCTAGATGTTGAGCTACCCGATCCATCCATGTGACAACCGCAACCTTATGACTCCAACGCTGGCAAATGAGTGAAATCATAGCATTTTCCTTTTTCTCTCTTTTTCCCTCATTTTGCCTAGGAGCTCTTTCGAGTTTTCATCCTAGCCACACATCATAATTCTTCGGCTCACATCTCACCTTTTTCCGCACGTTGTAGCCGCTCATTTTTTCCTAGGCCTCCCTTTTGGGTTTTCGACCTATGTGGGCCCCCAATGTTGCCTAAGTTTCCCTCTCGGGTTTTCAACTTAGCGAGTTTTTTTTCAATATTTTTTTCATTTTCTCATGTTTTTCCAATCAAAAGTAGAAAAAAGCATTCCAAAACAAGCTAGCATGCATGTGATTCCTCTAACCCCTCCCTGCACTTAAAACATTACATTGTCCTCAATGTAAACATGTAAGGCAAGAACAATAAAACTCAAAGCAAGGGGTAGAGTGACACCCATTTCTCTGCGTATTCGCTGGTGATATGGCACAATCCCATGCACATGTATAGAATCGGCCCGGCCATTGATTTCGGAGCCGAAAGGGGGAGCAAAGATATCGTAGAAGGACTCACCCCTCGAGAAAAGCATTGTCTCTGTGGCACCGTTTGATCAAGACTAACACCACAAAGAACAACATTAAACTCACAAGTACATAAGGATTTGTAATACTAGGTTTAGTATAGAGAATTAATAACCATAGTATTCTCAAAGAACAACTAATCCACCCTCAACCACCACTATAAGATTATTCATTAAAAATATCCAACATATATCGACATATATACAAGCATCATTATAGGATATGCACTTATGGTCACAATGATGTAGTCAGAATACTACAATCAACAAAGGTACTATAAAGAAGCAAGAATGTTCATATGCCAATATATGTATGATGGTGGAGGAATGAGCGGGTATGTGGTGGTTCTTGGGAGTGTTGGGTGGAGAAGAAGGAAGGATCATGCAATGTTTAAGAACAGGTGAAAACTTGGATTTTCCATCATGACTCGCAGCTGAACTGATAGCGACTCGCGATGCTTCGTCGCGACTCGCGATAGCCCATCGCGAGGGCATCGCGACTCACGGAAAGTTGGTGCTGGGAGTGAATTTTGCTCCCCTGTTCGTCACGACTCGCGACGTACCTATTGCGACTCGCGACGGCAGGGCATCCCAGCACTTAGGATTTTTCTTTACTTACCAACTGTCCAAGCTTTCTTCCCTTGTTCATTGATCTCATTTCTTCATCACCTCCACTGCAATGCACTTCACTTTGCTACAAAATCATAGAAAAACACACCATAAAAAGAACAAGATAAAACAACAAAAACTAAGCAACAAAACTAAAATAAAGGCCGAATTTACTTACGTCGTCGGCACGACAAAGCTTCGTATATTTTAGGTCATCGGCACGACCATAATGTTATCCATATGGTGAAGGCATGAACCTCTTCACCATGAGCTTCTAAAAGTAGAGAGGTGGGGGTACAAAACTTTCAAGAGGAAATTTTTGTTGAGGTGGAGAAGGTTTGAAGGGAGTTGAGTGGTTAGGAGGCTTGGGATAATCTTTTGGCTCCTCTCTCATCTCCCTCAAAACTTCCAAAAATGATAGAGTTAGTTCATTAGGTGGGAGAAGGGGTGACGGTGCTAATGAAAGTAGCACGATCACCTCTTCCTCCATTTTTCTATCCTCAACAACCAACTCCTCATCCCCTTCGAACTCAAAATCATTTCCTATGGTGACCTCACTCACCGAATCCTCGAGTTCGATTCGGGATGGTGTATTTTCAGAATCACGAGCTTCTATTCTGGCCAATGCTTCTAATATACTCCTCACATGCCCCCCAATAGCCTCAACACTAGAGGAGAGCCGAGTGTCCGGCTCCTCACTAGTAAAGGAGTTCAAGTTTGCTATTGTATTCATGACTTCCTCACGTGTCAAACTTGAACTTCCTTGTTGGGCATGGTTTTGGGGTACGGTATAAGGTGGTGATGGCCAACTATTTCACTCGTATTGTTAGTTTTCCGGCTCATTCTCATACCACATATCTGAACTACCAATCAATTCCAGATTGTAAGGATTGTGGTATGGATACCATTCTTAAGCTTCTTGCCCTTGAAAACCAACATATCCTACCTCTTGGTAGCACTCCTCATAATATCCTTGGTTTTGGAAACCAAGGGTTCTTTCTCCCTCATAGTGCTCCTCCCACAACAAATGGCAAGATTCGGTAGGATGGTCGGAATGACACATCCTATAAAACCTTGTTTGTTGGGCCTCTCTTCTCATCATGAGTTCCCTCAAGGTGAGACGCTCCATTAAAATATTTTTTTTCAAAAGTCTAAAATCATATTGTAAGTGTTCTCAATAAAAACTCACCAAGAACTCAAGCAATACCTACTCCGAACAAAAACAACCACCAAGTAGTGGAAAATAAAAACAACTAGGTAATGTGCAACCAAATACACCTAAACACTTAAAAATAAACGCCTCTTCCCCGGCAGTGGTGCCAAAATTTGGGAGACCGTCATCGTACCTCTCAAAGTTAATATTTATAAGCCCTAAATGCTTACTATCTACAACTAAGTAGATAGCGGCAAGTCGGGGTCGTCCACGAAGAAGAGGGATCTTCCTAAGCGTTTAGGCACAAAAGGTTGATATTAGGCTAGGAGTAGACATATATATACATAGATATAAAAGCATGTAAATGGGGGGTTTGGATGGTTTGTGGTCCTAAGTTATGAAATTAAAAAGACAAGATAACTAGCAAAGTCAAGTAACTAGGCTAATCATCAAACAAAACTAAGAAAAAGGGGTTTAAAACTACAAAGATAAAGCCTTGGGGGCAATTGATATCCACTTCCAAACCAAATGTATATCATTGAACCATTCACTCATTCTATCACATTCATTACATGACTTAACATTAACATACTTATCCAGCAAGAATTACAACACATTTTTCACAAGAAGTTCTAAGTTCATGCTCATAGATTTTCATGCAAAGGAGCTAAGGAATTCGTCACTTTCCTAACACCCGAACATTTTAATCATAAGAGCACTTCCTATTCTCAAACAACCCATGGAATAAATGAAGTGAAACATACCATCAAGAATACATAAATGCTAAAAACAAAGGCTTCAAGAACGAGTGAAACAATCTATTCAATACTTCAACTACTTGTTGTGAAGATAAATCTTCCATCCTTCTTAGGTAATAGTTTGCAAGAGTGAATTCGACATCTCTTGTCAAACCACACCAATGACTCCCTTATTACTAAGAGTATCCCATTGATGGCATTTAGAACGAAGAATCAACAAGCTTGGCAACACTTATAAATACTACACCGTATCTAAGCATTTAACCAATTCATGCATTTACACAAGATTAGTTAAGAACGATCGACATTCATAGACTTCTCTCATTTTCTACCTAAAACAAACATGACAACGAGTTTGACATCATCACGTTCATCTAGCAATTATCAACACACCAACATCATTTAAGAAGCTCTAACTCATGCTCTTGGATTCCACATTAAAAGAGGGGGGAATTAGCTACTTTCTCCCAACCCTAACAAGTAATCATACAAGCAATTCATATACTCAAGCTTCCAACAACATCAATGCAATTAACAATTCACATTCAAAGCTTAATAAATGCACAATAGCAAAAGCACTAAATGGATAGATATGGTTCTTACTACATAGATATGGAAGCTTCAATCCATTGCTCCCAAGATAAAACTAAGCTAGAGAACTAAAAGACATAATTAAACTACAAAAACTAAGAAAAGAAAGAGAAGAAGAACTAGGGTTTCTAAGCCCAAAAACGCAGAAGGAGAGCTGGGCAAAAGCTGCTGAATGAGAGGAAAAGAATGGTATTTATAGTACAAAGAAGATAAGGTGAAATTCTAGCAACCCGTCTGTCGTGACTCGCGATGGTCATCGTGACGAGGCCATCGCGACTCGCGATAGATGCAAATTTTAGCATTTTTTCTTCTTTCTCTTTTATATCTCATATCCTTCTCTTCTCTTCACTTCTTCACTTATTCATGTCTTCAAAAAGCTCAAATCCAAGTCTTCAAATCTTCAAATCTTCAAAGATATTCTTCAAAGTCTTCAAAGTTTTCAAAGTCTTCAAACAAATTACCTTGTCACACAAAATTCTCTAAAAAGTGATAAAAACGTCAAAGTCTCTTTTAACCCTCCTTAGATAATTTCAAGGCAAAATGTCACATTTAGAGCACGAAAGTGTGCAAAAGTTAATCCCAAAAGCCCTAATATAACCGTATAAAATGGGCACATCAAATACCTTGTGGTCGTATAGAACAACTTTTTGGAAACCAATAGGAGAAACACCACATAGTCTGGTTTATGAACATGAAGCGGTAATGCCAGTGGAAATTAGGAACTCAAGCCTTTGAGTAGAAGAATACAAGGAGGATGATAATCCCAAAATGATGAGGTTGGATCTAGACAAACATAAAGAAACGAGACAAAGGGCAGCAATCACCAAGGCAAACTACAAGGAAATGATGGCTAGAGCACATAATGAGAGAGTCAAAGAGACACAATTTCAAATTGATGTGCCTATAAAAAGCATGCAAAAATATAAAAATTTTGCATAACATACGACACCATGTACACAATTACATTGACAAATGAAAAAGAGATAGATCGCACAAACAAAAAATGATCATGCAAGCAAAATCTTTGAAAGCATGAAGTCTGGTATTATATAAAAGAAACTACAACATCATTCAAAAGCTAGAAAAAAAAGATAATAACACTTTAAGTATTCAAAGAAAAATCTATTACATCGTAAACTATCTACGTTGTGAGGTACGAGAAGATCCAGAAGAAGAAGAACCACCAAAACGATGAGATTGTGAGGCCTGGTGTTTTTCAACAATCATATAATCATAACGCCATTTCATATGGAAGTAAGCAAGATGCCAAACTTGACCACTTTGCTCCATGCGATCAAGATACTGAGCATAATATGCTTTAAAATTAGTTATAGGGCCAAACTCCTCGCGATCAAGTTGCATACTCATAAGGTCGATAGTTTCTTGATAGCCCTTGTTTTCTTCCTCCAAATTACAAATCTCGGCTTGTTGTTGGTGAATCTGCAATCGAATGGCCTCAGATAAATAAACTCTCTGACCACCAATACTCATAGTTAGATCACCCCGACCAGTAGAACCACGATGGCCTGTAGATAAAACCTTCAGCCTATCCTCACAATCGGAGCACGCTTGCTCAAGTTCATGAACGCTTGAATTAAGATGTGCGCACTCATTGTGAAGGTGATCATTATCACTACGCAATTGGATATTCAATGAAACCTACTTGTCAAACTTGGTTTGTCACTTTATGGAACAGCTGGAAAGATCATCACATTGGTCTTTCTTGTTTTAAAACTAATTAAGTAAGTCGTCAATGCGAGAACATTTTTTTATATGATACAAGTTTTCTGGTACGCTTTACTTGCAGCAAAAAAATAAATTCTTCTTTCTGCCATATCATCTTCACCAAATTGAGTTGTTGACGATGGATAAAATCATTTTGCTCTGAGCAGAACCTTTTTAACTCGTGAATATGTTCTTGAGTCTTATTAAGGGCGCTTCTTCCACGCAACCTCTAAATTGTTTACACCAAGAAGCATATATTTTAGGCAGAGGCCTAGTGACATTTCCCATTTCTTCAACACGATCAGGGAACATAAGCGAACGGACATATGCCCCAACAGATTCAAGATTAGCAAAATTTTGGACAATATCTTTACCAAGAGACTAAAGATTAACTATTAGGAATAAACTTGCTACACGTACAGTTTCTAGAAAACAATGGAGGCTATGAAGAAGTAGAAGCATGCTATGAAAAAAACATAAGGGGATAGAGTTTAAATCCAAAGCCATAACATTAGGTAAAGGACCACCAAAAAATAGCTTAATATATTCCAGGGATATAGAACTAGTAACCTTAGTTAGATCACTAGGACATCATGAGCCAAACTTCTCTCCCACGAATGAGTCGCTCATGCAAAAGTATAAGGCAAAAGAGAAGAAATGTGTAACCTTAGAGACATCCTTTAAAGCCGCTCAGGTAGGGTGATTACTACTAAGGAGCGTGCTAGGATTGCAGAGGAAAAAGTCATCAAGTTTTGATTTGAGCTATAGGGGATGCGCACCAATGGGCCTGCTTGATGCGCCCCAAAAATCGTCATACCATGTGATCGATGTTTCTGACAGAAATATGGGGAACGCCTTACACATCAACTTAATTTCAGCATCACAGAACCTCATGCTATTATGATATGAATGTAGGAATTTTTTTGGGTCGGTTGTCCTATCGTAATTTTGACATGTAATGGTAATTTAAAGTCCTTTGGCATCTTGTTGTTGCAAAGATATGGTGCTAGTGGTGATTTGTCTACGCCATCATTTGCCACTATGTCTCTTAATTCGCCCATATATTAAAAGCCATCATTGTTTTGACCAATTTTTTGACTTTCCCTCAGGGACTTTGGTTTGAGAGTAGATATGACTAATTATACATGTGCCCTTTGTTTTCTTCTAGAAACGATGCAAATACTCTCCTCTTATTTTCTTTATTTGTGCTAGGATACTCTGCCTCTTCTTCATCTTCCGTGTCATCCCTAACATGCTTATGCTTTCTGCTAGAAATTTGATCCTTATTTTGACTGGGATGTACATTCCTATTTCTTCCAACTGTTTGCTCTTGAGTGTGGTGGTTTTGAATTCTTTCACTTTTGGTGAACACCATTGTCCACCTTGTCAGGAATGAACTACAGGAAAAATATTCTGTCCCCACAGATGGCGCCAAATGTTATGGAATTTCCCAATCTGACTGATTGATCATTGTTCACTGATGAGTGATTGCAAAAGAGATCCCGATGCCCAAAGACTCTGATGCCCAAGTCAGTTCCATCTTTCTTCAGAATTAAGTCTTTTTAGTCTAGTTGAACTTACCTGGATTCGTATCCTCCCTGCACCTTTTATAGTGAGAAGTGAACATGGCTCCACTTTATCCGAGCTTGTCATCATGTGTCTGATCGTGGAACCGAGAAAGAAGGTTCACAGCTGATACCTGATCATGGTGTCTGATTTTCTAGGTTCATGGGTTAACCTAGCTTGTCCCAGGTCCATCTGTCAAAGCTTGCATCACTGGTTAGCACTAGGCCCCTTTGTGGTTTGGGCCTACCTCTTAGTATTTAGGCTAGGTATACACCAGTGATCCTACTAGTAGGTTGCTCGTTAATATTTCGGCATCATTTTGTTGAAGGTCATTCACAATAATGGTAAAAGATATTTGAAGGCTGTTTGCAAGAATGGTAGTAGATATAATAGATGGAATTGAGCATGGAAAAGCAAAATTAAAGTTCAAAGAGGTCAAGAATGGAAGAGGAAATCAAATGGCTGACCGACTGGCATGAAGCTAGCATGAGCTAACCTAGCAGGGCCCATGCCAATAGTAGATAGCATGGCCTGTGCTTACAACACGGCCCATGAAAGGGCCCTCACCATGGACCATTTTGATCAATGCTTCTTGTGTCCTCATGTCTCTAAGTTCTCTCCAAAATTGGCTAAGTATGGGCACAGACTGTGCCGTTTCACACAGTCTGTGCCGTTTCAAGTCCCAAATGCAAAAACCATTCCACGGAGTGTGAAGGATAACATGGCCCGTGCCATTTTACTGAGAAAAATGAGGCTCAAATTGATACCTATGCCAAACGACACATGGCACACGATCAGAACTTTCAAAATAAGGTTCCAGTCGGCGGTCCGTGCTAGGTGACATGGCCTCGCACTATCATGAGGCACGCTACCTATGCTAGAACGAGCAGGCCGCACTAGCATGAGGCACACAGGTCATACCAGACTGAGAAGCTCACGCTTGTACGAATGCAACCGGGATGACATAAACCATGCCATTTTCCACTTGTTGGGTCAACTGAGGATGCAAGGGTTTTCAGGCATATTTTTGGCCTATTTCAAGGCCCAATTTCCTACTACTATATATATATACTTCTGTCTACTAGGGTTTAAGTTGATGCTCATTTTAAACTTCAAGAGTAGGGTAGAGAGAGGAAGGAGCTCTTCCTTCTCTCTGGAATCTTTTCTTTTCTTCTCTTTATTTTCCCTTTACCCAAAGGCAGTGAATTAATTGAAATACTTGGATTAAATGCTTAGGGAGTTGTTAATTTTTCTTGGTGTAGTATTTGTATTCATGAATTGATTTTGGCTTTTTGAGATTTATAGATTCTCCTATCTTTATATCCTATGAATATTTGTTCTTGATTTTTTCTTTCCACTCTTGTGAGATTTATGTTATGCTATTATTATAATGCATCCATACATGTATGGTAGTGTAATATCGTGCTAGGCTTCATGGCTATCTTAGGAGTGTTAGATTATGGAGTACGTTCAAGAACACCAAAAAGATGAGTGCATTCATGTTACCTTAAGAAAATATTATTCTATTTGTTAAACCATAATTCTAATAGGCTATATGTCGAACAGTTGATTAAGCAATTCCATAAACCCTTGGCTTACCCCAATTGATTAACATGATTATTTGTAGAAACAAGAGTTGTGCGGACTCTAGAGTCATCACAAGGTGTCATATCCTTTTGTGCATTTAGGCCTAGGGATTGAGATCTATAATGGAGTGTCAAGGATGTAATACCCTCACTTTCAAATCTAATGGTTGTGACCTACGTGAGGCATTACCTTTTTAGGCCTCCTACTCATTTGAACGTCCTCTGCTCAATTTAGCTACTCATCATATTGACGACCCCGAGTGGAGGTGTGTCAAGGCCATTCTTAAGGATGGTAAGAGATTGAAGAAGGCCATTCACAAGAACGGTAAGTTAAAGAACACTGGGGAGATGAGTGCATTCATGTTACCTCGAGAGAATATTATTCTATTTGGTAAACCATAATTCTAATTGGCTAGTTGTGTGGAAAATCACATGTCGGGTGGTTGATTAGGCAAATCCTAACGAGGGAAAACCTTTGGCTTAACCTGATAGACTAGCATGATTACTTGTAGCAACTAGAGTTGTGCGGATTCTAGAGTCATCACAAGGTGTCATATGCTTTTTCCTCTCTAGGCATAGGGATTGAGATCTATAGTGGAGTATCCAGGATGTAATGCTCTCACTTTCAAATCTAATGGCTGCGACCTACACGAAGCATTTCCCTTTTAGGTGGGCTTTATTTCTCTAAGTGGGGGTGCGTTAGCATTGGAAGTGAGATGGCGGGGATGGTCTGCAGCATCCATTGACGGGCGGGCGGTCGTCGCGCCCGCCGTGCAAAAGATAATTTATAAGTCCTAAATGCTTACTTTCTACAACTAGGTAGATAGTGGCAAATCGGGGTCGTCCAAAGAGAAGAGGGATCTTCCTAAGCGTCTAAGCACACAAAGGTTGATATTAGGCTAGGAGTAAATATATATACACACACATAAAAGCAAGTAAAGGGGGGGTTGGTTGGTTGGTTTCCTAAGTTAACAAAGATAAAAAGACGAGATAACTAGCAAGGTCAAGTGACTATGCTAATCATCAAACGAAACTAAAGAAAAGGGGTTTTAAACTACAAAGATAAAATGCCTTGGGGGCAACGGATATCCACTTCCACATCTAATGTAGTTCATCGAATCATTCACACATTCCATCATATAGCATTCAGGACCCAACACTCACGCACCCATCTAGCAAGTACCACAACACACACATCACAAGGAGTTCTAAGTTCATGCTCATAGATCTTCATGCAAAGGCGCTACGGAATTCGTCACGTTCCTACACCTAAACAATTCAACCACACAAGCACTCCCTATGCTCAAACAACTCATGGCACACATGCAGTGAAACACACCGTCAAGAATACATAAACGCCAAATAACAAATGCTTCAAGAATGAATTTAAATCATCTATTCAATACTTCAACTACTTGTCGTGGAGACTAAACTCCTATCCTTCTTAGTTCGTAGTTTGCGAGAGTGAGTTCGACATCTCTCGTCAAACCTCACCAATGACTCCCGAGTCGCGACCACGACTCAAGGTGTCATTGGTGGCATTTAGTACGAAGGACCAACAAGCTTGGCAATGCCTATGACCACTACACCGTGACTAAGCATTAAACCAATTCATGCAATTACACGAGATTGGATGAACGTGCAACGCACATTCATCCACGAGCATATGACTCTCGTTTGCTACACAAACGAACATGACAAAGAGTTCAACATCAATCACATTCGTCTAGCACATTGTCAACACACTAACACAATCAAAAGCTCTAATTCACACTCATACATTCCTAACAAGAACAGGGGGGAAATTAACCCAAATCCCCCAAACCCTAGCTAGCAATTCATACAAGCATTCATATCATCAAGCTCCCAACAACATCAATGGAATCAACAATTAACATTCAAAGCACAATAAATGCACAATAGCAAAAACACCAAATAGATAGATAAAAGGATTCTCAATACATAGAAGTGGAAGCTTCAATCCATAGCTCCCAAGTACAAGAACTACTCTAGAACAACAAAAGACATAATTAAACTAAGAAAAACAAAGAAAAGAAAGAAGAGAAAAACCTAGAGTTGGAGCCCTAAAACCCAGAGAAAAATGGGCTGCAAAAGCTTGAGAAGAGGAGGAAAGAGAGTAGTATTTATAGTGCAAAGAAGATAAAGTTGGTTTCTAGCCGCCCGTTGGTCGCGACGAGTTCGTCGCGACTCGCGACGGTGTAGGTCGCGACGGGGTCGCGACAGGAGCCAGAGTTTTGCATTGTTTCTTTGTCTTCTTCATAGCCATCCCTCTCAATCTTAAAGTCTTCAATGGCTCCAAAAATGGTCTTCAACGGCCTCCGCTCTTCATGTCTTCGAAGTGAGTATCCAAAAGTCTTCGAAAGTATAGTCTTCAATGTCTTCCGGTCTTCGTTGCTTCCGTGTTCTTCCCTTGTCACACAAAATCCACTTAGAAGAGGTAAAAGAGTACAAAGTTGCTTTTGCCTCTCCTAAGTGAATTTCAAGGTAAAACACAAGCTCTCGATAATAAAAGAGCACAAAAGTGATCCTAAATACTACTAAATAATGCATCTAAAATGGACACATCAAATATCTCCACACTTAAACCTTACTCGCCCTCGAGTAAGAAAAGATTCAAGCATACGGAGGAAATGGCATATCCACATCCTAAAACCCAAAATAACCACACAAAATGGACACATCAAATCCGGACTACCACTCCATTCTGGATTGTAAGAGTTGTGGTATGGATAGCATTCATGAGCTTCTTGTCCTTGAAAACCAATATCTCCTACCTCTTGATAGCACTCGTCATAGTACCCATGGTTTTGGAAACCAAGGGTTCTTTCTCGGTCATCGTGTTGTTCCCACAACAAAGGGCAAGATTCGGTAGGATGGTCGGAATGACACATCCTACAAAACCTTGCTTGTTGAGCCTCTCTTCTCATCATGAGTTCCCTCAAGGTGAGATGCTCCATTAAAATATATATATATATATATATTTTTTTTTTCAAAAGTTCGGAATCATAGTGCAAGGATTCTCGATAAAATAAATCACCAAGAACTCAAGCAATACCTACTCCGAACAAAAACAACCACCAAGTAGTGGGAAATAAAACAACTAGCCAATACACAACCAAATACACCTAAATACTTGAGAATAAACGCCTCTTCCCCGCCAACGGCGCCATTTTGACGGGCGGCCAGTCATCGCGCCCACCGTGCAAAAGATAATTTATAAGCCCTAAATGCTTACTTTCTACAACTAGGTAGATAGTGGCAAATCGGGGTCGTCCAAAGAGAAGAGGGATCTTCCTAAGCGTCTAAGCACACAAAGGTTGATATTAGGCTAGGAGTAAATATATATACACACACATAAAAGCAAGTAAAGGGGGGGTTGGTTGGTTGGTTTCCTAAGTTAACAAAGATAAAAAGACGAGATAACTAGCAAGGTCAAGTGACTATGCTAATCATCAAATGAAACTAAAGAAAAGGGGTTTTAAACTACAAAGATAAAATGCCTTGGGGGCAACGGATATCCACTTCCACATCTAATGTAGTTCATCGAATCATTCACACATTCCATCATATAGCATTCAGGACCCAACACTCACGCACCCATCTAGCAAGTACCACAACACACACATCACAAGGAGTTCTAAGTTCATGCTCATAGATCTTCATGCAAAGGCGCTACGGAATTCGTCATGTTCCTACACCTAAACAATTCAACCACACAAGCACTCCCTATGCTCAAACAACTCATGGCACACATGCAGTGAAACACACCGTCAAGAATACATAAACGCCAAATAACAAATGCTTCAAGAATGAATTTAAATCATCTATTCAATACTTCAACTACTTGTCGTGGAGACTAAACTCCTATCCTTCTTAGTTCGTAGTTTGTGAGAGTGAGTTCGACATCTCTCGTCAAACCTCACCAATGACTCCCGAGTCGCGACCACGACTCAAGGTGTCATTGGTGGCATTTAGCACGAAGGACCAACAAGCTTGGAAATGCCTATGACCACTACACCGTGACTAAGCATTAAACCAATTCATGCAATTACACGAGATTGGATGAACGTGCAACGCACATTCATCCACGAGCATATGACTCTCTCGTTTTCTACACAAACGAACATGACGAAGAGTTCAACATCAATCACATTCGTCTAGCACATTGTCAACACACTAACACAATCAAAAGCTCTAATTCACACTCATACATTCCTAACAAGAACAGGGGGGAAATTAACTCAAATCCCCCAAACCCTAGCTAGCAATTCATACAAGCATTCATATCATCAAGCTCCCAACAACATCAATGGAATCAACAATTAACATTCAAAGCACAATAAATGCACAATAGCAAAAACACCAAATAGATAGATAAAAGGATTCTCAATACATAGAAGTGGAAGCTTCAATCCATAGCTCCCAAGTACAAGAACTACTCTAGAACAACAAAAGACATAATTAAACTAAGAAAAACAAAGAAAAGAAAGAAGAGAAAAACCTAGAGTTGGAGCCCTAAAACCCAGAGAAAAATGGGCTGCAAAAGCTTGAGAAGAGGAGGAAAGAGAGTAGTATTTATAGTGCAAAGAAGATAAAGTTGGTTTCTGGCCGCCCGTTGGTCGCGACTCGCGACGAGTTGGTCGCGACTCGCGACGAGTTGGTCGCGACTCGCGACGAGTTTGTCGCGACTCGCGACGGTGTAGGTCGCGACGGGGTCGCGACGGGAGCCAGAGTTTTGCATTGTTTCTTTGTCTTCTTCATAGCCATCCCTCTCAATCTTCAAGTCTTCAACGGCTCCAAAAATGGTCTTCAACGGCCTCCGGACTTCATGTCTTCGAAGTGAGTATCCAAAAGTCTTCGAAAGTATAGTCTTCAATGTCTTCCAGTCTTCGTTGCTTCCGTGTTCTTCCCTTGTCACACAAAATCCACTTAGAAGAGGTAAAAGAGTACAAAGTTGCTTTTGCCTCTCCTAAGTGAATTTCAAGGTAAAACACAAGCTCTCGATAATAAAAGAGCACAAAAGTGATCCTAAATGCTACTAAATAATGCATCTAAAATGGACACATCATCCATCGACTTGAGCACATCCCTAATTACAGAGATGGTGAGATATGCATGTATTGGTGGTAAGTACCTCGTGTGACAGGCATATGGAAATACCTGGCTATCTCCACACTATGTGACATGGGCATAAGATAGGTTTATATGTTTGTATATGAATGAATCGAGGATAAGAGCCAACGATCAATCATGTTATACAAATACCCCTAGTGCTCTTTATAATTTGATCTTGTGTGATTTCATATGCTTGTAGCTATTAGTTCAAAAATCCCCCAAAAACATGTTTTGCAATATTTAGTTATTCCTAACACATGAACAGATTGATGACCCGTACATGGCTGTGTGTAGTTGATTTTTAGACATCTAGCATCTCTATTAACAAACCTGGTCTTGCCAATATCTACCCTAAAGGTAGCTTAGTAGTATGTTTGGGAGCAGGATATAAATTTTAAATTAGATTTCCTTCTCTTTCGAATGCCCTCTGCTAGGTCCGTCAAATGGGTTAATTGGATAAACCCATTATCCAAACCCAATAGGTCATTATCCAATGGGTCATTATCCAATTAACCCATTTATTAATGGGTCATAATGGGTTGGGTCATAAATGGGTTGGGTCATTAAATGGATAACCCATTGGATAACCCATGAGATATTCATATGACCCAATGGGTTAAAATATATTATCCAATAAGTCATTATATAATTAACCCAATAAGTTATCATTAAACATTTTCTATCGATTTGGATTACAAGTTGTCATTATTCAATGGGATCAGGTATTAAATGCTCATTATTTTTTAGGATTTGGGATGAGAATAATTATGTTAATGGAAAACTCTGATCTCAATGGATCCCATATTATGTTAACTAAATGGGAACCTAACAAATACCCAATAAATATCCAAAATTACCCAATTAAATGCATGTGTAATATTTAACATAAATATTCACTATAATTCACAAATTATTCGAGTTCAATCTCATACAATATTCGAGTTCGTACAGTATTCGAGCTCGTACATTATTCGAATTCAATCTCGTACAGTATTCGAGTTCGTACAAAATTCACACTCAATCTCGTACTGTATTTGAGTTCATACATTACTTGAGTTCAATCTCGTACAATATTTGAGCTCAATCTCATACAGTATTTGAGTTCAATCCCGTACAGTATTCGAGGTCGTACAATATTCGAGCTCAATCTCGTACAGTAATCGAGCTCAATCTCGTACAATATTCGAGCTCAATATCGTATAGTATTCGAGTTCGTACAGCATTCGAGCTCAATCTCGTACAATATTCGAGCTCGTACAGTATTCGAGCTCGAGCTCAATCCCAACTAATATTGTTCGTTAATTTCGTCGAGTTTACAAAGCCAACATATTATTTATTTTTTATTTTTATTAAATATAATATAATATGCATAATATTATATTACATAATATAATAAATGATTATATATTAGGGAAAAATTAAATCATTCGTAATCAAACTTGTGAAAATTTAGTTATCTTGTGATATGAAATTATCCACGGGTCACCCATTACCCAACTCAACCCACCAAAAATTATTCAACGGGTAAACCATTATCTAACCCAACTAAACCCAATAACTATAACCCAATTATATCCATTAACCCAATGAGTCATTATCCAATAAGTTGTATCCAATAAGTGAAAATAGTATATGGATAACGGTTATCCAACGGGTGACCCGATCCGTTAAACGGGCTTACCCTCTTCTCAGGTTAGCTACCTATCGTATTGATGACCCCGAGTGGAGATGACTTCAATAAGCATATATTTTAGGCGGAGGCCTAGTGACATTTCCCATTCTTCAACACGATCAGGGAATAAGCGAACAGACATATGCATCGACATATTCAAGATTAACTAAATTTTAGACAATATCTTTACCAAGAGACTAAAGATTAACCATTAGGAGTAAACTTTCTACACGTACAGTTTCTAGAAGGCGATGGAGGCTATGAAGAAGTGGAAGCATGCTATGAAAAAACATAAGGGGATAGAGTTTAAATCCAAACTTCTAGCATTAGGTAGATGACCACCAAAAAATAGTTCAATATATTCCAAGGATATAGAACTAGTAGCCTTAGTTACCTCACTAGGACACCAAGAGTTGAAGTTCTCTCCCGCGGATAAGTTTCTCATGCAAAAGTATAAGGCAAAAGAGAAGAAATGTGTGACCTTAGAGACTTCCCTTAAAGCCGCTCAGGTAGGCTGAACACTACTAAGGAGCATGCTAGGATTGTAGAGGAGGAAGTTATCAAGCTTTGTTCTAAGCTATAGGAGATGCGCACCAATTGGCCTGCTTGATGCGGCCCAATAAATCGCCACTGCTGCGGCGCCATCTGTAGCTGGAATCTGCAAGACAAAGGCCCTAGAGGTATCTGGGGGGAAGAGGCTCCAACTTCAGAAAAAGCAAACGGCATTACAAGAGTGTAATTATGAATGAATGGTTGAATGTGTAGGGTTACCTTTAGCCTTTATATAGGTAGGGAAGTAGGACAACTGTTTTTTTGATTTTGGAGCAAGTACTTCTACCTTTGGGCCAAACCAAGAGTTATTAACCCAAGGGTAATGCTATGGACCAAAGGTCGGCCACTATTAGCACTTGGGCCCAATACAGATTTACACGTTATAAATAAGCCCCTCGAAGGTTGAGGGTTTGGCTTTCGAATTTATCTGAATGCCCTGGGTTTGAATCTGTGCATGCATCGGGGATTTAAATCGGTGATTTTGGCAGGGGTTTGCCCTTGGATATACCAATGGGCCACTTTGAATCGGTGCTACGATTGCAGCGGAGGAAGTCATCAAGCTTTATTATAAGATGTAGGAGATGCACACCAATGGGCCTGCTTGATGCACCCCAATAAATCTTCATACCATGTGATTGATGTTACCGATATAAATATAGGGAATGCCTTGCATACCAACTCAATTTCAGCATCACGAAACCTCATGCTATTACGATATGAATGTAGTAATTTCTTTGGGTCGGTTGTCCCATTGTAAATTTTGACATGTAATGGTAATTTGAATACCTTCGGTATCTTGGAGTTGCAAAGAGGTGGTGCTAGTGGTGACTTGTCTGCATCATCATCTGCCACTATGTCTCTTAATTCATCCCCATATTTAAGGCCCTTATTGTTTTGACCAATTTTTTGACTTTCCTTTGGGGACTTTGGTTTTGAGAGTAGCTAGGAACTGATTATACAATTGCTCTTCAATCTACAGTTGCCCTATAGGCAGCTTAGTAATATGTTTTGGAGCAGAATATAAATTTAAAATTAGATCTCATTCTCTTTCGAACGCCCTCTTTTAAGGTTAGCTATTCATTGTATTGACGACCCCGAGTGGAGGTGGGTCAAGGCCATTCTCAAGGATGTTAGTTGATTGAAGATGTTCATTCACAAGAATTGTAGGAGAAGGAACACCACGTACAAAGTGTTAGAAGATAAAGTGTAGAAGGAAAGAAAAGTAGAGGGTGAATAATGATCTTAGTTTTGAAGTTGAGTTCTCAGAATGACCTGGAAATCATTATTGTTCTTAAATAGCATCATTGGATTCCCCTTCATGAGTACTATAAAATGACTACAAGAACTCTCAAAATGGATCAGTGGCTCACTCGGAGAAAGCAAAACAAAAAGAGCTTAGAGATGGACTGCACTCTGTTGCTACCATCACAACTTGTGACCAAATATTTACTGGAAGTTGGTTCTTTTACAACTGTACCATTGCGGATTGTGAGGAAATTGTTGCGGGTAGAGAAAACCACCCTGCCACTTGCATTTTACTCCCCCTTTTCTTGTACTAAAATAGCACTTCATCAGCTCATTCCTTAGCACTCTTGGCCCAACTTATGGGCTCCAAAACCCTAGTTTCTCCACTTTTCCTTACATTTCTTCTTGTTTCTTTGTAAAATTTTATTTATGTTATGGGTTTTTATTATCTAGTCTAGTTTTCTTCTTAAGAGCAATTTATTAAATCTTCCAAACCCATGCAGTGAGAACCTCTTACACTCATTTAGGAATCTTGATTATTTTGCATTTATTGTGATATGAATGTGATACATTATACATTTTATATGATTGGTTATTTTAGAATATGAACTGTTTATATTATTACACGTTAGGAGGTTAGAGATGTGCACGATTTCTTATCTCTTTGGCATGAAATCCAAGAATATGTAATTAGAACATCTTGTTGGGTAGATGATGTTAATATTTCTAGATGAATATGATAATGTGATTTTTTATCATTGTTATCCTACGGTAGCACTAAAAGGTATAACCTTGATTGATGATCTTTCTAGGTTATACCTAATGAATGCTTTGATTTGTTAAATTTCCAGGTATTTAGTAGAATACTTGTAATTGTTATCACATATATTGGTTCATTGTGTATGATGGCATTGATGAAATACCTTTAGGCGTTGATTGTCTAAAGTGATTGTTCGTGATGTTTACAAATAGTCGTTGATCATTTTTGTAAATTACTCTTAAGAAGAATGAAATGTTTGTCTTCAAAATGGAAGTGGTAGCATTCACAATAGACAATCAAGATGAGTTAATGGGTGATTGTTTCCATGATCTATAAGAGGCTTGGAAGTGGAAATAATTTTGCATATGGCTTTGCCACTTGTGTTTTTATCCCCTTTTCATAGTTTTTTGTATGATTAGAATAATCATCTTTATATGCTAGTTGTCTTGTGTTTTTATTCATAACTTAGGAAATCGAAACCAAATCCCCCCCTCTTTAATTGCTTATATATATATTCTTATATCCACCCATATATGCATGAACCCTTAGGAAAATATCTCTTCTTCGTAAACACCCCAATTTTCCACTATCTACTAATTTGTATTTAGGGCTATAAATTGTATATTTGAGAGGTACGACAATGACCTCCTAAATTTTGGCAAAGCTGCCGGTGAAGAGGTGATCCGTAATCCGCAGGGTCACTAATAAAAAACCTTTCGGAAGATCTGCAAACCCGTAAAGCACCGGTGAGATCAAAGATAGAGATTTGTTTGTTGCTCCAGGTCTTACTACTAAACTACCAAAAGGGGTAGATAGTTGCAAGACCGGGGTAATTTACAGAGATGATAGGAATTTAAAGGTTAACCATACAAATCTAGAATCGGGTCGTTAATATTGCCACGTGTAAGGAAAGCCAATGTTGCAGAATAGGTTTGGAGAGGGGGTTCGTCTACCAACTACAAGCATGCAAGAAACAAGAGGGTAAACTACATAAATCTAGCATTTGGGGAATATTTGCAAGAATGGTAGTAGATAAAAAGGCCACAGACTTAAAGTGTGGTGGGAGGTGGAATTGAGCATGGAAAGGCATAATTGAAGTTCAAAGAGGTCAAGAATGGAAGAGGACATCAACCAACCGAATTAGTCGGCCAACCGATCGATCGGCACAAAGTCAGCATGAGCTAGTCCAGCACGGCCCATGCTAGGGGTTGATAGCACATCCTATGCCAACAACACGGCTAATGAAAGAGCCCTCACCACAGATTGTGACGATCAATGCTGCCTGTGTCCCTATGTCTCCAAGTTCACACAAAAAATGGCTAAGTATGGGCGGGGACTGTGCCATTTCACACGGTTTGTGCCGTTTCAAGTCCCAAATGCAAAGACCAGCCCACAGAGTGTGAAGGATAACACAACCCATGCCGTTTTACTAAGAAAAATGAGGTTCAAGCTGATGGATCGCTCCAAATGACATGCGGTGCACGATCAGAATTGTCAAAATAAAGGCTCCAGCGGGCGGTCCATGCTAGGTAACACGGCCCACTCCATCAAGAGGTAACCGACCTGTGCCAGACAAGGAAGGTCACACTAGCATGAGGCACATGGGCTGTACCAGACCAAGCAATTGCACCAGCATGAATAAAACTCAGCTGACATGGACCGTGTTGGTTTCCACTAGCCGTTTCAATTAAGGATGCTAGTGTTTTTAGGTCATGTTTTGGCATATTTCAAGGCCCTATCCCCTACTACTATATATATGGACCTATATCTAATAGGGTTCAAGTTTATGCTCACTTTTAGACTTCAAGAGTAGAGTAGAGAGAGGAATGAGCTTTTCCTTCTCTCTGTTATCCCATTTTCTTAGTTTGTTGTATGATTAGCATAATCAGCTTTATATGCTAAGTTTCTTTTTTTTCGATTCATAACTTAGGAAATCCAAACTGCCCCCTCTTTAATTTCGTGTGTGTGTATATATATACATATATGTGTGTGTGTGCTTATATCTACCCTTATATGCATGGACCCGTAGGAAAATCTCTCTTCTTTGTGAACAACCACAATTTTATACTATCTACTTGTTTGTATTTAGGGCTAAAAATTGTATATTTGAGAGGTACAACAATGACCTCCCAAATTTTAGCAAAGCTGTCAGGGAAGAGGTGATCCAAACTCCGCGGGGTCACTAATAAACAACCTTTCAAGAGATCTACTAACCTGCAGAGCGTTAATGAGATCAAAGATAGAGATTTGTTTGTTGCTCTCATTCTTACTACTAAACTACCAAAAGGGGTAGATAGTGGCAAGACCGGGGTCATCCACAGAGATGATAGGAATTTAAAGGTTAACTATACAAAGCCAGAATAGGGTCATAAATCTGACCCCGTGTTAGCTATAGCTAATGTTGCAAAATAGGTTTGGTGGGGTGGGGGGGTTATCCACCAACTACAAGCACGCAAGACACAAGAGAGTAAACAAAATAAAGGTAGCCTTTGAGGAATATTCAAGTTACATAACTGGCAATATTTCAATCTTAGATTCAATTAAATACGAGATATACAAATATATCCTAATACTTATGCCACATCCCGACATCTATCACGTAAGGGTGTGCTTGTATTCTTCTATCGGCACCGCCTGCATAATTAGAGGAGTGCAACAATAGCCTAGCTTACTGTGCAGATCTGATTCCCCTCTGTAAGATTACGTTTCGGGCACTTCACTACTAATGCTTCTCCCTAAACCTACAGAGGCAAAGGGATAGACACCTTATCCTTGACTATAAGCTTGCAACGACATAGGTCAAATTATGCTAACCCTAGTTGCTACTAAAATATTTCTATCCATAACCTTTCAGGATCCATTTCAGCTTACTAGTGTACGGTCATCAGAACTTTGTCTCGCCAACCCACATTCATACACCAATATGGTTCTGGACCCTCACTCCCCCGATTACATCTAGGTTTCACTCCCTGGGGGATATCAATTAATGGGCCAATATGTAAGTAGACTAAGGTGTATGCTAACATTATGTAACTATCATGCAATTAACAAGAATGTAATGCATATGTCAAGATAATGTTCATAAGAATATAAGGAAAATGAGATCTTAGAATCTCACAAAATAACTACAAAGTCATGGATACAAATATAAATCCCCAAGATAAATCACTACTCCCTAAGCATTGAAACCAAATATTTCATTATTCAATGCCCTTGGGCAAAACAAGAAGAATTAAACTAAGAGAAAAGGGTTAGTCTCTTTCTCTCTCTACCTACTCTTAGGAAACATAGGGAAAATGAAAAATAAACTATCCAAACTTATACCCTAATAGACATAGGCTCCTTTTCATAGTAGTACAAATTGGGCCTTGAAAAACACCCAAAAATGCAAGTGAAATCCTAGCAGCCACCGGGCAAGGGTTGTGTAATTGTGCAAGACCCGTGTAGCTCTGCTTTGCATGACCCATGTGATTCAGAAAGGGCCACTGACTGGGTGCTTATCTAGGACTTCCTGATCACACGGTCACACCGTTTGTCATGGGCCACCAGCTAGGATCACCTCATTGAGCATTTGAACGACACGAGACATGTAGATCTTCATGGAATGTCGGTCGGATGTATGATTTCATCTTTTGAACGACACAGTCCATGTATATCCTTGTTGGCCACGCTAACTAGGAGTCAATTTTTGGGAAAACTGATGGTGCAGGTGTGTAAATCTGCACACCCCGTGGGCTTCACATGTTGAATTGGAGTTGGAGGCCGTGGACTAACTTTGGCATCAGAGCTTTTCCTCCCGGATAGCTCCTAGATTTATTTTGCAGGTTACAGGTCATTGTTAGCATGTATGAGCTGAGCTTTTGGATTGGTTCGTTTGCAGATACATCAAGTGGCATGCCCAATGCGGCAAATTAAAGTTAGATCTAGATCTGTCGGTATATGTCCACCTACAGATGGAGGATATGAGATACAATCTGTGTGTAAAGGTCAAATGGTTTTTTCCCATGCAATGCAAAGTTTGAGGGTGGATCTGATGGAGGTGGCATCGGGCCCAGATCCAACGGCTCTGATCGAGGGGCAATATGAAGTCGGCAGGGCTTCTAAAGGTTTTAAGAGAACTCTTTATCCCAAGGTGGATATCCCACCACCTGTACCTCGCTTGGCATCGGGAGTTAATGGCCATTTCACAGAATGTTCAGGAGACTCTCATATTGAAGCATATGAAAGGATGGTTAGGCAGAATCAAAATGTGGCAAGCCAGCTGATAGGTTTAGAGCAGATCTCACAAGTACTGTTGGCGGAATGATATGAGGTACTTCCCCCAGTGGCGGCCCTATGTATCTTTGGAGCAGGGTTGTCTTCGATAACTTGGAAACATATGAGAGCTTTGCCTTTGGCAAGTCAAATGATGGGAATTCCATACTTGGGGCATCAGTAGGCTGCGGTGCCCAGGCCACATCCTTCGTTCCTAGAGAGAATGCACAGATAGTACACGAAACCCCCATTTGTAGGTTTCAAAGACAGGAGGAATTACATGACCATTCAAAGGGGATATGAATACTATGATTCAAGGATAGTTTAGATAGGTTGCTCAGGATACGCTGGGATGGGACCCTACCTGGGATAGGTTTCACTAGCAGGAGTACCGATGGGAGATCATCTTCACCCGAGTTAAAATAGGGAAACATTTGTTGAAGAAACAAAAGTTATCCTCGGAAGGGAGTTTGATAGATTAATAAAGCCGATGGGATAATCTGCGGGCCCCCCTTTGATGAGAATATAACTGGGTGTCGTTGGCCAGGGGAAACAAAGAAACCAAAGGGACTTTCGACATATGGAGGAGATTCATACCCTAGCGAGTTCAATCAGACCTTCCTAAGTATGATGAATTCGAGGTATTTTGATGAGAAGATAACTTGTAAGGTGGTAGGCAACCTTCGAGGAAAGACGCATGAATGGTTTCATAAACTACCGAGGGGTTCATTGCAGTCATATAGGGATTTCAGTATAGCCCTGTTGAGTCAGTATTTCCAAAAGAAGAAGTTCATGAAGACACTGATAGAGATGTACCAGACAAAGCAAAGGCCAGGAGAATCAATGACAACTTTCTACCATAGATACATGGATGAGAGTCTGAGAGTGGTTGAAGGGAAAGAAAATGAGGTGACTCAAGGGTACTTGATAGGGATGGAATATTTGGAGTTGTACAAAAAGTTGACGGTAAAACCCCCCAAGACCTTCCAACAGCTTCAAGATATAGTAGAGCAACACTCAAAGGTTGAGAAGGTGACCAAGAAGAAAAGGAAAGGAATGATGGCTAAACAGTTGAAGCCTGATGATCCCAGGAAAAGGCAAATAGAGCATTCAAGGGGAAGGTTTGACAAATATGTACCCATACAACGATCTTAGGCAAAGATTTGGAGTATTCATTGGGGAGTTCTTCGGCCACCCCCACCTTTGAATAGGTCGGATGAAGCTGTAGCAAGAAGGAGGGCCACTAACAAGTTTCGTGTTCACCACAGGCACTTTGGTCATTATACGAATGATTGTGCTTATCTCAGGGTGGTGATTGAGTGATGTTGAAAATGATGGAATCCTAAGAGAGGCAGACACTTTGGCCATTATACGAATAATTGTGCCCATCTCAGGGTGGTGATTGAGTGATGTAAAAAGGATGGACTCCTAAGAGAAGCTAATTATAGACCAAACCCTCGAGAGGGGGCCCGATAAGGCATATAAATAAGCGTGGAGATCTTTGACCTTTCAGAAGGAATGCTCCACCCCCTCTCATACTTGATTGAGCCCCTCCACAAGTAAGACAGGAGTAACAGTAGGAGCTGTATTAAAACCAACCAGCAGAAAACCCCCAGAACAAGAAGCTAGCCATTCGTAGGGTGATTAACGTTATAAATGGAGTTACCAGTGAGGGATCTTTGAACACTGTGATGAAGGCTGAGTCCATGCGTACACCAGAAGGGGAGCTCTCCCATAAGAGGTTTAAACCTTAGGAGACCATAACATTTTTGGAGGCGGACGCAGTTCCTAATTAGACCTTGCATGCGTGATGGTGATTTCAGCAGTGATCGAGACCTCGTAGATTAACAAGGTTTTCATGGATGAATGAAGTGGGGTGAAAACCATGTTTGAAAATTGTTTTGATCAGCTGGACATTGATTGAGGTAATTTAAAGAGATCCTTATTCCCTTTGTCAGGATTTACTGGAAAAACCATCACTCCCCTTTGGTGAGATTACTCTGCCAGTCAAGGGGCAGATGGCAATAAGGTGGTAACGATATGCTGCAACTCTGCAATTATCAATGCCTACTCCCCTTATAAAGTGATACTCGGGAGACCTTGGATGAGCCAGGCTTGATCATTGTGGTCACTCTACAACTTGATGATGAAATTCCCAATGAATAGGGGGGTAGCTTACATTCAAGGAGATCAGATCGTAGCAAAAAATTGTAACTTATCGGTAGTAAAATGAGCAAAGAAGGGAGATAATGCATCGATACATGGTGAAGCAGGTCTAGTTGATATAGAACAGATCCCAGTTCAAGTTTTAGGTTTTGTCGTCGTGGGTAAGATGATGCCAAAGGAGATAAGGGGTCGATTGCACGTTATTCTTGATGACTAATTGGATGTGTTTTCTTGGAGCACTGCGAGCGTAGCAAGGGTGCCGGTAGAGCTAGCTGTCAATAGGTTGAATATCGATCCTTTGATAAGACCTATAAAAAAGAACTGGAGAATGTTTGCACCAGAAAGAGTTGAGGCGATACGATTGGAAGTGAAGAAACTTCTCGAAGTTGATGTTATCGAGAAGGTAATCTATCTGTAATGGCTTGTTAACCCATTGATGATTCCGAAGTTTAATATTGGTAGGAGTTTGAGAACATGAAGGAGAGAATATTCATTGAGAAATGAGTATTTCCACCACCGAAGGACCTCCAAGTCCTAGTTGTGAATTTTTCTTTCTTTCTGTCGTATTTATTTATCTTGTCCTTATATTTACATTGAGGACAATGGGTGTTTTAAGTGTAGGGGTGAGAAATATATCTCATTGTATTGTATTGTTATTTGCAAATGCTCAACTTTGATTTGTTTTGTTTTAAAAAAATCCTGCTAAGTTAAAAACTCGAGAGGGCAACTTAGGCAAAATTAGGGTCCCACATAGGTAAAAAAACCCGAAAGGGCGGCCTATGCGAAAATGAGAGGCCATATGTTTTAAAAAGGTGAGGTGTGTGCTTTTAAAGAAAAGAGATGCTAGGATGAAAACCCCAAGAGGGCTATTAGGCAAAATTAGAGAAATGAGAGAAATAAAAAATATGTGAAGTTTTCTCTTGTTTTTACCTATTTGTGGGAATTTTGGGTAGATTAAGCTATCTTCTTAACTTTCTTTGGTTATTTATACGCCATTCTTATTATGGCATGATTTTGTTTTTTTAGTGGTTTAGGACTCCTTAGGTCGAGATGTGAGGGTTAGCAAGATCTTATGTTTTGTTTTAGGGCGGTTCTAGGAATAATGTGTTTGTTGTGCTCTTGGGAAAACATATCTTAGAAATTACCTTATAACTTAGATTTTTCTTACTCAAGGACGAGTAAAGGTCTAAATGTGAAGGAGTTGATGAGACGTGATTTTGATATTTTCTTAGTACAATGAACACCCTTTTTTTGCTTGTTTAGTTGGTGGTTATTAGGTGTCTAGTTTGTAAGTACTGGGTGTCTAAACTAGGGAAATGAGGGAAAATAACCATTCAAGGTGATTCTTAACCCCTATTTTTGTAAAATTCCTAATAATCTAACTAACCACCAACAAAACAAGCTAAAAAGGGATGTAATTTGTACTAAGAAAATATCAAAATCACGTCTCATCAGCATCTATTTTTTCCGTTTCAAGACTTTCCAAAATTGGTATTTAATCTCGAATATGTTGGCTATATTGCACCGTAATTTGGTGCCATCTAGGTATTAATAACTTCATTTGTTTGATTTTGTAGTTAATTTTTAGGGTTTTATGTTCTCACTCAATTTCTGGTGATTTTCTTTGTATTTATGGCCATGCATCTTGAACATCGGTCATTTATTGTGCGTTTATGACTTTTGTTTTGTTTTTATGCAAATTTGTTGTTATTATGACAAAATCTAGGGTATCGAAGGAAAATAGATCGGGTAAAGATAAAGAGATCGGGGATAAAGCTATTGTTATTTCTTTGTTTGTTTGTTTTTTTGAATGCACCCTAAGGTGGGGGATATTTATTGGGTTCCCCAAACCTATGTAGAACCAAAAAATGTACGATGATGTTTGGGATATTACATCGATAAGGCAACCTCGTTGTCTTCAAAAGAATAAACTAATAGTAGTGGACTAGTGGATGAAATGTAAAGGAAGTAATGCTTGCTGGGTCGAGGTCTGGAGGGGTCGAGTCTCCATGGTTTGAGTGCTTGACAGCTATATGCCTCGGTGGTTCAAAGGCCGCTTAGGGTCGAGAGCTTTAGCGTGCTCGAGGGCCTGGGTGTTTGAGGTAACCGGATCTCGAGGCCTTCAGGCTCAATGATTACAGTGACTCAAGTGCTCGATTACTCGAGTGCTTGACGACTCCAGTGCTTGACGACTCCAGTGCTGGAGTGGTTGAGGGCTAGAAAATTTGGGGTATCCCGTGCTCGAGGGTTCCATAGTTGTCTAGTGCCTTAGTTCTCGAGGGCTCGTGCGTTCGTGTTTGAGGGCTCCATAGTTCTAGGGCTTCATGATTCGAGGGCTCCATGGGCTCGAGGACTCCATGGGTCGAGGGCTTTCGCTCGAGTGCTCGATGCTCCAGTCTCGAGTGCTCTAGTCTTGAGTGCTCGATGCTCCAATCTCGAGTGCTTGATGCTCCAGCCTCGAGTGCTCGATGCTCCTGGCTCGAGTGCTCGATGCTCCAAGGTTGAGTGCTCAATGCTCCAGGATCGAGTGCTCAATGCTCCAGGATCGAGTGCTCGATGCTCCAGGCTCTAGCATGAGTGCTCGATGCTCCAGTCTCGAGTGGTCGATACTCCAGTCTTGAGTGCTCAATGCTCCAGTCTCGAGTGCTCGATGCTCTAGACTCGGGGGCTCGATGCTCTAGGCTCCAAATATAAGAGCTCGATACTCTAGGCTCCAAGCATATGTGCTCGATGCTCCAATATCGAGTGCTCGATGCTCCAGTCTTGAGTGCTCCATGCTCCATGCTCCATGCTCCAGGTTCCAAGCATGAGTGCTCTATGCTCCAGTCTCATTTGCTCGATGCTCCATTCTCGAGTACTCGATGCTCCAGTCTCGAGTGCTCGATGCTCCAGGCTTGAATGGTCGATGCTCCAGGCTCGAGTGCTCGATGCTCCAGGCCTGAGTGCTCGATGCTCCAAGCTCAAGCAAGAAAAGGTTCTATGTACAATGCAGTAATTCAAACTAATATCCTTCGAGGTGTCCAGTTCTCGAGTGCTCTATAGCTCGGGGGCTCCAATACCCAAAGCCACTAAAGCTTGATTGCTCGAGGGTGCTAGGGCTCGAGGGCTCCCTGTTCGAGTGTTCGACGCTCCAGGCTCGAGGAAGAAGTAGTTTATGCTCAATGGTGTGTCCCTGCACAAAATGAAAGGAAAAACTCGGCATTATCTATTATTTAGCAGCATGCTTCTGTGTTCAGATGTAAGGGAAATCATTTTTGTCCAGTTCGATAAGACCTCTGATGAAAGCTGGAATGTTAGAGATGCTAACGTTTTGTTGTGAAGGGTGGGTCGGTTTATGCTTTGAGATTGCATCAGCAACTGCATTACATTCCCTATATACATGCCTTAAAGTAGCTTGGTTAAGCACAGAGTGAGTTTGGAAAGCTAAGACATATAGAGACAATTTGGTATATCTGGGATTGTTTATCATGTTCACTGCACTCATGGCATCTGATTTCACTATATAAGAACATCCGGGGTCCAAACTGGGGAAGCATCTAGCTGCTGCCTAGATGGCCTTCATTTCAGCCTCTAAAGGTGTACTAGCAATGGTAGTGAAAGATTGAATTAGGCACGGCTTACCAGTCCAGTCTCTAGCTATAAGGTCAATTGTGGTTGAGAGACCATGATGCATCCACATTCACAGTTATACTGTTTTGTTGCGGCTTTTTCCAAGAGATAATGGATATCGAAGGGTTAGGTGGTGGTTATAGAGGCAGAATTAGGGAGAAAATAGGATAGCTTCCGGTAAGATACACATTGGAGTGAGCAGGTTTAGCTGAGAATGACAGAAAGATAAGATCCCTCACTTCTTTAATAATTAGTGCTTGTGAAATTTTTTTGTTGTCATAAAAGAAGGAATTTCTTGCTTTCCATAATGACTAGCATATCAGAGATGGAAACATTCTACAGATATCTCTATGCACCTTAGAGAGTTTAGTATTGTTCCAATATGCAAAAAACCTTAGGGTTAAGCTGTCTAATGTATCCATTTTTATCCCCAGAATGTCAGAAGTATTATCCCAAACTGCTTGAGCTAAATGGCATGAAGTGAAAAAATGATCTATTGAGTCAGGATGATTGCATGTAGGACATTTCGAGGCTAAGCTAAAACCACATTGGACTAAGACATCATCAAAAGGAAGGAGAGTGTTCAACAACTTCCATGTGAAAATGGAAATCTTTTTTGGTAGTCTGGGGTTCCAAATGTATGTAGTGACTGGAAAATTACCTGATTGCTGAGTAAGGCCTCTATATGCTGATTTGAAAGAGAAGATACCCGTATCCTCTAGTTTCCATATTAGTCTATCTTCCCTTTCTGAGTGAGGCTGTGCATCCCGCAAGAAAGTCAAAGTATCATGTTCCAGATAAGGTAAGATAAACTGCGGTATCTAGTTTTTATCTCTGATGAAGTCAGCAATGGTGTGATAGTAAAAGTGTGACAGGGCTGAGGTGGAACATATTTAGAGAGAGGACCATTTGGTCACCAGTTTGCATTCCACAATTACTCAATCCTTTACCATGTATAATAAGAGAGTTTTCTTCTGCAAAGGAGTCAATACTACATATCCTTTTCCAGGTATGGGACTTCTTATGGGACTGTGGAAGTGCCTATAGCAGTTTTGACCACATGGTTGTACCCAATTGGCTTTTCCACCACAGTTTGGCTGAGCATGAGTCAATTATAGCTCTTACAGATCTAAATCCTAGACCATTATGGTATTTATGTTTACACAGGTGAGTCCATTTCCTCCACACTTTGTGTAATTTTCCGTCTGTTTCCCCCCAGAAAAACCTTGTCATCTTCTTTTCCGGTGCTTTTATTATCTGTTTAGGGGGCTTTAGGACTTACCAAATATGCTATGGGAGAGAGTATAGGCAAGATTCAATAAGCACCATTTTGCCTCCCAAACTTAACCACCTATTTTTCCAGTTCAGGAGCTTTCTATCTACAGCTTCCAACAAAGGTTCAAAATATACATTTAAAGTCCTGCCTTTGAAAATCGGACATCCCAGGTATTTAAATGGAAAGACTCCTTTCTTCATTCCTAAAATTGATTTTATCTGATTTATCTTAACAGTTGTTGCTTTTTTGCTAGCATAGAAATCAAATTTATCAAAGTTTATCTTTTGCCCAGAGGTTAGTTCAAAAGTTCCTAAGAAGGCTTTTATTCTAATCAGATTAGACTTTGAGGCTCGCATGAAAATGATAGTATCATCAGCATAGCTCAGATGAGATGCAGGTGTGATGCCAGTGGGGAGCTGATAGTAACTGAGCTTTTTATTCATGAAAATAAAAGATAAGCTTCTGGAGAAAGCTTCAGAGAAAATGTTGAAGAGAAAAGGAGATAGAGGATCACCTTGTTTGATGCCCCTTGTAGCTCTAAAAAATCCAACCGGATTACCATTTATAAGAACAGAAAAATAAGCCTGAGAAAGGTTGTTCATTACAGCTTTTAAAAAACTCCCTGTGAATCCAAATTTACTAAGAACCCTTTCCAGAAATTGCCAATTTACTCTATCAAAAGCTTTTCGAAGGTCTAACTTTAAGATGCAGTTTGGTATCCTGTTTTTCTTGTCTAAGAACTCAATCATTTCCTGGAGGTAGAGTACATTATCAGAGATGTCTCTATTTTTCATGAAAGCTGTCTGGTTAGGGGAAATTAAGTTGTCCATGTATGGTTTCATTCTTTCCATTAGCACCTTAGAACAGATTTTATTTGCAACATTTGATAGACTAATAGGCCTGTAATCATCAAAAGAGGAGGGTGTCTGTTTTTTGGGTATTAAGGCTATCCATGTGCTCTTTATTCCTCTTGGTATTTCTGAGCCTAAAGGAAATCATTTACTGCATCTATTAGGTCCTGTTTGATTATATCCTAGCATTTAGCATAAACTTTTGGGGTAAAACCATCAGGGCCTGGACTACTATTCCTATTCAGACTCATTACCACTTTTTAAAATTCATCTTCTGAAACCGGTTTAGACAAAGACTGATTGTCCTGGGGAGATATTATTGCTGGGATTTGGCTGAGAAAGTGGGAATAATATGTGGTAGTGTTGGGCTGATTAGGTTCAGAGAGCAGGTCAGAATAAAAAGACACAGCCTCATCCTGTATGTCAGTATGAGTTTATAACCAGAGACCTTGTCTATTTTTTATTTTTGAGATGTGTAGCTTGCAGTTCTTTTCCTGAACTGATTTATGAAAAAATTGTGTTATTATCTCCAAGTTTGGTCCAGTTAGTTCTTGATTTCTGCTTCCAAAATTTTTTTCTTTCTTTTAAAGCTCTAATTAGCAGGGCCTTTTTCTCATTAAGTTTAATTAATTCTGCAACTGTGCCTATGGAGTCATAATTTATCTCCTGCAGTCTTAAATTTTCTTCAGCAACTAATACATTAGAATCAATGTTTCCAAAAGACTCTTTATTCCATACCTTAATTACCTTTTTTAGCCTTACTAGTTTCAGATAAAGTCTGAGCATTCCTTGGTTAGGGATTGGTATGGCCCAGTTATTCCTAACCAATTCTGTAAATTCTGATCTGTTGAACCATGTATTAAGAAATCTGAAGGGCTTTGGCTGAGAGGGGACTGTGAATGATATTTGTAGAAGAAGAGGGAAGTGATCTGAGGATTGTCTATTTAGTACTTGAATGGAAGATGCTGGGAATTTAGCATTCCATTGCATGGTACTAAGACCTCTATCTAGTCTTTTGAAAGTGGGTTTTCTCAACCAAGAGTTAGTCCATGTGTAGAGATTTCCCACAGTATTGATTTCCTGAATTCCATTAGTGGTTATCCAATTATTAAAATCTCTTATACTACCTAGACTTGGGTTGAAAGGTCCCCTGTATTCTATAAGTGAAGAAATTGTGTTAAAATTGCCAATGAAAATAGTTTTTGAAATTGGAAGGTGACTCAGTTCATGCCATAGAGCCTTTCTGCCTTCCCTATTCCTAAGGCCATAGACAAAAACAGCATCCATTTCAATCTTTGTTATTACATGGGTAATTTTAACATGTAAAAATTGCTCATGCTGGGAGAGTAAAGCAACATTTAGTGTACCATTCCAGAACAGCCATATTTTCCCATTTTGAAGAGGTAAGAAATGTGAATTACTGAGTTTCTCCATGTAGGAGTGACATTCAGTGTTATCATGCATTGGCTCTATTATGCACAATAGCTCAATTTTTTTCCTGACGATGTGTTTTAATCTAAGCATTGAAGTCTCTAAGCCCCTAAGGTTCCAAACCAGGAAATTAATGGATGTGGTGTATGTCATTGTTCACCTGATTTGTGGCTTTTAGTATTGGATCTTAAGATCATCTTATTTAGCTGGTTCAGGTAAGTGTTCTTCCTAGACTTGGACTTACCTGTAGTGTTTATGTTACCTGTTGATTGAGATTGAACATTAACCAACTCAGGTATTGTAGTTGTGTCATCCAAGAAAGGTCATTCTTCCACCATTTCTCCTAGCAATGTTTGGTGTAGTGGATGGTTCAGTTCTTCTTCTGCTTCGGGGGATACACCTGTGTCCTGCAGAACAGAAAATCTATTTGCCATCTTTCTATGTTGAGAAAGTGGAGGATTAGTGTGAGAGAATTTCTGGGTAAAAGGTTTTTGGGACCCAATCTGTACATCATCCTGAGCATAGACTTTGTGAGTTTTGTTATGGCTTGGTAGTGCTGTTGCATTAATCAACTCTGTAGTAGGTGATTCTAGATCAGTTTGGGGTGAGTCTGTGAGGTCAAGGATTGGAGATGGATGAGGTGTCTGTGTTGTGTTACTTACAGGACTGACTTCTTGCAGTGCAATAATCTTAGTAGGGTTAGTTTCCAGGTGCTTGGGTATGTAGGAGGATGGTTGCAGTGTAGGATTAGTAGTGGCTTTTTGATGCAGTAGCTGGTCTTTGAGATGGGTGCTATAGTAGGTTGTGGATCATTAACAATTTTAGGCATCTTCTCAAACTTGTTCCCTGTGGGTTGCCATTGTGGAGCTGTGTTGGTCTGGATTAGGCCTTTACATTGGTTCAGTGAGTGTCCTAACTTAGCACAATTTTCACAATACAGGGGTATGTCCTCATATTCAATGTTATATTTCCTATTGTTTGAGACAGAGCCCAATCTTATGAAATGATTTAGGGGTTTTTGCAGGTCTATCTCAACACAGAGCTTGATTGCAGATGGTCTAGTTAGCATTTCAGTTGCTAAATCTTTTTTGATGAAATTGCCAATACTATTTCCAATAGCCACTATAGATGAAGTATTGTAATAGTAAAGGGGAACTTCCCTGATTGTGCACCAGATTGGGACGATCGACGATTCCTTCCGTGTGGAGAAGTCTGGCGACCATTTGAGGATCTTCATGTGAACTCCGTTGAAGCTCCACAGACCTTTGATCCAGCAGCGTTGATAGTCGTTTGGGAGTTCAAAGCGGATGAGTATATGTTTGTAGTCGAGTGACCCCAATTGGTATTTCCCAGAGAAACCCACAGTCTTGAAAGCCCCTTCCAGCTGCTCCATGGATAATCTCCCTTTGGTGAACTTACCAACGAGGGCATTCGTATAGTGAGCCGAGAGTGTGGATATGTCATCATCAGAGTATAAACAAGCGGGTTCTCCGAGGTGTTCAGATTTTGGGGTGATCTCTGGATTGTTTGGTAGGGCTGAAAGGAGTGGCGGGGCTTTCGATTGGAGCGCTGCGATGAAAGATTTAGCATTTGTGGTTGTTGTTTTGTCAGCCATGGTTTCTGATAAACGGAGCAACTCTCTCGTCAAGGCGAGAGAGAGCCGTTTACGGCGGAGATGTGACCGTTTCCGGTCTCTACAGTAGAAAGCAGATTTCAGAAGGGATGGAGGAGGAGAGAGAAGAGAGGATTTTGTTAAAGTTATTTTTTATTTCTTTCTTTGTTTGTTGATACAACAGTTTGAAAGGTGTCTTCAAATTTTTTTTTGTTCGTTTATGCATTTATTCAGGGTTTTAGTGTTGTTGCTCTGATTTATTGATAACTTAGTTGATGTATTATATGTTTCGTAGAGATTTTTGTTTTTTTTAAATGAAAGCACCCTAAGGTGGGGGTTGATATATTGGCGCACCAAACCATAAATAAAAGCCATATGATAATGACAGTAGTTTTTACAAAAGGCAGCATCGTTGCCTCAAAATCAATGAAAGGTAGTAGGAGTCGAATCTATACAGTTTGGTTTATTAAAGTTAGAGATTTTTGTTTTATTAAAGTTAGAATTGATTCAGTTTGGTTTTGTAATTAAGTTGTTTTCTTTATGCTGTACCAGTACCTTCAATATTTCCCCTACCGTTGTCTGATCTTTTGTTTTTGCAGCAGCTTTTTTTCTTGAACGGTAGAGCAGAATTTATCATCATTTATGCTGTTTGACTTAGCCACTTAGGAATTGTGAAATATCCAACCTCCAAGTTACATCCGGGCCAAGTCTTTCAAAATAGAAGGGACCCATTTCTTTGTGAGGAGGGATTGCAATGAGAAATTTTATTCTATCATTTTTCTTATAATGTTTTTTTTAAAAATATAAATATTTTTTACTTCAGATCATTGAGGTTGAACAAGTTATGGATAAATCTCTTGATATCAACAACATTGAGTTGGTTATGAGGTGCGATGAGGTTTCCAGCTACCGAATTTCCAGTTCTTTAAAAGCACTAAATCATCAAATTCAAAATCTAGGGAGGCAACGTTTTCATATGTTTCAACATCCTTGGTGTACTCTAAGGTTGTCTTATTAGGGATATATTTTCTCGAGCGCGAGTGATATATGATCTTGTGGTTTTCTATTTGTTCTGGGATCGATCCATTTAGAGGCAAACAATACTTTAAGCAATTGAAGGAAATTCTTTTGCGGTCAAAGACAACTTGATTGACGCCAATTTCGGACGTGAAATTTTCATGTTTCTTATGTGTCATTGTTTTTATGCATACTAATTTTATTGTTTAAGTGATATAAAATGGTGCATAACAGATTAGGTAGCTTTTTAATATATTTAGTTCAGGTTTTGTTTTGGTTTATTAATTTGTAATATATATAGTTTAATGTTAGGCGTTTGGATCTATTTATCTTTGTTACTTTAAATATTTCTTCATGCATTTAGGTAAGTAATTACCCTAATTATATAAATTTTTGAAAATTTTGTGTATTTGGAATTTGTATCTAATTCAGTTTAATTAAATAGTTGAATTTGAGTTAGATAATATGTTTATGTGCTTAGTGTAGTTATTTTTGTTGTTAGTTAATTTGAATATTTTCATATATTTTTGTTTCTTAATATGTATGTAGACAGTCATATTTATCTGTTTACTTTTTGGAGTTTTAGATATTTATTCATGTGTTCATGTGATTACTTTTAAATGTAGATGACACTATGTGTTTGGGGAAAGCCAATCGAATGTAATCAGAATTGACCACTACAGATGGTATGTATATGGTTTGTTTATAAATTTTGTATTTTAAAACTTTTGTTTTTCTGATCATTGATTATAAAATTTTAAGGTTATAAAACTCATTGGGAGGCCGTTGTCATACCTCTTAAAGTTAATATTTATAAACCCTTTTTGCTTACTATCTACAACTAAGTAGATAGCGGCAAGTCGGGATCGTCCACAAAGAAGGGAGATTTTCTCAAGCGTTACTATTAGACTAGGAGTAGATATATATACACATACATATAAAAGTATGTAAATGGGGGGGGTGGTTGTTTGGTGGTCCTAAGTTATGAAAGTTAAAAGACTAGACGACTAGCACTATGCTAAAACAAAAAACAAAACTAAGAAAAGGGACAAGTGATAAATCCTTGGGGGCAATCGATATCCACTTCCAGACCTAATGTAGATCATTGAACCATTCACTCATTCTATCACAATTGTTACCTATGGGGAGTGCCAATGAAAGATCGACATTCACTCCTTCTTAAGAGTTGTTTGCAAAGACAAAGAATGACCATTTACAAACCACATTGATGATCACCCTAGACAAACAACGATCATAGGGGTATTTCATCAATGGCATTTTTCACAAAGGACCATAGATTGGACAATGACAAGCCTTCTAACAAAGACATAGCCATTTAACCAAACATAGCATTCATTAGGTTAAACCTAGAACAAACTACATTCTCAACCTTTCATTGCATCTATAGGATAAATATGAGAACAATCCACATTAACATACTTATCTAGCAAGAATCACAACACATTATGCGCAGGAAGTTCTAAGTTCATGTTCCTAGATTTTCATGCAAAGGAGCTAAGGAATTCGTCACTTTCCTAACACCCTAACACTTTAATCATACAGACACTTCCTATTCTCAAACAACACATGGCATAAATGAAGTGAAACATAGCATTAAGAACACGTGAATGCTATATAACAAAGGCTTCAAGAACGAATGACAAAATCTATTCACTACTTCCACTAATCATGCATTTACACAAGATTAGCCAAGAACCATCAACATTCATTGACTTCTCTCATTTGCTACCTACAACAAACATGACAACGAATTCAACATCATCACATTCATCTAGCAATAATCAACATATCAACATCATTAAGAAGCTCTAACTCATGCTCTTGGATTCCACATTAAAAGAGGAGAGAATTAGCTATTTTCCCCCAACCCTAGCAAGTAATCATACAAGCATTTCATATACTCAAGCTTCTAACAACATCAATGCCATTAATAATTCACATTCAAAGCTCAATAAATGCACAAAAGCAAAATAACCAAATAGATATATATATATATATATATATATATGTATATATATGGTTCTCACTACATAGAAATGGAAGGTTCAATCCATTGCTACCAAGATAAAACTAAGCTAGACAATTAAAAGACATGATTAAACTACAAAAACTAAGAATAGAAAGGAAGAAAAACTAAGGTATGAACCCACTAAAACACAGGAAAAAGAGAGTGTCTAAGCTGCTGAAGAGGAGAGGATAAAGTGAGTATTTATAGTGCAAAAAGAAAGAAGGGTTTCTGACCCCTCGTCCGTCGCGAGTCGTGACGACCTCGCGATGGACTCCAAGTCCAGCACCATTTCTTCTTTCTCCTTTTTGTTTCATATCCCCTTCTTCTCTCCATTTCTACAATTCTTTAAATCTTCAAAAGCTCAATTACAAGTCTTCAAATCTTCAAATGCATACTTCAAAATCTTCAAAGTCTTCAAACAAATTACCTTGTCACACAAAATTCTCTAGAAAAGTAATAAAAGCATAAAAGTCGCTTATAATCCTCCTTGGAGAACTTCAAGGCAAAATGTCCCATTTAGAGCACAAAAGTATACAAAAGTGAATCCTACAAGTCCTAATATAACCGTATAAAATGGGCACATCACTCATCTTAAAGGGAAAAAGAATCAAATAAAACCTACTACAACTAGTACGATGGAATTATATTTTAATTTTGTTGGTTATTACTTTATTTATGTATCAATAATTTGATAGTTTCCTCTTTTTTTTATAGCCGAGATTGTTAAGCTGCATAGGAGTGATATAGGAGTGATAGTAAATCTCTTGTGGATAATTCAGATAAAGTTGTTGGATCTTCTGAGAATGGTTAAAATATTTGTTTACTGCTTTACTTGCTATGTTTATTTAATCAATTGTCTTAATTATCTAATGAAATTTAACTTTTTTTACTTATTGTGCATAATTCTTTACCTCTGGCATTTACATATTTTATTGTTTACTGTAGTTAGAGGTGATGCGAATGGGGATAGAGATAAGTTTTGTAAACATTTATCATTTTTTTCATTTTTATTGAATTAGTTATGTTATTTACCTCATTTTTTTTATCATATAGTCATTGATGAGCCTGAGGCTGTGATTCGTAATCCTCCAACTTCATCAAATATAAAAGAATCAAGTTAGATTAATTTTTGATGTTTTATTATCATTTTATTATATTTAGTTTAATTATTAACGCCATTAGTTTATATTTTTATTTTAATCCGTTACTTTATGTGTTTCAGTATTTAGTCTCTCTCCTTTTTGGATATTGATGTGTTAGTTTAGGTGTTTAGTTTTATTACTTAATATTGTCGAGTTCTAGTATGCTCAGTTAATTTTCTTAATCTGTTTGTTTAGGTGTTTAATATTTTAGTTTAATTTATATATTAATGGGCTATAGTTAATTTGATTATTGATGTGTTAGTTTAGGTGTTTAGTTTTATTATTTAAAATTGTTGAGTTCTAGTACGCTTAGTTAATTTGCTTAATCTATTTGTTTAGAAGTTTAATATTTTAGTTTAATTTATATATTAATTGGCTATAATTAGTTTTATTATTTAATATTGCTGAGTTCTAGTATGCTTTGTTAATTTACTTAATCTATTTGTTTAGGTGTTTGATATTTTAGTTTAATTTATATATTAACTGGCTATAGTTAATTAAATTATGCTTTCTTTGGATATTTAATATGTTTGTTTAGGTGTTTCAGTGTTTAATCATAGTATGAAATATATTGGTAATTTTTCCTTTGTAGGCTTATGCAGAGGCTCTCATGATTGTCATACGTAACTTTGAAGTTGTTACTACTGATATGTATGAGAGGTTGGAGAAGGTTAAGGATGATGTGGCTGAGAGATAGTGCACCTTGCAACCAAGTGAAAGGCTTATTGAACAAACCCAAATTTAGCCAGAAGACATTAACAATTCACAACAGTTTTGGAATGCGAAATTATATACTATGGTTGATGAATGTGTCAATAATTGGAGGAGAATGCCACAGAGCCAACCTTTACCATCTTTTAACTTGTTGGATGAACATGAACTGGCTGGCCAAGAAGAAACATCCACAGTTGTGCAACACCCCCCCTCACCCTGAAAAAAAAGAGTTTAAGATGGTAGCAAGAACTTGTTGAAATTGAAAAGTAGATTGATTTTTTGGTGAATATTTGGCTTTGTCGTATTTGAATGATTAATGATTTATTTTTTGTATGATTCTGAAAGTTTAATTTGCTAGGTATTTGCACTAGTAAAGAGCCTTTGATTATAGGCAACATTTAAAGGCAATTTCATGGAAATGCCCAGGAACCGCCTTCCCCGAGAACTTCCAAAATCATAAGCACACCTATTCGGCTCCCCCAATAAGCCGATTTGAAAACAGTCCTTGATTGTCTCTAAACAAAGTAGTTATTTGATTTAACTGCCTTTAAATGGTTAAATTTAAAGGCAATTGTGCCAAACCACCTTTAATTTGAATATGTTCCATGTTTGAACATGGAACTGAAGAAATTGCGATTGAGGATCATGTAGTTTATCCTATCAAAAAAGAGTGAAGAATTCTTACGAATTCAAATCTTTAATCATGTCCAGTATCTAACTCTGTAACATAGTCGGGCGGAAAAGAAGATCTTGGACAAATGGTTCCGAACTCGGAAGTTAGGAGGTGATAAAATAAATATCATTTTGAGGTCAATGTTGCTTGAAATTCTTATTTAAGTAATAATAAATGGGGATTTGGACTTCATGAAAAACTAATATATCTACCCATGTGCATTGGATAAGGTATGTAAATGTGTACAATTCAATCACTAGCTATTGGTTTCAATGTATGTGTTGAATGATAGCGTTTTGTTCATTGAATTAGTTTTGATGCTTTAGTTACATTAATTAATATTGATGGAAATTTTTGTGTTGTGGTGACCCACCTCCACTCGGGGTCGTGAATTGTAGCTAATTAACTCGAGCTAAGGCCAATAGGTTAAAGATACAAATTTATAGTTCTGCACCTAGCTCACTACTATGCTACCGGTAGGGTAGTTAGCGGTAATCCCTGGGTATGTCAACGGAGATGCTAGTGCCTAAAAATCAATTAAACATAACCTCGTCCGGATTGTCAATCTGTATGAGTTGCTAGGAATAGCTAGTATAGTAAAACAAAGGGGGTTTGGTATTTCGATTAACAACTATAAAACATGAAAGTAAAAAGAAAGTAATCTATATAACAAAACGTTTGGAAAATGATTGTGTAACATGGTTGATTTAATACTTTGATCCTCAATTCATTCACATGTGAGATTTAGACAAAACTAATATAGTGCTCATAACACATGGTGTGGCCGATGGCATACACTCCTTGTACCTGTCACGCCAAGCGTGCTCGCAACCCTCCATCAACACCGCCTTTATAATTAGGGGAGTACAATAAGGTCCAACCGTTGTTGTAGGTCTTTTTCTGCCTCGTGTGATTATGTCCCGTGCTTCCACCACGAATACTCTACTCCTTAGGCCTATAAACGAGGCAAAGGGAAGTAAGCACCTTATTTACGACACTAGGACCTCTCACAACCCTAGATTGCTACTTTTCACTATCTCTACCCGCAACTCATCAGATAACTTTATGTAATCGCTAAGACTGGTGTGCTGGAACGCAACCGACACAATACCCGGTATCCCCCCTTACACACACCCATGCAAACCTGTGCCCTATTACCCATTACGCATATGATGTTTCTCTTCCCCGGGGGGCATCAATATTTGCACCAATATGAATATAGACTAAAGTGTGTGCTTATAGGGAGTGTACTATTCATGCAATTCTAACATTCAAGAGCAAGTGACAATAATATCATAAACACAATAATTAGAATGAACTAGGAATCTCACAAAAGCATAAATCAACACATGATACAATTGTCCCCAAGCTATAGAAACTGCTCCCTAGACATGGAATTTGAATAAGGATTTGAATTCCATATCATAGGATGAAAGAAAAATAAAAAGGAAAGAAAGAAAGAAGAGAGAATGGTTCTCTCTAGAATGCTCTCCTAATTACAAGAGTAAAGTGAAAATATGATCCAACTCCTAACTTTAGTAGGCTAAGGCTTATATTTATAGTATTAGGGGATTGGGCCCAAAGTAGGCAAAAACCGTGTAAACCCTAGTTTAGCCGCCACCCAGCTTAGACTATTGCGGATGGCACGATCCATGATTTCTCCATTAGCGTGGACCCTATGCTCTGGCGTGGTCCATGCATATCCCTTGGTGTGGGTCATGTCCGTGCAGTCAGCGTCGTTTGGAACGGGTTGCCATCAGAGTTCTCATTTTTGCACTTCTGATCCGTGAGACGTGAAGTTTAGCACACACTATTATTAGAAACCTCATTTTTCTCAGTATTTTGGCATGGACCACTTAATTCTTCACATCCCACTAGCTGGCCTTGACATTTTGCACTTGGAACGACGTAGGCCATCGAAAATGGGTCTGTCTGCACCCATACATAGCCATTTTTTAGTTAAATTTATAAGTTAAGCGTGTGGCCCATCGAGTTTGGCATGGTTCGCACTGGGCCTTAGCACAGTCTGTGCCAAAGGAATTTGGCATAGACCATGTCGTTTGATGCGGGCCGTTGGTGCCATCTATGAGCGGTCCATGTCGACCTATTTGTACTTTGGTTGGCTGAACTTCTTTCCTACGCTACGGGTGAACCGTGAGTCCATTTTTAGAGTTCATGTAGTAACTGTTATGGTTCTCGAGGACACAAATCCAATGAAATCAACTTATGGGAGACAATTCCCACAATTTGGCACAACCTCTCAGACCAAGATTCTCCGTTTCTTCATTGGCCGCCTTGAACTCCAATGCCGATTATATTTGGCTCTAACCTCCTTCTACCACGATTTGATGTCCGTGGTCTTTGTCTACTCTCATTCTAGTGCGAATGGTATTCGATCAAGCCTTCAATATCTTCTACTGCCCTTGCGAACGGCCTTCACATAGAATGTAATAAAAAGTAACCATGAGCAACCTACTAAAGATGAGAGAAATTTAGAGAAAACAAAAATAGAGTTTAGTGAGACCTTTTTAAGTGTGGTAAATTATAACGATTGCACTCACTTAGGGATCAACTTTCGAGTGAAAAAGGTCTCACCGAATAATTTATTTCAATTTTTTGGTGTAGGAAAAAATTACCACAAAAGTGGGCTTGGAACTACAAAAGAAAAGATCACTACAAAAATCACACCACCAATATCCTAAAACAACCAACCTAATGCAAACTAGGAACCCTACCTAGTATGCCAAACCACCAAGTGTACATCAAAAAGCATCCCACAACAATTAAAATCCAAAATCACCAAACAATCAAGAAAAACTACCAATAAAAACACAAAATTTCACCGAGGAATCCCAAGAATGAAAACTCCCTAAGTGCTTAGTACTCCCCCCCTCCCCCCACACTTAACCAATGCATTGTCCTCAATGTAATAATAACAATGTAAAAGCATAGTTGAGGTTGGGAGAAATAGTGACACTTACTCTCACGGCCCCGAAGGGCCTTCCTCCTCATGCCTCATGATGCTCTTCTCAATGTACCCCGTTGCTTGAGTTGCGGCCTCAATAGAGTCCATCCTCGTGCTAAGCTCCTCCATTTACAAACTCACACCTCCTATAGCTTAGAAAACCTCTTAAAAACCTTTGGCAGAGCTCGAAAGTTGATCCCTAAGTGAGTGCAGTCGGTTACTGATGTCTGTCGATATGCAAGAGCAGCTAGGAGGTGCTCTCGAAGAGGTCTCACCCCTGGCCTCTTCAATATCTATCTCTTGGGTGGCTAAAACTTTTTAGAATTCCTTCTCAAAATGTAGGTTTATCTCGGTAAATAGGTCATCCAAACATATGTCACGGGGATAGCAGTGTGCTCCGGCTGATGAAGTACCATGAAGCTACATGTGACTGCCCCACCATAAATCCATACAAACCGACCCTCCAATGTCATAGGCCCCACCATGAATACCTTTGCTAACTTATCAATATTATACCTTGTTCCTGATCATCCCAAGTTAGCCAACGCTCGCTGTATAACTTGATGACCAAAATAGTGTGCCAGTAGCCCCACCATGTTTCCCGTTGCAATCTTACCATTCTTTCTGTCCCCCATCACTGTGCACTCTTGTACAAAGTTCCCTACTAGGTTCGGGTGGAAATTACCCTTGGGATTCATTGCCCAGAGGCAATGAACATGCGAACTCAGGCATTGCGTTAGCTCACTGTGGTAGAAAAATCCCATTGCCAGTAACCGGTGAATGTAACGAAATGCCAAATCAACCAAGGCACAGATTCTTCCAATCAGACCCTGTCAGCTGCCTTCAAAAGTTCCCGAGAGAGAGAGAGGCATCCCTTGACGGTGTGTCCTTTGGATTCTTTGCCATACCTCCATCTGAAAGCGCGGGCTATCTCTCGGTGTCATCTGATCCTCCTTATCATCAAGATTGAATTTGATTGCCTTGTGTCCATTATCGTTCTTAACGAGACCAAAGAGTAGCTAGGAACTCTTGGGTCCACCTGATATAGGTCATAGAGTATTTCTCTAAGAACCTCTTTAGACCTACTAGGCCTAATAGATAGGACAATGGCTTGAGTAAGCCAAGAGCTGCCAGTGTGTCCATGCATGCAAAACCGGTCTCTAATATACTCTTCTTTGGATCTCTCAAACTCTTCCACCTCCAAGCTGCAGTCATGGAGATGTTTTCAAACCCCATAAACTCTTCGGTCAAGAATACGGGGTGGCAAAGAATGGGAGTCACCGGCTCACGGTTTGCACCATTGACTGGTTTCTTCCTATTCTCACCTCGTGAGGACTTCCCCTTCTCTGACTCATTCCTTTTAGGAGGCATCCTAACAAAATGAGGTAAAGAATGTTAATGTGATCCTAAAAAAGGCATGGCCCACAATACTTAAATAGCCAAACGATTCAGAACATGAAAATCCAAGCATGAAGGCTACTTAAACAAGAACATCATCAAACAACAATCTCATGTAAGTCATCCCCAACTCATAATAAGACTAGGCAATTGATGTGTCCATTTTATGTTCATAATTTAGTACTATTTTGGGTCACTTTTGTGCTCTTTTATTATCGAGAGCTTGTGTTTTACATTAAAATTCTCTTAGGGGGGGTAAGAGCAACTTTACGCTCTTTTACCTCTTCTAAGTGGATTTTGCATGACAAGGGAATAACACAGAGGCAATGAAGACTGGAGGCCATTGAAGATCACATTTTTTGAAGACCTTTGAAGACTTTCTTTGAAGACATGAAGACCGGAGGCCATTGAAGACCATTTTTGGAGACATTGAAGACTTGAAAAATGAGAGGAATTGCTATGAAGGTGATTGTATACCACAAGAAGAAGAAAAGGAAACAAAGTAAAATTCTGGCACCAATCACGAGTCGCGATGGCCTCATCGCGATGGGCCTGTCGCGAGTCGCGACCAACGGGTGGCCTGAATGACACCTTATCATCTTTGTACTATAAACAGCACTCTCTTTCCTCTCATTCTTCTCCTTCATCATCTGTGTTTTTTGGTACTGTTTAGAACCCTTTCCTTCCATTTTCATCTTTGAATTCTCTTGTTTTATGATTAGTTTTTTAGCATTGATTAGCATGAACTCTTGTAGCCAATCTATTTCTTGGGAGCAATTGACTAAGGCTTCCAAGCCCATATCTTAAGAACAATTTGTAGCCTATTTAATACTCTTACTATTATGCATTTATGGAGCATTGAATGTGTTTGTTAATTTTAGTAATGTTATTGAAAGCTTGAGTATATGAAGTACTTGTATGATATGCTTGTTATGGTTTGGGGAAATGGGTTGATTTCCCCCTTTCTTGATAGGAATCCAAGAGTATGATTTAGAACTTTTGATTGTGCTGATGGATTGATAATTGCTAGGTGAATATGATATTGTTGAACTCTTTGTCATGTTTGTTGCTTGTAGCAAATGAGAGAAGTCTATGAATGACAATCGTTCTTGACTAATCTTGTGTAAGTGCATAAATCGGTTAAACGCTTAGACACGGTGTAGTGTTTATAAGTGTTGCCGAGCTTGTTGATTCTTTGTGCTAAATGCCATCAATGGGATACCTTGAGTCGTGTTTTGACTACGGGAGTCATTGGTGTGGTTTGACAAGAGATGTCGAATTCACTCTTGCAAACTACTATCTAAGAAGGATAGAAGTTTAGCCTTTACAACAAGTAGTGAAAGTAGTAAATAGGTTGCATGTTCAACGATGGATAAGAGGTTTGGAAGTGGACGTCAATTGTTCCTAAGGTTCCGTCAATTGTTATTTTCATACTATCTTTAGTTGTATTGCATGATTAGCATTGTTCTCTTGCTTTGCTAGTTGTTTTATTTCAATTTGATAACTTAGGAACAAACCAACCAACCCCCCCCCGGGTTTACATGCTTTTATATATATATATATATATATATATATATATATATGTATGTACATGTTTAGTATGTCTTCTCCTATATATGTTTAAACACTTGAAAAGATCCCTCTTCTCGTGGACAACCCCGACTTGCCATTATCTACTTAATTGTAGATAGGAAGCATTATGGCTTAAAAGTATTAACTTTGAGAGTTACAGCGACGACCTCCCAAATTTTGGAGCCGCTGCCGGGAAAGAGGTGTTTATTTTTTAGTGTTGGGGCATATTATGTGTGATTATATGTTATTTGTAAATATTTGTTAATTTGGTTTTTATTTTGATTTCTTAGTTGATTTTCCATTTTCACTTGGCTTGGACACGTATTATTTGAGTTCTTGGTATATGGTTCACACGCGATCCTCTTCAATATAACCCCTACACTACGACCCCGAGTTAGAGTTGAATTTGAGACGGGCTAGGAGGCTTTTCTTTGGAAAGTGTGAATAACACCCCTCCTAGTGACCATTTTGCGGATACATCTTCATCAATGGAACATCGAATTGAGTATAAAGATGAGCATCCGAGAGGGGAACCTCGCCATCCTCCTCTTCACCAAAAAGAGATCCCTTTGGGGCAATCTTTGTTGAGAGACATCATGGCTCCCACCCTTGATCAACAACCGATGTGTATCGAGTATCCCGTGGTTGGACCAAATGGGCATTTTGAGCTAAAGACCATGTTCATCAACATGCTACCCGTCTTCCTTGGTAGGCAAGGGGAGAAAGCTAACAAACACCTCACCGAGTTTCACTTTTTATGTGGTGGTACGGTCCCCCATGGAGTGGATGAAGATTTCTATAAGTTGAAGGCATTCCCGTTCACACCGAGGGATAATGCAAGAGATTAGCTCTACTACCTACGGCCCAAGAGCATTAAGAGTTAGCTTGATAAGAAAACAAAGTTTCTAGTCAAATACTTTCCGGCCTCTAGATCCGCTGCCTTGAAGAAGGAAATAAGCAAATCCTCCAATGGCATGAATAATCTCTCTTTGATTATTGGGAGGGGTTCAAGAAGCTTCTTGCAAGTTGCCCTTATCACGGTTATTCGGAGAGGGATTTGGTTTATTACTTCTACAATGGCCTTCTTGATGAAGATCAAAGATTGGCGAGAAGTTCTTGTGGTGGTACCCTTGGAAACAAGACACCCTTCGAGGCCATGCAATTATATGAAGAACTAGAGGAAGAATCGAGAAACTCTCGCTCAAGGGCCGATTTGAGAAGGAAAAATCCAATGCCCGCAGGTGACTCTTCAAATAGTGGAAAGCTCAAGGATCAAGTCTCGGCTGCATCCATGGTGAAATCTTTGATGACAAAGCCCAGAGGAAATGCGCTACGTATTAAATTATGTGAAATATGTTACTTAGCGCATCCTACGGACACTTGCCCCACTTTGCAAGAGGATTATGTTGAAGAGGTAAGTGCCATGGGCTATCAAGGCTACCATGGCAACCAAGGATATGAAGGTGGGCAAGGCTACCAAGGTTATCAAGGGTACCAAAACTGGGGATATAATTCAGGAAATCGTGATAACCCGAACCTCCTGTACGGAAACCCTTAAGGAAGCCAAAGACCTCAGCCATATCGGCCTCCTCAACAACAATATAGGCCACCTCAACAATAATTCCAAAGGCTCCAAGACAAACCCCAAGACCAAGGGGGAGCTCGGGGCTAACGAAGGATGAGGTGATGCAAGCCATTCACCAGTTGGGCATGTGCGCGAAAAAAGTGAGAAATTCCAAGATGAAGCCAAGGCTAGCATAAAAAACATGGAAACTCAAGTGAGCCAAATAGCTCAAGTGGTGAACCGGATGGAAGCCTGGTAAAAGGGTAAGCTACCCTCCCAACCAGAGATCAACCCTCGACAAAATGCAAGTGCTATCGCTTTGAGAAGTGGTAGAGAGGTTGGTACATCACCGGATAATGAAATCGTTGAAGAGAAGCCTAAGAGGATTGGGGTTTTTGGAAAAGGGGGTTGAGAAGGAAGAAGCCCATGAGAAGAAGGCTGACGAATTAGCCAAAAAGGGCAAGGAAGAAGAAATCGAGGTGGAGATATTGGCACTAAGACTGAAGTTAACCTCCATCCCAGAACCCTCATCTCCTCCTCATAAAAGAGCAAAGATGGTGGAGATCCCTCCATATGCACCGGAACCTCCATTCTCGGAAGCCTTGAAAGACAAAGGAGGAAGGAGGACAGTAAGGACATCCACGAAGTCTTTCATAGATGTGAGGTTAATATCCCACTCTTGAATCCAATTAAACAAATTCCTAGATATGCTAAACTTCTCAAGGAATTATGTGTTGTGAATAGGAAACAAAGGGCCAAAAATAAGTTGAAAAATGGAAAAAGTGAGCATGTTTCCGCCTTGTGTCAAAAAGAGCTACCCCCAAAATGTAGCGATCCCAGCATGTTCTCAATCCCTTGCATAATAGGAAATACACATTTTGGAAAAGCTATGCTTAATTTGAGTGCATCAATAAATGTGATTCCTTATTCCTTATATGAAAACCTCAACTTGGGAACATTGCACAAAACCGAGGTGGTAATCCAATTGGCCGATCGTTCTAGTACATACCCTAAAGGTATTCTCGAGGACATGTTGGTTAAGGTGGATTCCTTAGTTTTCCCCATGGATTTTTATGTCCTTGACATGGAGCATGATAAAAATGCCGCCCCAATTTTGTTGGGGAGACCATTTTTGAAAACCTCTAGGACAATGATTGATGTGCATAAAGGAACCCTCACCATGGAATTTGATGGAATAAAAGTAGAGTTTATCATAAATAAATCTATGAAGTATCCTAGTGAAGAACATGCTTGCCATGCCCTAGATGTTGTTGAAGAAGTTGAGGAAGATGTTTTTGAACTAGGTGGTGATGATTCTTTGTTAGTTTCTTTGCAACGTGATAGTAATGATGCACAAAATGTATACTCTATGAGCACTAACTTGAAGGAAAGCTTTGAGGATTTGAACTTGCTTGAAGAATTGAAACCGGGTCTTTCAAAACCTTCTCCTCTACTCTTAGAGGAGCCCAAGGAACTGGAATTCCTCCCGTCACTTGTGAAAGTGCCGGTGATTGAACTTAAACCTTTGCCAAGTGACCTCAAGTACTCTTTTCTTGGGGAAGGGGAGACGCTTCCGATTATCATTTCAAGCAAGCTCACCAAAGAGCAAGAAGAGAAGTTGATGGTGGTGTTACGAGAAAATAAGGAAGTAATTGGATGGACTATTTCTGACATAAAGGCAAAAGTCCATCCACTTGTATGTATAGAATCTTGTTGGAAGAAGATGTAAAACCCGTCTGAAAACCCCAATGTCGTTTGAACCCACCTATGATGGATGTGGTGAAGGCGGAAATCCTCAAGTTACTCCAAGCGGGCATGATCTATCCAATCTTGGATAGCAAGTGGGTGAGTCAACTCAGTTGTACCCAAGAAGAGTGGGGTGGCGGTGGTCGAAAATGATATGGGTGAAATGGTGCCCACCCAAGTTCAAAACAGGTGGCGCGTTTGCATTGACTACCAAAGGTCAACCGCGTCTGTGTTGCCATTCATTGATCAAATGCTTGAGAGGTTAGCAAGCCACCCCTTCAATTTCTTTTTGGATGGGTACTTCGGGTACTTTTAAGTGGCTATCGCCCTAGAAGACCAAGAAAAGACCATCATCATGTGCCCCTTTGGTACGTTTGCTTATCGACGCATGCCTTTCGGGTTATGTAATGCCCCCGCAACTTTCTAAAGGTGTATGGTAAGACTTTTCTTAGAATATTTTGAAATTTTTGTCGAGGTATTTCACCATTCATGGTAATTCTTTTGACAACTGTTTAGCAAATTTGGCACAAGTTCTTAAACGTTGCATTGATACTAATATTGTGTTGAATTCTAAGAAGTGTCATTTTATGGTAGAGCAAGGAATTATCTTAGGCCATGTTGTTTCCTCTAAGGGTATTGAGGTTAACAAGGCAAAGATAGACACAATTCAAACTTTTCCTTATCCTACTAATGTGCGCGAAGTGCGCTCTTTTCTTGGTCATGTAGGATTCTATCGCCGATTCATCAAGAACTTCTCAAAGATAGCATCCCCTTTATGCAAGTTGTTGCAAAAAGTGGTGGAATTTGTGATGGATGAGGGTTGTAAAGGGGCCTTCGATACATTGAAAGGAAGGTTAGTTTCGGTCCCTATTATATAACCCCCGGATTGATCGATTCCTTTTGAGATTATGTACAATGCGAGTGATTACGCCGTTGGAGCGGTGCTTGGTCAAAGGGTGGGGAGAGCACCTCACGCCATCTACTATGCATCCATGTCTCTAAATGAAGCCCAAAGAAACTATTCCACCACCAAAAAGGAGTTACTAGCAGTAGTATTTTCTTTGGAAAAATTTTGATCTTACTTGCTTGGTACAAAAGTTGTTGTGTACTCTGACCATGTAGCGCTTTGTCATTTAATGATAAAGAAAGAGGCCAAGCCAAGATTGATAAGGTGGATCCTGCTTTTGAGCGAATTTGAGTTGGAGGTGCGAGACAAGAAGGGTGCGGAAAAACTTGTGGCCGATCATTTGAGCCGGTTGACTCCATGCAAAGAGATTGAGGTAAACCTCACAATGAAGGAGCAACTACGGGAGGAATTCCCTGATGAACCATTAAGGATATCCAACCGTGGTATGCTGACATTGTAAATTTTCTTGTTGCCGGTAAATTCCCTCCGTATTTTTCTAAGGCCCAAAAGGATAAATTAAAGAGTGATGCTAAGTATTATGTGTGTGATGATCCCTTTTTTTGGAGACATTGTGCGGATCAAGTTGTTAGGAGATGTATCCCTGATAATGAAGTACATTCAATTCCTGAATTTTGTCATTCTCATGCATGTGGCGGTCATTTTGGAGCAAAGATGACCGCTAGGAAAGTTTTAGATCGTGGGTTTTATTGGCCTACATTGAATAAGCATGCATACACCATTTGCAATTCTTGTGATGAATGCCAGAGAGTAGAAAATATCTACACTAGAAATGAAATGCCCTAAAGGCCTATTCTATATTGTGAAATCTTTGATGTTTGGGGTATTGACTTTATGGGACCTTTCCCTAGTTCTTATGGCTTTACATATATTCTTCTTGCTATTAATTATGTATCGAAGTGGCTTGAAGCAAAACCCACTAGGACTGACGATTCTAAAGTGGTTGCAGAATTCCCGAAAGATAACATCTTTTCTAGGTTTGGGGTACCCCGAGCCTTGATTAGTGACCGTGGCACCCATTTTTGCAATCGGACCATAGCGGCACTCTTGAAGAAGTATGACATCACTCACAAGACATCCATCACCTATCACCCGCAAACCAACGGGCAAGCCGAAGTTTCCAATCGGGAAATCAAGTCCATCCTTAATAAAAATGGTTAACCCTAACTGGAAGGATTGGAGTTCTCAGTTGAATGATTCCTTGTGGGCGTATAGGATGGCTTACAAGACACCAATCAGTATGTCACCATAGCTGTTAGTGTTTTGTAAGCCCTGTCATCTACCGGTGGAAATTCAACATAAGGTTTACTGGGCGGTCAAAGAATTCAATCTTGATATAGATGAGGCGGGCTTGCTTAGGAAGTTACAATTGGATGAACTGGATGAGATCCAGAGGGAGTCCTATGAGAACGCCAAAATCTATAAAGAGAAGACAAAGGTGTCGCATGACAAGATGATCATCAGGAACGACTTTGACGTTGGTCAAAATGTCTTCCTATTCCAATCTTGCCTTCACCTATTTCCAGGTAAGTTGAGGTCCCGATGGATCGGTCCTTTTGAGGTGGTTAAGGTATTCAATCATGGCGTGGTGGAGATTCTAGATCGAGCTAAGTCCAATACTTTCAAGGTTAATAGACAACATTTAAAACCTTACCACGAGAATTTTGTGCCGGAAAAAGAAGTGGACGTGGATCTCCTTGATCTGGTTTGTGAGTAAAACCCAAGAAAAGGGAACTAAGTCGTGCCGACGACGTTAAATAAACTTGGTTTTGATCATCCGGATCATCATTCGTGACTTTATATTGATGTTGTTTGGTTTTGAATTTTATCATTAAGTTTCATTGTCTTGCTTTATGCTTTTCACGGGTTGTTCTCTCCATGATTGTGTAGCAATTTTGAAGCCAAGACATTGGACTTTTGAAGGGAAAAATGCTTGGAGTCAAGAATAAAAGACTTAGACAAGAGAAGGAACCGGGTTAGTAGCCCGTCGCGAGTCGCGACCACGTCATCGCAAGTCACGACCACATCGTTGCGAGTCATGACAGGCTCAGTAATTTTGGGTGAAATTTCAGCCCTCGGATGCCCCTTTCCGCATGTGGCGATTACCTTGCGAGGCCTCATCACAAGTCACGACCACATTGTCGCGAGTCGCGACGGGCTCAAAAATCTTATGTTGAAATGGAGGTCTTGACCTCCACTTTTCGAGAACCGCAATGGCCTCGCAAGGGCCTCATCGCAAGCCCTCGAAGTGTACCCCCTCGAGACCTCAAGGCATTAAGCCCTCAACCCGAGCAAAACTTGAATGAACATCACATCCTTGAGGCCAGCCCTTCGAGACATCACACCCTCGAGACCTCGAAGCCCTGAACCCTCAACTCGAGCAGAACCATAAAGTCCATCACCCTCTCGAGGCCAGCCCTTCGAGACATCACCCCCTCGAGACATCACCCCCTCGAGACCTCAAGGTAGCAAAGCCTTGACTCGAGACATTGAAGCCCTGAATCCTCGAGCTGAACCTGAAGTCCATCATTCTCTTGAGGCCAGCTCTTGAGACTAGCCTCTCGAGACCTCGAATCCTCAAGCCCTCGAGGTGTGCTCTTTCACTCTCGAGACTAATATCTTAAGACCTCAAAGCCTCGAGACCTCTAGGTATGCTCTTTCATCCTCGAAGCTGCCATCCCCTTGAGACCTTGAAGCCTAGAGCTCTCGAGGTGTGATCTTTCATCCTTGAGCCTATCCTCTCGAGACCTCGAGGTGTGATCTTTCACCCTCGAGCCTAGCTTCTCGAGACCTCAAAGCTGTAAGCCCTCAAAGTATCATATTTCATTCTTGAGCCTAGCTTCTCGAGGCCTTGAGGCCTCGAGCTCTCGAAGTGTCATCTTTCATCCTTGAGCCCAGCCAGACCTAATGCCCCTCGAGACCACCCGTTGAAAGTCACGACGACTACGTTGTGAGTCGCGATGGTCGTAGAACTTCTTTAAATGATGGGCTAAACCCATTTTCCCACAAACATATTCATAATCTTTCATCTTCTTCCGCTACTCTTTCATCTTCTCCACAAGCACCGCCGTTTTCCACCACCGCTCACCGATGTTGCTCGCCACCACCGTCGCCGCTGCCGCTCACCTACTCAAAACCACCACTCCATACCCCATCATTTTTTCCCAACCTCTACCCACAAATCAAAAAAAATCATTGAAGAACACAAACCCTGGAATTTGGGGGTTTTCTCACTTTGAGCAACTCAATTTCGAATTGATTGTAGGCTTCCTCTTTTCTTCTTCCTACGCATCTTGGTGGTACATTTCTTCACTTTATTGAGCTTGAATTGTGATGACGAATGTCTACTCTATTTTTTTATGGATATTGTGTAGATTATGTGTGATGCCTTAGGAAATTGAATTGTTGGATAGTGGTTGATTTTGGTTAATAAATTGTGCCTGTAATTCAATTTGATGGGTATTGTGTGCATATTTTGTGGTTGCGGTTTGGATTTCATTGTGCTTGTTTGAGTTGGGATTGTATGTATTTGTGTTGCTGTCGCTGAAAATAGATTGTGACTTATGCTAGATAGGAAGCATGTTGGCCCTTGATTCAACATGGTTGTTCTTTGGATAAAATGTTATTGTGCTTGCAATGTTAATTTTCTTAGGGTAGTTTAGCCATGGGACGTGAATGTTGACATTGTGAATATGCTATTGGTGGCTAATCTAGTTGAGTACTAAATGTGGTTTTGAGATATAGCATATTGATTTCAACTATGTGAGAACTTCATTGATTTGAGAATATGGGCTTGTTGGACATAGTATGGATTGTATATGCAATTGTGTTTAGGACTTGAACTAGTTGACTTGATTTTGGTTTGGCTTGTGATGATGAACTAGTTTAAAATTGAGTATGAATTTGCAATATTGCATATACACATATTCCGGTGTGTTTGACATGTTTGCTGTGATTGTTAGATAGGGTCCCCACGAAGAGACCTAAGGCACCGTCGCTCCACCTCCACCTCCTCCACCGGCTTCAGAATCAAGCCCTATACCTCTCCCTACAGATAGGTACATAGGTTTGACCCAGATCACCGGGTCCTATGCGAAAAGGTGGGAGGCCCTGGAGAAGCGCCAACTCAAGGAGATAAGCTTTATCGATGTGCCCACATTAGATGCCCTTGGCCTCACTCAGCCGGTGAGATACCTCCTCGCAAAAGGTGGAATGGAAGGGTTTGTGAGTAGAGCGCGCCCTCTTACCAGAGGTACACACTGAAGTTCTTGTCCACAATCCGTATGAGCAGTATGAGGGGTGATCAACCCTGCGAGAGGTACATTACTTTTCTCTTAGATGATATATCTAGGCAATTGACTGTCTTGTAGATTGAGGAGGCCTTTGGATTTGACACCACCGAGATACGGACCAGGCTGGACCCACAGGCTCAGGAGCAATCAATTGAGGATGGCATGCATTTTTGGAATGTCATCATTATGAGGCCGAAGAACTCCCACGATAAGAGTAGCACCATTATCCATCCTACACTCCGTTATGTGCACTGACTCTTGGCTAGCACAGTACTTTTCTCTGCGGAGCCGACGAAGGTGCCAGATAAGGACGTTCACTTTCTGTGGCATTTAACTAGTGAGGGGCCAGGATATATGCTGTGGGGAAAAATTATGGATGAAGAGAATCGTGGAGGTGGCAGGAAAACCCAAGGGGAAGATCATTGTTGGAGGTATGATAGGCCTTTTCGTAGAGTACTTGGGATTGGTTCCTCCAGCTGACTTTCCACGCTTAGGGAGGCGCACGTCTTATCTTATCACCGTTGAGAGGCTAGTTAGTTTTGAGATTCTCAGTGCCACATGGACCATGGGGCTCTTCCATTGGTTGTATGGTGAGAGGAAGGTCACGTTCATGGCACTTCCTCAGCAGAGCAAGACGAAGCTGGAATTTGACACACCTCTGGGAGATTTGGCAGTTTCACAGGACTCCTCATGTAGAGATAATTTCCAGCGTGAGCTCCGTGACCTTGGCCCAGGTCCTGTCCAGCGTGATGATAGCACTCTACCTCCCTCTGAGCGACAGTAGCAACAACACTCCACGCAGCCTCCACCAAAGACAGAGCCCATGCAGGAGAACGATGTTCCACCTCATTATTCCCAGCATCCACCGGACTTCTATGAGTGGATGATGCACACTATGCATGATGGATTCCACCGACATGACAACATGATATTGGATCACAATGTATTTGTCTCCCAGACCTTGATTGATTTGGACGAGGAGATTGACCACTTGTCAGCTCGCATCCATGAGTTGCAGTCCTAGCCAGGCAGTGTTTCAGGCCCCGATTCAGGAGCGAAGAGGTGGAGAGCGAGGAGACAGAGGAGCACAGAGTAGCTTGCACAGTATCAGCATCGCTACTTTGGCGGTGACCCTTCTTCATCACATCATTGATTTTGTGAGAACCACATCTTTACCCTTTCCATACTTCACTTTTTATATTTTTGCCCTATTGTCTTCATTTAGGGCAATGTAGTGTTCTAAGTATGGGGAGGGGTATCTACTACTTTGAGGTGATTGGGTTTGGAGACACTTCTGCATAACTCTTTTGTTTTGTTTTGGGATGTTTTTCTTTTGATGTACTTGGATAATGTTGGTTTTGATAGTTTTCTTAGCCTTAACATTTGGAAAGAAAATTTCTACTTTTTGGATTGGAGACACGTTAAAAATGCTGAAAAAAGGAAAAAAGAAGAAAAAAAAATCCTGCTAAGTTGAAAACCCGAGAGGGCAACTTAGGCAACATTAGGGGCCCGGATAGGTCAAAAACCCAAAAGGGTGACCTAGGAAAAATGACAGGCTTAGTGTGCGGAAAAAGGTGAGATGTGAGCCAAAGAAACATGATGTGTGACTAGGATGAAAACCCGAAAGGACTCCTAGGAAAAATGAGAGAAAACGAGAGAAATTGAAAAACGTTAAGTGTTTACTCATTTGCCGGCATTGGAGTCATAAGGTTGCGGTGACCACATGGATGGATCGGGTAGCTTGACATTTTGAGGACCTTTTGGGAGTAGAAAATTTAGCGGGAGAAGACGAAGTAAGTTATGAAATTCTTGATCATTAATATGCTTAGTTTTTAGGTTCATATATTGATATAAAGTGGAGCATGTGTTTTGAACCTTATACATACCTTTAGCTTCACCTTTTATCATTGGATTTAAGATTATCAATTTGGGATTTGGAGATGTTTTAGGGATATTAATGAATTGATGGGTTGATATGGTTTGGGTAGGTTTAGGAATAAGGGTTGTGGCAAACTTCTCATTTAACCTTAACATTGGGATGTGTGATATTGAGAGTTTTGTGAGGTATTTATTTGGGGGAATAATAGTTAGGATGTGGATATGTCATTTCCTTCGTATGCTTGGACCTTTCATTACTCGAGGGCGAGTAAGGTTTAAGTGTGGGGAGACTTGATGTGTCTATTTTATGTGCATAATTTAGTACTATTTTGGGTCACTTTTGTGCTATTTTATTATCGAGCGCTTTTGTTTTACCTTAAAATTCTCTTAGGAGGGGTAAGAGAAACTTTACGCTATTTTACCTCTTCTAAGTGGATTTTGCGTGACAAGGGAAGAACACGAAGGCAATGAAGACTGGAGGCCATTGAAGATCACATTTTTGAAGATTTGCTTTGAAGACATAAAGACCGGAGGCCATTGAAGACCAGTTTTGGAGACATTGAAGACTTGAAAAATGAGAGGAACTGCTATGAAGGTGATTGTATACCACAAGAAGAAGAAAAGGAAACAAACCAAAATTCTGGCACCCATCGTGAGTCACGACCAATGGGTGGCCAGAATTATACCTTATCCTCTTTTTACTATAAATAGCACTCTTTTTCCTCTCATTCTTCTCCTTCATCATCTGCATTTTTTGGTACAGTTTAGAACCCTTTTCCTTCCATTTTCATCTTTGAATTCTCTTGTTTAATGATTAGTTGTTTAGCATTGATTATCATTAATTCATGTAGCTAGTCTATTTCTTGGGAGTAATTGACTAAGGCTTCCAAGCCCATGTCTTATGAACAATTTGTAGCCTATTAAATACTCTTACTATTATCCATTTATGGAGCATTGAATGTGTTTGTTAATGTCATTAATTTTATTGAAAGTTTGAGTATATGAAGTACTTGTATGATATGCTTGTTAGGGTTTGGGGAAATGAGTTGATTTCCCCCTTTCTTGATAGGAATCCAAGAGTATGATTTAGAGCTTTTGATTGTGTTGATGGATTGATAATTGCTTGGTGAATATGATAATGTTGAACTCTTTGTCATGTTTGTTACTTGTAGCAAATGAGAGAAGTCTATGAAAGTCGATCGTTCTTGACTAATCTTGTGTAAATGCATAAATCTGTTAAATGCTTAGACACAGTGTAGTTTTTATAAGTGTTGCCGAGCTTATTGATTCTTCGTGCTAAATGCCATCAATGGGATACCTTGAGTCGTGTTTCAACTACGGGAGTCATTGGTGAGGTTTGACAAGAGATGTCGAATTCACTCTTGCAAACTACTATCTAAGAAGGATAGAAGTTTAGCCTTCAGAACAAGTAGTGAAAGTAGTAAATAGGTTGCATGTTCAACGATGGATAAGAGGTTTGGAAGTGGACGTCAATTGCGCCCATGGTTCTATCAATTGTTATTTTCATCTTATCTCTAGTTGTATTCCATGATTAGCATCGTTCTCTTGCTTTGCTAGTTGTTTTATTTCAATTTGATAACTTAGGAAAAAACCAACCAAAAACCCCCTGTGTTTACATGCTTATATATATAAATATATAAATATATATATATATATATATATATATATATATGTATGTACATGTTTAGTATGCCTTCTCCTATATATGTTTAAATACTTGAAAAGATCCCTCTTCTCGTGGACGACCCTGACTTGCCATTATCTACTTAATTGTAGATAAGAAGCATTAGGGCTTAAAAGTATTAACTTTGAGAGGTTTGACGACGACCTCCCAGCAATCAAGATTCATCTCCCCCTAAATCATCCAACACATGAACAACATAACGTCCAAGTATAATAGCACATCAAACCACCCAACTTCCTTCCACACAAGATCATGCATACAGCCCAAACACATATTTCAACAACATACACTCATACAAGAATCATACTTTTCATAACACCACCACAATGTCAATAAAGCATATAAACAAAGAGTCCAATGGATTATCCAGAATTTGAAGCTAAGAGTTGCAAGATCAATACAAGAAAAGGCAAAAGTTGCTAACTTTTGAGAGAAAAGATTCAAATTTTCAAGTTTCACCAAGATTTTATGTGAGTGAGTGTTTCTTGAGAGTTAGAATGTGTCAAATAATTCATTTAGGTGAAGAAATGTACCATGGATTTGGAATATCAACATAGGTGATAAGCGAGAGAGGTGCAATTAGGATAAAAATGGAATTTTGAAAATTACGAAGTAGCGGACTGACCCGCCTCTACATGGGGTCGTTAATTGTAGCTAATTAACCTAAGTGGAGACTGAGAAGGGTAAGGACAAAATTTAAATTCTGCACCCGTTCTCACTGCTATGCCTGCCTAGAGGATAGTTGGCGGCAAGCCCAGGGTTTGTCCACATATATGCTAGGGCTCAAGTATCAACTAAAAATACAACCCCGTACGAGTCATCGATATGTACAAGTGAAAGGAATAGCTAGTAAATGTAAATAAGGGGGGGTCGGATCTTTAGATTATGAACTACAAAGCATAATGTAAAATGGACAAGTAATCTTATTAGCTAAGCACTTGGAGAGTTATTGCGCAACATGATTAACGTAATGTTTTGATCCTCAATTCATTCACATGCAAGATTTACTATGCAACCTATTATTGTGTTCACAAAATGTGGTGTGGCTAATGGCATATACTTTCCAGTATCTATCACGTTGGGTGCCCTCCCAACCCTCAATTGATGTTGTCATCGTAATTATGGGAGTACAACAAGGTTCGACCATTGTGGTAGGTATGTTTCTCCCCCGTGTAATTTCGTCCCAGGCTTCCACCACTAATGCACAACTTCCCCTGGGTCCTATTAACTAGGCCTAAGGGTCGTTGACACCTATCTATGATCTAAGGCCTCTAACACCTTAGTTTGATACTTTTTCAATATCTCTACCCACAACCTATCAAAAAACTTTATGTAATCAGCTAAGACAAGTGCGATGAAAAATAATTCAAAGTAATACTCGGGTCTCCCATGCACACACTCACACAGACACAACGTACTCCCTTACCCATTCTAAAATCCAAGTTTCTCTTCCCAAGGGCATCAATAAGTGCATCATATATAAATACAGCCCAAAATGTGTACCGCTATGTGGTGTAATATTCATGCATTTAGAACATTCAAGAAAAATCATAATAATATCAAGAACACATTAATCTGCTCAAATACACATACTTTCTAGGGTTGAGGCTTAGTGGATTGTATAGAACTTGGAAAAGGGAGAATTTTGATATATGGTGGGGAATTATTGGATGAAAGATGAGGAACTTATGGCAATTTTTGTGAGAGTGGGTTGGCAAGAATTTTTCATGCTTAAGGGAGAGGAGAAGGATGAAGTGTGGTGTGTTGAAAATAGTAATGGAATGAGGGGTATATATATAAGAGATAGGCAGGTCTAGGATTTTCTAGGTTGGGTAACAGCGCAGATCCCTGGGCGAGCCTCGCCCCACCACTTGGTGACCGTCTCGGGCGTGAATTGGTTGCGTCTAACACACATTGGATTCGCACCGCTCGTGCCACATCCGTACAGGCCCCGCTTCAAGGGCACATGGTAGCCACATCAGCTTCAAGGTGACTAGCTCTGACACAAGGTTTAGGCTCACGCTAAAATTCTTAGCACGAAACATCAGTTCACACGAATTCTTTTGGCACGAACAATATCTTCGTACCAAACCTCTAGCATGGATCACCAGCCTTCCTTTTTCCAATGAACTTCTCTCTGTACCTACACCCAAAAACAACCAAAAACTAGAGTAATATTGTTCCACACAAATAATCTATGACTAAAATTTCCTAAAGCATTTCCACTAACGATCAAACTCATTCCCAAAATTAAAATCACATGAAAGAAAACTCCTACTTGAAACAAAAGCAACGTTTCTTTATTGTCGTCTTTACGACTTATTTTTCCCTTAATTTCAAAGACTAAGGATAGTTGTTTGGTGGGACACCGGAATAACCATCCTTGCCACCAATAGTGACCACATCATGATGGGTGGGTCGCCACATCATTCTAGATTTACCTGTTACCTTTGGATCTATGAACCAAGTAAACCCATTATTGTCAAGCATAGATATATTCTTGTTGATTTTGGAGGTTGGAAGTGGTTTAAGGGTTTTTAATTCCTTAGACCACTTCTTTCCCTACCGCACTTTAGACATGAGATATCGATATGAAGTATCCTCGTTCAAATTAGAAGAAACGTGCTAAACAAGAATAGTATCACAAGATAAATCATTCACACAAGATAATGCACACAAATTATTAGTATTGGGAAATACGTCTTTCTAGGATTTTTCAAAATATTTCTTGCTAACATCATGCAAATAAAATAAGAAACAGATAAAAGCATTACTAGCTACTCTACTAACATGTTGTACTAATTGATACTTGAGTTGGATAGCATCCCCGAAAATGGCACCAAAATTTGACTCACCTCCACCCAGGGTTGTTAATTGGAGCTAATTAACCCGACCGGAGGCTGAGATGGTCAAAGATAAAATTTATATTATGAACTCATTCTCACTGCTATGCTACCTAGAAGGTAGTTAGTGCCAAAACCTTGGTTTGTCCAGGAGATGCTAAGGCTCAAGTATCAACTAAAAATAAAGCCTCGTACGGGTTGTCAATCCGTATGAGTGAAAGGAATGCTAGTAAATGCAAACAAAGAGGGGGGTTTGAATTTCAGATTTTCAACTACAAAGCATAAAGTAAATCAGACATGTAATCTAATTAGCTAAGCACTTGGGGAGTCATTGCACAACATGATTAACCTAATGTTTTGATCCTTGATTCATTCACATGCAATATTAACTAAACAACTTATTATTGTGTTCAGAAAATGTAGTGTGGCCAATGGCATACACTTCCTCGTACCTGTCACATCCGATGCACTTGTAAACCTCCATCGATGCCACCACCGTAATAAGGGAAGATCCGACCATTATTGTAGGTATGTTTCTCCCTCGTTTTAATACGTCCTTAGATTCCACCACAGATGCACAACTTCCCCGGGTCCTCTAAACTAGGCCCAAGGGTCGTTGGCACCTTATCTATGATATAAGTCCTCTCACACCCTAGTTTGCCACTTTTTCACTATCTCTAGCCGCAACCTTTGGAAAATTTTATGTAATTAGCAAAGAATGGTGTGATGGCAAATAAGTAAGAGTAGTACTCAAGTCTTCCGTGCACATACTCACGCAGACGCAACGTACTCTCTCACCCATTATAACATCCAGGTTTCTCTTCCCAAGGGGGCATCAATAAGTGAATCATACATGAATACAGCCCAAAGTGTGTGCCGGTATGTGGTGTAATATTCATGCATTTAGAACATTCAAGAATAATCATAATAATATCATGAACACATATAATAGGATGAATCGAATGAATCTCACAAAAAACATATAGATTAAAATGTATGGTACAATTATCTCCAAGCTATGGAAACTACTTCATAGACATGGAATTCAAATATAGATTTGAATTCCACATCTTATAAGAAAGGAAAGAAAAAGGAGAGAGCATTTTCTCTCTCTAAAAGTTCTCTCCTAATGAAAAAAAAACTAATTTTTACATGTTTAACCTAGTAGACTAAGGTTATATATATGGGAGAATGGGATTGGGCCCAAAAATAGGTCCAACATAGGCCAAAAAGGCTATAACACTAGTTCAGCCGCCAAGTACTTGTCGCAGGATGCACGATCGCGTGTAGGTCATGGTTCTTCATAGGCGTGGGGTGCTTGATCTGGCGCAAGGCCGTGGTGTGAGGCTCTAGAGCAAACCATGGCTATCGTGCAGGCCGTGGTCAGGAAGCATGGTTCGCTCAGAAGTTTGGCGCGGACCGTGGACTATGGCATGAGTCTTGGTCAGGAAGCACGGTTTGCTCAGAAGTTTATCGTGGGGCTCAGACTTTGGCGTGTCCCATCAGCTGGTCTGGGCATCTTGATCTTTGAATGGCACGGGCCATCGTAAATCAAACAACCTGCGCCCACACTTAACCATTTTTGAGAAAATTCTTGAACTAGAGTTGCGTAGGATGTGGGGTATGGTGCGGGTTGCACCATTTCCTTGCACTGGAACTGTTGGCGTGGGGCATCTCCTCTGGTGCAGGCCGTTGGTGCTTGGCCATAAATGGCCTGCGCTGACCCATGATACTGTGGCTGGCTGAACTTGTTTCCTTTGCTACATGTGAACCGTTAGTCCAATTTTTTAGTCTAGTAGTCAATTTTGTAGTACTCAAGAAGAAAAATCCAATGAAATCATCCTTGAGGGCTAAATATTCTTGGATCATTCTCAGACTTTAGCACAACTCATCGGACCACGATTCCCCATTCCTTCATTGGACGGTTTGATATTCATTGTTGCCTATCTTTAACTCCAATATCCTTTTACCACACATTGATTTTCGTGGCCTTCGTCCACTACCATTCCAGAGGTGAATGGCCTACGATATCTTCTACCATTCTTACGAACGGCCTTCGATATCTTCTACCGCCCTTACGAAAGTTCTTCACATAGAATGTAACCAAAAAGTACTCACAGGTGACCCACTAAAGAAGATCAAATGAAAGATATAGGAGCCCTTTGATACAAGATGTCCCTTAGTACTAATTAAGTCTAAAAAACGCAGGATTTATACGATAAAACCAAACATAGCCATCTAAACCCCCTGTCATGTAAACTCAACTAATACTAGCAATTCGCCATACAAAACATACCAAACATTATGCCGGATGCAATGGTCAACAAACGCAAAATTAAGCATATCAGGGACAATAGTACAAATTAATTAATTCCAAGGGATGCTGGAAGTACTATTTGCATCAAAAGTCCTAAAGAATTAGGAAATTTCAAAATTTCTGAACCAAAAAGGCATTTTTATGTTTGATATTCAGAATTTTCAAATATTTGCATTTTTTGAACAATTTTACAGTGGAAATGGGGAATCGGTACAGATACCTCAGTGTGGAAGTACCAGGCATGGACCCTCTCCCCCTCGTGCCAAATCTTCTGGCATGGACCCCCTCGTGTTGATGGTTCATACCAAATATTTTGGTGTGAGACCCCTCGTACCATGCTCACTGGAGGGGACCATGGCACTTGGCATGTACCATGCCAGGCCTTGGCATGAGGTTGCCACAAATTTTAACCTATTCCTTAGTCTTTTCCTTTTATTTTGAAAAATATGTCACCCATAAAAACTAATTCCATCCAAGCACAATCACGGGAATCAAACTCAAATTTACAAATCAAACAAGAGTTTCATCTCAAAAATCCTCAACACAAACAAAACCATGTAAAGACCTATCTAATCACTACTTGAAACATGAAACAAAATAAGCACCATATATTTATTGTCGTCCTCATGACTTCAGTGAGAAACACCTACCCGTGGGTCTCTGTAATTGCCATCGATGACTCCACTCACAATGAAATCAAGATTCATCTCCTCCTAAATCATCCAACACATGAAGAACATAACATCCAAGTATAATAGCACATCAAACCATCCAACTTCATTCAACACAAGATCATGCATACAAGCCCAAACACATATTTCAACAGCATAAACTCATTCAAGAATCATGATTTTCATAACACCGCCACAATATCAATAAAGCATATAAATAGAGAGTCCAATGGATTACCCAGGATTCGAAGCTAAGAGTTGCAAGACCCATACAAGAATAAGCAAAAGTTGCTAGCTTTTGAGAGAAAAGCTTCAAATTTTCAAGTTTCACCAAGAGTGTGTGTGTGAGTGAGTGTTTCTTGAGAGTTAGAATATGTCAAATAATTCATTTAGGTGAAGAGATGTACCATGGATTGGGAATGTCATCATAGGTGATAAGCGAGAGAGGTACAAATAGGATAAAATGGAAATTTGAAAATTTCAAATTAGGGGACTGACTTGCCTCCACCTGGGGTCATTAATTGTAGATAATTAACCTGAGCGGAGGCTGAGAAAGTCAAAGATAAAATTGATATTCTGCACCTGTTCTCACTGCTATGCTACCTTTAGGGTAGTTAGTAGCAAGCCCTGGCTTTGTCCACGGTGATGCTAGGGCTCAAGTATAAACTAAACACACAACCTTCTACAGGTCGTCAATCCGTACGAGTGAAAGGAATATCTAGTAAATGCAAACAAGGGGGGTTGGATTTTCAAATTATCAACTACAAAGCATAATGTAAAACAGACATGTAATCTAATTAGCTAAGCACTTGTAGAGTCATTGTAAAACAAGATTAGCCTAATGTTTCAATCCTTCATTCATTGACATGTAAGATTTACTAAGAAACCTATTATTGTGTTCACAAAACATGGTGTGGCCGTTAGCATACACGTCCCCGTACCTATCACGTCGGGTGTGCTCCTAACCCTCCATTGATGTCATTATCATAATTATGGGAGTACAAGAAGGTCTGACCATTGTGGTAGGTCTGTTTCTCCCCCGTGCAATTACGCCCTGGGCTTCCACCATGAATGTGAAAAACTTTCCCCCGGTCCTATCGACTAGGCCCAAGGGTTGTTGGCACCTTATACATGATCTATGGTCTCTCTCACACTAGTTTTCTATTTTTTCACTATCTCTATCTGCAGCCTATCAAAAAACTTTACATAATCAGCTAAGACTGGTAGGATGGCAAATAAGTAAGAGTAATAATTGGGTCTCCCGTGAACACACTCACGCAGACGCAACATACTCCCCCATTCTAACATCCAGCTGTCTTTCCAAGGGGGCATCAATAAGGGAATCATACATAAATACATCCCAAAGTGTGCGCCGGTATGTGGTGTAATATTTATGCATTTAGAACAATCATAATATCATGAACACATATAATAGGATGAATCTAATGAATTTCACAAGAACATATAAATTAAAACATACTATACAATTATCCCAAGCTATGGAAACTACTCCATAGATATGGAATTCAAATATATATTTGAATAATAAAAAGAAAATAGTATATATTTGAATAATAGAATGTTTCGCTCTCTAAAGGGGCTCTCCTAATGATCTAAACTACTTTGTACATGTTTAACCTAGTAGCCTAAGGTCACATGTGTTGGAAAAGGTCATTGGGCCTAAAACTAGGCCCAAAATAGGTCAAAAATGCTAAAACCCTAGTTTAGCCGCCTCTTGGCGCAGGCTGTCATGGATGGCGCGATCTGCGCCAAATACTTTTTGCGAGATGCGGGATCGCGCATGGGCCATGGTTCTTCAGAGGTGTGGGATGGTTGATCTAGTATATGGCTGTATTGCAAGGCTCTGGCGTAGACCGTGGGCTATTACTCGGGCTGCGGTCAGGGAGCTTGGTTTGCTCTAAAGTTTGTTGGGGACCATGGGCTATGGCGTTAACCATGGTCAGGAAGCACAGTTTGCTAAGAATTTTGGTGTAGGGTATAGGCTTTGGCATGGGCCATCGACTAGTCTTGGCATCTTAATCTTTTATTAGTGCATGTTATCGTAATTGGGATGGTTTGCGCCCATACATTGTCATTTTTTAGCAAATCCTTAAACTAGAGTTGCGCGGGCCGTGGGGTATGGTGCTGGTCATGCCATTGCCTCGCGCTGGATCTATTAGCACAGGGTGTCTCTTCTGGCACATGTCGTTAGTGCTTGACCATAAATGGCCCACCCTTTCCCATGGTACCTTGGTTTGCTGAACTTGTTTCCTTTGCTATGGGTGAATCTTTAGTCAAATTTTTGAGTTCTAGTCATTGATTTTGTAGTGCTCAAGAAGATAAATCCAATGGAATTAGCCTTGAGGGTTAATTATTCTCAGATCGTTCTTAGCCTTTGGCACAACTCATTGGACAACGATGCCCCATTTCTTCGTTGTCCACTTTGTCTTCGTTGCCTCTTATCTTTGACTCCAATATCATTCTACCATGCATTAATGTTTGTGGTCTTTGTCTACTACCATTCTAGAGGTGAATGGCCTTCGATCTTCTACTATCCTTGCGATTGGCCTTCGATACCTTTTAACGCCCTTATAAACGGCTTTCACATAGAATGTAACCAAAATGTACCTACAGGAGAACCAATACAGATGATCAAATGGAATATATAAGAGCCTGTGGATACAAGATGTCCATTAGTACTAATTAAGTCTACAAAATGCCGGATTTAGACGATAAAACCAAACATTGCTTTCTAAACCCATTGTCATGTAAACACAACCAATACTAGTGACCTGCTATACAAAACATAACATATATTATGGCAGGTGCAACGGTTAATGCACCCAAAGTGAAGCACATCAGACTGCCCACATTTAACCATTTGCTTGTCCTCGAGTAAATAAAGAAAAGACTAAGAATCAAGCGGAATGTAGCATGCAAACAAAAGTTAACTAAGGCATCCCATTTACTCCTATATTACCTTGTTTCCCCCAAAAAGAGTAAGAATCTCACAACTCTCACACTCCCCGAAGAACATAAGTAATCTAACCACCTAAAATAAAATGTGGAAAAAGGTAAGCCAAAAAGATAAGTATCAAGCTAGCTTACTATTCCCAAAATGTTCCCAAAGCAATCCAAGAGTCATCTCCAAAAACAATCCACCAAGGAAATCCAAGAGCCATCAACTTTTTTGTAACATAGGGATAATTCATGATTCTTGACCTAGTTACAACCAAGGAGTCAAATGCATCGTCAACTATGATTTTTGTTTTCTCTCAATCTCTCTCATTTGCCTAGGAGCCCTTTCGAGTTTTCATCCTAGCTTTACCACACAAAGGGTATTCACTTATCACCTTTTTTTTCACATAGTCTCTCATTTTTTCCTAAGCTCTTAAGCCTAGCTGGGCATAGCCTCTCATTTTTACCTAGGTCTTTCTACCAATCTATGCTTTTTGTAATGTTAAGTAGCCCTTTCGGGTTTCAAATTTTCCAGGTTTTTAACTATTTTTTTCATTTTTTAAAGTTTTCCAAATTTTTTTTGTAGCTCCAAATTGCCCCAAAAGTGGAATTCATACTACAAAAGATAAGATCTAACATAATAATACACCACCAAAAGTTTCCAAAACATACGAAAACACTACAAATGGTGCCCTCACACCAAACACAACAAAGAGTTCAATGAGGAAAAGAAAATAAAAACACAAAGAACATAGTCATCCTCAAATCCAAAGCACCAGAACATAGGTTAAAGGAAATACTAGCCGAAGGGGATACCGTAATAGGGAATGTTCCAACCCCTCTCCACACTTAGTTTCTTGCATTATTTCCAAAGCAAGGAACTAAAGGGAAAGGGAGGTTGGAATCATGAGAAAAGCCAACCCCTCCTGCAATGTTTGGCTCCAGTTCCCTACCCATGCGGAGGATCCATATAACGCTCCCTTATGCTTGCACTCCTCAACATGTTTGTAACATCCATAAGCCCCTCGTGAAGAGTTCCCATACTTTCCGTCAGACAATGTAACTCACCATCAACTCCGTCAAATCTATCAATCGTGTCCTAGTGATAGTCATCCAACTGAGCTCTGGCAGTGGCCAAATCCTGTCTAACTCCAAATATCGTGCCCAGTATGGCTGGGGCTTCTGAGGTGGCTCGGTCCAGATAGGGTAAGAAGAAGCAGGGGAAATTCCAGTGACTCGTGCTCTCTAAATGGGCTATACTGCATATGCTTCCATGAGTGAGCTCCCTCATTAAAATGGCTGAAAACACTATGTCTTTGAGGCTTAAAGGGTGGAGAATATCCGTAACTACTAAACTGCGAGAGGTCCCAATAATGAGATGAAACACAATATCTATGTGCACTCTCGGCACCATTCCATGTAGAATGGTAAGAACTCTCATTCTTCTAATCGGCCCCATAAAAAGGAGTGGTTCTCCTGGTACCTGCTAAAAAAGGTGGCGGTGGCACTAAAGGGTGCCCTATAGGTGATGGCATAGCGTGAAATAAAGGGGGATGTGATCACACCTCTTCGGACTCCTCACAATCCTCACTTCCCGGATTGTGCTCCCCCCAGACTACCTCTAACCCTGTATCGGGCACAATAATGAGATCTTCCAATATGAAAAACTTTCTCAACTTGTTCTTCTCATTCTGAGGTAGCCTAATGAATCTCTACCCCTTGTACAGCCAAAAGAGGATATCATTCTCTATCTTTATTAGCTTCGCCTCTATTTTGACCTGACGAGTGAGGGTAAAGATCACGTTGAGGTTGGCTCTCATGTCTTCACTCTCCAGAAGGTCAAAATGTTGCACCAAAAAAGTAATCATTCGTCCCATTGAGGTCTTTCCAGTGTGTGCTCCCCGAGAAGGTGAGATCTATGCTCCCAGTGACAAACTCCTCTACTAAGTAAGGGCAAGCCTTCCTCGTGCATGTAGACCATAAAAGTATTGAGCAATCTCATCAGTGGAGGCGGTGGACTCCCCATGGCAAGTGACAATCACAGTCAACAACCTGGCTACATACTTGAGTGTCGAGTGCACTATGTAACTGTTCCTGCTATTCTTACCCCTCAACCACTTGGCAATGGCACTCCAGAATGTTAACACATCACATGTGTTCAGCTTCCTAAATCCAAACACCTTTCTCTAGTCCTTCCATTTTAAGATTTTCCCTAATTCCTTGTAAGTTAAGGTGCGGGGTTCATCACCCAAATAGAATCTGATAAATTTCTTTTTCTGCTCATTTTAAAGTTCTCGATAGTGGCCAAAAATTCCAATGTAGATATAGTGTAGGTAGGGGTTGATAGGGTGGTAAACTTCTTCATACCCACCCTACAGAGCAACAACCAGGCCGACCTGTAGAGTTTGAGTCTTCATCTACAAACTTTTCCTCCAAAATTTGGCATCCTGTGAGCCACCTCAACCTCTCCTTATGGGCCCAAGTTAGAGTAGTCAGGAGCATGTAGGTGCACACACAAGACTCACCCCTTTTTCTCGCCACACAAGGCATAATGTCCTAAAATATAGCAACCAAAAAAGACAGAGTATGGAAAAAAATTCCTTCCAACTATTACCAACATAGAATAATAATTCCCAAGGAAATCTACCAACAAAACTAATCACCAAAGTTCTTAAGCAAGAAAAAACATTCCACAACAATTACTCTAATCCGAGATCTCTAATCCGAGATCTCTAATCAAGGTGTGTGGTCATCGCGACTCGCGACAGGTGGTCTCGAGGGGCATTAGGTCTAGCTGGGCTCAAGGATGAAAGATGACACTTCGAGAGCTCGAGGCCTCAAGAAGCTAGGATTGAGAATGAAAGATGATACTTCGAGGGATTGCAGCTTCAAGGTTTAGAGAAGCTAGGCTCGAGGGTGAAGATCACACGTCGAGGTCTCGTGGCTTTGAGGTCTCGAGAGGATAGGCTCAAGGATGAAAGATCACACCTCGAGAGCTCGAGGCTTCGAGGTCTCGGGGAGCTCGCAGCTTTGGACTTAGCCTTGAAAGTATTGGACTTAGCTCAATCTAGAATCTCCACCGTGCCATGCGGGAAAACCTTAACCACCTCAAAAGGACCGATCCATCGGAACCTCAACTTACCTGGAAATAGGTGAATGCGAGATTGGAATAGAAGGACCTTTTGACCAATGTCAAAGGCCTTCCTGGTGATCATCTTGTCGTGCCATGCCTTTGTCTTCTCTTTATAGATTTTGGCATTCTCATAGGACTCCCTCCAAATCTCATCCAGTTCATCCAATTGTAACTTCCTCTGTAAGCCGGCCTCATCTATATCAAGATTGAATTCTTTGATCGCCCAGTAAGCCTTATGTTGAATGTCCACTAGTAGATAACATGGCTTACCAAACACTAACTGGTATGGTGACATACCGATTGGTGTCGTATAAGCCATCCTGTATGCCCACAAGGCATCATTCAACCAAGAACTCCAATCCTTCCGGTTAGGGTTAACCAAATTTTGAAAGATGGACTTGATTTCCCAATTGAGTACTTTGGCTTGCCCGTTGGTTTGTTGGTGATAGGTGTGGATGTCTTGTGAGTGACGTCATACTTCTTCAAGAGTGCCGCTATGGTCCGATTGCAAAAATGTGTACCACGGTCACTAATCAAGGCTCGGGGTATCCCAAACCTAGAAATATGTTATCCTTCAGGAATTCTGCAATCACTTTAGAATCATTAGTCCTAGTGGGTTTTTCTTCAACCCACTTCGACACATAATCAACGGCAAGAAGAATATATGTAAAGCCATAAAAAGTAGGGAAAGGTCCCACAAAGTCAATACCCCAAATATCAAAGATTTCACAATATAGAATAGGCCTTTGGGGCATTCCATTCCTAGTGGAGATATTTCCTACTCTCTGGCATTCATCGCATGATTTTCAAAAGGTGTATGCATTCTTATTCAATGTAGGCCAATAAAACCCACTTTCTAAAACTTTCCTAGCGGTCCTCTTTGCTCCAAAATGAACGCCACATGCATGGGAATGACTAAATTCAAGAATTGAATGTAATTCATTATCAGGGATACATCTCCTAACAACTTGATCCACACAATATCTTCACAAAAAGGGATCATCCCACACATAATACTTAGCATCACTCTTTAATTTATCCTTTTGGACCTTAGGAGGAGGGAATTTACCGGCGACAAGAAAATTTACAATGTCGGCATACCACGGTTGGAGATCCCTGATGGTAAACAATTGTTCATCATGGAATTCCTCCTGTAGTTGCTCCTTCACTTTGGGGTTTACCTCAATGTCTTTGCATGGAGTTAACCGGCTCAAATGATTGGCCACAAGGTTTTCCGCACCCTTCTTGTCTTGCACCTCCAACTCAAATTTTCTCAAAAGTAGGATCCACCTAATCAATATTGGCTTGGCCTCTTTCTTCGTCATTAAATGACAAAGTGCTGCATGGTCAGTGTACACAATAACTTTTGTACCAAGCAAGTAAGATCAAAATTTTTCCAAAGAAAATACCACTGCTAGTAACTTTTTTTCGGTGGTGGAATAGTTTCTTTGGGATTCATTTAGAGACATGGATGTGTAGTAGATGGCGTGAGGTGCTCTCCCCACCCTTTTACCAAGCACCGCTCCAACGTCGTAATCACTCACATCGCACATAATCTCAAAAGGCATAGACCAATCTGGGGGTTGTATAATAGGGGCCGAAACTAACCTTCCTTTCAATGTATCGAAGACCCCTTTACAACCCTCATCCATTACAAATTCCACCTATTTTTTCAACAAATTGCATAAAGGAGATGCTATCTTCGAGAAGTTCTTGATGAATCGGCAATAGAATCCTGCCTGACCAAGAAAAGAGCACACTTCGCACACATTAGTAGGATAAGAAAAAGTTTGAATTGTGTCTATCTTTGCCTTGTCAACATCAATACCCTTAGAGGAGACAACATGGCCAAAGATAATGCCTTGTTGTACCATAAAATGACACTTCTCAGAATTTAACATAAGATTAGTATCAATGCAACATTTAAGAACTTGTTCCAAATTAGCTAAAAAGTTGTCAAAAGAATTACCATGAATGGTGAAATCATCCATGAATACCTTGACAAAATTTTCAACAAATTCTGAGAAAATGCTTACCATACACCTTTGGAAAGTTGTGGGGGCATTACATAATCTGGAAGGCATGCGTCGGTAAGCAAACGTCCAAAAGGCCATGTGAAGGTGGTCCTTTCTTAGTCTTCTGGGGCGATAGCCACTTGAAAGTACCCGAAGTACCCATCCAAAAAGCAATAGAAGGGGTGGCTTGCTAACCTCTCAAGCATTTGATCAATGAATGGAAACGGGAAGTGATCCTTCTGGGTTTCCGCATACCCATTTTGAACTCGGGTGGGCACCATTTCACCCTTCTCATTTTCGACCACCGTTACCCCGCTCTTCTTGGGTACCACCTAAGTTGGACTCACCCACTTGCTATTCGAGATTGGATATATCATGCCTGCTTGGAGTAACTTGAGGATTTCTGCCTTCACCACATCCATCATAGGTGGGTTCAAATGACATTGGGGTTGCCAGACGGGTTTCGCATCTTCTTCCAACAAGATTCTATGCATACAAGTGGATGGACTTATGCCTTTGATGTCGGAAATAGTCCATCCAATTGCTTCCTTGTTTTTCCTGTAACACCACCATCAACTTCTCTTCTTTCTCTTTCGTGAGCTTGCTTGAAATGATAACCGGAAGCGTCTCCCCTTTCCCAAGAAAAGCTTACTTGAGGTCACTTGGAAACGGTTTAAGTTCAATCATCGATGCTTTCACAAGTGACAGGGGGAATTCCGGTTCCTCGGGCTCCTCTAAGAGTAGAGGGAGAGGTTTTGGAAGACTCGGTTTCATTTCTTCAAGCATGTTCAAATCCTCAAAGCTTTCCTTCAAGATAGTGCTCATAGAGTATACATTGTAGGCATCATTACTATCAAATTTCAATGCAACTAACAAAGTATCATCACCACTTAGTTCAAAAACATCTTGCACAACTTCTTCAACAACATCTAGGGCGTGACAAGCATGTTCTTCACTAGGATACTTCATAGAGACATTTGTGTTAAACTCTACTTTTATTCCATCAGATTCCATGGTGTGGGTACCTTTATGCACATTAATCATTGTCCAAGAGGTTTTCAAAAATGGCATCCCAAATAAAATTGGGGCAGCATGTTTATCATGCTCCATGTCAAGGACATAAAAATCTGCTAGGAAAACTAAGGAATCCACCTTAACCAACACGTCCTCAATAATACCTTTAGGGTATGCACTAGAACGATCAGCCAATTGGATTACCACCCCGGTTTTGTGCAATGTTCCCAAGTTGAGGTTTTTATATAAGGAATAAGGAATCACATTTATTGATGCACCCAAATCAATCATATATTTTTCAAAATGTGTATTTCCTATTATGCAAGGGATTGTGAACATGCTGGGATCGCTACATTTAGGGGTAGCTCTTTTTGACACAAGGCGGAAACATGCTCACTTTTTCCATTTTCAACCTGTTTTTGGCCCTTTTTTTCCTATTCACAACAAATAATTCCTTGAGAAATTTAGCATATCTAGGAATTTGTTCAATGGCATTCAAGAGTGGGATATTTACTTCACATCTACGAAAGACTTCGTAGATGTCCTTGTTGTCCTCCTTCCTCCTTTTGTCTTTCAAGGATTCCGGGAATGGAGGTTCCGGTACATATAGAGGGATCTCCACCATCTTTGCTCTTTCGTGAGGAGGAGATGAGGGTTCCGGGATGGAGGTTGACTTCTGTCTTGGTGCCAATGTCTCCACCTCGATTTCTTCTTTCTTGCCCCTTTTGGCTAATTCTTCGGCCTTCTCCTCATGGGCTTCTTCCTTCTCAACCCCTTTTCCAAACACCTCAATCCTCTTAGGCTCCTCTTCAAAAATTTCATTATACGGACAAGTACCAACCTCTCTACCACTTCTCAAAGCGATTACACTTGAAGTTTGTCGATTGATCTCCAGTTGGAAAGGTAGCTTACCATTTTCCTGGGCTTCTATCTGTTTCACCACTTGCGCTATTTGGCTCACTTGAGTTTCCAAGTTTTTGATGCTAGCCTTAGCTTCATCTTGTAATTTCTCACTTTTTTCTGTGCACATTCCCAACCGGTGAATGGCATGCATCACCTCATCCTTTGTTAGCCCCGAGCTCTCCCCTTGGTCTTGGGGTTTGTCTTGGAGTCTTTAGAATTGTTGTTGAGGTGGCCTATATTTTTTTTGAGGAGGCTGATATGGTTGAGGGTTTTGGCTTCCTTGAGGGTTTCCATACAAGAGGTTCGGGTTATCACGATTTCCCGAGTTATATGCCCGGTTTTGGTACCCTTGATAACCTTGGTAACCTGGGTTACTTGGTAGCCTTTCCCACCTTGATATCCTTGGTTTCCTTGGTAGCCTTGATAGCCTTGATAGCCCATGGTACTTACCTCTTCAACATAATTCTCTTGCAAAGTGGGGCAAGTGTCCGTATGATGCGCCAAGTAACAAATTTCACATGATTTAACATGTGGTGCATTTCCTCCGGGCTTTGTCATCAAATATTTCACCATGGATACAAGGGCAGAGACTTGATCATCGAGCTTTCCACTATTTAAAGAGTCACCTGCAATCATTGGATTTCTCATTCTCAAATCGGCCCTTGAGTTAAAGCTTCTCGATTTTCCTACTAGCTCTTCATATAATTGCATAGCCTCGGAGGATGTCTTGTTTCCAAGGGTGCCATCACAAGAACTTCTCACCAACCTTTAATCTTCATCAAGAAGGCCATTGTAAAAGTAATAAACCAAATCCCCCTCCAAATAACCGTGATAAGGGAAACTTGCAAGAAGCTTCTTGAACCTCTCCCAATAATCGAAGAGAGATTCTTCATGCCATTAGAGGATGTTGCTTATGTCCTTCTTCAAGGCATTGGATCTAGAGGCTGGAAAGTATTTGGCTAGAAACTTTGTTTTCATATCAAGCCAACTCTTAATGCTCTTGGGCGGTAGGTAGTGTAGCCAATCTCTTGCACCATCTGTCAGTGTGAACGGGAATGCCTTCAATTTATAGAAATATTCATCCACTCCATGGGGGACCGTACCACCACACAAGAAGTGAAACTCGGTGAGGTATTTGTTGGCATTCTCCCCTTGCCTACCAAGGAAGATGGGTAGCATGTTGATGAACCCGGTCTTTAGCTCAAAATGCCCATTTGGTCCAACCACGGAATACTCAATACACACCGGTTGTTGATCGAGGTTGGGAGCCATGATTTCTTTCAACAAAGGTTGCCCTAAAGGGATCTCTCTTTGGTGGAGAGGAGGAGCTCGCCCTTGGAGAGGAGGATGGTGAGGTTCCCCTCTCAGATGCTCATCTTTGTGCTCGATTCGATGTTCCATTGATGAAGATGTATCCACAAAATGGTCACTTTGAGGGGTGTTATTCACGCTTTCCAAAGAAAGCCTCTGAGCCCATCTCAAATTCAACTCCAACTCGGGGTCGTAGTGTAGGGGTTCTTGTGAAGAGGATCATGTGCGAACCATACACCAAGAACTCGAACAATACATCTCCAAGCCAAGTGAAAATGACAAATCAATTAAGAAATCAAAATAAAAACCAAGCTAACAAATATTTACAAATAGCATATAATCACACATAATATGCCCAAACACTTAAAAATAAATGCCTCTTCCCTTACAGCGGCGCCAAAATTTGGGAGGTCATTGCCATAACTCTCAAATTTAATACTTTTAAGCCATGTTCCTTCCTATCTACAATTAAGTAGATAATGGAAAGCCGGGGTCGTCCACGAGAAGAGGGATCTTTTCAAGTGTTTAAACATATATAGGAGAAGACATACTAAGCATATACATACATTAATACATATAAAAACATGTAAACAAGGGGGGAGGTTTTTGGTTGGTTTGATCCTAAGTTATCAAATTGAAATACAACAACTAGCAAAAAAAGAGAATTATGCTAATCATGCAATACAAATAAAGATAAGATGAAAATAACAATTGACGGAACCTTGGGCGCAATTGACCTCCACTTCCAAACCTCTTATCCATCATTGAACATGCAACCTATTTACTACTTTCACTACCTGTTATGAAGGCTAAACATCTATCCTTCTTAGATAGTAGTTCGCAAGAGTGAGTTCGACATCTCTTGTCAAACCTCACCAATGACTCCCGTAATCAAAACATGACTCAAAGTATCTCATTGATGACATTTAGCACGAAGAATCAACACTTATAAATACTACACCGTGTCTAAGAATTTAACCAATTTATGCATTTACACAAGATTAGTCAAGAACGATCAACATTCATAGACATCTCTCATTTGCTACAAGCAACAAACATGACAAAGAGTTCAACATTATCATATTCATCTAGCAATTATCAATCCATCAACATAATCAAAAGCTCTAAATCATACTCTTTGATTTCTATCAAGTAAAGGGAAAATCAACCCATTTCCCCAAACCCTAACAAACATATCGTACAAGTACTTCATATACTCAAGCTTTAAATAACATTAATGAAATTAACAAACATATTCAATGCTCCATAAATGCATAATAGTAAGAGTATTAAATAGGCTACAAATTGTTCCTAAGACATAGGCTTAGAAGCCTTAGTCAATTGCTCCCAAGAAATAGATTAGCTACAAGAGTCCATACTAATTATTTATAAACAACTAAACCTAAAATAAGAGAATTTAAAGATGAAAATGGAAGGAAAAGGGTTCTAAACAAAACCAAAAAAATGCAGATGATGAAGGAGAAGAATGAGAGGAAAGAGAGTGATATTTATAGTACAAAGAGAATAAGGTGAAATTCTGGCCACTCGTTGGTCACGACTCCTGACGAGGCCATCGCGACTCACGATGGCCCGAATTTTTCTTTGTTTCCTTTTCTTCTTTTTGTGGTATACAGTCACCTTCATAGCAATTCCTCTCATTTTTCAAGTCTTCAATGTCTCCAAAAATGGTCTTCAGTGGCCTTCGGTCTTCATGTCTTCGAAGCAAGTTTCAAAAGTCTTCAAAAATTTGATCTTCAATGGCCTTCGATCTTCAATGCCTCCGTGTTCTTCCCTTGTCACGCAAAATCCATTTAGAAGAGGTAAAAGATCGTAAAGTTGCTCTTACCCCTCCTAAGAGAATTTCAAGGTAAAACACAAGCTCTCAATAATAAAAGAGTAAAAAAGTACCCAAAATAGTACTAAATTATGCACACAAAATGGACACATCATACTTTCATCGTCCTGAAGTAAATAATACTCCTGTCACAACGAGAGTATTTTCTATTTTGATTCTTGTGTAATGACTCCTCCCTCCAGGTCCTAGATAGCCTTCTTTATCTCCTCTATCAGCTTCGGTATATCTGGAAACTTCATCTTCCCCCACTTCATCAAGCAGAGGGAGAAATTATCCATTCTCTCAGGAAGAGAAGCATCCCTCTCATTTCATGACCCCTCCACCATTTTCTCACAATCACTTTACTTGATCCAGTACGCCTTAAAGCGGAGTCTCTTCCCTCTTCTTTGACGATGTGTTGTAGGATCCCCCGTCTACAATTTGACATACAAACACATAAGGTCAGAGTAAACCATGGATAGTGCATGTAGTGAAGACCACGAGATGTAATCGTAAAAATTCTGATTCCATGTAGCCCTATCCAGTTTGGCCTTCTTCTTGTCTGGCCGAGCTGCCAGTCTACTCCACCTGAATTTCAGCCCTATGTATCTAAGATCGAATAGGCCACAAAAGTCAAGATCCTCCGGAAGGCTTAATCTTCCACTCTGCTCTCAAATGTTTCCCCTAGACCTCATCCTACGACAAGACCCCATTAAAGTCCCCAAGACATAGCCAGGGTATATTGGGATCCCTGCAATGCTGTTGGAACTCCTTCCAATTTCTTCTTTTTCTTGATACATCTGGCTCTCCGTAGTAAGCAGTAACACGAACTTGACTCCCAGAAATTGTAACAAAAATATCTATGAAATGACTCTACATAAATTTCAAATCAACTACTACTTTCTTACTCTATAACATTTCAAGGACAACTGAACGACCTTGCGACTCAACAGCAACACCAAAATAATTTAACTGCGACTTCAAACTATTAATAACATCAACTTAACATTTAGTTTCACTAATGAAAAATAAGAACTGGAGATTTCAAATGTACCAAGGTACGCAATTTCGGAACTGCCCAAACTCTTCCAAGCCCGTAGCAGTTCCAACTCAAGACATTCATTGGCATGGGCAGGACCGGTCTTCATTGCGAGTCACAGCCTGTCTAATGCGTTTTCCTGCCTTGGTCAAAGATGATTCATTGAGGCTTTTTTGTTGTTTCCGTTATTTAGTCTCATCCTTCGAAGTCTCTTGTGATAGTTCACCTAGTTCCTATTTTCTCTTTGTTTTCTCACAGTTTTTTCTCACCCCCATGTTCCCCGATACAATATTTGTTAGAGCTCTTTTCTTTGTTGTGTTCTTCTTCCTCCGTCCCTTTTCCATTTGTTTCATTATCTGCCCCACTGGTGAGGAGAATTTTATTGAGACTTGCACAATTGCGAGGCTTAGGGGGTCAGCTGGAATACTAGGGAATTGCTTGGTAGGTGATTGGGAGGTCATCGCCGTACCTCTCAAAGTTAATATTTATAAGACCTAAACGCTTACTATCTACAACTAAGTAGATAGTGGCAAGTCGGAGTCGTCTACGAAGAAGAGGGATTTTCTCAAGCATTTAAACATAAATGGCTGATATTATGCTAGGAGCAGATATATATACCCATATAAAAACATGTAAAAGGGGGGTTTGGTTGGTTGTGGTCCAAAGTTATGAAAATTAAAAGACAAGATACCTAGCAAAGTCAAGTAACTATGCTAATTATCAAACAAACTAAGAAAAAGGATTTCAAAACTACAAAAGCAAAGCCTTGGGGGCAATTGATATCCACTTCCAAACCAAATGTGAACCATTCACTCACCCTATCACAATTGTTACCTATGGATGAAGGACCATAGATTTGACAACAATAAACCTTCTACCAAATACCTAGCCATTTAACCAAACATAGCATTCATTAGGCAAAACCTAGAACAAACTACATTCAAGGTTTAACCTTTCATTGCATCTATAGGATAAATATGAGAACAATCCACATTAATATACTTATCTAGCAAGAATCACAACACATTATGCACAAGAAGTTCTAAGTTCATGTTATTAGATTTTCATGCAAAGGACCTAAACTTCCTAACACTTAGTTCATACAAACACTTCCTATTCTAAAACAGCCCATGGCATAAATGAAGGAAAACATCACATTAAGAACACATGAATGATAAAAAACAAAGGCTTCAAGAATGAGTGAAACAATCTATTCACTACTTCGACTACTTGTTGTGAAGATAAATTTTCCATCCTTCTTAGATAGTAGTTTGCAAGAGTGAATTCGACATCCCTTAGCCGAAACACAACTAAGAGTATCCCATTAATGGCATTGAGCACGAAGAACCAACAAGCTTGGAAACAATTATAAACACTATACAGTGTTTAAGCATTTAACCAATTCATGCATTTACACAAGATTAGTCAAGAACGATTGACATTCATAGAATTCTCTCATTTGCTACCTAAAACAAACATGACAACGAGTTCAACATCATCACATTCATCTAGCAATTATCAACACACCAACATAATTAAGAAACTCTAACTCATGCTCTTGGATTCCACATTAAAAGAGGGGAGAATTAGCTACTTTCTCCCAACACTAACAAGTAATCATACAAGCAATTCATATACTCAAGCTTCCAACAACATCAATGCCATTAACAATTCACATTCAAAGCTCAATAAATGCACAATAGCAAAAGCACCAAATAGATAGATATGGTTCTTACTACATAGATATGGATGATTCAATCCATTGCTCCCAAGATAAAACTAAGCTAGATAATTAAAAGATATGATTAACCTACAAAAACTAAGAAAAGAAAGAAAGAAAAACTGGGGTTTGAACCTGGAAAAATCGCAGGAGGAAGAGAATGGATCCGTGTTGTGAAGAGGTGAGGATAAGGTGAGTATTTATAGTACAAAAAGCAAGAAGAATTTATGGCCATACGTCTTTCGTGAGTCGTGATATGCTAGCGACGACCTCGCGACGGTGCCCAATTCCAGCATTTTGATTTCTTTCTTCTTCTTGTTTCATGTCCGCCTCTTCTCTTCACTTTTCTTCAATTCTTCAAGTCTTTAAAAGCTCAAATACAAGTCTTCAAATCTTCAAAGGTATTTTTCAAAGTCTTCAATGTCTTTAAACAAATTACCTTGTCACACAAAATTCTCTAGAAAAGTAATAAAAGCGTAAAAGTCTCTTTTAACCCTCCTTAGAGAATTTCATGGCAAAATGTCACATTTAGAGCACAAAAGTATACAAAAGTGAATTTTAAAAGTTCTAATATAACCGTATAAAATAAGAACATCAGTGATTGCACTGATGCTCTTGTATCTTTCATCTTCTCATGAAGTGCCTTGCCTGGCTCGATACTTTCCACAATCTCCTCTCAAGTAACTTGCATGGCTGTGACGTCGGATGCTGACTGCTCCTGTGTAAACAAGTCTCCGCCCCGCTACCCATCATCAATATTTTTGTTGATTAATGGCTGGATTATTGGTTCTGTAGGGTATCCTTCCTACTTCCATCATTTCCTTCATACGAGATCAAAATATTACCACTGAACCTTTTCAGTATTCCTTCCAAACATGGTGTCCCCTTTGGATTCTCTAAAAACCTAGGGGGCTGTTTCTTGAGTGTAGGTCGATGTCGATCAGGTTTATATTGTGGTAAACCTTGGTGTAGAGCACCCATAATCGTTTTAATAGTTTTGTCCACTATACTTGCGTGAACGGTGATGCTTATCCCCTGCGGTATTTGCTTGCTGAGTATGCCATGCCTAATTCGGATGAGCCCTAAGATTCATCGGTGGGTCCACCTGGTTTATCTACACATATCTCAATACCTCCCTTTGATCTCCCTTTCTAACACCCGCTTGGTTAGTTACCACCTGATCCTTCCTTGCCTCCGGGCCATTCTGGCGATCAACGTAACAAGGCTAGTTTTGGTTTGAGAATTTCCTTCTTCCAGTTGCATTAAATGGTGTTAAATTAGGGCTCATAAAGAGTAGATGTGAGTAATGCCTTTTGTCTAGGTCTTCAATGGTTATTAACGCCCATGTTTCACATTTTAGAAGTCCATGTTCCAAAATTCCACATAAGAGCAAAACCGAGGAAGGTTCTCATATTGGAGTAAGATCTGAACCTGCTTATCAGGAAGGCCTACCATTTGAACCCTTTTCAAAGGCTTTGTTAGATTGATTTTGCACTTTATTCGCATATAGGGGCCAATCATAGTGTCGTTCACATCTTTCTAAACTATTATGAACTTCCTAATAACATCGCCAATAAGTTTAACTGATGTTTTTATCATAGCCACCGTAGGCACATGGTGAGCGTGAATCCAGAACAAGACCGATTTGAACTGAATTTGCGGTGCAACTGAAAGAAGGGATTTTGGGAAAGAGTTTTCTGATTTGATATTCACACAATAACGGGATTTATACCCAAATATACATGAGTTTACTAGACTAACTAAGTGAAATACAAAGTCTATCACAACATAAACTCTATTACTCCCCCTCAAGTTGGAGCATGAAGATCGAGCATGCCCAACTTGGAACTGAGATGGATGAAAGCTACCCGTCCTAGTGCCTTGGTGAAAATGTCCGCCGGCTGATCCGAGGTGGAAATATGATGAGTAGAAATGACACACGAAGACACTAGATCACGAACAAGACGGCAGTCAATCTCAATGTGCTTGGTCCTCTCATGAAAGACTGGATTTGTTGCAATGTAGAGGGTAGCCTGACTGTCACAAAAGAGTTGAACCGGAGAAGAGTGGGAAATGCCAAGGGAGCGAAGGAGAGAACGGAGCCAAAGGATTTCACAGCAAGCATTTTCCAAAGCCCCATACTCGGCCTCGACTGAAGAACGCGAAATAGTGTGTTGCTTCTTGGTCTTCCAAGAAACTGGCGAGATGCCCAAGGTGACAAAATACCCCGTGCCAGAACATCGAGTGATAGGACAAGTTTCCCAGTCTGAGTTGCAATAGGCAGTCAGAGCCCAGCTACTATCTCGAGAAAGAAATAGACCCTGTCCTGGACTGCCTTTAACATAGTGTAGAACTCTCAAAGATGCAGACCAATGATCAACTTTCGGCAGCTGCATGAACTGCGAAAGAGTATGAACTGCAAAACTGAGCTCAGGTCGAGTGATAGTAAGATAGACCAACTTCCCAATAATCTGGACCAGAAGATTATCACAATCTCAGGGTAATCACAATCTGGACCAGAAGCTTTGGCAAGGGCCTGCGTTGGATCCATATGAGAAGCAAAGGGCTTGCAGCCTAGCAGACCGGCTTATGCCACCACTTGCCAAAACATATTTGCGTTGAGAGACAAAGATGCCTGATGGATTATGCGCAACTTCCAGTCCAAAGAAATATTTAATAATCCCTAGATCCTTCATATGAAAGCAGGATGACAAGTACTACTTAAAGGAAGATATGGCAGTTGAACTATCTCCAGCAATAATGAAATCATCAACATACACCAAAACATGAAGAGAATGAACAGAACGAGTAAGACTGAATAATGATTCATCCGCATAGCTCTGGCGAAACCCGTACTGGCAAAGAGCATGCGCAAGCTTAGAAAACCAGTTTCTAGGAGCCTACTTGAGACCATACAGAGACTTATGTAGATGACATACCTGACCAAGAAGCGCCTTGGAGTAGCCCGGAGGTAGAGTCATAAAGACAAGCTTGTCCAAGTTGCCATGCAGAAAGGCGTTATGAACACCCATTTGGTGCAGTTCCCAATTTCGTACAGCAGCAACGAAAAGAAATGTACGAACTGTTACCATCTTAGCAATGGGAGTTAAAGTCTCATTGAAGTCGATGCCTTCAACCTGGAAATTCCCTAACACGACAAGATGAGCCTTATAGTGTTCAATATTGCCATTAGACTTGTACTTGATGCGATACACCCACTTACAACCAATTGGCTTTTTGTCAAGAGAAAGAGTTGTGAGAGACCATGTGCCATTTCTCTTTTGCATTGCATCACGCCAAGGAGCCTGTTGGACGGCCTCTAAGAAGCGAACTGGTTCATGGCCTGAGGTGACTGTGGCTAGGAAGTGAGCATGAGCTGGAGTAAATTTACCGGAGGAGACAAAACTGGTGATCGGATATGGAGTGGAGAAGATAATCGATTGAAAATCATCACGACGCATGGAACAGCATACAAAATCCTTCAGTAAAACACTGGGCTGACGTTAACGTGAGCTTCACCGAACGTCCGAAACCACCTCCTCAACTGGCGAAATAACCGCGGCAGGCAGCAAGGAGCAGTCACCGGTTGGCGCGAGCCCAACGGCGGATGGGAATGGCGCTAGCGGAATGGCCATGGATGAGCTGCCTAGGTCCAGATGGATGCTCCCCCTGACCGTGGAGAAGGAAGAAAGTTGTGAAGAACTCCCCCTTGCCATGAGGGGTGAAGTATTCGGACAATCGAAGACAGCCGGATAAGTGTCTACCTGCGTCAAAGCGGGTGAGAGAGAAGTGGATGAACTCGGAAATGGAAATATATCTTCAAAGAACACAACATCTCGGGAGAAGAAAAACTGTTCTGATTCAAGATCATATAGACGCCAGCCTTGCTTTCCACTTGGATAACCCATGAAGACGCATTTGCGACTACGAACATCAAACTTGTCTGTAGGCCGAGGAAGAGTGAAGGCGAAGCAGAGACACCCAAAGACCCGAATGTCTGAGTACTTCAGAGCTCTTTGGAAAAGCAAATGAAAGGGAGTCTGATTTTGAAGAACCGGAGTGGGAGTATGGTTGATCAGATAGCATGTTGTAAGAATACATTTGCCCCAAAACTTGATCGGAAGAGCAACCTGAAACCGCAAAACATGCGCCACATTTAGGAGATGGCGATGCTTGCGTTCCACTCTTTCATTGTGCTAAGGTGTGTAAGCGCATGAAGTCTCATGAAGAATACTGTGGGAAACAAAGTAAACCTTAAGACCAAAGAATTCAGTACCATTGTCGGGCCTGAAACGACAAACTGATGTCTAAAACTGAGCAATAGTTAATGCACAAAAATCCATAACCAGTTTGGGAACCTCTGACCCATGTAGCACGAAAGTAATCATCAACGATGGTAGCAAAATAAGTTGCACCACAAGAAGCCGGAATTCTGTATGGTCCCCAAATGTCACAATGAACAAGATCAAACAAGCGTGGCTTTATTAACTTAACGGAAAAATAGCTCAGGTTTGTTTGGAATGAAAACAAATATCACAAGGAGTATAACTCCGTACAGAAGCACAAGGAACAAGTAAAAATGCTAAAACTATAAAGGAGGGATGCCCCAGTCTTCGATGCCACAACTCGGCCGAGGTCACCTTCTCGATCTTGGTCACAAAGCAGGCACGGGCGGCTGCCGAGAAATGCCGCAACCAGTAAACACCATGTCTCTGCTCACCCACACCAATCACTATCTTTGAATCGCTATTCTGAAGTATACACAACGTTTCGGTTAAGAAAGCAAAAAAATGAACATTTAGATGCAACCTAGCAAAGGACAGGAGATTGCATTCCAGTGTCGGAAGATACAGAACATGGTCAATCCTGGCAGACTGAGAAAAAACCAAAGAACCTTCCTTGGCAGCTAAAACAACATGGTTATCTGGAAGCTTGATAGGCACAGGAGCAATATCGACAATATCATGTAGGATGGCAAGATTTCCAGTTATATGAAAATAAGCACCCGTGTCGAGAATCCAGAGAGAGGGCTTACCAGTAGCATCTGAAGAAGGAGTGTTCATAGTGTTATACATCTGTAATACTGCCTTCCACTGGTCGGGGCTGAGATTCGAGCCTCGAGTAGCGAAATCCGAGAGGGACATAATGTCGGACGTGTGAGTGGGAGCTTGCTGCTGCTCCGATAAGGCGACTCCGACTGGGGAGCCGCCACGGCTGCGACCAGCACCCTGGTTGTGCACCATGGCCGACCGGTGCACGAACCCCTCAGGAACACCATGGAGCTTCCATCACTTAGAGATGTCATATGTGTGCTTACCACAGTGAGAACACACGAGATGGCCGGCTGATCGGTCTGGCATAGAGGGAGGTTGAATGCGCGCCAAAGGGATGGATTTGGCATGCCATCGGATTTGGTATCGCGTTCAAGCATGAGAGTCTTATGGCGTTCTTCTTGTACGACCAAAGCATAAATGCGATTAATGGACGGGAGGGGCTCTTGCACCATGATGCTGGAGCGAAGAGTTCCAAAGGAGTCATCAAACCCAAGCACAAATTGGTGAAAACGCTCGACATCACATTCTGCACAAAGTTTGGTCGTGATATTGCTAATACAATTTGTGCAGAGACGTGCTTGAAGGGGAACATATGCCTGGACTTCATCCCAGATCTTCTTGAGAGCGCCATAATATGACGCAACAGATTTCCCACCTTGGCGACAATTTTCCAAGTCTGCACGAAGCTGTCCGAATCGCTCATTGTGGGCGGTGAGTTTGGACGGTGGCTGATATGAAAAAAATAGGGTTTCAGAGAGTTGGCTCTGATACCATGAAAGAAGGGATTTTGGGAAAGAGTTTTCTGGTTTGATATTCACACAATGAAGGGGATTTATACCCAAATATACCTGAGTTGACTAGACTAACTAAGTGAAATATAAAGTCTATTACAACACAAACTCTATTAGCAACCATGCCATTGTATGGTTCGAAAAAGGCTAGCAAAAACTTACCGAACAACCATGGCCCCTTTTCCAAGACCCAAGCTTTATCAGTTGGATTGGAGAATTAGAATAGAATCACATTATCACAAAGATACTTTCCTATCATGGAGTTCCCGAAACCCAATAGCCACTGGAAGAGATCTACGATCTCCTCATGGGGGATTTGTCTTGGTGCTAAAACTTTCCCAACTAGTGCCAACTGGCATTGGCTCTGATAGGAAATCAGTGGTGTCGCTTGAGGCCGATTCTCGTCGTGTGAGAGGAAGAGGTTGGTGCAAAGCTGTTCCAAAGCTTCTAGGTTTGCCATTGGTGGGAATTGGTCATCCGATCCGCAGCCCTGGAGCAAATATATGGTGTGAAAAATTGCCAATCGGTGGTGGGAATCGGAGATCTTCGAGAAAACCTTGTAAGAAGGAAACAATGAGAGAAGCTCTCTAAACACTAGAGAGAGAAAAACAACATTATCTCACCCTCTCCCTATATAACATGCAAAAACCACTTAAGGTAGTGAAGGTTTCTTTAAATGAAGTACTGCAATAAACAAGTATTTATCCACGAATAAGGATTAATGATCAAGCAGATTTAAGTTAAGATGGTAGCTAAGCTATCGCTATCTTGCTCCACAATCCATTTTGAGGGATTCAGGAGGATTAGTTGTGGACAAAAAGAGAGGTCATCCTAATAACAAAATGCATAGTGCCAACTAACTGTGTCTTCTATTCCTAATTAAGAATCAATATTATTTTAATGAAATGTTTGATTACTTTGATTTTGACAACATAGAGAAAGAAAAGAAATTGATCAGATTATTGCAGTATTTTTTGTATACGAAGCTGAGAGTGCATGCCTGGTTTTCCAATCTTACGGGTTACTTCACTTTTCAAATATTTCCATGGTACGCCATCGTCTGCTTTAATCAAGCATCATCACCAAATCCATTCAAAATTAATAATGCCCCCGACTACCACTTTCATCCAAGATCTTGATATTGTTTAATTTTTTAGGAATTTGATCAAGTATCTCTCTATCACTGAGAAGGATATATATGCAATTTGTACAGTGATATAGTAAATAATCAAATGTTCACATACTAGTATTAAGTACACATGCGCGATGTTCTCAAACACGTTTTTTTTTTATCGCATGGCATGATACTTATGCTTTTGATATGCTATGGAAGAGTAATTATACTAATTAAGCATATTTCAAATTTAAGCATTATTTTTTTTTTTTTTGCTTCCAAAAGAATGAAGAGAAAAAAACTGCAAATCGTTAGAGGATTACAAAAGCTTTTAAACTATGATGAAGATGATCAAACTTATTAGTGAATCTAATTAAAGAGACACAAGGCAGTCTAAATCATCCCAACATAGTGCAGAAGCATATCCTCTAATGATCGTGATTCTGACTAGATGATCACAACTATTTGCAAGGTGCTAGCATTCTATACATAAGAAACTATGTACAGAAAAGTTTGCTAAAAACAAATAGCAAAAAACCAGGTGCCAACCAGCCGAGTGCTGCTGGTCAAGTGAGCTTGAGATGAAGTAGGATTGGACCTTCCTTCATGAGGGAAAGAAACTCTCCAGTAATCATGCGGCAGAGACTTTACTGAATTGAGGAATCACCTTAAACCTGCACCAAAAAATTGAAATTAGTAGCATCCGAGCTAGTTTAAACTATCCTTAAAGATGGAGTACCAATTTGATCTAGCCTAATAAGCCCCTGGACCATGCTGGAAAGCTCGGAAAATCTATGGAAGGAAGAGTTAGCCTTAGATTGCAAACAATTCTTAGACAGGGTGTGAGCCACCAAGTTTGCCTGTCTGAAGATGTGAGCCAGATTATATGAACTCAGGGATTGATGTATCTCATCAGATAGATTGTACAATTGCCAATGAGCTCTTAATGGATCCATGGAAAAATTAACTGCATTAAGGCAATCAGATTCCAGAAAAATATGAGAGGAGAGAACTGTAGCATGTTGTATTGCAAACTTAATTGCCTTTAATTCAGCTTCAAGAGGGGAATATGCAAATGTATATAGAGTATGCGCCCCCCTGCAAACTTAATTGTCTCGAAATCACGAAAAGGCATAGAGAAAATTCTTTGGTGTGAAATTATCTTAGGGTAAAATTAAGAACTAATAACAAATAGAAAAACTCCAGACCGTCTCACCATTTTAGAGACCAGACAACGATCAACAATAATGGAGTAGAAAAATGGGGCTTGATTCCAAATATAGGAAATAAGGCTGGAGAAAAAGGGTCTCAAATCGGGTATAAGAGAATTTATGTCAAAATTTTAGATTACAACTCAATGCCCCAATTTGGAAAGAAAATAGCTAAAATCAAGGAATATAAATCCTTCTCAAACTCAATCCAATCGAATTGCGCGCTTCACACTCAACAAATTTCCAGTCAAACATAGCAAACTGCCTGATCAAAATTACTGAAGTGGTGTCATATATACCGAGACTCACCGCATACCCGGCATCTCTCTCGGTCCTCATCTTCTGGCCCTCTATACAACATACAATCATTCCGGCAAGCATTTATTTTTTCAATTCCATTCCCATAAATAAAATAGTTCTTTCGAGGCATACAATCTATCGGAAAAAAGATTACCTTAGAGAAGCAATTCCATAAATAATTCAAGAGTCTATGTTATGCCTTTATTAGTCCACCCGTATATTTTTCTTTCAAATTTACCATTCACAAAATGGCACTCAATACCAAATGTTTCGAACTGGTGTACGATGCCGTCTTCTTGTCATTATGCAAAGCTTCAAGGACTTCGGGTTTACCATAAAATTCTCTAGCAACATCCTTCACCATCTCCTCAAATCCATCATTTACATCTAAAATTCATGCCTCTTTATGGCTGGTTACATCTTCAACCATAGCCGCGCCAACCTCTCCGTGCCACACCAAAGAGGTGTAACTAGTATGAAACCCTCGGATGAAGAGATGTTCACATAACTTCTTCCTTCCCAAAAAACTATCATCCCTACATTCCTTACATGGGCAACTTGCACATACCGCACCATTCTTCGAAGCATGTTCAAAGCTACCACGATAAAAGATTCTACCAAAAGGATGCAATCGGGTGATTTTCTCAAATCTCTACCAATCGATTCAATTCTATCCATAGTTAATCACCTAAAATAAAATGAAATTAACATCTCCACAAGATGTGCACCATTATGCATGAGTTAACCAATGCATTCGGCGCAATAATTAGTTTGTTTTATATGTTGGATTGCTAGTATTAGTTGAGTTTACATGACAAGGGGTTTAGACGGCCATGCTTGGTTTTCTTATATAAATCCCAAATTTTGTAGACTAAATTAGTACTAATGGATATCTTGTATCCACGAGCTCCTAGATATTCCCTTGTGATAATCTTTAGTAGGTCGCTCGTGGAAACTTTATGTTATATTTTATGTGAAGGTCGTTTGCAAGGGAGGTACAAGATATTGTAGGCCATTTGCAAGGATGATAGAAGAGATCAAAGGCCATTCACACTAGAATGGTAGTAGACGAAGGCCATAGACATGAAATTATGATAGAAGGAGGTTGGAGCCAAAGATAGGCGGCATTGGAGTAATAGGCGGCCAATGAAGAAAAGGAGAATCGTGGCCCGAGAGAGTTGTACCAACTTCTCGGAACAATCCAAGAAGAATCATCCATCAAGGTTGTTTTCATTGGATTTGTCTCATTTAGAACATAACATCGACTAAAAAAACTCTCAAAATAGAATTGCATGAATAGTACACTACATATAAGCACACACTCTAGTCTATTTTCATATTGGTGAAAATATTGTTGCTCCCAGGGGAAGAGAAACCTCGGATGTGGAATGGGTAACAAGGCACAGGTCTGCGTGGGTGTGTGTACAGGGGATGCCAAGTATTGCATTTGTTGCATGCCAGCACACCAGTCTTAGCTGTTTACGTAAAGTGGTTCGATGGGTTGCGAGCTGAGACACTGAAAAGTAGCAAGCTAGGGTTGTAAGAGGTCCTAGTGTCATAAATAAGGTGCTTATTTTGTTGCCTCATTTATAGGCCTATGGAGTAGAGCATTTGTCGTGGTAGCCTGAGACGTAATCGCACGGGGGAGAAATAGACCTACAACAACAGTATGACCTTGTTGTACTCCCCTAATTATGAAGGAAGTGTTGATGGAGGGTTGCGAGTGCATCCGACGTGACAGGTACGGAGAAGTGTATGCCATTAGCCACAACACATGTTATGAGCACTATATTAGGTTTGTCTAAATCTCATATGTGAATGAATCAAGGATCGAAGTATTAAATCAATCATATTAAGCAATCATTCCCCAAGTGTTTAGTTATATAGATTACTTGCTTTTGGTAGAATATTTTATTGGGGAAGTTTGGAACATGGATTGAGAGAATGTGAAAAATGGGCGTTACAACCATTGAAGACCGAGAAACAAGACATTACTTACCTCTTCTCTGCATGAACCCTAATTTAACGCCATTTAATGCAACTGGAAGAAGGAAATTCTCAAACCAAAACCATCCTCATTACATTGATCGCCAGAATGGCTAGAAGACAAGGAAGGATAAGGTGGTAACTGACCAAGCGGGTGTTGGTAAGGGAGATCGAAAGGAGGTATCGAGATATTTGGAGATAAATAGGTGAACTCACCAGTAAATCTTAGGGCTCATCCGAATCAAGCATGGCATACTCAGCAAGCAATACCGCAGGGGGTAAGCATCACCGTTCATGCAAGTACGGTGGACATAACTATTACAACGATTATGGGTGCTCTACACCAAGGTTTACCACAATACGAACCTGATCGACATCAACCCACACTCAAGAAGTTTCCGCCCCCTAGGTTTTTCGAGAATCCAAAGGGGACACCATGTTTGGAAGGAATACTGAAAAGGTTAGTGGTAATCTTTTGATCTCGTATGGAGGGAATGTGGGAAGTAGGAATTTAGTGTAGAAAATGATCCACACATACCATTTTAGAGACTAGACAATGATCAACAATAATAGAGTAGAAAAATGGGACTTGATTCCAAATATAGGAAATAAGGCTAAAGAAAAAAGGGTCTCAAATCGGGATAAATGAGAATTTGGGTCAAAATTTCAGATTACAACTCAATGCCCCATTTCAGAAAATAGCCAAAATCAAGGAATATAAATCCTTCTCAAACTCAATCCAATCCGATCAAACAGAGCAAAGCGCCTGATCAAAATTCCTTAAGTGGTGTCATACATACCGATTCACCTCATACCCAATATCTTCTCGGTCCTCATCTTCTAGCCCTCTATACAACATACAATTGTTCTGGCAAGAATTTCTTATTTCAATTCCATTCCCATAAATAAAATAGTTCTTTTGCGGAATACAATCTATTGGGAAAAAATATTACCTTAGGGAAGCAATTCCAAAACTAATTCAAGAGTCTCTATCATGCCTTTATTAGTCCACCCGTATATTTTTCTTTCAAATACATCATTCACAAAGTGGCACTCAAAACCAAATATTTCAAGCTAGTGTACGATGCCGTCTTCTATAATTATGCAAAGCTTCAAGGACTTTGGGTTTACCATAAAATTCTGTAGCAACATCCTCCACCATCTCCTCGAATCCATCATTACATATAAATTCCATGCCTCTTTATAGCTAATTACATCTTCAACCATAGCCGCATTAACCTCTACGTGCCACACAAAGAGGTGCATCTAGTATGAAACTCTCTGTGTTCACGTAACTTCTTCCTTCCCAAAAAACTATCATCTCTACATTCCTTACATGGGAAACGTGCACGGACCATACCATTCTTCGAAGCATGTTCCAAGTTACCATAATAAAGTATTCTACCAAAGGGATGTAATCGGGTGATTTTCTCAAATCTCTACCAAAAGCGGTAGATTACTTGCTTTGAAGTGTTTAGTTATATAGAGTGTACCAATTATATGCATAAACTTCATTTTGATAACTGCATGGCATCGAGTTTAGGGAAAATCTGGTTAATGTGGAATCATAAAGTGAATGTATCTCTGGTAATTGACCATTCCCAACACCTATCTGTTCATATTGAATGATGCACACTATATAGAAAAATAGAAGCATCTTTTATTTATGGTCTTCATAGTAGATCAGAAAGAGCTGCATTGTGGACTGACCATGGAAATATTTGTAACTCTGAGAGACTGATCGTTGGTGATTTCAACACAATCTCTTCTATTAATGAATATAAGGGACCCAGTACACCAAAGATAGGTAGCATAAATGATTTTTCTGAGTTTATCACACACAATAATTTACATCAAATCAACACGGTGGGAAACTTTTTCACCTGGACAAATGGTAGAAAAGTCCCAACTTTCAAAAAACTTGACAGGGGTCTGTGTACATTATCCTGGAGTCAAACCTTCCCAAACAGTTATATTCACATCCTGAATAGACATCCATCAGATCACAGCCCCATGTTATTAACCATAGGATCAGATATCCCTTCAGTCCCCAAACCTTTTCGATTTATGAAGATATGGCTTAACAGACCTGATTTTCTCCAGGTACTGGCAGAAAATTGGAACCTCCCTCTACATGAGGGAGGAATGTTAGGTTTCTCCATAAAATTAAGAAGATTAAAGCCAGTCCTAAAACAATGGAATAAAAATAACTTTGGCAATGTTCATGACAACCTCATCAAAGCTGAGGAAAATCTCAAGCAACGGGAATTAATTTACCAAGAAAATACCACAGAAACTGAACTCACTAACCTCAATAAAAAAAGAGCTCTGCTGACTAGAGCTCTTAAAGAAGAGGAAGGTTTCTGGAAACAAAAGGCAAGACTAAAATGGCTCAAGGATGGTGATAATAACACTTCTTATTTCCATAAGGTGGTTCAGGAAAAAAGATCAAAAACATTAATCACAAAGATAAAAGATCTTCAAGGTGACTGGAAGAGTTTACCAGCTGACATTGAGGAGGCTGGTGTAAATTTCTACAAAAACCTACTAACTGAACCATATGATCAAGAGGTTGGCCTATATTTCCCACACTTCCTCAGCCAAATTCCAAGACTGATCAGTCATGAAGTTAATATAAAACTGGTTCAAATTGCCTCCATGGAGGAACTCAAAAAAGCAGTTTTTGGTCTCAGTAAGACCATTTCTGCTGGATCAGATGGGTATTGTGGGGCATTTTATTGTGGAGCCTGGAATATTATCTGCCCTGATCTTCTTCAGGCCACAAACGAATTCCTCTGTGCAGTTCATATCCCCAGAGCAATCTCTAGCACATGGATCACACTTATTCCCAAATCTAACTCCCCATCAAGTTTTTCAGAATTCAGACCCATCTCTCTCTCAAATTTCATCAATAAGATTTTTTCTAAAATTCTTGTTGACAGAATTGAGCCTCTTATGCATAAGATTATTTCTCCTCAGCAAACTTCCTTTCTAAAAGGAAGGGATATAGCGGACAATGTGTTATACCTCAGGAGATGTTAAAATTTCTGAACAGAAAGTCAAGAGGCCAAAACTGCATTATCAAATTGGATCTTATGAAGGCTTTCGACAGAGTAAACTGGGGGTTTTTAAACATCATTCTCTTAAAGTTTGGATTCCATGGCCATCTGGTAAAAAACATTTTAAATAACATTTCGGATGCATGGTTTTCAATACTTATAAATGGTAAACTAAACGGTTTTTTCAAAGCTTCCCGAGGCATTAAACAAGAAGATCCACTATCTCCATTTCTATTTAATATTGTCTCCGAATCCTTCTCTAGGAGTTTGTCCTTTATCTTTCAGACAAGAAAGATTGATTATTATGAATTACCAAGGCATGCTATTCCTATATCTCATCTCAGCTACGCTGATGATACAATCATCTTTCTAAAAGCCACCAAGCTCAATCTTGTCAGAATAAAGGCATTCCTAGAAAAATTTGAGCTAACTACTGGCCAAAAAATAAATTACTCAAAAAGTGAATACTTTGTGAGTGATTCTGCTACTGTTCAGAGAAATAGAATCATCAAAATGACTCTTGGCATGAAAAAAGGAGTATTTCCTTTTAGATATCTTGGATGCCCTATTTATGTAGGAAAAATTAAAAAATCCTACTTCCAACCCTTACTGGAAACAGTGGCCTCTAAGCTATGTAACTGGAAAAACAAATGGCTATCAATGGGTGGAAAATTGACTCTGATTCAAACATGCTTGTACTCTATTCCCCAACATATATGGGCCACCATAAAACCCCCAAAAAATGTGATTACAGACTTGGAGAAGCACTTCTCAATTTTTTTCTGGGGGGAAAAGGAAGGAAAAAGGAAGAAAGTTTGGAGAACATGGAGGAAACTGTGTTTTCCTGCAAATGAGAATGGTCTTGGTCTCAGAAATATTAACTCTATCATCAGAGCTTTCTCCATCAAGCTCTGGTGGAAATTTCAACAAGGGGGGGCCCCTTGGACCAAATTTCTCTGGTCTCTTCCACTAGGAACAAGGAAATCTAGAAATTAGGGAAGGATATGTAAGGTTAACCATCTTGCAGAATCCTTTTCTAAAACCATCATTGGTGAAGGAAGCTGTAATATATTGACTGCAAATTGGTCACATTTTGGACCTTTAGAGGATCTTCTACCACAAGATTTTCCACAGGAAATCAAGGCATTGTCTGTCTCTCAATTTGTGGAGAAAAAACTTTCCCTACTGCCAACACTCGGAACAATATTGCCTCCATCCATTCTCCACTTGCTGGAAAATCTCACAATCACACCCATAAGGGCTGATAGGATGATTTGGCGACCTTCATGGAGCGGAATTTTCACTTTCAAGAGTGCATATAACCTCATCAGGGAATCCAGGCAAAGAGTTCTGTTACTCAGCAAAATATAGCACTCCAGAATTCCAAAAAAGCTAAGTATCTTCTTCTGGAGACTTCTAAATAGCTTACTCCCTTTCGATAATGTTCTGCAATTCATGGGCTTCCAAATTGTATCTAAATGTTGCTGCTGTCATTATTCTGATTCCTTGTCACATTATTTTAATGATTTCCCTTTTACATTGCACGTGTGGGATGAGATTAATAGATGGCTCTCATTACCTGTGCTTCGTTTCAACACATTGTGGAATAGATTGTCCTATTACTGGTCATCTGCAGGTTTCACTACCACACACTCCACGCTTATTAACCTACTACCATTACTTGTTTGCTGGCATCTGTGGAAGGCACGGAATAAATTTTTATTTGAAGAAATTAAACCAAACTATGTTATTATCCTCTCTGAAATTAGGAAATCACTGCATGACATTGCTCTCATTCACCCTCTATACCACAGTGGTGAGTTTGACAAAATATGGATTTCATCTAATCTAGTACCTTTTCTGAAAACACGGAAAAAGAGAAGAATAACAAAAGTAATATGGTATCCTCCAGTTAATTTCTTCAAATTCAATATAGATGCCTCCTAGGACTCAATATCCAATAAATGTGGTATTGGTTTAATTGTTAGAAACTCAGGTGGAGATTGTTTATTTGCCAAAGCTGCCAGCCAAAATGCATCTTCAGCCTTGCAGGCGGAACTGACAGCTATTTTTCATGCTTTAAACCTGATGCATGAAAAGCACTTTACAATTTTTGGGCTTGAAACGGACTGTCTTAATGCAATATCATGTGTGAACTATCCCTTAACTGCTCCCTGGAAACTATATGCCCTATCTGATGATATTCATAGACTTTTGGGTGCTAAAAAACTTGCTCATGTTTTTAGGGAAGGTAACATGCCTGCTGATTGTTTAGCAAAGAGGGCCAGGAATGAAAATATCAATTCTCTTTTCCTGTTTGCGGAGCTTGATAATAAAATAAGAGGATTAATTGCTTTGGACAAAAGGGGTGTCCCTTCTATTAGAACTTCAAATGATTTTAATGATTAGAAACTACACAATGATTCTGCTATTTTTTCTTTACAGGTTAGCTATCTTAACCAGGAGATTTTTCTGGAGGCCGAGGACAGAGAAGGCCACCTTTCATAACTGCATGCAGCAAGTAATTCATCCAGCATTTCAAACTGCCTCTCAACAGCACCAGGATGACATACTGAACAATGGATTTTGGAGCTTTACTTGTTCTTTGGGACTTACCATCAAATACCATCCGGTTAACATACCATTGACAAACAGGGGTTTCATTTTTTCGATTCGCCGATCTGTTCGGAGTATTACAGCCAGATGGTATATAAACAAAGTCCCCTGCTGAATCATCGATGTACATTAACATGGTTTAGTATTGTTTAGGTGAAAACACCACTTTTGGAAGCAAGTGCTATTTTGCTTCAAATATATATATATATATATAATTTGTTCAGGTCAAGCTTGTTAGACGGATTCACGGTAGAGCGGAATCACTTCGTCATCTTCTATGCCTTTCATTAAGACACAAATACTATTATTTTGAATTTTATCTTTTATTGTATTTGTGTATATGGGATTATCCCGTATCAAGTTGTAAGATCACTCTGTTTTTTTTTTTAATATAAGACCATCCGAGGATGGGGGGAAATATATTAGGCTCCCCTAACCGTTATAATTAGTAACCAAAATAGCACCATATTAGTTTGTTCATTACAAAATGGTCAGCCAGCTGATGATCCTTGAGCCCTAAGAGCTCTAGAAATAGTTAAGCAAATGCTTACAAAATAGTACTAAGGATGAAGAGGGATAGCTATTATTCCGATATACTGGAATATCACGAACGGGTCGGGGAATCGAGGATGTCGAAACCCCTATTTGTCAATGATATTCAGACGATAAGCATAGCTAAGCAGACCATATGTTAGTCGAGGTTAGTAGCAACACTTGGACTGTAGAGCGAGCATCTTTGTAGCAAGATTAGAGCGATTATCCTCTCAGCTTCCTAATTGCGTAATCCATGCGTCGGCAACTGCAGCATTACTGCAGCAGCATGACTACTCTCGGCATCTTCAGCTTTCCTACAGCAATATCCTTTTGCTTGCCCCCTGAATCCCTGAAAGGAGAAAAAAGCAGAAGCAGCAGTATGTGTAGCACTTTAAAAGTAATATACAAGCACAGAAGTAATACCACTTGTTATCTATCCGATTATGTAGCTTCAAAATAGCTACAGAAGTTTGTTTCCCTAGATGAATCAACTCGAATTGCTGGAAAACTCATGCGGTCAAGTGTTAGTAAACCTTTAAGGAATAGTGGTATAGAATCGAGCTCAATAACCCCTTTAAGGTTGTTTTCCCTTGCATATTTGGCCAGAAAATCAGTGGCCGAGTTAGCTTCACGTGGTATGTGTTGCAATGTGATGGTGCCTATTGCTAAGTTAAGAGCATCGCACATAGAAAAAACTCTCCAGGGAGAAGAGAGAGGGTTTAGAATACCCCTTACAGCGGATAAGCAATCTGATTCAATGATAGCATATTCAAGATTAAATTCAGAAATGACATCAAAGCCGCTTCGAATAGCAATTAGTTCTGCATGTAAGGGAGATGGACAATGAAACGTATTGACAACCATTTTTACTACATTCCCATATCTATCCCTTACGATAACAGCCAAAGATGACAAACCTCCTGATATCCAAGATGCATCAGTGTTGACTTTGTAGCCTACAGTAGGTTTCTCCCATTGGACCTTAGAGATAGCATTTTTCTGTTTTTGAATAATGTGTGGAACAATGTTATCCTGTGTCCAAAACCTATTCTTTTCCTTATTACCTATTAGGCTATGTGCCGTGAATATTTGATAAATATCATCCTTTATTTCAGCAAAACAAGCCTCGTGAGAGTATGGTTTGTTCTCAAAAAAGAATCTGTTCCTTTGGATCCATAATGTCCATATTGTGACCACTAGGGCGGCATTGATAATGTTTCCATGAATTTTAGATTCAGCTCTGAATGATAAGAGAAAATGCACTCTACTTTTTAAATCTCTGAATTCAGAACCGGGTAACCTTAACATGGAAAAAACACTGTTCCACACTGCAGTTGAGAAATTGCAAGAATTAAAAAAATGATCCAGACTATCTCCAGTATTCTTGCATATGGAACACATTGAAACAACTGAGAAACCAATTCTAGTAAGTATGTTATCAAAAGGTAGTATATTATTAAGAACCCTCCACAGTAAGATAGACATCTTTCTTGGTATGAAAGGGGACCATACCTTTTTGAAATGTTGGATTTGAGATCCCCTCTGTCTCAGGGCATTGTGAGCCGAGCTGACTGAGAAATTTCCATCAACAGTGAGTATCCACACCAATTTATCTTCATGGCTATACTCCAACCTTGTCTCCTGCAAAATTGTAATAATGTTGGTAGCCAAATGTGGCTCCAGGATTGGAATAAGTGCTGATTTGTTAGATAGAAAATCACTAAGGGTGATACACTCAAAGGGAATATCAATGTCTGCCGGCCAGATGTAGCACAGTGCTCCCTCCCCACTCCAATTGGCACTCCAGAAAGAGCATTGGCCCCTACCAAAGAGAACTCTAGAGAAACTGTTTGCCAAAGCTGTAATTTTGGTGATTCTTGCCCATATGTGAGAGTGTTTATATGAACCTGGCAGTGTCCACAATAGGTTTGCCCACTGAGCATTATTGATTTGTAACTTCCACCATAATTTACAAGAATAGGCATCTAAAGTATCACTTAATTCTCTAAAACCTAAACCATTTTCTTCCAAAGGATAGCACATTCTTTTCCAGGACCTCCACCTTCTTTTTTCAGTTAAATCAGAATGTCCCCAGAAAAAATTTGATGCCAACTTTCCCATTATGTTTAGAACTGATTTTGGGGGGTGTAAAACTCCAAATATGTGTGTTGGAATTGAAAACATCACTGAATTTATCAAGATTATTTTACCTGCTGGACTCAGCCACCTATTTTTCCAATTATTTATCTGTTTCTCCATTCTTTCAATTACTGGTAAGTAATAAACCCTCAGATTTCGACCAGTAAAAATTGGAACACCGAGATATTTAAAAGGAAAGGATCCCTTCATCATTCCTAATGTTTTCCTAGCTGTTTGAGAACACTGAGGAGGAGCCTTATGTGAGACATAAAATTCAGATTTTGAGAAATTAACTTTTTGTCCCGAAGTCTCTTCATATGCAGTAAGGAACAGTTTAAAACGCTTTAAATTTTGTGTGTCCGAGTTCAAGAAAATTGCAGTGTCATCTGCATACATCAAGTGAGTGAGGGGTGTACAGGCTGAAGGAAGGCTGAAATATGTTAAGTATCCTGTGGAGAAGAGTTTTTTTAAACCCCTTGAGAAGGCCTCAGATAAGATGTTATATAGAAAAGGAGATAAAGGATCTCCTTGCTTGATCCCCCTAGAGGAGCAAAAAAACCCTGCTGTGACCCCATTTATTATCACAGAGAAGTTTGCTGTCATTATGTTGTGCATTATTAATCTAACAAATTTTCCATGGAACCCAAAACAAAGTAGTATTGAATTTAGGAAGGACCAAGAAACTCTATCAAAGGCCTTTTGCATATCAAGTTTAACTATTAGATTCGGGACCTTTGTTTTCCTTGACAGTAATCTAGTCATTTGCTGCATTAAGATGACATTGTCCGAAATATCCTTCCCTTTCATGAATGCACTTTGTTCTGGAGATATCAAGAGCTGCATGAAAGGTTTAATCCTTTCCATTAGGAGTTTTGAGAAAACTTTGTTTACAAAGTTGGATAGACTTATTGGCCTAAAGTCAGCAAATGTGTTCGGGATGGATTTCTTTGGGATTAGAGTGAGCCAAGTACTAGAAATGGCTTTTGGGATTATACCATTATTTAAAAAATCATTTGCAGCTTCTAGTAAATCTGCTTTAATGGTTTCCCAGAAATGTGTAAAAAAGCAACCAGAGTATCCATCAGGACCAGGTGCACTTGATTTGTTAAGATCAAATACTGCACTGTGCAACTCCTGAAAGGTGAAAGGGGATAGCAGAAAAATGTTCTGCTCATCAGATATAACAGTTGGAATTTCAGTCAAAAAATCTTTAAAATGAATTCCCTTCTGTTTTGAGGCTTCCTCTATTAATAAATCCTGAAAGAATCTAACACCCTCCTCTCTAATTAAATTAGGGTCAGTTAACCATGTTCCATTACCATCTTTTATTTTACCTATTCTGGCCCTTGCCTTTTTTTCTCTAATTGTGTGATGGAAATACTTAGTGTTTGCATCTCCATGCTTTAACCAGTTTAACCTAGCCTTTTGCTTCAAAAAAATGTTATGTTCCTTTTGTGCTCGAAGTAAAAGGTTTTTAGCTTGCAGCAGTTCCAAAAGCACTGACTCATCATGTGTTTGCTGAAACTTTATTTCCAAATCATTGACTTTTAATTCAGACTGATCCAGATTATTCTTAACATTGCCAAAAGTGTGTTTGTTCCATTCCTTAATAACTACCTTAAGTCTTTTTAGTTTGTGCACAAACCTTGACATTCCAGAAAGTGGGGAGACAAGATTCCAGTTTGTTTCCACTAAAACTTTGAATTCATTCCTATTTATCCACATTTCCTAAAATCTAAAAGGTCTTGGAGCCATCTCAATTGCAGATTGGATAGACAGCAATAGAGGAGAATGGTCAGAGGTCATCCTGTTAAGGACATGAACTGTACTGTTTGGGAATTTGTCTAGCCACTCTAGATTACTAACACCTCTGTCTAATCTTTGAAATTGCAAGTCCTTACATTTGTCTCTAAATCTGTTATTGCTCCAGGTGTAAGTATTACCAACAGTTGGGATATCATGCAAATCCATATTATTTAGAAAGTCATTAAACTGATTCATACTTTTCCTAGGGGTTGACTTTCTACCCTTATATTCAGAGATTGATGAGACAGTATTGAAATCGCCAATGTAAATAGAAGGATCAGGTGGGACAGCTTTTAGGTCTGACCATAAAAACTCCCTCATCTGCCTATGTAAGATCACTCTAATGTAAGCTTTTGGCCAATTCAATTATTATAATGGGATGGATTCTAAAACATCCCCGTTATTAAAAAAAGTGTTTAGTTATATAGATTACTTGTCTTTTACTTTCATGTTTTGTAGTTGTTAATCAAAAAAACAAACCCCCCTTTGTTTTACTATTTTAGCTATTCCTAGCAACTCGTACAAATTGACAACCCAAACGAGGTTGTGTTTAATTAGTTTTTAGGCCCTAGCATCTCTGTGGACAAACCCAGGGCTTACCGCTAACTACCTTATCAGTAGCATACTAGTTAGATGAGTGTAGAACTATAAATTTTATCTTTGACCTCCTGGACTTCGCTTGGGCTAATTAGATACAATTAACGACCCAGGGGTTGCTAATTAGCTAAAAATTTTGGTGCCACTGCCGAGGATTCTAATTAGCTTAACTGTCAATTAGCATATCGTGTTGTAGAGTAGTTAGTATTTGCTTTATTTCTATTTTCTTTTGTTGATGCATGTGTTGAGCTTATGTGATAGTTATCTTGTTACCTTTTGATCTGTTTGCTAGTGTTGTCTTCGGATGGGTACTGTTAGCCTCTAGTGTATGGAACATATTCATACCACAAAATGAGGAGCTTTGCATTGCCTGACTGATAACACACGTAGTTGGAAGCGAAGGAAGCGTAGAGCTAGAGTAGAAGTTCAACCTAGGCAGATAGTGTTGATAGAAAAACCACAAAGAATGACGGAGGATAACAAAACCTTGAGGGAGCTTATGGCCCCAAATATGGAGAGTCAGCCACTATGCATCACATTCCTCCCTCCCCCATTACCTCTGAATATGAGCTGTGAGCTAAAGAGCAGAATGATACACTATTTTCCCGCCTTCCATGGTATGGCAGGGGAAGATTCGAACAAGCATCTATCAGAGTTCCACTTGGTGTGTACCAATATGAAGCCTCCGGGTGTTTCTGAAGATGACTACAATCTGAGAGCCTTCCTATTTTCTCATCAATATGGAGCTAAGGATTGGCTCTACTACTTGCCCCTGGATGCATAAGCTCGCGGATAGACATGAAGCAGGGTTCTTAGAGAAGTATGTTTTGACGTCCAAATCTTTCGAGCTGAAGAAGCAACTGTTAAACATTACCTAAGGGGCTACCTAGTCATTATATGATTATTGGGAGTGATTCAAGAGATTGCTAGTGAGCTGCCCTTATAATCATTTCAAAGAGGGAGAACTAGTTTACTATTTCTTTGAGGTTAAATGTGATGAAGACATGCAGATGGTGAATGCTGCATGTAATGGATCAATTGCAAACAAAATCCCTAAGGATGGGATATAGCTCTTTTTGAATAAATGGCCAATTATATGTGACAGTTTGGTACAAAGTCAAGGGTTAAGGTCTTGGATGAACCCGCACAATCACCTAAGTTGGAGGAGAAAGTCTAAGCTCTTCCTTCTATAATGAAAGAGTTCTTGCGAGGAAAATTGCATCAAGTCAAAGTGTGTGAGGCGTGCAACTTAGATCACAACACGGAGGTGTGTCCTAAAGTTGTAGAAGATTTGCAAGAGGTTATAGGGGTCAACCATTGAGTACAACAACCGAGAGAGACTACAATTTTCTAGGGGTCAACCATAAGGGTTATAGGGAAACCAAGGCGATGCAAGGCCAGATCCCTACACAAACTCGTTCAACCCAAGGTACCGAGACCATCCAAATTTTTTGTGGAGGGAAGATAATCAACCTTAAGGATATTGGGGTGGACAAGCCCCACACGGAAAGGATAGGCCATGAGATTGAATACCTTGGCAATAGTAGATTCTCAAGTATCAAGAATCTTGAAGTTCAATTTGGGAAACTCGCCACCTCGATGAGCCAACTTGAAGCCAAAGAGTCCGATAAACTCCTTTCCCAATCGGAGTTCAATTTGAGGAATGTGAGTGCACTCAAGTTGAGAAGTGGGAAGGAAGTTTGTGAGTTCGAGAAGAAGGTAATTCAAGAGGATGATAGAGTATTGGAGGCTACCAAGGCACACTTTGAAAATGATGAGATCGTGGTCAAGGAAACACATTCCAAGGAGCTTCCACTACCCGGGGCACAAATGACAATCCAACCTCCATTTCCAAATGCTTTGAGGGGAAGGCCAAAGGTGGTGACCAATGATGAAAGCATTTGAAAAGTCTTCAAAAAGGTTGAGGTAACAATCCCTATCTTGGAATTAATTGAAAATGTGTCATCGTATGATAAGTTTCTTAAAGTTGCATGCACAAAAAAGAGAAATAGACTAACTAAGCAGGTGGGACATTTAAAATTGGGGGAGTCTCCATTTTACACCATAAAAAATTTGCCTATGAAATGCGATGACCTCTGAATGTTCTCTATTCCTATCTCCTTAGGTAGAAAACTTGTTGAAAATGCCATGATAGACTTAGGAACATCCATCAATGAGATCCCATTTAGTCTATATGAACGCATAGAAATAGGTGAGCTTAGGGAAACTAGAGTAAGTCCAACTCACTTATCACTCCCAAGCTAGCCCCCGTGGGCTTGTGAAGGATGTAATGGTGCGAGTTGTCAATTTGGTTTTGGCGTATGACAGAAGTGCACCCCAATACTTTTGGGGAGACATTTTCTTAAAACTTCTAGGACTAAATTGATGTCCATTTGGGAACCTTGACTCTAGAAGATGATGTGGAGAAAATGAGTTTGACATTTATAAATCTAGGCATGATTCGACTAATTCATTTTTTATGTGCAAATGTGTGACCCTATGTGATGAACTGATTTCCATGAATCTTCTTGTGTTACCAATGAGCATGAATATTTGGATGAGAACCGCGTTGATGATATTATTGATGAGTCCGATGAATTGCATGATGCAATTGACAATATGCATGTGCTAGACTATTTTTCCATGCTAACTAACTTACATCGGGAAAGAACAAGTGTCGAGGGCTTAAAACCCCTTAATCTCCTCTTAACCACAAAGTGACGTTCACGGAATCAACCTTAGCAAGGCACGGTAATTCATTTTCAATGAAGAACAAGGGGTCCGAAGGTAAGGTGACATGTTGTGGAGACCCCTCCACAATAATGTCATCGTGGGTGGAGTCGCCGATGACGATTCCAGAGACCCACAGGCAGGTGTTTCTGACCGAAATTGCATGAAAAAAGAAATAAGTTGTGCAGACGAAGATAAATGTACGGTGCTTATTTTGTTTGTGTTTTAAGTAGTGATTAGATAGGTTTTACATGATTTGGTTTGTGTTGAGGATTTTTTATATGAAACTCTTGTTTGATTTGTAAATTTGAGTTTGAGTCTCATGATTGTGCTTGGATGTAATTAGTTTTTATGTGTAACATATGTTTTTGAAGAAAAAAGGAAAAGACAAAGGAATAGGTCAAAATTTATGGCAAATTCATGGCAAGGCCTGACACGGTCCACACCAAGTGCCACGGTCCGCACCAGTGAGCTTGGCACAAGGGGCCTCACGCCAAAAGATTTGGCATGAACCATCGACACGAGGGGGTCCGTGCTAGAAGATTTGGCACGAGGGGGGTCTGTGCATGGTACTTCCACACTGAGGTATCTATACTGATTCCCCATTTACGCTATCAAATTGTTCCAAAAATACAAATTTTCAAAAATTCTGAATATCAAACATAAAAATGCATTTTTGGTTGTGGAATTTTGAAATTTCCTATTTCCTTAGAACTTTTGATGCAAATAGTACTTCGAACATCCCTTGGAATAAATTAATTTATACTATTTTCCTAATGTGCTTCATTTTGTGTGGGTTAACCATTGCATCCGGCATAAATTTTGGTATGTTTTGCATGGCAGATTGCTAGTGTTAACTGAGTTTATGTGACAAGGGGTTTAGACGGACATGTTTGGTTTTATAGTCTAAATCTTGTGTTTTGTAGAATTTATTAGTACTAATAGGCATCTTGTATCCACAGGCTCCTAGATCTTTCATTTTATCATCTTTAGTGGGTCGCACGTGGGTATTTTTTGGTTACATTCTATATGAAGGCCGCTCGTAAGGGAGGTAGAAAATATCGAAAGCCATTTGCAAGGACGGTAGAAGATATCGTAGGCCATTCACCTCTACAATGGTAGTAGATAAAGGCCACGAAAATCAATGTGTGGTAGAAGGAGATTGGAGTAAAAGATAGGCGGTAACGAATATCAAAGCGGCCAACGAAGAAATGGGGAATCATGGTCCAATGAGTTGCGCTTAAGGAGTAGAACGATCCAAGTATAATTAGCCCCCAAGGCTGATTCAACTGGAACTTTCTTCTAGAGTACTACAAAATTGACTAGTAGTACTTAAAAATGGACTAATAGTTCACCTGTAGCAAAGGAAACAAGTTCAGCCGGCCACGGTACCAGGGGTCAGTGCGGACCGTTCATGGCCAAGCACCAACAGCCCACGGCAGAGGAGATGCCCCACGTTAACATCTCTTGTGCAAAATGTTCCATTTACGATGTCGCGTGTCATTCCAAGATAAAGCTGCCATGACCAGCCGATGACCCATGCCAAAGTTTGAGCCCCGCACAAAAATTTTGAGCAAACGTGCTTCCTGACTATGGCTTGCGCCATAGCCCACAGTTCGCGCCAAACTTCTAAGCAATCCATTCTTTTTTACCACAACCTACGCCATAGCCCACAGTCTGCGCAAGAGCCTCGCGCCACGGCCTTGCACCAGATCAAGCACTATGCACATATGAAGAACCATGGGTTGCGCACGATCGTGGATTCCATGACAAGTACTTGGGCAAACTGCGCCGTCCACGACGGTCCATGCCAAGTGGTGGCTAAACTATGGTTTTTGCAATTTTGGCCTATTTTGGGCTTATTTTAAAGCCTGATCTCCCTCTTCTATACATATGACCTCTGTCTACTAGATTAACATGTACAAAGTAGTTTAGTTCATTAAGAGATCACTTTTAGAGAGAGAAACACTCTTTATCCTTTTCCCATTGAGTAGTTTCCATAGCTTGGGGATAATTGTAGCACATGTTTGAATATATATATATATATATATATATATATATATGTGTGTGTGTGTTTTCGTGAGATTCATTAGATTCATCCTATTTTATGTGTTTATGATGTTATTATGGTTTTTATTGAATGTTCTAAATGCATGAATGCACATACCAGCACACAGTTTGGGTTGTATTCATGTATAATACACTTATTGATGCCCCATTGGAAAGAGAAAACCTGGATGTCGGAATGGGTAAGGGAGTACATTGCGTCTGCGTGAGTGTGTGCATGGGAGACCCGAGTATTACTCCGACTTATTTTCCATCGCACCAGTCTTAGCTGATTATGTAAAGTTTTTCGATAGGTTGCAGGTAGAGATAGTGAAAAAGTAGCACACTAGGGTATGAGAGGCCTTATATCATAGATAAGGTGCCAATGATCCTTGGGCCTAGTTGATAGGATGCGGGAGAAGTTGTGCATCTATGGTGGAAGCCTGAGACGTAATTGCACGGGGGTGAAACAGACCTACAACAATGGTAGGACTGGTTTGTACTTCCATATTTTCATGCATTTATAACATTCAAGAACAATCACAATAATATTATAAACACAAAGATATGATGAATCTAATGAATCTCAATAAAGCATTTAGAACAAACCAAGTGCCAAAATGAATCCCAAGCTAAAAAAACTACTCTACAAAGGTTAGATCCATGGAAAACATTAGGTTAGATGCCATGGATCTAGAAAATAAGATGAAAAGAAAAGGAGAAGGAAAAGAAAAGGAGAAGGAAGGAGAAAAAGAACTCTCGTCTTCTTTCTCTCTAAAATAGAGAGAGAATCTACTCTACATTATGCCTAGCTTCTATTCTACTTCCTAATATACTTCTTAATGGTTTAGTAAAATACTAAGGCTCCTATATATAGTAGGAGGAGATTTGGCCTAAAAATAAGCCTAAAATAGGCAAAAATAGCAAAACCCTAGGTCACCCGCCAAGGCTTTACGGACCGGCACGGATGTCACGGTCTGTGAAGCATTCAAGTACGGGGCGTGGGATCTGGCATGGTCCTTGAACATTCAGAGCTGTGGGACGTGGTATTTGGCACAATCCGTGAAGCAGGTCTCGTGCCACGGTCTGTGAAGATTGTCATGGACCGCGAATAGTTCACAATTTTTGCTCAGAACTTCTCACGATCCGTAAAGGTTTTCACGGACCGCGAACAGTACGTGGTCTCGCTCGGGAATTTCTTCATGGTCTGTGAAGGTTTTAACGGGCCATCACCATACTTAGCCAAATCTTCAATTCTTCATCCCCTTGCTTCACGGCCCAGTGCTTTTGTCACAGCCCGACGCCTTTCCTCGTGAAGGTCTTGTGCTGGTCTTCACAAAACCCCTAGATTCTTGCGTACTGCAGGTCGTGAATATTTTCACGGGTCACTGGTGCTTGACCATGAACGGTCCGTGACCGACCGCTGGTACTTCGTTGGCTAAATTCGTTTGCTTGCTTCGTGTGAGCTGTTAGTCAAAATCGGGAGTTCTAGTAGTCAATTTTGTAGCGCTCGAGAAGACGAATCCAATGGAACCAAACTTGAAGGCTAATTCTTCCTGGATTGTTATCGGACTAAGGTAACACTTCTCAGACCAGGATTCACCATTTTCTCTTTTGGCCGTCTTGAACTTCGAAGCCGCCTATCTTTGGCTTCAATCTCCCTTTACCATGCATTGATGGTCGTGGCTTTCATCTTCTACCATTCTAATGTGAATGTCCTTCGCCTCTTCTACCGGCCTTCACATAGAATGTAACCAACAAGTACCCAAATGTGACTTACTAAAGATGATCACAAGGAAGATCAAGAAGCCCGTGGATACAAGATGTCTATTAGTACCAATTAAGTGTACAAAACGTGGGATTCAGACAAGAAAACATTACCATCTAAACCCTTATCACGTAAATTCAACTAATACTAGCAATCCACCAACTAAAAATAACTAAAAACTATGTCAAATGCATTGGTTAAAACATGTGATATGGTGCAGATCATCTACGGTGATGTAGAGGCAGCGGACGTGGTGAGGCATTGAGGTGAGGCGGCGGTAGTGGTGGCGCAGGAATACAATCACTGACGAGCCCCGCCGCGACATTATGATTTCCATTGGCCATAGCGGCGGCGCCGCTGAATTGAAGAATTAAAACTTCTCTCATTATTGTCCCCTTCATAGCTCACGACACAGATGGAGCTAAAGTCTCATCCACCTTTTATCTTTTCACTTCACAAGTCTCCATTCCAGAATTGCCCTTATTGGCCTCTTTTTTATATGAAGAGTCATCTTCTTTGTGTCAGGAAATTGCATATCAGCACGCCGCCTCAAGCAATTCCTCCACTCCCTTGCACACCTGTTTGTGCCCGTTCAAGGTGGCTACAACAAGCTTATCGAGTTTGTCAAAAAAGAAGGGAAAGAAGAAATCTGAAGAGGTAAAACTAAGTTTGGTCCCAGCCAAGAAGAATAAATTCACAACCTTCTCTTCACTATGGTATTCAACATGTATGGCAGTTATTATATTTTTTTAGCCTTTTCAGTGAGCTTGGGGATGAGAAAAATAAGGAGTTTCAGAAAAGCTGAGGAATGAAATGAGGGATAAACAATGGAGCTTTTTCAACCCAAGGGACGACTGTGTGTAACCTGCACCTCAAGCGCCCCAAAAACAAGTAATCATCATTTTCCCCTAGTGCAATGTATTTGTTTTTCCTTTAACGATGTTGGCAATGGAGTTTGGAGCTTGAGTACTAGGTTAAATGTAGTGGAGATAGTGAGGCGGGGAATTTCCACATCCCGGCCTCGCCAGCGGCGGAGGTGGTAGCGAAGCAGCGTGCCAGTGGTTATGGAAATGATGAAGAAGATGAACCCTCGGGGTATTTTTCTCATTACATTTTTAGTTTTAAAACAAAGGGTATTTTAGTCTTTTTTAAGTTTGGTCAATGCCGGAAAATGCCAAGTCAATGCCAAAATAATGCGAAAATGTTATATCGGTACATTTACTGAAAAACTTAGGGTTCGCACTTTTAAATTTTACAGGGTTATATTGTCAACCTAAAAATAATAATAGGTTTAATTTTGTATTTTATATGCACAATCAGATGATAAATATCCTCATGGCACACAAATAACTCAACTACAAGACAAACAAAAAAGCATGATATCTATTAGGGTATTGCTATATCACGCCCTGTATTTTACTAGTTTACGCCCTAATACGTATATACACGTATAATACTAATATTAAAATTTCAAAATAAAAAAAACAAAAAAATTAACCATGCAGTGCACCACCACCGCCGCCTCCAGTCTCCGCCACCACCGCCGGTCTCCGCCGCTGCCGTGCGCCAGCGCCGTCGCCACCGTGCGCCACCACCTTCTTCTCTTCTTCTTCATCTTCTTCGGCGGTTTCGCCACCGCCACCACCGTGCCTCCTCCGCCGTCCCTCGTCTGCAGCAAAACCCTAGCCCCGCCACCGTTTCTCCTTCTCCTTCGCCTCGTCGAGCAAAGCCCTAGCCCCGCCGTCCCTCCTCCTTCATCCCCGTCAAGCGAAACCCTAGCCCAGCCGAGCTCCTTCTCCTTCTTCCCCGTCGAGCGAAACCCTAGCCCCACCGAGATCCTTCTCCTTCGTCCCCGTCGAGCGAAACCCTAGCCTGAGAGGAGAACGGTGGAGAAGCGGCGGCAGAGAAGCGGGAGTGGCGGAGTGCGGAGGAGAACCGGGCGGAGGAGAGTAGAACGGGAGGAGGAGAGCGGGAGAAGGGGAAGGAGAGGAGAACGGGAGAAGGAGAGAGGGAGAAGGGGAAGGAGAGGAGAAGGAGAAGGAGAAGGAGAAGGAGAGCGGGAGAGGAGAACGGGAGGAGAAGGAGAAGGAGAGCAAGAGAGGAGAAGGAGTCGCCGGAGAAGAAGGAGAAGAAGAAGAAGAGAAGGGGAGGAGGTGGTGGCGCACGGCCAGAGAAGACGAAGAAGAAGGTGGCGCACGGAGGAGGAGGCGGCGGAGCAGCGGCTCACAGAGGCGGCGGCGGCGGCAGCGGAGGTGGCGCACGGCAGCAGCGGAGTATTAAATAAATAAATAAATAATTTTATTTAATATTAATTAATTTAAATTATTTAAATTAAATTAAAAATACATATTATATATTAAATAGTATAAATACAGGGTATAATCAATTAAAATACAGGGTATAATCAATTAAAATACAGGACATAATCAATTAAAATACAGGACGTGATATAGCAATTTACTGTCGGCAAAGTCTTGGGAAAGACGGTCTTTCCATAGGTTTACGGAAAGACGGGGTTTAATTTGAATAATAAAAGGTAAAAGGTCTTAGTTGTAACATTAAAAATTTAGTATGCAACATGTAGTAGTTATAAAATTTATAACCCGATTCCTGCAACCCAAAAATTTTATCTTCATTTTTTCTAATTTACACTTTAAACCTTGGTCATGGAAAGACCGTCTTTAAAGAGACGCACTCTTTACTGTCTGTTAATACTATAAAAGCGTACTAAATGAACTTCTGCACAGGTTTAGGTACAGGTACGGTCGTCCTTTTTGCTTTGATCTCGTCCATCGTCCACCCTGCTTCTTCTCCTCTCGTCTTCAATTGCAACCTACTGCTCCCGGTGGGCCGGTGGCCAACAATTTCAAGGTACCCGGTCATCTGCTCCTTATGCCGGCTCCCCAAATCCCTCTGCTTCTTCCCCAATTGCCAAGCTTCCACCGGCTGCTCTATGTAAACAACAATTCGCCAGCATTCGGTCATCTTCAACTTGTAAGGTCTTCATTTGCGGCTTTTCCCTGCTTCCCTCAACCACGTCGACAAAGCTGCTCCCCACCTTCTATGCCGGTTGCCAGTAGCTACAGACGATTATTCTCCATTTCTTTAGTTAGATTAGAAGTGCATAATTCAAGCTCTGGCCCTTTTATTTTGTTGGTTTGCTTGTTTTAAATTTTATATGTTCAATGAATGGCCCGGGATTTGGTATTTTCTGAGATGGCTTTTAGGTGAACTCATGTGTTTTGTTTGTGTGATTGATAAATTTACAGTCTGGCATCCATTTGGCATGAAAATTGATGCAATTTTTTGAGAAAATATTGGGTTCTTATGGGCATAGTACCTGCAGATGCGCTTGCTAGGCTGGAGATTTGACATCCTTGTGTTGGAATTTGCAGAATATTGCTCGCTAGGCTGAGTACTTATGTGATACTTTCTCGATCTAAGAGGGCAATTTTCCCACCGTTGATGCTTTTGGTAAATTTGCAATGACCTTGGATATATTTATTTGTTTGTATCTGAACTATTTGGCCATGTGTGCAGAGACAAGCTGTTGGTGCCTCAGTTTATGGAGTGGCTGATGCCTTAAAGCTGGTTAGTAAGATTCCGAATGTTACAATGCATTGCTTTTACTCTCTCTGTGCGTGTTTTTCCCCTGGACATTTCGTGAAGTATTTATGATGTATTAGGCTAATGTCAGAATGTTTATTTCTTGATTTTACTGAAAAGATATGCGCAATGTTGTCAGATGTTTTTTTAGGATACAATGCTACTAAATGACAGGAAGAATGAAAAGGAATGTCTTTTGTTGTTTGTTTAAAGCTAGATGTTTGAGACTTTTTTTGTGTTTCTTCATAATTTTTGTTTCTAGCAAGTTCTTGGAAGGTTTTAATTCTTTTCATTTTGAATAAAAAATGAGGTTGAGGATTAGGACACAGAATATTGCCACTTTTTTTTAACTGATGACGATATCTCTTGGCTTTTACGAAACAAAGGCAATTCGTATTATTTCAAATAGCTTATTGCTACATTTTTTTCCATGTTTATTACACTGTTTGGTGAATTGATGTCCAATTTCCTAAGTTTCTATGTATTACTAGGTTTTGTGCAGTTTTATTGTACTTTCAAAGAGTTAATTAACCTAAGAATCATAAGTTCATACTTTTATATGTTACACCTGGTGCAACAACATTCTTACCTGAATATGCATCAAATTGTATTGTTAAGATGATTTCATTTTATCTACCTATGTTCGAGACAGAGGTGGTACACTCTTTGTGCCTATTCTTGGAAATTTGGGGCTTTCAGTGTCATTTAGTCCTAGTTTTGAAGAATCCTATCTTGCATCACCTATGCCTGATAGGATGTCCGAGAAAACTGTATTATTGTCACCTTCTCTTTTGTCTGAAACTGGAAATATGTATCTTGCTTCCTAGAAGCTTCAGAAGACTTATAAAAGTTTGAGGACCCGAAGGCAGCTGGCAGCTGTGCACACCGCCCACACCGGTTCCCTGCCCTCTAAATTTTTGCTTTAATTTTGCTTTGCCAAACGAATGACATGTTGCCGTCTGGGTAAGGTACTCGTACGTGTCTTCTTCCTGCTTCCCCTCTTTGGCTACGTCTCTACACAGGTTCATATTTCTCCTTTTTATATGTTGCAGTTCATGTTTTTGTTTCTTCTCTTCATACTGAAATTGTACGCTTCCCAGCCATTCTCGTTGTTCATTCATCTTTTTTTGCAGTGAATTCTACGTCTTTCGTATTTCACTGGTCTTGTTTCAGAATTCTGAGTTTCTTCTTTTACTTCACTGCAACTCATTTGGATTGCACGCACATGTTCGATATTTGTTCTAAGCCATGTTTTTCGATATCTGCTCTAGGTTTGGAAGTTGTAGCATACTCAGCTCTGTCAATTGATGACCCTTTAAAGCTTTAACCTTGTTTCTGAGTATATAAACATTGCGTTTAAGACGTGTTGTTTTATTTAATCTTCTGATGGTGTACAATCTTCTTATGGATTCCTTTTGTCTTCTTTGCTATTTTCGTTATGTGGTAACTTTGATATAGCTGCATAGATATAATTCGGAGCCTTATGTGGTGCTTTTGAATTTAAAGGACTGACCTAATATTATATGGTTTCAATGTAAAAGTTGTGCAAGCCAAGTGACACTATTGATGGGTCTCTTCTTAATTAGACTGAATCAGGATGTTAGCCAAATAATTTGGGCCGTTGATTTCATTTGCATTCATTGTACTCCAAGTTGGCAAGACAAACTTGAGATGACAGTGGTTGAATATTAGTTTAATTTTGTATTTTATATGCACAATCAGATGATAAATATCCTCATGGCACACAAATAACTCAACTACAAGACAAACAAAAGAGCATGATATCTATTAGGGTATTGCTATATCACGCCCTGTATTTTACTAGTTTACGCCCTAACATGTATATACACGTATAATACTAATATTAAAATTTTAAAATAAAAAAATAAAATAAAAAATAACCACGCTGTGCGCCGCCACCGCCGCCGCCGGTCTCCGCCCTCGCCGCCGGTCTTCGCCGCTGTCGTACGCCAGCGCCGTAGTTACGATGGCGGTATCGATGGAGGTTTGCGAGCGCATCCAATGTGACAAGTAGTATAGCAGTGAGAACGAATGTAGAATATAAATTTTATCTTTGACCATTTCAGCCTCTTCTCTGGTTAATTAGAAACAATTAATGATCCTGGGTAGAGGCAGGTCAAATTTTGGCGCCTTTGTCGGGATGCTATCCAACTCAAGTATTAATCAGCACAACATGTTAGTAGAGTAGTTAGTAGTGCTTTTATATGTTTCTTGTTTTATTTGCATGATGTTAGCATGAAATGTTTTTTAAAAAATACCAGAAAGAGATATTTCCCGATACTTAGACTTTGTGTGCATTATCTTGTGTGAATGATTTGTCTTGTGATACTATTCTTGTTGAGCATGTTTATTCTAATTTAAAATAGGATAATTCACCTCGATATCTCATGTCTAAAGTGTAGCGGGGTAAGAAGCTGGGTAAGGAATCAAAAACCCTTAAACCCCTTCCAACCCCTAAAATCAATAAGAATATATCCACGCTTGAGAATAATGGGTTTACTTGGTTCATTGTTCCAAAGGTAAAAGGTAAACCTAGAATGATGTGGTAACCCATCCATCGTGATGTGGTCACAGGTGGTGTCAAGGATGGTGATTCAGGTGACTCACCAAACTACTCTCTTTAGTCTTTGAAATTAAGGGAAAAAGAAGTCGTAAGGACTATAATAAAGAAACATCGCTTTTATTTCAATTAGGAGTTTTCTTTCATATGCTTTTAATTTTGGGAATGAGTTTGATCGTTGGTGGAAATGCTCTAGGAAATTTGATTCATATACTATCTGTGTGGAACAATACTACTCTAGTAATCTAAGCCCTCGAACAGTACACTCACTAACGACCACGTCGCGAGTCGCGACAGTCGTACGAACTGCATTAAATGATGGGCTAAACCCATTTTCCACAAACATATCCAAAATCTTTCATCTTTTCCCACTATCTTTCATCTTCTCCACAAGCGCCGCCGCTCGCCACCACCGCTCGCCGCTGCTGCTCACCACTCGTCGCTGCCGCTCGCCGCCGTAGCTCCACCACTCACGACCACCACACCATACCCCATCCTTTCTTCCAAACCTCCACCCACAAATCGAAAAAAAAATCACTGAAGAACACAAACCCTAGATTTTGGTGGTTTTTGTCACTTTGAGCAATTCAATTTCGAATTGATTGTGGGCTTCCTCTTTTCTTCTTCCTACGCATCTTGGTGGTACATTTCTTCACTTTATTGAGCTTGAATTGTGATGACGAATGTCTACTCTATTTTTTTTACAGATATTAAGTAGATTATGTGTGATGCCTTAGGAAATTGAATTATTGGATAGTGGTTGATTTTGGTGAATAAATTGTGCCTGCAATTCAATTTGATGGGTATTGTGTGCATATTTTGTGGTTGTGATTTGGATTGTATTGTGCTTGTTTGAGTTGGGGTTGTGTGCATTTGTTTTGCTGTGGCTGAGAACAGATTGTGACTTATGCTAGATAGGAGGCATGTTGGCACTTGATTCAACATGGTTGTTATTTGGATAAAATGTTTTTGTGTTTTGCAACGTTATTTTGCTTAGGGTAGTTTAGCCATGGGACGTGAATGTTGACCGTATGAATATACTATTGGTGGCTAAGCTAGTTGAGCAATATTGTGGTTTTGAGATATAGCATATTGATTTCAACTATGTGAGAACTTCATGGATTTGAGAATATGGGCTTGTTGGACATAGTATGGATTGTATATGCAATGATTTTGATTCGACTTGTTATGATGAACTAGTTTAAAATTGAGTATGAATTTTCAATATTGTATATACACATATTCTTGTGCATTTGACTTGTTTGTTGTGATGGTTAGATATGGCCCCCACGAAGAGACCTAGGGCTCCCTCACGAGGCGGGCGCACCGCCGCTGCACCTCTACCTCTACCGGCTCCAGAATCAATCCCTGTACCTCCCCCTACGGATAGGTACATGGGTTTGACCCAGATCACCGGGTCCTATGCTAGGTGGGATGCCCTGGAGAAGCGCCAACTCAAGGAGACAAGCTTTGTCGATGTGCCCACATTAGATTCCCTCGGCCTCACTCAGCCTGTGAGATGCCTCCTTGCAAAAGGGGGAATGGAAGGGTTTATGAGTAGGAGCGCGCCCTCTTACCGGAGGTACACACTGGAGTTCTTGTCCACGGTCCGTATGAGCAACATGAGGAGGGGTGATCAACCCTACGAGAGGTACATTGCTTTTCACATAGATGATATATCTAGGCAATTTACCGTCTTGCAGATTGAGAAGGCCTTTGGATTTAACACCGCCGAGATATGGACCAGGCTGGACCCACAGGCCCAGGAGCGATCTATTCAGGATGACATGTATTTTTGGATTGTCATCAATATGAGGCCGAAGAACTCCCACGATAAGAGTAGCACCATTATCCACCCTGCACTTCGTTATGTGCACCGACTCTAGGCTGTCATAGTACTTTGCTCCATGGAGCCGAGAAATGTGCCAGACAATGACATTCACTTTCTGTGGCACTTAACGAGTGAGGGGCCAGGATATGGCCCGTGGGCAAAATTTTGGATGAAGAGAATCGTGGAGGTGGCAGGAAAACTCAAGGGGAAGATCATGGTTGGAGGCATGATAGGCCTTTTAGCAGAGTACTTGGGATTGGTTCCTCCAGCTGACTTTCCACTCTTAGGGAGACGCACGTCCTATCTTATCACCGTTGAGAGGCTAGTTAGATTTGAGATGCTCAGTGACACACGGACCACAGGGCTCTTCCATTGGTTGTATGGTGCGAGAAAGGTCACATTCATGGCACTTCCTCAGTAGAACAAGACGAAGCTGGAATTTGACACACCTCTGGGAGATTTGGAAATTTCACCGGACTCCTCATGTAAAGATGATTTCCAGCACGAGCTCCATGACCTTGGCCCAGCTCATGTCCAGTGTGATGATAGCACTCTACCTCTCTCCACGCAGCCTCCACTACCCCCAACCTCCACTGGACTTCTACAAGTTGATGATGCAGACTATGCATGATGGATTCCGCCAAAGGGATAGCATGATATTGGAGCACAATGTATTGATTGATATGGACGAGGAGATTGACCACTTGTCAGCTCGCATCCATGAGATGCAGTCCCAGTTAGGCGGTTTCTCAGGCCCCGATCCGGGAGTGGAGAGGCGGAGAGAGAGGAAGGAGAGGAGCACAGAGTGGCTGGCACAGTATCAGCAGTGCTACTTTGGCGGTAGCCCTTCTTCATCACAGCATTGATTTTGTGAGCACCATATTGTTACCCTTTCCATACTTTGATTGTATTTTCCCCTATTGTCTATATTGAGGGAAATGTAGTGTTCTAAGTATGGGGAGGGGTATCTACTACTTTGAGGTGATTAGGTTTGGAGACACTTTTGCATAACTCTTTTGTTTTGTTTTGGATATTTTCTCCCTTTTGTTTTGGGATGTTTTTCTTTTGATGTACTTGGATAATGCTGGTTTTGATACTTTTCTTAGCCTTAATATTTGGAAATAAATTTGCTACTTTTTGGATTGGAGATACGTGAAAAATGCTGGAAAAAAATGAAAAAAAAAGAAAAGAAAAGAATCCTGCTAAGTTGAAAATCCGAGAGGGCAACTTAGGTAACATTGGGGGACCGAATAGGTCAAAAATCCAAAAGGGCAACCTAGGAAAAAATGAGAGACTAAATGTATGGAAAAATGTGATATGTGAGCCAAAGGAACATGATGTGTGGCTAGGATGAAAATCCTAAAGGGCTCTTAGGCAAAATGAGAAAAAATGAGAGAAATTGAAAAATGTTAAGTGTGTACTCATTTGCCGGCGTTGGAGTCATAAGGTTGCGGTGACCACATGGATGGATCGGGTAGCTTGACATTTTGAGGACCTTTTGGGAGTGGAAAATTTAGCTGGAGAAGACAAAGTAAGTTATGAAATTCTTGATCGTTAATAGCTTCATTTTTAGGTTGATATATTAATATAAAGTGGAGCATGTGTTTTGAACCTTATACATACCTTTAGCTTCACCTTTTATCATTGGATTTGAGATTATTAATTTGGGATTTGGAGATGTTTTAGGGATATCAATGAGTTGATGAGTTGATATGGTTTGGGTAGATTTAGGAATAGGGGTTGTGGGAAACGTCTCATTTGAACTTAACATTGGGATGTCTGATATTGAGAGTTTTGTGAGGTATTGATTTGGGGGAATAATAGTTAGGATATGGATACGTCATTTCCTTCGTATGCTCGGATCTTTCATTACTCGAGGGCGAGTAAGGTTTAAGTGTTGGGAGGCTTCATGTGTCCATTTTATGTGCATAATTTAGTACTATTTTGGGTCACTTTTGTGTTCTTTTATTATCGAGAGCTTGTGTTTTACCTTGATATTCTCTTAGGAGGGGGTAAGAGCAACTTTACGCTCTTTTACTTCTTCTAAGTGGATTTTGCGTGACAAGGGAAGAACACGGAGGCAATGAAGACTGGAGCCCATTGAAGATCACATTTTCGAAAACTTTTGAAGACTTGCTTCGAAGACATGAAGACCGGAGGCCATTGAAGACCATTTTTGTAGACATTGAAGGCTTTAAAAATGAGAGAAATTTTTATGAAGGTGATTGTATACCACAAGAAGAAGAAAAGGAAACAAAGCAAAATTCTGGCACCCATCGCGAGGAGCCCGTCGCGAGTTGTGACGGGCCCGTCGCGAGTCGCGACCAACAGGTGGCCAGAATTTCACCTTATCCTCTTTGTACTATGTATAGCACTATCTTTCCTCTCATTCTTCTCCTTCATCATCTGCATTTTTTTGGTATTGTTTAGAACCCTTTTCCTTCCATTTTCATCTTTGAATTCTCTTGTTTTATGTGTAGTTTTTTAGCATTTATTAGTATAAACTCTTGTAGCTAATCTATTTCTTAGGAGCAATTGACTAAGTATTCCAAGCCCATGTCTTAAGAACAATATGTAGCCTATTTAATACTCTTACTATTATGCATTTATGGAGCATTGAATGTATTTGTTAATGTCATTAATTTTATTGAAAGCTTGAGTATATAAAGTACTTGTATGATATGCTTGTTAGGGTTTGGGGAAATGGGTTGATTTCCCCCTTTCTTAATAGAAATACAAGAGTATGATTTAGAGCTTTTGATTGTGTAGATGGATTGATATTTGCTAGATGAATATGATAATGTTGAACTCTTTGTCATGTTTATTGCTTGTAACAAATGAGAGAAGTCTATGAATGTCGATCGTGACTAATCTTGTGTAAATGCATAAATCGGTTAAATGCTTAGACACGGTGTAGTGTTTATAAGTGTTGCCGAGCTTGTTGATTCTTCATGCTAAATGCCATCAATGGGATACTTTGAGCCGTGTTTCGACTACGGGAGTCATTGGTGAGGTTTGACAAGATATGTCGAATTCACTCTTGCAAACTACTATCTAAGAAGGATAAAACTTTAGCCTTCACATCGAGTAGTGAAAGTAGTAAATAGGCTGCATGCTCAATGATGGATAAGAGGTTTGTAAGTGGAAGTCAATTGCGCCCAATGTTCTGTCAATTATTATTTTCATCTTATCTTTAGTTGTATTGCATGATTAGCATAGTTATCTTACTTTGCTAGTTGTATTTCAATTCGATAACTTAGGGTCAAACCAACCTACCCCCCATGTTTACATGCTTTTATATGTATTTATGTATGTATATGCTTAGTATGTCTTTTCCTATATATGTTTAAACACTTGAAAAGATCCCTCTTCTCGTGGATGACCCCGACTTGCCATTATCTACTTTATTGTAGATAGGAAGCAACATGGCTTAAAAGTATTAACTTTGAGAGGTACGACGACGACCTCCCAAAGTATAAAATGGAAACAATGGGCAAATCGAGACTGGTATAGAGATGGAGACAGAAACACTACTTTCTTCCACAGGTTCGCATCGAAGAAGAGGTAGATGAATCATATAGAAGGCCTGCAAGATCATAACCAGGAGCTACAAAATGATGACACTAGTATTGATGGGATTATTGTATACTACTTTAGGGGATTATTCTCATCATCAGAGCCTTTGATAGAGGCAATTAAGAAGGTGGTAGGTTTCCTACCAAAAGTCTCTGGAGAAATGGCCAAGAGACTAGTGCAGCCATACACTGAGACCGATGTAGAAATGACGCTTAAGCAGATGCATCCATTCAAACCGCTTGGATCTGGCGGGATGAGCCCTATCTTTTTTCAAAAATTCTGGCATGTTGTTAAAACTAATGTCACTTCTTTTGTGCTTTATTTTATAAACAATGAAGTCTTTGAACCATCTGTCAAATATACATATATTGTTTTGATCCCGAAAACCCCTAAGCTAGAGTTGATTACACAGTTTAGACCCATCAGTTTGTGCAATGTGGTTTACTGACTTGCATCGAAGGCACTGGAAAATAGGCTCGGACCGATTATCCAAAAAATCATCTCTGAGTTATAGTCGACTTTCATCCCCGGAAGACTGATTACTGATAACATTCTTATTGCCCATGGGTTTCATCATACCATGAAGAATTAGAGAACCGGTGGATTGGCTCATATGAGTATAAAGGTGGACATGAGCAAGGTGTTTAATAGAATTTAATGGGAGTTTTATTCTGTACTCTAAAGGAGATGGGCTTTCCAGAATCTTTAATAATTCTAATTCACCCCTGTCTGTCAACTGTCTCATTTTTGTTTATTTTCAATGGCGGAAATATATGGCTTCATTCTCCAAAAAGGGGACTCAGACAGGGAGATCCCCTATTGCCATGTCTCTTTATCATCTGTTCTAAGGTTTTCTCTAGTCTTCTTACTGGCCTTATATGTGCTGGGAAGATTAAAGGAGTTGGAGCATCAAGGTTTGGTCCAAGAATATCTCATTTATTCTTGTGGATGATACCACTACCACAGAGACCACCCTCTAGCACCGGTTTTTTTTATGTTGTAGCACCGGTTATTTTCTGGAAAAACAATGGTGCCTAAGTTACCGTTGAAACGGTTGCACCGGCTGAAAAACAAACCAGTGCTAAATATCTACATCTAGCACCGGTTTTTCATAACCAGTGCTATAAAAAACCGGTGTTAAATTTGTCCTAGTAGCACCGGTTTTAAAACCTGTGCTAAAAGTGTGTTTCTAGCACCGGTTATTTTTTAGCACCGGTTTTAAAATCAATTGTAAAGTTTATTTTATAGCTCTGGTTTTAAAACCGGTGCTAAAAGTGCATTTTTGACACCAGTTTTAAAATCAGAGCTAAAAGTGTATTTTTAGCACCGATTATTTTTTAGTACTGGTTTGATGATCGGTGCTATATGCATATTGTTATCACCGATTATTTTATAGCACCGATTTTAAAACCGGTGATAATTATATGATAGGCTAGCACCAGTTAGTTTTTAGCACCGGTTATTATTTTAGCAAAAACCGGTGTTAAATTTGTGACTAATCTGGTCGCTGAAAGCTGCGGCGCACTGCCGCTCTTTCAGTCCATCTTCACACAGTCAATTTCATATTTACGCTTGTTTTCCAAACCGGTGCGTATCTTTTCATTGATGGCACCGATTATCATTTGTGCGTAGATTACTTAAATCGGTGCACCAATAAAAATAGCAAAAATATCCGACATCAATTCCCAATAAATACAACAATCATCACACATAGACAACAAGTAGGTAGAAAAAAAAACATTAAATTTGATCAACTATAATTTTGGACAAGCAAAAGAAGTGCACGAAATGTGGTTCTTAGTGGCCTACATAAGATACTGGAACCCCTCTTATCATGGAGATGACGAGTATCAAAAGTGAAGGATAATTACCTTTCTCATAAGAGATAATACTAACTACTATCTAATGATGGAGGCAAGTCCATGTAGGACATTCAATTGAGCTATGCATTTACGCAGAGTACATTTCGCAAAAATACAAACCCATTTCTGAGCAATGCTCCACAGTTGATCGCTCCCCAGAGGAGTGTAGTCTTCTGGAAATTGTTGAAAGAATGTATTGAATTGCATGTTAGAAAAAGATATATATGTGAGAGACTAACAAATACAAAAAAACAATATAGGAAAATGTACCATAATAATGTCAATGTCATTCACGTCCGTAACAATTTTTTCCATGTAATACATGCAATGGTATCCACATTCCCAAGTACTACTTTGTATCTTGTGCTAATATAAAAAGAGAATTTGCTGAAATGATTACGAACATAAACATAACAGAGGAAATAAGATGTTACGGGATAATACATACATTGATGTTTATGACATTCCATGTATAGTTCGAAGGGTAGGATCTATTTTGGTCGGAATTGAACCGTAGATATTTTGTTGCAACCCTACAATCGATGAAAATATATTTATATCAATATATAAAAATATATTTTCTGACTTTTTCCAACATGCAATGATGAACGCAAGCAATGAATAGAACAATGAATGTCATTGTACCGATTATTAACATTAATTGTAAATAATCGAGCAAAGAAAGTGAGACACCTACAAGAACACATTTACGGGAACAAACAATTTTGTAAAACATTAAAGTAGAAGGAATGACAAAAATAGGTTCCACTTACAAATGAATCAATTTAAGGCATAGCTTATTACATTTGCAAATTCCCCCACTCATCGAGTCGATGCAATATACTCGATCGATTTCCAGTACGAAGACAAGCAAAAACTAATGGCTTCTATAAGGAAAAGGAAACACCAAAATACTTTTAATATTTTTTAAAAATAAAATCACAGCATATGGTTGCTATTGCTTCCATGCGGCTGGGTCAAACAACACAAAAAAGAATAAAACTTACTCTCGACTGTATGGGAAGAAGTACATCCTTACTTAATTGTGGCACATGACAGTTGAAACCTCGTCCGCAGTCAATTCGACCCTCTGATTTGCCTTTTGAGCTATTGAATTTGAACCGGGCGGAATAAACTGGACGTGGCCTCGATCAACCACCCCATCACATAGGTATCTGGAAAAATAATATTGTAAGTGAAAAAATATAATGATACATCGATAAATAATATAACCATGCAATTCTTACGATGCCCATATACCATGTTGGCACCCACTGATCCACTCCATTTCATTTTCTACGTCCAAGCTATTCATGAACAGGTTTAGCTTGTCAGTAAATATGTCTGTGTAGACTTCTTCTGATCCAAACACCTCTGCATTGAAATTGATGCGGAAGACTTTGTTAGGTTCACATATTTGTGTAGATAGGCTTAAAACATCATTAATCTGTTGAACAGTAGCAATGCATTCTTTGTCTTCGGTGACCCCCTAATTACATTGAGAATCTAATAATGTTAGTTGAGCAGTATATGTATATAATTTTTTGGATCATATTGTAAAGGCTAAAATTAGTTCTAACAAAAATGTAATGGTCAGAAACCGACATGGGAGGATTGGGTCGCCCATTCTCCGTTGATGTAGTATTCTCTTTTGCTACTTGCTAATGGGTAAAATATTAGTCAGGCATTGGAAAAAATAGGTTGGAATTAAAAATTCTGGGGATATGTTTGACCTATCCTTTTACTGATCGAGTGACCACCTCTTCATTCTGAGTATCTTCCTGAGCCACTGCCTCCTGTAAGGGAGAGTATGTTAATATGTATCTGGATGTCATAGCTAGTTAGTATAATTATTTGTTTAACCTCTCCAGTCTCCATGTTAGTTTTTGGTGTGAGGTTTATTTCAAGACTTCCATCTTCATCAACTACCAATTGTTTCGGAGGAAATTGCTGCTTGTTCTCCTACGTAAGCAGATGAATAAGAAATTATGTTTTAGTAATATCTACAAAGATATATATGATAGGATGAGAAGAAGAATATAATTATCACACCTCATCAGATTGTTCCCCAATGACACATATCAGCTTTCCCGGCCATAGAATGTTATATCCAATGGCTTCACTAACAAACTCAAATTCTTCGTGTTCAATCGGCAAAGGTGCCTTGGGAATGATCACAGGTCCATGAAGCTTTACTCGCTCCCACTTGATGGGTAAGTTGTTTCCTTATCCTTTGGAAACAAGATACCAAATGTAGCTACATCCCTTTCTCCATTATAATTCAAAACATATAGGAAGCACTTTTTTCCTTTCTGAGAACAAAATTTAGAAAAAGGGGAAAACATCAGTTGGACAATAAGTAAGTGTTATTAAGTAATTAAAATTATTGACATGTCATAAATGTAATCAATCTTAATTGGGACCAAGGGTCGTTGAAGATATAATCAGCCCAGAAATTTGACTATAACAAGAAATGAATTCTATATATAGCTGCTGAAGACTGCAGTGCGCTGAAGACTGTAGCGCGCTGCTGGCTTTCAGTGTTCAGCTTAGACTGAAAGCTGCAGCGCACTGTAGCTTTCAGCGTGTTGTCTGGGATAAAATGTCTCTCAATTAAAACTATATTGGCAAAGAGAAATTTTCTTAGTTCAACTGAGAAAAGAACAAGATGATGATGTTAGTAGGCCCCAACTACCAACATCGAAAATGAACGTGACAGCAGTAAATATATCCCCACAACTAAAAGCATCCAAAATCAATTTGACAGGAAATTGAAATCCAAAAACTAACGATCACGGAGCAAGAAAGCAGCTAACAACGAGGTTCATGGTATAGAATACCTTGTCATTTGCAACGATTCCTTGTGAATCGCTACATCCAGATACTGAAGGAATGAATACCCAGTTGTCTTTATTCGCGGGGCTGGAAGATGTAGCAAGGAAATTGCGGGCATTCAAGTGTGGGGGAATAGGTTTACCCAATTGTCCAGCCAGCCAATATGTTTGGGCCTCAATTAAGGCAATAAATCTTTCGTTAAGCTCAATGACATCTGTTGGTAGTTTGTTTGAATTTGAGATTTCTTCAGATGGTTTTGTGTTTGTGCTCCCGCATCGACTAGATGCATAATGGCTCATAGCAATATGTGGTAAGGCCTCGTTCACCTTGGCCGTTGTGGGACAACCTCTCCAACGACTCCCATGATCCTTCTTACCCGTTGCTTGAACGAGAATATATCATTTTCCTTGTATAACCAACTCTCCCTTTTGCTTCTTAACCAAAAGGTTTTTCTACTAAGCAAAACATATGCAAGCCATTACTATGAATTACATCAGAGAATATTAATAGACATAGAATCAATTATGAATTTGGCTCACAATAGGTTGGGTTGCTCTTTTAACGCAGTCGTTGGTGTAGGTCAATAATTTCTTGTCCCAGTTAGCTTCTAGGAACACCTCCGAGTGGTTTGGTTTGAAATCCATGATTTAAACTAAAGCCTCCACTTCTTCTACACTTTGACCTTGATTCATAAGCTCATCAATTTTAGCCCTTCTTTTCCACATCTCGAGTTTTATAGCAAGCCTACAATTCCCTCTACTGCCCGTGTGATGAATGTACTCCTTATGTGAGGTGCTTACTTATGCTGCGTCACTTAATGCCTATATGTTCATTGATTTGTAAAATGCTCACATAATGACTAGAAATTAAGAATTTTTAAGGAATAACCTTGAATTTAGGGGTTGATCTGTGTTTCACAAATAGCTCCCATTCTTTTTTGTCAATCCATCGATAATATGTCCATGCACAAGAACCTGGTTTTTTTTTCGCGATGTACTTGTGAGCCACCTTAGACTTCCAAATCCTCCACTTTTCACCTGTATAAATTGTCCATTTATTTTGGAACTTATTCATCTCATTGAATGTCATTTTGGTTTGCATATCCCAACTAATCTAGTGGACAAAGTAACGTGTTGTTAGTGTAAAATGTAATGAAGTTGAACTGAACAAACGAAAATGGAGGATTAGAACACACTTACGAGAATGTCTTCACATGCATATTTCTTTACATGGTCTGGGACAGTTTTCCAATTATGCCATGTTCCGAAGCGGATTCTTCTACATCGACCACCGGCTGTGCATAACCAAGGGTTCAAAGTCATCGTCAAAGAATATTTTAAGGGGCTTCTTTTGCTTTGCTAGAAACACAGACTTGCACGTGGCGGGTTTCTACGCTTGCAATACTCTTTAATCTCAAACTTATCAAAGCTCCCACTAATGTCATCTTTTGATATAGTTTCTTCTTCCTCCCCCGAGTTTTCCGGTCCCGAGCATGATTTGGGTGCATCATCCACCTCCTCGTTATTGACATCACAATTGTCATCTTTTGTAGGGGTAACACAATTGTCTTCTACGGCTTTAGTACTGGAGTCAACCAATTTCTTCCTTGGCTTCGCCATTCACTCGCGTGTATGAGTTAATCCAAAAAAACAAATCTTAACTTGAACCTATCAACAGAATTTGGCTCACAATTTCGTATGGGGGCAAAAACAAAGTAGGCAAAAAGTCTAAAATTATTAGCAAACAAATCATCTATGCACATGAACAACTACCCACACTAATAACCCAACAAATTAAAACACAAACTCACAAGCTAAGAGACCAACAACCAATATATATATTCATTAAACCCGGGAAAAAAAACTACGACCCATTTAGCGAGTTCTTGAAGACTTACCCAAAAACCAAACACTCTCAGTAATGTTTTTTGCCACTGGCCGGCTATGCGCCCCCTTTACTCGACCAAAATTACAAGTAACAAGAAAGGGAAGTAGGGAGGGAAGAGGGAAGAGTGAAATTGGTGGGAAGGGGGAAGAGGAAAAATCGGTAGAAGTGTCAGGGTGGGTGTTGCGAAAATTAGGGGATAAGGTTATGGAGGGAAGAGGGAAAATTTGGGAGGGAACCTAAATGATGCTTTGTTGGGCCAATTGGGAGTCTATTTTGACCATTCTTGCTGCTTTGTTGGGTCAATTTGGAGTTCAATTTGTCAAGCTCCTTTGTGGCCAACTTGTTTATTTTGATGAGATTTTTTACTAGTTTGTATTGAGTTAGGTACAGAATTTTAAATAATATTTCTAGTCAAATTAATTAAGGTCTGGATACTGTTTAATTACAATAGACCCTCCTATCTAGAATTGTGTATTTAGTGTTTCATACTATTACTTGTATACATAGAACGACCAGAGAAATAGAGTTTAACCAGGAATTGGCATGAGTCAATTCAAACATGTTTATGTATTTGAGGAAGACTGTATTTGCGTCGCCTCAGTAAGTAAGGGACGATCTTAGTTGCCTTAATGGTTTGGCAAGTAATGGATATGTTTAAATAGGAGCACTATATGGTGACTAGGGTTTGACCAAGTATTGTACGATTGCATATTACTAGTGTATACAGATCGCCAATTAAGTTATAATCGCTTAACCGGTGTACATGGAACGCTCACTGACTACGGGCGACTTGTAGATAACCGCATGGGTTATCAAGTAATGGACTAGGGTTTGACCAAGCCTTTGTTGTATTGAACACGATAATATATAGTTATCTAGTGTATATAGAATATTGATATGTAAATTGATTTCTTGACTTACGTATTAGAGTAAATCACGTTTCTGATTAGATCTTGATTGATTCAGTTGACTAAGCCAGAGTTCTACTCATATTATGTTTCCTTATTCTACTGTATATATTCTTGTCAGGAATACAATAATTGCTTATGGAAAATACATCTTGTCATTACGAATATATTATACATAATATAATTTTTGGAAATCAGCCCTCAGATTTCAAACAACTTCAACATGAACCCTCGAGTCCTCGATCCCGAATGTGGATGATCTATTGATGCCAAGAATAAATAGAATACAAAAGGAAATCAAGGCCTACTAAGACTCTGGCTTAGTCAACAAGACTTATCCAGAATCAATCAAATAAATCCTGATTTAATGTAACACTCTCGAACCCTCGAGCATCGAGCCCCTCGATCCTCTTAGCCCCTCAAGACACTCCACCCCTTGAGCCCCTCGAGCCCTCAAGCCCTCGAGCCATTAAGACTCTCAAGCCATCGATCCCCTTGAGCCATCGAGCCCCTCGATCCCCTCGATCCATCGAGCCCCTCGATCTCCTCGATCCCCTCAAGCATCACTTCCCTCGAGCACTCAAGCCCCTCGATCCATCAAGCCTCCTACCCCCCTCTAACCATTGAGCCTCCTACCTCAAGCCTCCTACCATCGAGCCTCCTACCTCAAGCCTCCTTCCATCGAGCCTTCTACCTTGAACCTCGAGCCTTCTACCATCGAGCCTCTTACCTCGAGCCTCCTACCTCAAGCCTCCTACCTCAAGCCTCTAACGTTTCAGCCCATTTGTGTGAACAATGCAACCAATGTGTGTGTAAAATTGGTCATTCAACCCAATACCCTAACACCTTTCCTCTGCCAAGCTCCCCCCACATTCCCCGCTCCCTCCACTGTCTCCCACTCCCTCCACCGCCAAGCTCCGTCCACGCTCCCTCCGCCGTCCCCGCTCCCTTCGCCGTCCCCGCTCCCTCCGTCATCCCCGCTCCCTCCGTTGTTCCCACTCCATTCAACCTCTGCTAAGCTCCTTCCATTCCACCACGGCAAAGCTACGTCCTTCGTCAATTTACCGTTCACCGACCATACACCATCCACCAAGCTACCGTCCGCCAAGCTCCCTCCGCTAACCACCGTCCGCCCTCCTAACACCTTTCGTCAACAAACCCTTGTCCAAACTAGGTAAGTGCATACCCTTTCATTTTTGGTTTCCTAGGAATTGTCTACATTTTTGGTATGCTGATTTATTGATTTTATGAAAAAACCTAATTTTGAAAAAACCTAATTGTGATTTTGTTTTTTAAATGTGGGAGTTATTACCACTGTATGTTATGCTTATGTTCTATGTGAATACAATTCTATGCCTATGTTTGTTGAATTGTTTCTATGCCTATGTTCAAGGAACATTTCTATGCCTCTATGCCTATGTTTTATGTGAATCCTGGTTAAATTTTCTTATGGAAATACAGTTCTATACCTATGTTATGTTACAAGAACTTAGCAGACATCTGGATGCAAATTTACTGATGTGCTGACATCTGGATGCAATTTTTTTTATTTCGCCATTTTTGAATGTTGTTAAGGGTGAACACAACCACGGTGTGAAATTTATGACATTTTTCCTATCTTTTTTGCATGTGCTGACATTTATTTTCCATGTGCTGACATTCTTTCTGAAAATGTTTGGTTTTGCTATGACCTTCCGTACCATACGACATTTATTTTACCAGGTATGACCCCCAAAAAAAGTGCACCCAAGGGGAAGACCAACAACAAAAACTCAAGGAAAAATGCTAGAGTTGGAAATATGGAGGAGCGAGACAACGAGTCTCAAATAGTGCAAGGGAACTCTGCAATGCCGATGACAGAGGCGGACTGTCATGAGGCAATAAATGTGTACAAAGAATTCATTAGTCGAGGCCTCATACTGGAGAGAGGGTTGAGAATGGAACAACCTTACAAGGACTATGTCAACCTGCACTGGTGGGAAGGCTTCACGTACAACCGGATCGTGCGAACAAGACCCTAGCATGCGAGTTCTTGTCCCCGATGAAGTACAAGAATTCAGCAGAAGTTTTCTTCTGTGGTCAGTTTTTTGAGCTCGCAGCGGATGTGATGAACCGGTTCTACAAGATCCCACCAAAGCCCGCAAGTGTGTATGAAGCTGCAGAAAAAGCTGTTGAAAAAGCTTCTTGGGAACAAAATATAAGAGAAATCTATGATGATGGCGATGAAGTTATCCAGATTCTGCCACCGGAATGGCCCAACATTGAGAAGAAATACTTGAGTGACGACATGAATGTGTGGTACAGTTTCATAGCTGCCCGCCTGCTGCCGATGAAAATAAATAGTGAGGTTCACCATTCCCTATGTTTCTCCTATACAAGATCAAGAGGAACTTGAGCATCGATGTTGGGGGTACGATAGTGGCGTACATTTGAGATTGTGTCCATGCACAAAACTGTATAGGCCTCTCCTCCCTTATAACTGCCTTATGCGTGGAAGTAGGTTGCAAATTTAAAGATGATGATTTCACACGCCAAAGCTTCCCATTAACCCTCAAATATTCTCAAAGAAGAAGAAAATTGTTGCATCATCAGTGCCGACAAAAAGTTAATTATCTACGGAGAATTCGGATAGGGACATCGCAACATTGAAAATAAAGGTGGATCACTTAGTGTGATGGACTGAGCTGGTCGGGGAAATCCTTACAGCCATGTGTGATGAGAGAATCAATGAATTGGATCCAATCCCTACCATAGGTTTGCCATCTTCCAACACTGGGGAGATCAGCTCACGCGAGGATTGACTACCTTCATTGTGCTCACATCTTGATCTTCTCAAGTTGTTTATTTTGCTTAGTTTATATGGATCTCTGTTTTATCGGGATTTTGATTTCAATAACATATGGTACTACTATGTTGCTACTCTATGGATTTTATTTTGGAAGTTGACAGTTCTAGGCTTGTGAAGTATTCATTTTTTTTGTCTTGGAAGAACTGAACGAGCAACTCAAAATAGGTAATGTTTGTAAAAGAGCTGCAGTGCGCTGAATCGAAAGAGTTGCAGCGCGCTGCAGCTGGCAGCCGCTACCATAGCAAAATGAAGCTTATTAATCAAAGTTTCACCAAAAGAGCGGCAGAGCACTGCCGCTCTCAGAGGTACTCAGAATAAGTACCAATTAAAACATAGTTTCAGAATAGTTAACAATGAAACAAAACACAACATACTACAAAAGTACATAATTTTTTTCTTGAATTCATTACTCTTCAACCGCTAGTCTTCAACCATCTTCCACTTTTTTGATTAAACGTCACCATTTTTTATTGAACGTCTCCAAATGCCATCTCTGTGTTTCCTCCGTATCGCTCCCGCCTCAATTCCTTCGCTAATAAGTCGGGGGGGGGGGGGATAGAGGGGAAATCTAACCTTTCACTTGTAACTTCAAAATAAATTTCATCACGGAAAGAGTATTTCTTACCTTGTAACACAACAGACCAACCTACATTGCACGGATCATTAACATAGAAAACTAGTCTTGTTTGTTCGGCCAAGATAAACTGATCATTTTCATATGCTTCACGACTCTGGTCAACAAGGGTAAATCCCATTGGGTCATCACTTCGAGCTTCAATTGTGTTATTAAATCATTGGCACTTGAAAACCAGAATCTTGAATTCTCCATAGTCAAGCTCCAAAATCTCATCAATAACACCATAAAACGACATCACAGCTAGGACAGGTTTATTGTATTTCTTACTTGCTTGCCACATTGTCACCAACTCAATGTATACCCCACTATTTTGTGTTGTTCTCTTTAAATCTTGGTCCCTAGTAGCAAAAGAGAAACCGTTCATGTCATATCCGGAATACCTCAAAACCGTGCAGTTAGGCTTCCTTGCAAATGCTCTAATTTTTGGGTCATAATCACCTACATTGCATCGATCATACAACCAATTCACAAACTTGTCATCGTGCTTCAACTGAACTTCATTTGAGGGCAGCATGGGATGAGACTCTGTGATCGAATTAAGGTGCTCGGTCATATAAGCAGTAGTCTCCCTACAGTTCCTCAAGACATACAAATGAACTGACATCAAATCACTATTCAATGGAGTAAATAACATTCCCCTTGACCTCGGTTTGCCCACCTTCCTTCCAACATGTCAATTTTGGGGCACCCCAAAATTTCTATGTTCCTCCAAATAGCTAGAGCAAAATTCAATTACTTCTTCGGTGACATACCTCTCAACAATACTAGCATCCAGCCGACTCATACATTTCACATAACCCTTGAATACTTTCATGTGTTGCTAAAAAGAATACATCCAATGCATACCAACCGGACCACATATCTTTATCTCCCGCACTAAATGAACAACAAAGTGAACCATTCTATCAAAAAATATGGAGGGAAATACATTTCCAAATTGCATAGCACAACAACAACCTCTTTTTGTAGGATATCCAAATGGTCCCGGTCAATAGACTTCCGGCATATGGAACCAAATAATAAATAAAGTCTAGTGATTGAGTACTTTACGTCGCCCTCCATTACCCGAAAAATAACAATAGGTAACAGTTGTTGCATCAGAACATGACAATCATGAGATTTCAACCCAATCATCCGACAATCCTTTGTAACTACCCGACTAACATTTGATGAATAACCAATTGGGACCTTCACTGATTTCAAACTATCACAAACTAAGATTCTCTTCTCCTTTGGCAATGTACAAGGTGCAAGGGGTAAGTAAGTCCTCTTACCCTTCACTTTTGGAGCAAGGTCATTTCTGATTCCCAAATCTACTAAGTCCAACCGGGCATTCAAACTATCTTTCGTCTTCCAGGGAATATTCAAGAGGGTGCCTATAAAACTTTCACAAACATTTTTCTCAATATGTATCACGTCTAGGTAAGGCCTAAACTCAAGATGCTCCCAGTACGGTGGATAAAAAATATTGACCTTTTCTTCCATGGACCATCACAATGTATTATGTCCTTGCCTTCATACTCTCCCAACACCACTCTCAATTTCATAACCTTCTTATGAATCTGCACACCACTTAGTGGTGTAGGGGATCTCCTTTGTTCTTTCCTCCTAACAAAATTGACCACATCATCCCGGCATTTACGGTTTCCTTGCAGCCATTTTCTAAGGCCAAGATACACTGTCTTTCTTCCATGTCTTAGCTTTTTGAATTCTGTCTTCTCCTCACAAATAGGATATGCTTTGTGCCCCTTCATAACATACCCCAATAAATTTTCACAGGCTAGAAAATCATAGATCGTGCAAAAAAGCATGGCACGCAATTGAAACAACACATTCATATGGGCATCAAATACCAACACCCTTTTCTTCCCACAATATCTTCAAATCATCAATCAGTGGTCGCAAATACACATCAAACTCGTTCCCAGGTTGTCTAGGACCTGAGATTAATAGAGGCATCATAACATATTTACATTTCATGCACAAATAAGGGGGATACTTATATATAACCAACATCACGAGCCAAGAACTATGCTTCGATAAATTATTACCAAATGGATTCATCCCATCAGTACACACTGCAAGGCATAAATTTCTAACTTTTGAACCAAATGAAGGATATCGCTTGTCAAAATTTCTCCATTGTTCACCGTCTGCCGGATGTCTTATCTTGTCGTCACTTCTTTCCCCCTCTCTATGCCATCGTAAGTTCTTTTCATCTTTTGAATTTGTAAATAACCTCTTCAACCAAGGAATTAAAGGAAGATACCACATACACTTCAATGGGACCTTCTTCTTCTTAGCCAAACACCCATCATCATCATTCCTCACACCCTTATATCTTGAATGTTTGCACATGGGACATTCAAGCGCATCTTTCAAATCACCGTCATACAACACACAATCATTAGGACATGCATTTATTTTCTTGTGTTCCAAATCGAGGGAACACAATATTTTTTAGCCTCGTAAAAGTTTTTTGGTATTCCATTCCCTTATGGAAACTTATCCTTTAGAAGCTTTAGGAGTGAATTCACACTTGTATCACTCCAAGAACTTGTAGCTTTCAAATTGAAAACCTCCATAAAAAAGGAGATTATGGTAACCTTACTTTTACATTTCGGATACAGTGGCTTATCTTTTTCGTCGAGCAAAGCTCTCAACATTTTAGGCTTCCCCTGAAAATCTCTTACAATGTCATCGAACATAGCATTAACGGTACATTTGTTTCCATCTACCTTGTCAAACCCACCACCATTATGTCGTTGCTCAACCTCTCCATGAAATGTCCATACAATGTAACCTCCGTCAAATCTGTTATTCAGCAAGTAAAATCTAACAAGGCCAGGATCATCAAACCATTCACGTCACAAGCATATTTTGCATGGACAAAGTATCCTTTCCTCTCAACTAAAGGCATAATCAAGAAACGAATCAATAAATGCAATATGTTCACCACTCCCTCTAGCTACACTTGGATAGCTAACCATTTTTTCTCCATGCGAGCATCGATTCTCGGTCTATTGTATCTAAACAAAATAATACAAATAGTAAACAAATATTCATTGTTCAAACATAATAAAAATAAACACAATCAATTTGCTACACAATACTAAAAGTGTCATCATGTGTACGTATGTGCATATGTATGTGAATCGATCCACGTCTATTCTGATAGCCCGTTTATTCATATGTATGTGTATATGTATGTGTACGTATGCACGTACACATACATATGTATGTGCATACGTTGAGCTAGCCCATTTAACCCCTCCACGAAGAATCGGGGTAAGACCATTGCTCCCCTGGATCTTTCTAAGTATCCCAAGGAAGAAAAAATGAAGGATATTCAGAGAGCCGCTGTTATCAAGATGGAAGAACTTGAACTCCTGGAGGCAAAGGTGAAGAGGCTAGCTCCTTCTATCAAAGATCTATTTCAAGAGGGGTTTTCCCCAGCTAAATGAATGAACGCTGTATAATGTTTGGTACCCAAATTGTACTTTTATTTATTAATGAGAATGTCGAGGCCTGTTTGATTTTCGCTCCTAGAAAATGCAAGTTGAGTTCCTTGAAGCAGTGTTGTTAGTGTAAGTGAGCTTTTTAAAAATTGTAATGGGATTTGAGTTGCATGTGCGTATACTTCTTTGTAAATTTTAAATTCTAAGTATTAGTTTCATGCACAACTTTCTTATGTAGAAATGTTATGTTCAGCTTTGATAGGTATGAATTGAAAAATTCAAAGACACAAGTGTTTTACCCAGGTTCAGTGTTTCCACCTTTATCCTGCCAATTTTCTCCACTAGGTTATGATTTCAGGATTAAAAAGTAGCCCATGAGTGCTGCTTAAACATACTACTCGAACCCAGCCTTGGCTGTAAACATTTCCTAGAGTGCCGCTTAAGAGCAATCTACTCGAAGATCATCTAGAGTGTCGCTTAAGAGCAAACCACTCGAACATCCTTTAGAGTGCCGCTTAAGAACAAACCACTCAAATCATCATCTAGAGTACGACTTAAGAGCAAACCACTCGAATTATCATCTAGAGTGCCTCATAAGAGCAAACCACTCTAACATCAGCCGTAGTTGGAAATATTGTCTAGAGTGACGCTTAAGAGCAAACCACTCAAACATCATTCGTAGCCGAAAATATTGTCTACAGTGTTGCTTAAGAGAAATCCACCCATCATAGCTAGTAGTACTTTTTCAAGTTGGTGATGTTCCACCTTCTTGGTACTAGAACCCCATTCATCTTTTCGGGGGCATGGCTTCCTTCAGGATGCGATTCGATCACCCTGTAGGTTCCTTTCCAGTTTGTAGCTAACTTTCCTTCAGGTTCCTTTCTGCTTTTCTCATTTTTCCTTATTACCATTTATCCCGGGTTGAGCAACACCTTCTTTACCCTCCTATCATTGTACCTTCTGACCCTTTCTTTAATTTTAGCCTCGTGAAAAGAAGCTAATTCTCTCTTTTCTTCCACCATGTCCAAATCCAGACATCAGTTTTGCTGATTACTTATCGCATCTGCCGTAGCCATCATCCTTTTGGCTAGGAACACCTATCTCCGTAGGGATTACCACCTCCAAGCCATATACTAGGCCATAAGGTGTTTCACCAGTAGTGGAAGATTCAGTTGTCCGATATGGCCACAACACATTAGGTAATTCCCATATCCAATTACATGTTTTCCCCTCGAGCTGCGCTCATATGCCATTCACTATCGTCTTGTTGGTCACCTCCACATGTCCATTGGCTTGGGGGTGGTAAAATGATGTCACATTTTACTTCATATGGTACTCCTTGCACCACTTCTTGAAGGGATCTTGGAAAAACTATGTTCCATTATCCGTGATGATCGTCCTTGGAACGACATACAATATTCTTCTAGCAAAAGGAAATAACCGGCTTTCCCATTATGTTTGTCAATGACTTCGTCTCTACCCTTTTTGTGAAGTAGCCAATGGTCACTATTAGGTACTTGAATTTTCCTGGCGCTTCTGAAAAGGACCTACCAGGTCGATCCCCATTTATCAAAGGGCCACAAGCTATAAATGCTTCTCATCTTCTCTTAGGAGAAACTTGTTATAGGGGCATGTCTTTGATACTGGTGGCAAGACTGAATGTATCGATTTGCATCTTCAAACATTGTTGTCCAATAAAATCCAGCTTAAATGAGCCTCCTCACCACTGATCTGGCTCCCTGGTGGCTGCCGTATACTCACTCGTGGACCTCCCTTATGAGATAATCAGTTTCTTGAGGGTTAACGTACCGAAGCAATGGTTGCAAATGACCCCTTCTATATAACACTCATTCCTGCAACACATACATTGGAGATTTCAATCTTATCTTTGTAGCATTAACTTTATTTTCTGGCAGGACACCCTCTAAAAGGTATGTCACGGATGATGTTATCCAAGTGTCTTCCACTTCCACCACCATAATTATAAGTTCTTCGAAACTTCGTTTGACTAAAGTTTCCATGAGTAATTGCTTCTGGGATTGGGTTCCCATATCTGAAGAAGCGAGCTTGCTTAAACCTTTGCTTTATGATTGTTTTCCCTCGGGACTTGCGTTAAAGTTTAAGATTTAATAGTTTTCAATAAATTTTGCACTGCCTTGAGGTATCTTTGTAGGTTACGCTCACTGACTTCATATTCCTCGTTCACCTGTTGAACCACGATTTGAGAATCACTTAAAACCTCCAAGTCCTCCACCTGTAACTCCCTTGCTAGGCACAGTCCAGTTATCAGTGCTTCGTACTTATCCTCATTGTTAGTTTCTTTGAATGCAAAGTTCAATGCGTAAGGGAAGTCCTTACCATTGGGGCTGGTTAATACAACCTCATCTCCACTTCCTCTGGAGTGTCACAAACCATCCACATATAGCTTCCATACCTCCCTTTTGCTCGCTTCCACCTCTCGAATGGAGTCCTGATGCTCGAGATGCTCAGTAGTTTCCACTATGAAGTTTGTCAGCGTCTGACCCTTAATTGCAACTCGAGGTTGGTACTTGATGTTATGTTCTCCCAATTCCACTGCCCACTTCATTATTCTTCCGGAGATCTTTGTTTCAATAGAATCTTCCGAATTGGGTGGTTTGTGATCACCACTATCATGTGCCCCTAAAAGTAAGTAGGGTCTGAGTCTTCTGGCTGCGTGTACGAGGGCTAGAATTAACCTCTCGAGGACAGTGTACCTCATCTCCGGCCCTTACAAGGCATGAATGACAAAGTAAATTGGGTATTGCACCTTTTCTTTCTCTTTTACCATGGCCGCACTAATTTCCAAAGGCAATGCAGAAATGTACAGATATAGTGTCTCATCATTATCCAGCTCAATCAAGGTAAGCAGTTTTCCCAACTGCTCCTTCAACTGCTTCAATGCCTCATCACATTTGTTATTCCACTCAAATTTCTTTGTCCTTCGAAGGACATCAAAGATGGGTAGGTGTTTCTCCGCCCCCTTTGATAGGAACCTACTCAATGCTGCTAGAGACCTTGTGAGCTTTTCCACATCTTTTATCGATTGTGGAGTTCTCATTCACATCAAAGCTTCAACCTTCTCCGAGTTTAAATCAATACCCCTCTATGAAACCATGAATCCAAGGAATTTCCCTGTTCTTACACCGATAACACATTTGGACGGGTTCAACTTCATGTTAGCCCCTTGAAGCCTGCCAAATGTTTCCTCCATGTCTTTTAAGAATTCTCCATGACTTCTGCTTTTGACAACCATATCATCCAGATAGATCTCCATATTTCTCCCTATTTTCCCCCTGAGCAGCTTATCAACCAACCTTTGGTAAGTAGCCCTGGCATTTTTAAACCCGAACAACATGTTCTTATAACAGTATGTGCCCACATCTATAATAAATGATGTTTTCTCCTTGTCCTCTTCTAAAATTTGTATTTGGTGATACCCTTTATGCGCATCAAAGAAGGCCACAATCTGATATCTGGTGATGGCTTCCATCAACTTGTCGATTGGTGGCAACGAGTAACTGTCTTTGGGGTAGCATTTATTCAAATCGATAAAATCTATACACACTCGCTAAGCCCCATCATGCTTTGGAACCATAACTGAGTTAGCTATCCATTCGGGGTGGAATGCCTCTTTGATGACATCTACCTTCAACAACTTCTCCACCTCTTCTTTAATTGCTTCAGCCCTTTTGGGAGAAAACATCATTCTCTTTTGCTTCACTGGCATTATCGAGGGGTCAATATTCAACTTGTGTAGTGCAAGACTCGAAGGTACTCCGATTAGGTCAGAGGTATCCCACGAGAACATGTGCCCATATTTTCCCAACATGTCTTTCAACCTTTCCTTAATGTCTTTGGGAATTAGCTTCCCCAAAGCTACTGATCCCATGTCAAGAATAAGTATTTGTATTGTATTAGATAATCCTACATCTATATGCACTGTTTCTACATCTCTTTGCTTTCTCGCTTCTTATATTGAAGTAAGGTTACACTTTTGGGCCACAGTCTAATCTCCTCGAATGAACGCCACCCTATTTTTGGTGTGGAACTTCATCATAAGGGGATAGGGTGACCAGACCGCTCAAACCTGGCACATCTGTGGCCTTCCTAAAATCACATTGTAGAGGGAAGGGGTATCCACAACATCAAAGTTACACCTAATAGTCACCTCTTTGTCACCATCAACTGAGCGAACGGACAAGGTTATCTCTCCTAGGGGAAATATCGGGTTTCCCGAGAATCCAGATAAAGGTGAGGTTGACTTTTTCAAGTTGTCACGCACTATATCCAACTGATCAAAGAAATTAGTAATACCCCACTTCTGTCATCAATGAATACTCCTATTATTAAAGATGTTCCAATAATTGCCAAAATTACCATATAATCTGCTTGAGTGTTTGATCTGCTGGCACGCTTCAGCTTCCAAGAAAGTGACCATCTCATCTGGTCGAAACTTTTTGTGGTTGGGTTCTTCCGTAAGGAACTTTCGAGCAAATGCTTTTATCACGACATTTGAAGATCTCTCTCCCACCATGCCATTGATGCCATTAATCACTCTTTGAACGGGTGGGTTTTCCCTATTTTTGGTTATCCTGATTGCCCTCATATTGCTCCTGGGGTCTTTCGTGCCTTTCCTCTTGCCCCCTATCTCAAACCACCGGCTCTCGAGGCCTGCTGTCTCCCCTACCCACGTTGTTTTGATTGTTCCTCATATAAGGTTGTCATTGGTTCATTCGAGGCCTTGAAGGTGCAACCTAATTCCGAAGCCGTTGCCCTTGAAATCTTCCTTCCCGCTCACACCTCTCGATCTCCATCCTCAACTGTATCCAGTCATTTGTGTCATGGCCATAATCCCTATAATGATCACAATACCGGTTTGTTGCTCTCTGGGCCACCACCGAGTTATGAAAATTCTGCAATGGTGGGGTGGTCGGAACAATCCTCAATGTATACTTAAGATCTGTGCAGGGGTTCTCCCTCCAAGTGTAGGTGGCAAAGAAACATATCTCTTGAATGATGTTCTTATGGGCTCGACTGGCCTTTTCCCTCTAGGGTCTACATTTCTTCCTATTTTCTCTGTAAGGCTATCTCTTTTCTTTCTGGTTGCTTCTTCTACCCTCAACTATTGCTCTAAAACTATTGAAGTTTTTGCAAGGTCTTAGGGGTATTAGTACTTAGCTTCTTGTATAATTACAGGTTCTGCATCCCCAAAAAGTACCTCTGGATCACTTTGTTCTCTGTTGTCTCTATAACTCTCAAGCTCTCGTCCACGTATCGATGATAGAAAGCCTTTGTGATCTCCCCTTTCCTTTTCTTTGTCTGATAAATCTCTAATAATTTTTTTGTGAATTTCTTCTTCTGCACATACTCGCCTAATAACGCTCGACTGAAGTCTCGGTAAGATCGGAGCGAGCCCCTTGGAAACTTATTGAACCACTCTTGTGCCTTTCCTCGCAGGTAACTTCCTACATGCTTACATGTCAACTTCTCATAAAAATCCCTCAAACTCATCAAGCCCAGGAACATCTGGATGAATTCTCGAGGATCAGTCTCACCACTGTATGTGGGGAGTCCCTCCGGAGGTTTTACTTCTATTGGCCATCAAACCCTCGTAATCACTGAGCTGAAAGGGGGCCTTACAGCTTGGGCCAGGGGCCTGATCAACCTATCCAACTCCCTTTTTAGGGATTCACTTGCATCCGATGGGGGCTCCTGTTGCTCCCCCCAGCAGGTTCAGCCCCATGTCATGATCTCCTAGTTGTGGTGGATAAGGAGGTTGAGTCGCCAAGGAGGTTGAGTACCCAGGGTTTGTCCAAGGCCATCCTAAACTCGGGTATGCTAGTGGTTGTGGTAGCTGGCCTTATGGATTGTAAGGCCCCTGACTAGTCATCATTCCTTGAATTCCCATACTTCCATGTCCTTGAATGCTAGAGGAAGCCATCATCACATATGACGTCCTTATCCCAGGCCGGGCGAGGGCAGGAGCGGATGGGGCTAGTGGGGGCAACAAATATACTAGTCGTTGTGAGTAACCTGGAATGGAAAGGCTGAGGCCTAGCTTGCAATGGCTGGTAGGTTATCGAAGGTTGAGAAGCCCATCACATAGCTATTCCTACAAGTGGGGGTGGCAGTACTTTATGCCTGACTCTGTCATCCCTCGGGAGGGGGGGTAACTCGATACCCTGTCGTGGCTATGACCTGAGCTGCCTGTTCTACATCTTGGTTTGGGGTTTCCCTCCTCGCATTCTAATTGCCTTTTCATGCGTTGGCCATAGGCTTTCATATAAGAATCTCCTGAAACATCCGTAAACCTTCCGTCCCTCGGGTCAGCTGCCCCCTCAAGTAAGGGCTAAAGGTTTCTCTGTTCTTGCTTTTTCCAGTCGCCTCGAGGACCCTAGCACATCCTCCTGAGTTGGTGTCATGGTACTTGTGATGAATGCTACGGAAGTTTGCCCCCCCTCGTTATCCACCATTGGAAGAGGCTCTGCACGCAATTTGGTTCTTGGTACTTGATTAGACATTTCATGTGCCTCTTGAGGATTAGCCATGTCGATGTCCTCGACACGGCCTTCGTTACTTGCTCCTGAATCCTTTGCTCTTGACTTTCGAGAAGTTCTGGCTTCCGTATTCTCGAACCTTTGCGGAGCCCATGCCCCTGTACCTATTTAGCCTTTCACTCTTTTTAATAATCGTGGACATAAGACCTCAAAACCCTTGATCTGGCATAGTCTTCCCCACAGTCGGCACCACTTGATGCGTCTCGAACGACCTACCAGTTCTTGGGCTTGAGTTCCTCTCGAACCAACCTGCAACAAAATTGTTCATGGGGTTCCAAGGGTCAGTCCTCTGATACCTAAGTCAGTCCAATAGTCCAATGTGATTGAGATAAAATGAATTATGAATAAGTGTGTACCTTGTATTTGTACTCTGTGTACTAAATAACAGCTTCATTAATTATTGCCCTTAATTTCTTGCAAATACGGTAATTATTCTAGAGTATTAAATAATACCCTAGTTGGACCGCCACACCTATGGCCCAATGCCCTTCTCGGGCTCAACCTCTATCAGATTCATATATGTTTTTTTTCCATCGCCCCTAATAACTTGCAGAAAAGTTCATTACATGTGAGCTAATTTGTTTGAATTCATTACTCATTTTAGGAATGGCTACAATCCAACACATACGAACAGTTAAAAAATCCCAGGGTATGATTTTAACTCGAAAATAGGTACTATTAAAACATAATATAAAGATTCATGAAACCTGCTGTCCAAAATACAAGAAGAAAGGGCCATGGGGATATTTGCCGAATTTCTAAAGCCATTAATCCTATTGAGATCACCAGCTCAAAAGACAATTACTCAAAGAATTAATAATAACCAGAATCAAAATTACTCAAAGAATCAATACTAACCAGAATTGATTTAATTACACAAGTTTGGGAGAACGGGGGGTCAAAAAAAATAAAATTAAATGAGAATCGAAACAACATAATGTGAATAAGTATCATCGTTTCATACCATAATAAGAGTTGATTTTGTTTACGAAGTGTCTGACATTGGAGGAGATGAGAGCCTCTTTGCTCAGATGATCAATTGAACACGCTTCAAGGGTACACAAGGGACTGGAAGAGAACACTGAGAGGAAGGGTTAATTTCTTGACCTAAAAATTTTGACCTTTTTTACTTTTTCTTTCTAGGGTTCAAAAACTACAATTTTGGAGTTTTAATTTTGAAAGTTCAGAATTTAGAGGTTCTCAGGGCGGGAATGATTGGTAAAAAGGAGCGCCTTAAAAAAGAATTAAAAATCTCTTACGACGAATAATGAGGTAGTAAATATCTCAAAACAAATCCTACTTCTCTTGAATTTTCTTTTCCCCATCTTCCCATCATGAGTAGATGGGGAAATAGTAATTTTTTAATTGATATTATTTGAGTTTTATGTAATTGAATAAGTATAAATTTGTCTTCCTACATTAGTATTGTTTTTCGACCTGATAGATTAGATTGTTGTGTTCGTGATGATCACTCTATTTAGTTATTCGTGTCAAAGTTTTGTTCTAGATTTGGTTGTACGTATCAGTTTTTATAATTTTTTTGTATTTTTGTTTTTTTGGTTAGTTTTCCATTAATTTGGATGCCTCAGATCTATGTTTTTTAAGGTGTTTACAGTTTGAACAACATAGATCTGCTTTGGGTAAAGTGGTCAAGTGGTGTTGCAGTTCTTGAATATCCCTGTTTGGTGAAGAGATTGATGTGTGATACGCTCCTCTATGCCAAGTGGTCATGATTTTCGCAGGAAGCGAATTATTATCCAGATGGCGATATTACTATTTTTCTTGGATCTTTAATATGTAACAGTACAGACGATCAGTCTGGTTGACATGTAGTTTAGATATCTTTGCAATAGATTAGTTATTGCTAGAGGATAGTTGAATTGGATGTCAATTCCATTTATTGTAATCGATGTTGGGCATTTTCCTAGCAACTATGAATGATTATTTTTTTAAAAAAAAAGTTAGCAAAACTTTCTAATGAGAGTAGGAAAAATCGTTTACAACGGTTTTATAATCAATTACAATTACATCTTTTCCTTCTTGTAAATAAATCAATGTTCATTACTACAACTTCTCTAGTTTATTTGTAAATACATATTTCTTACAACCATTTTTCCACCCTTTTGTAACTTTTGTTTGTACAAGGGGGTATATTCTAGTAGTTTGATATGTAACTTAAATATCATTTCAATATATTAATTATAGAGAAAAGTGCTTTTATAATTTTACCTAGTTCATATAAATTTTTTTTTAAAATAAGAGCACCCGCAGGCGAGGGATATGTATTAGGTTCCCCAGGCCTTTTAATCAACAGCAAAAGCAATTCTTACATCATGTGATTGATTCATGTCCATTAAGGCAACATCGTTGCCTCCAAAAGTCCTACAAACTAAACTATAATTTCGGATGACTATACAATGGTGATCCTAACAGTTTTGCAGTTGCGATCCAAAGGGGAGAATCTCCACCCCTCGTGTTAATTCTCTCCCTTGGCCAGGCAACTGTAAAGAAAGAGATTCCCAAGGTAATCCTGAACATTTCGAGTACCAGAAAAGGAAAATGAAGAACTTAGAGCTGAATATAGCAGCATCCAAGAAGTGGTATGAAACATTGCAGTACCCAAGAAGTCCTTGTTCAGATTTGCTGGGAGGCTGTGAGCATCCGCATGTGTGGAAACTGGTTCCGCAAGAGTGCTGTCCAAGTGGTAAGTAGAGCTGCATACAAATGTAACAACAATCAGCAGTATCATGTCCTGTGAAAGCTCTATTTTATACTTCTAATATGAGGAACCTGCTGCATATCCAACGAAATGAGTCCCCTAATTTGTGGTGGCAAATTATACAGGTTGAGAGGCTGGTTATAAGAAGAGTGGTGTTTTGCTATTGCATTCGCCATAGAGTTACATTCTCTGTATATGTGTCTAAGATCAGCTCCCTGTAGTAATTTATTAATCTTATAAGCCAAATTGAAATGATTCCACTTTGCTGAGTATGGATTTAGAATCATTTTAGTGGCAGAGAGTGAGTCAGACTCAATTGTTAAGGGGCTGTGTCTATGCGGAAAAGATTGAACAGCTACCAGAATAGCTAGAAGCTCAGCATGAAGAGGAGACTCTGCCTCAATTGAGATAGACTTAACAAGAAGAGGGCTACCTGAACTGTCCCTAACAATAATCCCAACAGCAGATGTATGAGGAAACCAAGATGCGTCAGTATTCATTTTTATGGAATTAACCATAGGCTTTTCCCACCAGACTGAGCACAGGTTTGATTTAGGGGGAGGTCTAGGAGGGGGGAGAAGATTTCTAAATGTCATAGGAATTACAATAGAACGGTTCATCTTTGCAGGATAAGAGTATAAAGATAGTTTAAGAAGCTCAGATATCTCTTTGCATATTAGATCAGCAGAGAATGGAACCTGGTAAAAAAATATCTATTCCTAGCCTTCCAAAGCCCCCAACAAATAAGAGATGGGAGCAATTTACAGATCTGTTGCATGCTCTTGGTTAAATCTGGGCAGTACCAACAAGAGTAAAATCTTTGAGACAGAGATTGGTGCTCAGAGAAATTAAGGTCTATTAGAGAAGTCATTTTACTCCATACTAATTTAGCCAGTGTACAGGAAATAAAAAAGTGATCAATAGAATCAGAGTGGCAACACACAGGGCATTTAGAAGCCAAACTAAATCCACAGGTTATCAGAACATTATCAAAAGGAAGGAAAGAATGTAGCAACTTCCAGGTAAAAATTGAAACCTTTTTTTGTAGCATTACATTCCACACATTTTTGGAGATGGGGAAGTTACCTGTATAGTTCATGATGGTATAATAAGCTGACTTAAAAGAAAAGGCCCCCATAGTATTGGGTTTCCAAATGATCCTATCATCTCTATCTTCCACCAGTACAGCATCCTGCAAAAATAATGCAGTATCATTGTCCAGGTAGGGTAAGATTTGCACAAGAATATCAGTTTTATCTCTAATGAATTCAGATATTGTGTACTGCATAAAGGTCTGTAGTACATTGCTTGGGATCTTGTGAATCAGTGGTCCCGTAGGGCACCAGTTAGATGTCCAAGCATTACAAGCACCTCTACCATGTATAATCAATGAATTTTCTTCAGCAATGGACTTGATGTTACAGATTCTTTTCCATGTAGTAGAGGTTCTGTATGAGTCAGGCAAAGACCAAAGCAGTTTTGACCATAGAGTTAGGCCCAACTGGCTTTTCCACCAAAGCTTAAGGGAACAAGCATCTATTATGCCCCTGATAGATCTAAAGCCTAGGCCATTTAGAGATGTTGCCTTAGATAAGTTAGACCATTTTTTCCATGTTTTATTTCTCTTCCCATCAGTTTCTCCCCAAAAGAACTTAGCCAATTTTTTTTCAAACAATCTGATTATATATTTTGTGGGGTAAGTCACTGCCCATAGATGCTGAGGTATAGAATATAAGCAACTCTTGATCAAAATTAATTTTTCCCCCGAGCTTAGCCACTTGTTTTTCCAGTTTTTCAGCTTGTTATCAAATCTTTCCATTAAAGGGTGGAAATATCTATTTAAAGTTCGACCCTTAAAAATTGGGCAGCCAAGATATTGAAATGGAAAGGTTCCCTGTTTCATTTTCAGTACTGATTTCATCTGATTTAATTTAACACTGGTGGCTCTCTTACTTAAATAAAAATCCAATTTGTTGAAATTGAATTTTTGGCCAGAGGTAAGTTCAAAAATATCTAAGAAAGCCTTAATTTTAATCAAATTAGGTTTAGAGGCTTGCATGAAAATAATTGTATCATCAGCATACATGAGATGTGAAATTGGAGGAATTGCAGATGGCATATAAAAATGAGAAATCTTTCCAGTATTAAAGATGAATGACAAACTTCTAGAAAATGCCTCTGAGAAAATGTTAAAGAGGAATGGAGAGAGTGGATCACCTTGCTTGATTCCTCTAGTAGCTGGGAAGAAACCCACAGGATTCCCATTAATAAGAACTGAAAAAAAAAGCTTGAGACAGATTTGAAAATACAGCATTAAGAAAAGGTCCATCAAAACCAAATTTCCTGAGGATACTTCTAAGAAAATCCCAACTAACTCTATCAAAATCCTTTTGTAAGTCTAATTTAAGGATGCAGTTAGGAGTTCTAGCCTTTTTATCTAAAAATCTCACCAATTCCTGTAGGTAGAGGATATTATCTGAAATATCCCTATTTTTCATTAAGGCTAATTGGTTTTGGGAGATTAGGTTAGCCATGTAAGGTCTTAGTCTTTCCATTAATACCTTAGAGCATATTTTATTAATTGTATTAGAAAGACTAATAGGCCTAAAATCATCAAATGTGCTCGGGGTTGGTTTTTTTGGGATCAATGTGATCCATGTACTTGATATACCTTTAGGGATAGGTGAGCCCTGAATGAAATCATTAACTGCATCTATGAGGTCCTTTTTAATTATACTCCAGCACTTAGAAAAAAAAATTTTGGTAAATCCGTCGGGACCTGGACTACTATTATTGCTTAATCCCTTTAGTACTGCCTCAACCTCTGATTCAGAGGCTGGTTTTGCTAAATCTAGATTATCTTGAGCAGTAATTATATTAGGAATTTGACTCAAAAAATGGGCATAGTATGTATGATTGGGATCTTGATCAGATTCAGATAACAGATCAGAATAGTATGCAATGGCTTCAGTTTGGATTTCAGGTTGAGAGTTTAACCACTGGCCTGTTCTATTTTTTATCTTTAAGATCCTCAATTTACAGTTCTTCTCTTGTACAACCTTATGAAAGAATTGAGTATTATTGTCCCCTAATTTATGCCATTTCATTTTTGCCTTTTGTTTCCAAAATTTTTCTTTTTCTTTTTGAGCTCTCAATAGTAGTGCTGTTTTCTGGTTTAATTTAATGAGTTCAGATTGAGAGGGGTTTAAGTCAAAGATTGTTTCCTGAATTCTGAGTGATTCTTCTGCATGTAATAGATTAGTATCAATATTGCCAAAACACTCCCTATTCCAGATTTTAATCTCCTTTTTTAACCTAATTAATTTGAGGAAAAAACCTAAAATTCCTTTTTCTCTAATGTGTTTATCCCAACAGTTTTGAACAAGTGTGAAGAAATCAGGACGGTTAAGCCAAACATCAAGGAATCTAAAAGGTCTTGGGTTCAGATTGGAGAGATTTGAAATATTTAAAAGAAGGGGGGAATGGTCAGAGGTTTGTCTATTTAAAATCTGTATAGAAGAGGAGGGAAATTTCTGATTCCAAGAAATTGTACTAAGTCCTCTATCTAACCTTTTGGAATTGGGATTTCGAAGTCTAGAATTACACCAAGTAAAAAGGTTTCCCGCCGTGGTAATTTCCTGTAATCCTAAGGAATTTATCCAACTATTAAAGTCACTAATACTACCTCTGGCAGGAGTGCTAGGGCCTCTATATTCAGAAACAGAGGTAATAGAGTTAAAATCACCAATATAAATAGTTTCATTCTGACTTACAGCTGACAAATCTCTCCATAATATCTTCCTACCCTCTCTATTTCTAAGAGCATAAACAAAAACAGCATCCATATGAAGGTTTAGAGAGCCATGGGAGATATTAACATGCAGGTACTGTTCATGAGCAGAGATAAGATTAACTGAAAAAGAACTTGCCCACATCAACCATATTTTGCCATTAAAAAGAGTTAGTCCATCAGCAAATTTAAGTTTATCCTTATAAGATTGAAATTTTGAGTTATCATGCATAGGTTCTATAATACATAAGAATTGGATCTTTTTAATCCTGATCAGGTTTAGTAGTCTTAACATTGATGTTTCCATACCCCTTAGATTCCAAATCAAAAAATTAATTGAGAGTGGACCTATCATTGTTCACTAGACTTATGACTTTTTGTTGAAGACCTAAGCATCATTTTGTTAATTTGACTGAAATAATTAGTCTTCTTTCCTTTAGACTTACCTGATTGCAGATTTTGTCCCTGAAGTGGAGTTGAACTTGAGCTAGCTTGAAGGTTTAGATCATCCTGGTTCTGTTCTTGAGTAGTGCTGTCAAGATCTTCCTGCAAAACCAAAAACCTGTTCCCTAATCTATCCAGAAGAGAGGGAGATGTCCCCTTCTGCATAGACAGATTGGAAAGGGAGGTTCCTACTTGGATATCATCAGAAGCATAAGCTATAGGGATAAAATTCCTGAAAGCCGTTTTCTCTAAAAGTTTGTTTATGGAATTGTCAAGTGGGGCCTTAGAAGGGGAGCTAGACTGCATGATTTCAGAATTGTCTGTAGTTTGCAGAGGTAGAATAGGAACCTCTGGATTGGTATTAGTATCCATATTAAGAGGGGATACAGGCTTGGGATCAGTATTAAGTTCCAGTGGATATTCAGTAATTTCTAAGTCATACTGATCTTCATGAGATAGCATGGGAGGAACATCAAATTTTTTCCCCGTGGCTTTCCAAAGGGGATGTGCCTGATGTATTACATTCTCAACATTAATAGTAGTAGCATTTGGTGGAAAAACTCTACACTAAGGTTTGGAGTGGCCCAATTTAAAGCAGTGATCACAATATAAAGGTATGTCCTCATAATCAACCTGATATTTCCTGTTATTTGTCACTGAACCTAGCCTGATGTGAGTACTGATAGGTTTTTGTAAGTCAATTTCAATGCATATTTTGATGGCCGAAGGTCTAGTGAGCATATCTGTTGCCATATCAGTTTTAATGTAGCTGCCTAAACTATTTCCAATTGATTCAATGGCAGCCGAATTATAGTAGTACAAGGGGACTTCCCTTTTTGTACACCAAACAGGAACTATGGGTGACTCTTTATGGATTGAGAAATCCGAGGTCCATTTTAACATTTTAAGCAGTATCCCATTAAAGTTCCAAATTCCTTTCATCCAGGCTCTCTGATAATCGTTTAACAATTCGAATCTAATTAGAACATGTTTATAATCAAGGGAGCCCAGTTGGTACTTACCTGTGAAGCCGGCGGTTTTGAAAACTTGCTCCAGTTTCTCCATTGGGCATCTGCCTCTGATGAACTTGCCTACTAGGGCATTCGCGTAGTGCGAGGATAGTTTCTCAATTTGCTCTTCTGAGTATAGACAAGCTACCTCGCCGAGGTGCTCAGATTTAGGGATAAGCTCGGGATTATTGGGTAGCAGCTTTGATAAAGGAGGAGCCTTGTTTTTTAGCACCCCGGCGAAAGAGATAGGAGGTGGAGGAAGTTGTGGACCCTGGTCGAGGTCTAGGACGGCCGGATCTACAAAACCCGACATCGCGGTAGCCGTTAACAGCGCGAAGCTGCTAACGGCTGAGGAGATCCGGCGAGGACCAGGGAGACGGGGATTAATCAGTTAGGGAGAGAGAATTGGGATCGAACGAAGAAGAAAACAGTAGGGATTAGGAAAATGTGGTCCGAATTCGCTCACAAATTCGCACCACAATCGCACACATACACAGTAGTTCAACCTAGTTCATATAAGTGCCACTATAACCTTTTGATAGTTGAAAGTGCTAATAGAACCCCAGATAATTTATGTAAGTGCAATTCTACCTATTCCGGGAAATTAAGACATGAATTTGATAAAAAGACCATTTTACCCCTCTGGAAAAAAATAATAAAAAAAGGAGAAAATTACATTTATACCCTCAAACCCTTTTCTTTTTTTCTTTTCTCCCCTATTTCTTTCTTCTTTTCCGTCATTTTTTCTCCTTCTCCTTCTCAAGAATCCTCCTCCTCCTTCTTCGGGTTGCAGTGGCTTCGCCTCCTCGCGGATCGAGCACCACCAGCGGACGTGAAACTCATTCATACACCACCGATGCAACAACACCAGAGCCACCGACAGAAGTGACACTGGCAGCACGGCTGAAGGCGTCGGAGCTCTGGCGACTGTTGCGAGCAGCTGCGGGTGGATTATGATTAGGGAAGGTGATACAAATAGGTTTCGATGCGGTTGCTGAATCCAAAACCTTCAACATACTTGTTCGCTAACTCCAGATTTGATGTTGCCTGCTAATTAACATTCATAGATTGTGTATTGATTGGAACAGGTTAATCCATTTATGTTGACGATGCCTTCCTAAAAACGAGGACCTTAGCCAACTTACTCGTGACTCGCGGCTGGAGCTGGTGCGTACAGAGCTCCCCGGATGCTGATGAAATTCGGCGGAGTGGGCTGAGGGGGCGCAACTGAGGCTTGCTGGAGAGGACGCGGTTGAAGGTTGGCGCTGGGACTAGGCTTGCCAATGATGGTTGACTGGTGGAGGGGCTGGCTAGGTGGGGTGGTGGTGGGGCAGCTGCAAGCTGGCAGTGGTGGTGGTGCTTAGTGGTGGCACAAGGGCAAAATTGTCCAAATACTTTTAAATTTTAGACCAAAGGGTATTTTAGTGATTTTACATATGGTCAACGTCGGAAATAGTGTCTTAGGATTATATTGGCACTTTCATCAACTAGATAGGATTATTTTTGCACTAAAAAGTATCTGAGGGTTATATTGACACTTATCCAAGTAGGTAGGGTTATATTGACACTTATTTCTTAATTATATCTAGAGGTTAGTTAGGTTGGATATCAATCTCATCATTATAATCGTTGTTGAACCTTTTTCTCAACAACATTGATTTTTAAAAATTACTTTATTGATTTAAATAACTTTCAACTGACTATTCTATACATTAGTTAGTAGTTGTAATGAAATTTGCATGCCGACGATCATTAAAACATATTCATCACTCTGGGGGGAGTTAATCACTCATTCAGTATTTCTTTAGTGTGGTAGGTCAATATTAAGATAACTAAAATTTGTCATCTGCAATATTTAAATATTAATCGTAACACCATTTTTCATTACCTAATTCGTATGCGTCATGTACTTTATTTTTACAGTATATACAAGAATATTCCTCTACAGCTAGCCAATGAAAAAGTCATAACCACGTCCTTTGTGCGCAAAATACTCTCCATGACAACGTCTGGTATGAGAATGTCAAGTCTGGTATAATATCGTCTCATAGTTAAATTTGAATTAAATTATAAAGAATCCAACATAGAGTTTCATATCAAAATTTTAAAAGTTCAAGGGTTGGGTGTGTAATTGTAATAATTTGAATTTTAGACTTGTATATATATTAATATTTCAGCATCTTTTCCAAAAAATTTCTCTTTGGAATCGGTTCATATTCTTTGCAACTGCTCTGCTCTCTCACAAAATCTCAATCGCACACAGTTCACGCAACCTCTCGATTTCCTCCATTTAGTTGTTCATTTCCTCGGTTTTCTTCCTCATTTCTTGTGCGCACTGAATGCAGTGAAGCGGCATTTTTGTTCCGGTGTTTTTATCTATTTTTCGTTTGATTCTTAACAATCCAAGACCGGGAGACTTCCGATTAGTGTTTATCTGTCACAAAATGTGTTGAGATACTTACTACGGTGCGATTTTTGGCAATTTTTGGCGATACTAGGTGCGATTTTTGGCGAAAAACGTGCGATATATGAATCACTGTTCCTCTTCACCCTCTTCTTCCAATTTCTGTTACTGTTCACGGCCATTAACGGTCATATTAGCCATCCATGGCGTTGCCGTCGCCCGCTCCCATCGTGGAGTTGGGCACAGCCACCAATAAGAGCTTCATCCAAGCTCTTACCTCCAAGCCACCGCCGTTATTTTCTTCTCTTCCAGACACACCAAATTTACATCCGATAACTGAATACAAAGGGAAGATTGCGTTTATCCTTCCTCAAGAGGAAGGAGAACGCCTGGCATCTCATTACCAGAACGCACTGGTGGGCAAGTTCAATCGGGGAAAGCCCTCGATGGAGCTTTTACAAATTGCTTTCAAGTCAATCGGATTTAAATCTAAATTCCAGCTTGGCTCAATTGACTATCGTCATGTGCTAATTAGGTTTCAGGATCCTGAACACTATCAGCGCTGCTGGATGAAGGGACAATGGATGATCCAAGGCGCAGTGATGAAAGTGCAGAAATGGTCACCCGAATTCTCACCAATAGCTGAATCTTCGATTGTCCCGGCGTGGGTAACGATTCACAAACTTCCTCTTCACTTTTATAATACCTCTGCTATTATTGGATTGAGTAGTCAGATTGGTAGATTTTTAAAAATGGATGCTGCAACTGCAGCTCTAACTAGACCTTCGGCTATTAAAGTCTGTGTCGAAATAGATCTTCAGTCTCAACTACTAGCTTCAATAGTTGTAGGTATAAGGAATAAGGTTGCTGATTATCCAATAGAATATGATGAACTGCCATACTATTGCTCCCACTGCAAGATTGTTTGACATAATCAGGATAAGTGTACTTTTCTCCACCCTGAGCTAAAAAGGAAGGCCACTGATACTAAACTAAAAATTGGAAAGGTGGACAACAACACTGCTAAAATGGTCAGTAACACTCAGGAGAATTTAATCGCCGGGAAACAATTACTTTCTGAGGAAATAGCTAAGGATAATGTAGTAGGTTCTTCGGCCCTTACTGTGTCTCAGAAACAAGTAGAATGTCAAGAACAGAGATATCAATCAGTCCATCACCAGGACAACATTTCTAACTTATTTATCACTACTCATAAGAAAAGATATGATTTTTACTCTCTGGATGATATTTCAAAGCCTATTACAAATACTATCTGGAGAAAGAAGAGTAAACAGCCTGACAAATCCCTAGTTGAAGACCTACAGCTAACAAATACTGTGTCCATTTCTAATGCCTTTCATGCTTTAGATGTCTTCACTGAGGAAGAACAAGAAGGAGAAGTTGTGGAAATCTTCCACGAATCTCTGGAAACACATGAGCAAGTAGTACACACAGGTATACCAGGTTCACCAGCAAATAGGTCAGAAGGAAAACTAACTCCAGGTAATAAACAAGATGATAAACCAGATCAAATCTTCATATCAGCAACAAAATCTTCAGCAAAACTAGAGCAGGATCAAGCACAGAATGAGGTATCAACTGACAGACCGGGCAAAGCTGATCAACACACAAATGAGGAACACAATAAGGTACACACAAAGGTTGATACTCCAAAGTCTACTGAATGTAGTGAAAAAGGTAAGGACTCTTTAGATAATATTAGTAAGGCCTTTACTAACAAAACTAGGAAGCTTCGATCCTCACACAAAGCTGTCCCAATGGTTTTTAAATGATTAGATACACAATCATAGGGAATATATTAGTGTGGAATGTTAGAGGATATGGATCATCCCTGTATAGACTAAAAACTCTAAAGATGAACCATAAGATAGACATACTTTGTCTGATTGAACCTTGGCATGATAATCAACATATTCATACTCTAATGCATGCCCTAGGATTCACCAATGCTCTTACAGCTCAAACTGCTAAAATCTGGATTCTTTGGAATCAATCTTTTCACTTAAACTGTATCAGAGAATCTGATCAATTTCTACAAGCTAGAATTTCTGAAGTAGCTACCTCACTTAGTTGGAATTGCTTCTTTATATATGCTAGTGTTCATAGGAATGTTAGGGAAAATCTTTGGCAAGATTTGGGCTCTCCTCAGTCTGAACCTTCCATATATATTGGGGATTTTAACACGGTGACATCAGTTAATGAATACAAAGGAAGGAAAACCACTCCTCATAAAAGCATGAAACAATTTAATGACTTCATCAATAGCTCTGATTTGCATGAAATTACTACTGTTGGGAATTCTTTTACCTGGTCTAACAATCGTGTTAAGGACAGATGTAAAGACCTCATTTTTCAAAGGCTAGATAGGGAACTCTGTAATCTTGACTGGTTGGATCTATATCATAATAGTTCTATCCAATTTTTAAATAGAATCACATCGGATCATTCTCCTCTACTTTTGTCTATACAATCTGCTTCTGAAATGATCCCTAGGCCTTTCAGATATCAGGATATGTGGTCCACTAGGCAAGACTTCAAGGATATTGTGATTAGAAATTGGAATTTAATATCCCCTTTAAAAGGAATGACTGGCTTTGTTCATAAACTGAAGAGGCTTAAAATGGAAATTAAACAATGGAATAGAACCAGTTTTGGGAATGTTAACCAGAACCTCATACATGCTGAGGACAGAGTTTGTGAATTGGAAATAATTTTCCAACAAACTCAAAATGAACAGGATTTAGCTGAACTGAATGAATCAAAAGCCTTATTGCTTAGAGCTCAGAAAGAGAAGATCATTTTTTTAAAACAAAAGGCTAGACTAAATTGGCTTAAGTTTGGGGATACTAATACTAATTACTTTCACCGTGCCATTAAGGAAAACAGAGCCAAATCTAGAATTAGCAAGATTAAGGATGGCTTAGGCAACTGGATTTCTGACCCTAACCTGATTAAAGAAGAAGGCATCCATTTTTACAAGGACTTATTAAATGAGGAATCCCCTCCAAAATTAGGATCCTATCTTAATTATTTTCTGAGTGAGATACCAGTGGTCATTTCTGAAGAACAAAACTAAATGCTTCTTCAACAGTTCACAATCCAGGAACTCAGACATGCTGTATTCGACTTGAACAAAAGTAGTGCCCCTGGATCTGATGGTTTCTCAGGTAGTTTCTACACAACTTTTTGGGAAACCATCAAAAATGATTTGTTAGATGCAGCAAATGATTTCCTGGTTTCAGGAAATATTCCCTTAGCTATATCTAGCACCTGGTTGGCCTTGATCCCCAAAAAACCCATCCCAATCTCCTTCTCCGATTTTAGACCAATTAGTCTATCTAACTTCATTAATAAAGTGTTTTAAAAAATGCTAATGGAAAGGATCAAACCTTTAATGCATTCATTAATTTCTCTTGAACAAAGTGCTTTTATCAATGGTAGAGATATTACTGATAATGTGTTGCAAATGCAGGAATTGACAAGAATTTTAAACAGAAAATCAAAGGCACATAATATAATTGTGAAACTTGACATGCAAAAGGCCTTTGACAGAGTGTCATGGTCTTTTCTAAATTCTATACTTCTTCATTTCAGTTTTCATGGAAACTTTGTTAAAATAATACTGAGTAATATAACTTCAGCTCACTTCTCTGTCTTAATAAATGGAGTCACTTCTGGTTTTTTTAAATCTTCCAGAGGACTAAAACAGGGAGATCCCCTATCCCATTTTCTTTACAATCTGGTATCTGAGGCTTTCTCAAGGGTTCTTAAAAGGATGATCAACACTGGTTATCTCTAACATTTTAGTTTACCTCAATCTTGCTCAACTGTTACTCACTTGATGTATGCTGATGACACAGCAATATTTCTCAATGCCAAACCTACAACTCTGAAGAGGTTTAAAAGGTTTTTAATTGCTTATGAACAAACTACTGGTCAAAAAGTTAATTTTGGGAAGTCTGAATTCTTTGCTTCACATAAAACCCCTCCTCACATCACTATTTCTGTTAAAAGAATACTGGGAATGAAACAGGGTTCTTTTCCCTTCAAGTACCTAGGAGTGCCTGTTTTCTATGGTCGTAATCTGCAGGTATACTACAAGCCGATGCTAGAGAGGATGGAGAAGACAATCAACAATTGGAAGAATAGATGGCTCTCTAGTGCTGGTAAGTTAGTACTCATAAACCATTGCCTAATTTCGATTCCTACTCATATCTTCTCTGTTTTGAGCCCTCCCAAGATAATCCTAAGGAAAATAGAAAAAATTGCTTCAACATTTTTCTGGTGGAAACTGGACAATACTGATAGGAAAAAATGGAGATCATGGAAAAACATGAGTTTACCAATTGATGAAAATGGCATAGGCCTAAGAGATATAGGAGCAATAGTAGATGCATTCTCATGTAAGCTATGGTGGAAATTATAGGCTAACAAAAATCAATGGACTTCATTAATATGGTCACTCTCCAACTCTTATAAAACATCTCATACTTGGAAAAGAATCTGCCGAATCACTGATAAGGCTAACAGTTACTCTAAAGTGATATATGGACTGGGAGAGTGCTCTTTCTGGAACTCGAACTGGACTGGTGTGGGGGCCCTTTTCTATGAATGGCCTGACGGGCATAATATTCCTTTTGAGGATATCTCCCTGAGGTATTTCATACAAAATAAAGCTAATCTCCTACCACAGCTGGAGCCACACCTGGCTACCAATATATTTGCCATTTTGCAGGTTGCAGAACTGGACTATCATCATGAGGATAGAATGATTTGGACTCCAAACATCAACGGTAGTTTCACAGTAAGCTCGGCCTACCACACTCTCAGGCGTCGAAAATTCAGAATCAGACACCTTTCTAAGGTATGGAGTAGTTTTATCACTAGGAAAATGTCAGTCATTTTGTGGCGTGCAATCAATTGCATCCTGCCTTTCGACAACATTTTAGTCAGGCTGGGTTTCCAAATTGCATCTATGTGCCCTTTGTGTATGAACCACACTGATAACTTAGATCATTTTTTTAATTCATGTTCATTTGCTATTGAAGTTTGGGAAAGAGTGGCTGATCTGATACATCTGCACCTACCTTTGTTTGAAAAATTGAAGCACAGAGTTGACTACTTCCTATCTTTTAAAGCTGATACAAAGATCCATTCTAATATTATCACAGCCTCACTCTTGGTTACAATATGTATTTTGTGGGTAAAGAGGAACAAAATCATTTTTGATAATGAATCAGTCTCCCCTACAGCCTGCTTACATGAGATAAAATGCATCATTCATGATATATTTACTGTGCATCACCAATCTGGTAACATAACCAGGAATAGGTATTGGATAGAATCTAACATTATCCCTAACATTCACCCCAAGAGAAGGAAACCTCTAATTGCTGTAACTTGGAAGAAACCTTCCTCTGGACTTAAGTTAAATACAGATGCCTCATGGAAAAAAACTGGTTTGGCTTCTTCGGCTGTAGTGGTTAGGAATATGTTCGGGAATGTGGTTACAATGCGAACTAAAACTTTCTAATCCCCTACACCACTACATGCAGAATTGATAGCTATACAATTTGGATATGAAATATGTGAAGAACTAGATATCGCAAATGGTGAACTGGAATCTGACTGTTTAACTGCTGTTAGGGGTATACATAATCCGATGACTGCCCCTTGGAGGAATTTCTCTATTTGCAGTACTCTTAGCCTCCAGCATATGAAATTCCCAATTACACACATTCACAGAGAGGCTAATAGTGCTGCGGATTACTTGGCTAAATACTCATTACAGAATAATTTACAAGGGAACATAGATTTTCAGTTGGCACCTTCTGTGCTCAGAGGTCTAATTTCACTAGACAGACTTGGTTTACCTTCCATACGAGTAGGCTCTGGATCTTGACATGCTCATTTACTCTAGTTGCTCTTCATTTACTATATGCAATCCACTATATGGACTCAAAATTGTCGTTACTTCCTGTTTCTGGAATGGAATCTACGCTATTTTTCTATTTTTGCCTCAGGATGGATTGTGCCCGACTCTGATGGAACACGAGGAAAATTACCACTGGACTCAGACAATCTATACTACTCTAGACCAACTCTTCTGGACTTAGAAGCTCGACACATCTCTCGGATAGAGATATACTCTTCTGGATGTTCTTAATCTTCTTTCTATAGCTTCTTTCCTGTTGATTTCCACGGACATACTGGGGTTTTGAGTTGCTCGATTCGCCGACCTGTTTATGGAAAACATTGGAAAGTTATCTATAGAAAGGTACTAACTCTAGTTTAGCTTCATTCGCAACCAATTTTGTTTCTGAATATTCACATTGATCTCTGATCATCATACGGATGATCTTTTGTATACACGTATGAATCTTTAGGCTTTTGCCAGCTTTATGGTTTGGGGAGCCAAATACAAATTTCCCCCATAATTATTTAAAAAAAAAGATTAGTGTTTATCTGCAAAAGTAATGTATTCGCGAGGTTTTTTTGTGCGTATTTTGGTGTTTTCTTCAATTGTTTAAATTTGTTTTATGCATGTGATGTTCTATTGTTCTTGTAGGTTTCCTGAGTGTTTATTGTGCTTATTTTGTGCTTTTCGTTTGATTATGTAGTTTAATCTTCCTTTACTGAGTTGGATTTGAAGTTTCTAGGGTTTTTGTTCTTCACTGTACTCATATTTGGGGATTGATCTATTTTTTTGTCTTTATTAAGTAGTTCTTAGTGATTTCATGTTTCATTGGTTGTGTATGATGTTATTCGAGTGCATTTCTTTGAATTTTGCAATGATTTTGTTTCTATTTTGAATATGTGTGATATTTTAGGGTTTCCTTAGGTTGTGTGTTAAAATCTGTGTATTTGTTGTTGCATGTAGATGCCGAAGAAGATTAATGCTAGTGAATCACTAGATGATGTTGTTCTGGACATTGCAAAGACCTATGTTGAGCCTACTGAATGTAGTAATGCTGCTATCAATAAAAATGCAAAGAAAAAAGCATCTTCTCAATGTATTTCCTGTTTGTCTGTATTTTTGGCGGGATTGTTTTATTTTATTTCCATATTTAATTATAAGCTGTGGCTGCTCAGTTTTTTATTGATGTTGTGATTTTATGACATGATGTAATATAGGTTTCTGTTGATGTTTTCACTTACACTATCTTCATTTGGTTTATTCTAGGTTTAGCCTAATAAATGTTATGTTTGGTTAAATGGCTATGTCTTTGTAGAAAACTTGTTGTTATCAAATCTATGGTTTTTTGTGTATAATGGTGTTGATGATATACCTTTATGGTGTGGTTTGCCTAAAGTGATTATCAACGAGATTTGCAAATGGTCGTTATTTGTCTTTGTAATTTACTATTAAGAAGGAATGAATGTTGATCTTCGAATGGGATGTTTTAGCATTCCCCATAGGTAACGAATGTGATGGAATGAGTGAATGGTTCAATGATCGTGATTAGATTTGGAAGTGGATATTAATTGCCCCAAGGCTTTATCTTTTTGTAGTTTTAAATTTCTTAGTTTGTTTGATGATTAGCATAGTTACTTGACTTTGCTAGTTATCTTGTCTATAAATTTCATAACTTAGGAAAACCAACCAACTAACCCCCCCCCCCATTTACTTTCATTTTTATATATCTATATATATTTACTTCTAGCATAATATCAACCTTTGAGAGGCACTGCTTGAGCAATATCCCAAATTTTGGCACCGTTGCTGGGGAAGAGGCATTTATTTTTAAGTGTTTAGGTATATTTGGTTGCATATTAGCTAGTTGTTTTATTTTCCACTCCTTGGTGGTTGTTTTTGTTTGGAGTAGGTATTGCTTGAGTTCTTGGTGAATTTTTATCAAGAATCCTTGCAATATGATTTTGGACTTTTGAAAAGAAAAAAAATTGAAAAACAAAATGGAGCGTCTCACCTTGAGGGAACTCATGATGAGAAGAAAGGCTCAACAAGAAAGGTTTTGTAGGATGTGTCATTTTGACCATCCTACCGAGTCTTGCTATTTATTGAGGGAGGAGCACTATGAGGGGAAAGAACCCTTGGTTTCCAAAACCAAGGGCATTATGAAGAGTGCTACCAAGAGGTAGGAGATTGTGGTTTTCAAGGGCAAGAATCTTAAGAATGGTATCCATACAACAATTCTTACAATCTAGAGTGGAGTGGTAATATGGAGTGGTGGTATGAGAATGAGCCGGAAAACCAACAATACGAGCAAAATAGTTGCCATTCACCATCTTATTCCATACCCCAAAACCAAGCCCAACAAGGAAGTTCAAGTTTTACACGTGAGAAAGTTATGAATGCAATAGCAAACTTGAACAACTTGACTAGTGAAGAACTGAACACTCGGCTCTCCCCTAGTGTTGAGGCTATTGAGGGGCATGTGAGGAGTATAATAGAAGTGTTTTCTCAAATGGAAGCTCGTGATTCTAAAAATACACCATCCTAAGTTAAACTCGAGGATTCGGTGAGTGAGGTCACCATGGGAAATGAGCTTGAGTTCGAAGGGGGTGAGGAGTTGGCTGTTGAGGATGAAAAAATGAAGGAAGAGATGATTGTGCTACATTCATTAGCATCGTCACCCATACCCCCACCTAGTAAACCAACTCTACCATTTTTAGAAGTTTTGAGGGAGACAGGAGAGGAGCCAAAAGACTGCCCCAAGCCTCCTAACCACCCAACTCCCTTTAAACCATCTCCACCTCAACAAGACTTTCCTCTTGAAAGTCTTGTACCCCCACCTCTCTACTTTCTTATGCTCATGGTGTAGGGGTTCAAGCCTTCACCATATGGATAACATTAGGGTCATGCCAAACACCTTAAATATACGGAGCTTTGTCGTGCCAATGACGTAAATAAATACAACCTTTATTTTAGTTTTTTTGTTTGGTTTTTGTTATTTTGTTTTGTTCTTTTTACGATGTGTTTTTCTGTGATTTTGTAGCAAAGTGAAGTGCATTGCATTGGAGGAGATGAAGGAATGAGATTCATGAGAAAGGGAAGAAAGCTTGGAAAGTTGGTAAGAAAAAAATAAATTCTTTCTAAGTGCTAGGAAACCCTGTTGTCGCGAGTCGCAACGGATACGTTAGGAATTGCGACGCACAAGGGAGCAAAAATGAACTCCCAGCACCATGTTTTCGCGAGTTGCAACATGGCCATCGTAATTCACAACATGGCCATTGTGAGTCGCGACCGAATAAAAAAAATTGGAAGAATTAAACTCACAGACCTAAGATATCGCGAGTCGGGATGTCTTGGTCGTAAGTCAATGCATCGTGAGTCGAGATGGAGAAACCAACTTTTCAACTGTGCTTAAACACTGCATATTAATTTCTTCTTCTCCACCAAATATTCCCAAGAACCACCATACCTCCATTCATTCCTCCACCATCTTACATATATTTACATATGAAGATTCTTGTATCTCTATAGTACCTTTGTTGATTATAGTATGCCAACTACATCATTGTGACAGTAATTTCTATATTGTATAATGATGCTTGGATATGAGTTGATATATGTTGGATATTTTTATTGGACAATCTTATAGTGGTGATTGCATGATGAATTGGTTGTTCTTCGAGAATACTATGGTTATTAACTTTTGATACTAAACCTAGTATTACAAATCCTTATGTACCTATTAGTTTGATGTTGATCTCTGTGGTGTTAGTCTTGATTAAATGGTGCCAAGGAGATAACATTTTGCTCGAGGGGTGAGTTCTCCTATGGCACTTTCGCTCCCCCTCCCGGCTCGGAAACCAATTTTGGGGCTGATTCCATACAAATACATGGAATTATGCCGCATCACCGTTGACTATGCGAAGAAACAGGTTTCACTCTTTCTCTTACCATGAGTTTTATTGTTCTTGCCTTACATGTTTACATTGAGGGCAATGTAACGTTTTAAGTGTAGGGAGGGGTTAGAGGACTCACATGCATGCTAGCTTGATTTGGAATGTTTTTTGCTACTTTTGATTGGAAAAACATGAGAAAAAGGAAGAAAATTTTTAAAATTTGAAAAAAAGGTTTAAAACATAGAAAATGAAAAGAAAATTTTAAAAAGAAACCCATCTAAGTTGAAAACCTGAGAGAGCAACTTAGGCAACATTGGGGGCCCGGGTAGGTCGAAAACCCAAAAGGGCGACCTAGGCAAAAATGATAGGCTAAATGTGCAAAAAAGGTGAGATGTGAGCCAAAGAAACATGATGTGTGGCTAGGATGAAAACCCGAAAGGGCTCCTAGGTAAAATGAGAGAGAGAAAAAAAAAGGAAAATGCTATGATTTCAATCATTTACCGGTGTTGGAGTCATAAGGTTGCGGTTGTCATATGGATGTATCAGGTAACTCAACATCTTGATACCTCTTTGGATTGGGTAACTTAGCGGGTTGAAAAATGAAGTATGGTTATAAAATTCTTGATTATTTTATACTTCATTTTGGTTGATATATTGGCATTGGGTGAAGTATGTGTTTGAACCTCCTATATGGTTTTGACTTCATTTTGTGTCATTGGATTTTGGTTGATATATTGGTATGAAGTGAAGTATGTGCTTAAACCTTTCATATGGTTTTAACTTCATTTTGTGTCATTGAACTTTGCGATTATCAATTCGGGACTTTGAAGCATTTTTATGGGGAGTGAATTGATAAGTGGTAGGTTTGGTTAGATTTAGGAATTGGGGTTGTGTATGTGAAAAATTCTCATTTGAGCTTTGATTTTGAGATTTACGATATTGATAGTTTTTGTGAGGTTTTGATTAGGGGAATATTAGTTTAGGATGTGGACAAATGAATTCCTTTGTGTGCTTGAACCTTTTCTCACTCGAGGGCGAGTAAGGTTTTAGTGCGGGGAGGATTGATGTGCCCATTTTATATGGTTATATTAGGACTTTTAGGATTCACTTTTGTGCTCTAGATGTGGCATTTTACCTTGAAATTCTCTAAGGAGAGTTAAAAGAGACTTTTACGCGTTTATTATTTTTCTAGAGGATTTTGTCTGACAAGGTAATTTGTTTGAAGATTTTGAAAAATACCTTTGAAGAATTGAAGATAAGTGAAGTGAAGAGGAGGACCTGAAACAAAATGAAGAAAGAAATCAAGATGCTGAAACTTGGCTCGGTCACGACTCGCGATAGATTGGTAGCGACTTGCGACGGACGGGTGGCCAGAACCTTTCTTACCTTTTTGGACTATAAATACTAAATCTTATCCTCTCCTCTTCTAAGCTCTTCTTCTGGGTTTTTCCTTTCTTTCTTTTCTTATTTTTTTTTATTTTAATCATGTCTTTTCATTATCTAGGTTAGTTTAATCTTGGTAGCAATTGATTGAAGCTTCCATATCTATGTAGTAAAAACCTCTATTTCACTCTATCTTGACGCATTTGTTATTTAGCATTCATATGTTTTAATGTGATGTTTTACTTCATTTATATCATGGGTTGTTTGATAATAGGAAGTGTTTGTATAATTTAAGTGCTAGGGTGTTAGGAAAGTTGCAAATTTCTTAACTCATTTGGCATGAAAATCCAAGAACATGGACTTAGAACTTCTAGTGTATAATGTGTTGTAATTCTTGCTTAGTAAGTATGTTAATGTGGATTGTTTTCATATTTATCCTATAGATGCAATGAAAGGTTGAATCTTGAATGTGGTTTGATCTAGGTTTAGCCTAATGAATGCTATGTTTGGTTAAATGGCCATGTCTTTGGTAAAAGACATGTTATCAAATATATGGTTTTTCGTGTATAATGTTGTTGATGATATACCTTTATGGTGCGGTTTGCCTAAAGTGATTATCAACGAGGTTTGCAAATGGTCGTTGTTTGTCTTTGTAATTTACTATTAAGAAGGAATGAATGTTGATCTTCGAATGGGATGTTTTAGCATTGCCCATTGGTAACGAGTGTGATGGAATGAGTGAATGGTTCAATGATCGTGATTAGATTTAGAAGTGGATATTAATTGCCCCAAGGCTTTATCTTTTTGCAGTTTTAAACCTCTTTTCTTAGTTTGTTTGATGATTAGCATAGTTACTTGACTTTGCTAGTTATCTTGTCTATAAATTTCATAACTTAGGTAAACCAACCAACTAACCCCTCCCCCATTTATGTGCTTTTATATATCTATATATATATTTACTTCTAGCATAATATCAAATTCTTATGTTTAAACGCTTAAGAAAATCCCTCTTCTTTGTGGACCACCCCGACTTTCCATTATCTACTTAGTTGTAGATAGGAAGCATTTAGGGCTTATAAATTTAACTTTGAGAGGTACGACAACGACCTCCCAATGTGACCTCTTTTGCTCCTTTTATAGCCTGCCTAGATCGTGGCTTTGCTTTTCTCAGTCTTGCTATCGTATGCTTGATCGTGACTCTGAGAAAGACGGTTCGTGGTTAACACCTGGAAATGATCTATGCTTTTCACGGCTCACGGGTTTCCCCTATCACTGCTTGCATCGCAAGCTGGTCTTGGGCTTGCGGCTCAACGTTTGGGCTTGGTATACACCACTTATGCAATAAGATTTCATGTTTTATTTTTTGTAGTTGTTGGTGTTGATAAGGGTAACGTTGGTATGAAGAAGCAATCAAAAAAGGGTGTGAAGGAGAGTGCTGATGCTGCTAGTAATATTTTTTCCTTTACTTTTAGTTTTTGACACTTTTTTAAATTTAGGATGCAATTTTTTTACATTACGGTATGATGTTTCTTATATTGTAGTTGATTATTTCAAATTTATATCATTATGTTTTTCATGATGCTAATGTCTTATTATCTAGTTTGATTTTTTTGTATCATAGTTGATGATGGCAACAAGAATGTTGTTATGAAAAAAATTGAAATCTGATGTTTGTGACAAAGAAGCTGCTCAGAATGCTTGTGTGGATGACAACATTTTTTCTGGTAGGATTTGATTTTTTTTGTTGAATTTTTTTATAACTCTGCTTTTTAGTTGTGACTTTTTTATGTTTTACCATTCTGATATGATGTTTTTATTTCTTGTGGATGATGAGGTGTTAAGTACTGTTCTTGACACCCAAACTATAAAAAACAACGTTGATGCAAATGTTGCAGATGAGAATGTGGTTGATCCAAAAGAGAAGTCTGGAAGTAAAAAAAAATTAAGATGGTGATGATGATGGGAGCTCTAAGTCAGAGGAATCAAAATCAAGATCTCAAGATTCTAAAAGCGGGGAAGAGGTTGATGAAGCTTGTGATAAAGATGTTAATTTGAGTGGTTCTGATTCTGAATCAAAATTGGAGGTGGTGGTTGTGAAGAAGCCGGCGAGAAGGTTTACAAACCTGACAGTGAAAGGGAAACGTGATGGAAAAGAAGTTGTGTTTTGTGATGCTGATTATAATGTCGATGCAAGGTTTGTTAATATTTTAGATACTATCTATTATGTTAATTAATTTAGGTGTTGTTGATGTTTTTTTATGTGATTATGATGTTTTACTTCCAGTTGTTGATTTTTTAAGTTATGAATGTGATGTTTCATGACTTATCCATTTTCTTTTCAGTGGTGAGAATGGCTTCACTGTAAAGTGTAACTCTAGGAAGATTGAAAAGTTGTCTTGCTCGTTGACTGCAAAACAGATGAAAGCTATGAAAGATGTTGGTTTTGATGGTTTGATGAAAATTGACTTTACTGTCCTTTCTAAAGATATCCTTCCTTACCTCGTTTTTAATTTTAATCCCATTAGCCATGTTCAAAGAATTGGCTAAAATAGGCATTTTTTCAAATGATGATGATGTTCATGGTGGTTTTAGGACTCCCTATCACTGATAAGGAGGTGATTGAGGTTATTTATGCTTGTAAGGGGGAAAGTAGGAATTTAGATATGAGAGGGTTGGAGGGATGAGTTTGGGGTTGATAGGTTGGACATCATTCCTTGTGATATAGGTTCTTTGAAAAGATGATGAACTTAGGTGATGGTGGTGAAGAATTTAAAAAACTGTTTGCCGTGTATATTGTGTGTACTATCTTGAGTCCTACTGCTAGGTGCTTTGTTGATTATAAGCTTCTTCGTCAGTTTGAGGATGTAGGGGAGATTAAGAATTGTGATTGGTGTGAATATGTGTTTAGGAAGCTTTGTAAGGCAGTGAGTTGATACAAGAGTAGTTCCTACACAACAGTGAATGCTTGTGCAGTTGTCCCTTTGATGAGTTACTTGTACATGTTTCCTTTTCAAGGAAAACCATCCCTCACCACAGCTCTTCTTATTCAGCACTTTTGATCAAAAGGTGCATGCAAATTGTTGAGGCTGGTTTGATTCTTGCCTCTTGTCTAAGGATTTATTTACTTTGACCTTCATGGGGAAGTATGTGGGCTTTAGTCAGTGTTCTAAAAATCGGCGCCTAGGCCCGCCTAGGCGGCGCCTAGGCGCTAGGCGCCACCAAAACGCCCGGATTAGCCTCTGGGCGGTGACATTAGGCGTTTTTGCCTCTGGGCGGCGCCCAGACCCGCCCAGACCCGCCTAATCGGGTCTAGGCGCTAATCGGGTCTAGGCGCCCAGACCCGCCTATTTTTTTCCCAATCCTCTGTTTTCTCCCATCTCAAACCCGATCGACCTTCAGTTCTCTTCTCCCAGACGCCGTTTTCTCTTCAGTTTTCTCTTCTCCTCCTCTTCTCCCAGACGCCGATCGACCTTCGTTGACTCGCCGGCCGGGACCTCACCGTCTTCGTCGCCTCGCCGTTTTCGTCACCTTAGTTGGACGGTCGAACCAGCAGCAGCAACGTCAACATCACCTCGCCGTCGCCGAAGCAAACTACCGGCCACCGTCGAGGTGTCGACGCCTCCCTCTCTCAGTCTCTGCAATGTAAGTCTGCAATTATTAAAGTGCCATTGCGTGATGCCTATGATGTGAGTAATTCAGATTAAAAGCGAAGTTAGCAAGAGTTCAGATTGTATTAAAAGCGAAGTTAATCTGGTTTATTTTCCCGCAACAATGGTGGATTCTAGATGGTTAGATATTTCTTTGGACCTTATATGCTTAGATTGTCTTGCTATATTGCTGCAATATCTATATATTTGGGATAAATCTAATTCAGAGTTAAGAATACTCCATCTCATTTTAGAAATAGCAATGGATTTGGAGAATAGTTGAATAGAATTTATGTCACCATTCTTATGGTTCTAAAGCAATTCTGGAGGCCTATTGAAATGACAAGGTTGCTGTTAAGTTAAAGTTAAAAACTGTAATAAATTGTGCTCTTATAGCAGATGCAAGGTCTGGCTAATGCTCTGAACTGAGACTGAGAGTTTGTGGCTTGATGTTTTTATATCTTTGCCTTGTTGAAAGATGAAAAGTTTGTGAAGTTTTTCTCTTCCAAAAAGTGCTGCACTCCTAAAGGAGTTTGTGAAGTTTGTGAAGTTTGTGAAGTTTTTGTGAAGTTTTTCTCTTTGTGAAGTTTGTGAAGTTTTTCTCTTCCAAAAAGGAAACCAGAACTGCATGTTTTCTCCTAACGTATATGTTCATGCTGATGCAACTCTTGGTGTTCATGCTGTAAAAATGTGTTCATGCTGTAAAAATGTGTTCATGCTGTTATGTTTTCTCCTAACGTATATGTTGATGCAACTCTTGGTGTTCATGCTGTAAAAATGTGTTCTTGTTTAAAATGCATACCAAGTTTGACGCAATCATTGGAGCTCGTGCTGTGAAATTGACTTCTTCTTTTAAATGCATACCAAGTTTGATGAATTGATTGGTGATCATTGATAACTTATTGTCAAAAAGAGAATGATAGTTGGTTTTTAATATTGTTTACCACCTTTTTTCTGGAAAAAGTTACTATTTTTCAGTAGTTAATCCTGAAAATGGTGTACAAGTGTAAAATATTTCAGTAGTTACACTTGTGCACTCAAAATATTTTACCATTGAGGGGCAGTAGTTAATCTTGAAAGTTACACTTGAGTACAAGCTGAACCAAACCTCTCATTTGATGTTTGTTCATCTGAAGAATGATGCCTATGCGTTGAAACTGTCTTTAAAAGTATGTCGTACTTGCTGCCCTGATTTCCCTGGATACCTCCCTCCCTCTCTCTGCAATTATTAAATGCCGCTTGTTTTCATTGGTTTGTGCCAATTGATTTGTGCTGTAAATTGCTCCATAATCATGTAATAAGATTGTTTCTATATATGATTGTCTGGGTGTCGTTGTGCTAGTTTAAGTCACAGGTTTGATTTGATTCATTGGAAATTTGGAACAATGGAGGGAACTACTTCTTCCACCGCTTCTGCCACCATGTCGGAGACATCTTCTTTGAAGAGAGGTTCGGATGATATAGGGTGGGAATATGGAGAATTGGTTGATCCTAACAACCTAGATAAGTGGAAGTGCAAGTTATGTCCTCATAGGGGTAGTGGGGGAGTAAACCGAATCAAACAACATATTGCCCATGTAAAGGGTAATGTTAAGCCTTGTCCAAGAGCTCCCGAGGAGGATAGAGCAAGGTGCAAAAAAGCTTTAGATGAAATTGGGGCGAAGAAGAAACAAAAGCTCAATGATGAAAAGGAATTAAGGAATGAAGTTCATAGGGTCATTCATAATCATGATGATGAAGTTCAAGAAATTGAAGTGAATTTTGAGGGGATTGGAAAGTCACTTTATCTTGGTCCGATGAATCGTTTTGTGAATCCAATTGACCCGGATTCAACGATGGATACAAGTAAGAAGAGGAGGCAACAAAGCCTTAATGATTCACTTTTTAAAGAAAGAACTTGTCAAGTGGATCAATTCTTGGCAAGGTGGGTTTACGAATCCGGCATTCCTTTTCATGCGGTTGACAATGATAGCTTCAAGAGATTGATGGAAGCGGTTGGAACATTTGGTCCGGGCTATCGACCTCCAAGCCAATATCAATTGAGGGAACCATTGTTGAAAGGGGAGGTTGAGAGGACAAAAAGTTTGATGAAGAAGCAAGAAGAAGAATGGGCTTTGAATGGTTGTTCAATTATGACCGATGCTTGGAGTGATCGAAAGAGAAGAAGTATCATGAATCTTTGTGTAAATTGTAAAGAAGGTACAACTTTTCTATCCTCTAAGGAAGCATCCGGTGAATCACATACCGGTGCTTATATCTTTGAATATGTGGACAAATGTGTTGAAGACATTGGGCAAGAAAAAGTGGTTCAAGTGGTGACGGACAATGCTTCTAACAATATGTTGGCAAGAGACTTGATGAAGGTGAAAAGGCCAAATATCTTTTGGAGCTCATGTGCTACTCACACTTTCAATCTTATGCTTCAAGGAATTGGAAATCTTTCAAAGTTTAAAGGAGTGATTGAAAAGGCAAAGAGTTTCACCATTTACATGTATTCTCATCACAAGACTTTAGATTTGTTGAGAAAGTTTACTAAACAACGGGATATAGTAAGGCCGGGAGTTACAAGGTTTGCTTCCGCTTTTCTCACTTTGCAAAGTTTGATGAATAAAAAGAAAGAGATAGTAGCTATGGTGACTAGTGATGAATGGAGTGCAACTAAACATTCAAAAACTCAAAAGGGGAAGGCGGCGGTGGCTATAGCACATAGCATAGCTTTTTGGAGAGGAGTGGACTTTTGCTTACGAGTGTTTAGTCCTTTAGTGAAGGTCCTTCGACTTGTTGATGGAGATAGGAAGCCTACAATGGGATTTGTGTATGGAGAGATACTCAAAGCCAAAGAGGAGATTCAAAAGGTGTACAATCACAATGAAGCCCAATGTCGTCCAATTCTTGATATTATTGAAACAAAAGCAAGAGACCGCCTTGATAGTACATTGCATCTAGCTTCCTATATTTTGAATCCTTATTATTCATACAATAACAAGGATATCACTAATGATGAGTTTGTTATGAATGGGTTTTTGACTTGTGTTGAGGTCATGCTCCCTCGAGAGCTTCATCACTTGGTGATAAATGTTGAATGGCCTAAGTTTATAAAGAAAGAAGGGTTATTTGGAAGAGTGATGGCTATGGAAGGATGCAAAAACAATGATGAGAACTATGATCCAGGTAATGTTTTATTTTAATTCATGTTAAGTAAATAAGATTACTTGTTTGAAATGTGTTTCTCGTTTAGTTTTGTTTTTTCATAGATGTTTAGCATAAATGGTTTTTTGTATGTTTTTGGCTTTCACTTTTTGAATTGAAGTAATTCTTTGTCTCTTTGTTATATTTGATATAGTTTCATGGTGGAGTATCTATGGAAGTGGTGTGCCAAACTTGCAAAAAATGGCTAAAAGGATACTTTCATTAACTTCAAGTGCGTCGGGATGTGAAAGAAATTGGAGCACATTTGAAGGGGTATGTAATATTTGCTATTCATTCATTTCTTTCTATTGTAGTTGCTATATATTTCAAAGAATAGATATTTAATAACTTTCTATAACTTTGCTCATTTTAACTCTTCAAAACTTTGAGTAAATTAATTTCCCACATCATGTTTGGGTAATACCGTAATATGCAAACATATTGTAGTCTTTATTGTTTGTGATGGAAGACCTTGTTTAAAGTTGAAATGTTGTTATATCTCAAAGTTTCAATTTTAATCATTTCATTATATTACTTCTATTTAGATCCATACAAAGAAGAGGAATAGGCTTGATACGAAAAGGTTGAACAACTTGGTCTATGTTCAATTCAATGCCAAGATTATGAACAAGAAGCAAAGAGAGAAAGTGAAGGACATAGATGTGCTTCTTTCTAATGAATCTACCATGGTTCAAGGATGGATTGTTGAGGGTGGTGATGATGATGTTAATGAAGATGGTGAAGCGATGGATATGGATGGAGATGGATTGGAACAAGGTCTTGGCATGGAGTTGAGAAGAAGTTCTAGAATTCAAGAGGTTAGAGAATTACATGAAGATGATTTTGAATCGGATGAGGAGGAGGAAGTAGATGAGATGACTTATGACTTTGAGTCCGATAACGATGAAGTGCAAGAGATAAATGGTGAAGAAGAATTTGAAATGTCATAGGCTATGTGTGAATTGTATTTGGTACTTTTTTATTTTGTCTAACTTTTAATTTTGGCCTATGGCCATGTGTGGATTCACTACTCACTAGTTTGTATTTGGTAATTTTTGCCACGTGCCTCAAACTTTGTAAGCTTGTATGGATTTCATTTTTCAACTCCAAGATAATATTTCGACAATATATATATATATATATAATATATTCATTTGTGTCGTTTATCATGAAATTTTCGTTCTTGTATTGTATCATTTGTATGTAATATAAGTTATTGTGACTTGGGAAATAGGTTTTTATTTTATTTTTAAATATAATTTATATTATTTTAATGAATTATATATAAAAAATAATTAAATAATACAAATCCGCCTAGACCGATTAATCCCCGATTAATCCCCTAGGCGCTAGGCCCCAGCAAACCGCCCGACTAGCGCCTAGCGATTTTTAGAACACTGGCTTTAGTGCTGCTTTGAAATCCAAGAAAGGAAGTCGTACAAAAGATGATGCAACTGGTTCAAGCTCACGGGTTTTCACCTTTGTTGTTCCAGAAGACTTGCCTACCGATGCTGCAATCATGAATGATGGAGGCTCCATAAGTATTCCACTCTTTTAGCTTTGTTGTTTTAAATAAAATAGTTGATGTTTTAGATTTTGTATGAGATGTTTTAAGTTTAAGGTTTATGTGTTGTAATTTTTGCTGGTGTGATATTTTATATTTTAGTTAAAAAGATGTCTTTCATCCTTGTTGGCTTTTCCTAATTCTTTTGTTGTTTTTTCCAAGGTTACTGATCAATTTTTCCTTAGGTTCAAGAGTAATATTGAGGTTGTCACTAGAGCCTTGGTTTCTGAGTTAGATCAAGGTGCTAGGAGTGATATTCCTGCCTATCCTACTCATCTTTTTGACTCAGAGGTATACTTTGCTAACCCTGATGAAATCGAATGTTGGCTCAGGTCCTCTATTCATAATTTGATGCGTATTTTAGTATTTTAATTGATTTTTAACTATTTTGACGTGCATTTTTAATGTTTTCATTTAACATTTAATTCTTTTTATTTGATATTTTACTAGTAATTTTTATGTATATTTTTAGTATTTTTATTTGATGTTTAACTATTTTAACGTGTGGTTTTAATGTTTCATTTGATGTTTAATTAATTTTATTTGATAATTAACTATTTTAACATTAATGTGCATTTTCATTATTTTTATTTGATTTTTGGCATAGTCTTGGGAAATACCATCTTTCCATATGCCTATGGAAATACGGGGTTGAATTAGAATTAGAAAGGTAAAAGGTTTTAATTACAATATTAAAAATTTATTATGCAACATGTAGTAGTTGTAAGTTTATGACCCGATTAATGCAATCCAAAATTTTTATCTCGCTTTCTTCTAATTTGCAGTTTGAACATTGGTCTTTTTATAATTTATGGAAAGACCATCTTTTTCAAGAGACAAACTCATGATTTTTAACTATTTAAGTTTGATATTTTAAAAGAGTCCGTCTCTTGAAAGACGGTCTTTCCATAAGTTATGGAAAGACCAAGGTTTAAAGTGTAAATTAGAAGAAATGGAGATAAAATTTTCGGGTTGCATGAACCGGGTTATAAATTTTATAACTACTACATGTTGCATTCTAAAAGTTTAATATTGCAACTAAGACCTTTTACCTTTTATTATTCTAGTTAAACCCCGTCTTTCCATAAGCCTATGGAAAGACCGTCTTTCCCAAGACTTTGCCATTTTAAAATTTTAATCTAGGAAAAGTCTTGGGAAAGACCGTCTTTCCATATGTTTATGGGAAGACGGAGTTTAGTTAGAATAATAAAAGGTAAAAGGTCTTAGTTGCAATAATAAAAATTTAGTATACAACATGTAGAGTTCATGATAAGTAGTATATAAAATGTTATTCAGTGAGAAAATAATTTACTACTTATTCATAAATATACAAACTATAATGTATAAATAAGTTGTATATAAAATTTTATTCGCTGAGAAAATAATTTTTATTTATTGATATTCGACATCGATCATGTATTACTCGAACTCTACGTTTCATTTATTTCATTTGAAAATATAAACATAAAATCATACTTAAAAGTATAATTATAAAATCTTTTAAAATTTAAAAGAATGGAGTTGCAATTATATTTTTAGTTTTATTTAAAAATATTACATATTAAATGTGTGTATATATATATATTCAATTATTTTAAATCTTGCATCGTAAGAGTGTTATCTAGTTCATATACTTATAAGTACCATGTCTGCCAGAGTGACGTGCGACGTCGATCATAAAAATAGCCATCGATAAGCAATAAATGCGTGCAACGTTGGTCATTCGTGTCTGCGAGGGGGACGTGCGAGGTCGGTTACAATAATAAGAGACTCTGGTAAGCGAGAAATGTGTGTGATGTCGGTCATTCATGTCTGCGAGAGGGACATGCGATATTATTCACAATAATAAGCGACGTCGCTAAGCGAGAAATGCATGCGACGTCGGTCATTTCATGTCTGCGAGAGAGACATACGATGTTGGTAACGATAATAAGCAAAGTCAGTAAGCAAGAAATGTGTACGACGTCGGTCATTTCAAACTTTTTACCTCGATTTTATTAAAACCGAGGTGAAAAATATTATTTACTTCATAACAAAGAACTAGGGTAAAGAACTTGTTACTACGGTTATTTTCCCTAAACCAAAAAACTAAAGTAAAAAGGGTGAAGTAATAGATCATTTTTCTTGTAGTGCATTGTCCACATTTTATTATTTTGCAAAATGTGAAATTTACTGCAACTTTCTTTTGAACCGAGGTAAAAGATACTTTTTACTACACCCACATTTACCTCATTTTTTAGGGCTAAAAACTGAGTTAAAAACCTTTGTAGAACCGAGGTAATAGGTGTTGTTTCTTGTAGTGATGATCTTATTAATAGCATACGATGTTCATGAAATATGGCATGATGTTTTAAGTATATGACATGATGGTACATATAAACTGAACCATAATCAGAATAACAATTTGCAGAAAACGTGATGTATTGTTACTCCTGCATTGCTTGATCTTTCAAATATATAATATGATGGTCTAACTCTACAACATTATGTATAGCTTTTTTTATTTATATATTGGGAGTTTTTAATTACAGGTCTACCAAACTTGTTGGAAATAGATCAAACAGAATTCCTTCAAGGAGTGCAAGCAACTACGTGGGAAGAGCTTTAACATTATATCATGCACATGCAACTTCACTTGAATTTTCTGTACAAAAGTCGACACAAAGACTAACCACTGAAGGGAAGGTCAAGGAAAAATATTACACGTGCTCGCGCCAAGGGATATAAGTTTTAAGGACTCTTAACACCCCAACCCAACAACCACAAAAATAAGAGAGGAAAGACAAAACAAATTCAATTACAAGAACAAGATGTATGGCTGCAATAAGGATCAAGCTTTTCGATGAAAACATCTATTAAATCAAGTACCATATCACCGAGCATATCCATGATTTTAAAAGGAGGGGTGACAATACTTGCAGCGTAGTGAGAGGAAGATAGATGATGAAAAGGCAAGAAGAATTGATGCTATGGAATTGGCGGGTTTAAGGTCAACTATAAGTTTCAAGTATTTGGCATGTGATGCAAATTGAGAAGAAAGTGTGGGGCACACAATGAGAGACCACATTAATTATGTCAATAGGTGAAGATGAAAGCAATTAAAGGAGGCGATGCCCAAAATGTGATCGATTAGCTCTACAAAATTGATGGGAGGGAGAAGGATTTATTCTTTAGGGTCAAGTTAGATGAGGAGGGTAATCTGAGTGCAATTTATTGGAGGGATGCAATGATGAAAGAGGATTACATACTCTATAGAGATGTGATAATATTTGACACCATATATAGGACAGACAAGTAACCTTGTTTGTGCACCGATTGTCAGAAATAACAACCATTGGAACAATTCGATGTTTGGTTGTGTGTTAATTAGCGATGAAAAGAAATGGACTTTCATTTGGCCACTGGAGACATTAAAAAAGTCAATGGCAGGAAGAGAACTAGTTACAATATTTACTAACCAGGACCCAGCTATGACAAGTGCCATAAAAAGGTACTTACCCTAACCTACTCAGTATCTGTGTTGATGTTTCAGAAACTGTATATGATAATTCAAGTATTTGTGGTGGCTGTTTTCATACCTCAACATATATGATTATAAAAACACAATAAATTCATTTCCAAAATACATGTATGATGTTCTTGTATTATGAAATTAAGTTCATGAAAAATTGTTTGATGCTTTCTGAAATCAATTTAAACATAACTACCAGATGCTTGATGTTTCAATAGCAGGTCACATAACCTTTCATAAAAACAGACTGATGATTTATACTCAAACCAATTTTCATACCAGGTGTTCAGTAACACAAAACACGGGCTGTGTCTATGGCATTTGAAATAGAATGCAATCAGTCACAATGGTAAAGTGAAGAGTGATGAAGATTTTGGCATGGCATTTTACCATTGTATGAAAAATTATGCAAATGAAGAGGAATTCCAGAGATGCTACGACTCTATGATGGATAAATACAAGCTTCATGACAACCAATGGTTAATGTGCCTATATGGACTCCGAGAGAAATGGTGTACCACATTAAACAAGGACTTCTTCTTGGATGGGACATTTTCATCACAGAGGAGTGAAAGCACAAACAAGTCAATCAACTTCAGTGCCAGCCAAACAACAAACTTGACACAAAAACCAGCAAGGAATACAGCGGTTCAATAGGAAAACCAAGGTCAGTGGAGCAAGGCCTTAGACTTATGAAACATGCAGTTGAAATATACACACGTAAATTTTTCAAGGACTTCAAAGCAGAATGAAAGCTAGCCATGGCGAGTAAGGCTGTAAAAACATTGAACCTTTGATTCAATGATGTTTATGAAGTACAACCTGAAAACAACAACTCAAGAATGGAGAAGGTTACTTTAAAAAAACTGGATCAAAATGTGGAATCAAATGATCTTGCAATTACATTGAAAAGGTAGGATTGTTGTGTTTCCATGCCATTCGCATCCTCTATTTGCACAACATCACTTCCATTCCTGAAGATTACATCCTCAAGGGATGGATAAAGATGAAAAAACAAGTAACATGGAACAAGGTGCTCGGAGGAACAGCACCACAAAATAAGGAGATCAAATGTAAGTTACCATGGCATCATGATATACTACACAAGTACTACAATCTAGCTAGTGTTTAAGTGTGAGAGGGAATAGAAACTCGAAGAATCCTTGAAGAAGGGATGAATAGAGACTCAGCTATAATCAATCAAATGAAAGCAATGGATATGCAAGAACATTCAGCAACTAATAGCACAAGAGGTTCAACAACAAAGATAGCTCCCGACATATTCGATAACCCAAATATAAAAACCAAAGTAAGAAGTGCAAGAGTGAAGTTTAAGTTTGAAAGGAAGAAACCAGTGAGAAAGGAATTTGGATCTAGGATACCAAAAGTTCAATTGATCTAAAAGCAGCTTGTTGGTAGATGTTTGCTGCCATCCCATGATTTTACACTGTTATGGATTGAGTTACATTGTTACAGTTTGATGTTTTATAAATACGTACCGATGAGGATGTTAATTTTTTTTAAAAGGACATTCATATACTGCCACTATTCTTACATATTCCTCTCTTATTGCATTGACTTTTTGGATGTTACTTCTATCCACTGATGTTATTATTTCCTTACATGATGATTTACAGACATAAGTTGGCTCGTATGTATTTATGTATATTACGGATGACCAAGTATTTTAAAAACAATTTTAAAGACATAAAACATCAAACAATGATTGTTCAAAAGTATAAAATGTCACACACTGATAATGAAATATCAGATCGAATTCGAAAATGATCACATCCAACAAAAATATCGAAAAACTACAAACAGTTTTATGTCATTCCATAAACCGCAATCACCATAACAAAATATCATTCATCAAATAAAAGGGTTCAAAAGCCCTATCAAATCCATAGCATAAAGAAGTGAAATATTAAAAACAACATTAAACATAATCCATTGTCTAAAAACATTCAAACCAAACAATATTCTTAAAACATCTATATCAAATAGTGTTTCTTCACACTTATATTCTACTCTTCCCATTCTTGTTCCCTTCCCAACTGCCTTTCTTTTGCCTTCTGTTGGTGCTTCTGAAGATAATGCCTCTCCAACTCTATTAATGCCAAGATCGAATGTTGGCTCAGGTCCTCTATTCATAGGAGCGTGAAATATCATCAGGGTTAGTAATCTTTAATGAATGATGCTGCAATCATGAATGATGGAGGCTCCATAAGTATTCCACTCTTTTAGCTTTGATGTTTTAAATACAACAGTTGATGTTTTATATTGTGTATGATTTGTTTTAAGTTTAAGGTTTATGTGTTGTTATTTTTGCTGGTGTGATGTTTTATATTTTAGTTAAAAAGATGTCGTTCATCCTTGTTGGCTTGTCCTGATTCTTTTGTTGTTTTTTCCAAGGTTGTTGATCAATTTTTTCTTAGGTTCAAGAGAAATATTGATGTTGTTACAAGAGCCTTGGTTTCTGAGTTAGATCAAATAAAAAGAATTATATGTCAAATGAAAACATTAAAAATGCACGTTAAAATAGTTAAAAATCAATTAAAATACTAAAATACGCATCAAATTATAGGCAAAGTCTTGGGAAGGACGGTCTTTTCATAGCCTTATGGAAAGACAGAGTTTAATTAGAATAATAAAACGTAAAAAGTCTTAGTTGCAATGTTAAAATTTTAGTATGCAACATGTAGTAGTTATAAAATTCATAACCCGGTTCATGAAACCAAAAATTTTATCTTCATTTCTTCTAATTTACACTTTAAACCTTGGTCATGGAAACCTTGGTCTTTCCATGATTTATAGAAAGACCGTCTTTCAAGAGACGGGCTCCAAATTATAATAGTTTAAAATCATATAATACAATAAAAAATGTATGTTAAATTAAAAGGGTTAAATATTAAATACACATACAAATTTTAAAACATCAAAGAATTCATCAAAATGTGACACTATTATCGGACAAAGTAAGCATCAATATTAAAATTCAAAGAACTAATTCACACTATTGAACATCAAAGGCACCCATTGAAGAAAAACACACATGAATTTTAAAATATTAAAATGTGCCCCAAAATGTGATACTGACATAAAAAATAAATAAAACATCGATATTAACATTTTAAAAACTAATTCACACTATTGAAACATCAATAATGCATTCAGTAAAAATATAATATTAAAAAAATAAGAAACGTCAATATTAATTTTTAGAATGACATGTTGAAAAGCTAACACATCAAACTAAAAGAAAATATAAGTTAAAATTTTAAAATTAAGATAGTAAAATATCCCAAACTAGTGTTAAAATAAGTAGAATGTGAAAAGGTTAACATATAAACACAAGATTTATATTAAAAGATCAAAATGTCAACTCTAAACACATGATTTTGGTAGGAAAAAAAGACTTATGTTATAGCATAACAAGATTTGATTGAAACATCTACTAGAAATGAAACATCAAGACCGGGAATAAAAGTAGCGCATTGCGCAGAGATTGTGAGAAAAATCGATCTGCGAGATTTTTCAACCCGGATTCTTGACCCGCGAAATTCTTATGACCCGAAATGATTAATTTCCCAATTATTTGTGCTCAACACCTCTCAAAAAGTGAAATTTGCACCCATATATGTCTCTCCTTTCCCAAACTCTTTTATGTTATATTTGAAAATCGATCTCTAATTAAACTTCATAATATTACAAATTAATACTTGATTTCGTTGTAAGACGGTCTCGCACAAAACTTTGTTAATTAACTATAGTTAACTATTGTGTAAAATTAAATTGATATACAAGTAAAAAAGCTATCATTTTGTATAGGGTCTCCTGACAGGCGGCTTGTCCATAAGTTTATGGACATGCCATTTATTTTTTATTTTATCCACTACATTTGTTAAATTATACATAAAATTTAGAATTTTTGAAAATATTTTTATATCATATATTTTTTATATTTTCACCTTCAAATACATATTATTACTTATTTTAACTTATAAAATACAATATTTAAATTTTATAAAAAAATTATAACATTTTAGATAAAAACCCTGTGGACTGTCCATAAACTTATGGAAAGACCGTGTTTCTTGAGATTTTCTCTTGGTACAATATTAGATTCGTCTCAATGTGTATGATATGAATAATAAAAATTTATTATACAAATTAAATATACTTATGGTCAAAATTTTCTTGAATTAAGTGGCAAAAGTTTCAATATACATACTCTCTATGTTTTTCTATTTATGTCATCATAGGTTTAGTTGTTTGGATTTATGTGAAGAAAATGAGTGGATGGAATTAAATGTAGAAAGTAAAAAGTAGAATGAAATGATGAAATTGAAGGAATCTTGCCAAAATGGAAAGTGTGCCAAATTTTAAAAAAACATACATTTATATTAAGTGTGCCATCAATAATAAAACGGAGGGAGTATTAAGAAAGAGTATGACTCTTGAAAGACGATCTTTCCATAAGTTATGGAAATACCAAGGTTTAAAGTGCAAATGGAAAGAAATAAAGATAAAATTTTCATATTGCATGAATTGGGTTATAGACTTTATAACTACTACACATTACATAATAAAATTTTAATATTTTGGGTAATATGCAAATATAACCCTATATGTTGGAGAAAGTGCAAATATAACCCTGGGTTATTTTTTAGTGCAAATATAACCCTAACTATTATACATATGTGCAAATATAACCCTAAAGCCATTATTCCGGCATTGACTAACCAGGGTTATATTTACAATTTCAATTATCGCAGGGTTATATCTGCACTTTCATCAATTATATAGGGTTATATATGCACTTTTCTCTAATATTTTTAATATTGTGTGAGAATAATAAATTTTTACCTTTTATTATTCTAATTAAACTTCATCTTTATGTAAGTTTATGGAAAAATGTTATTTCCCAATACTTTGGTATTAAGAAAAGATAGAGAGCAGCCTTTTTAAATATGTTTTCAGTGTTGGTAGTAGTTGAACTGAATGTGACATGGCACTAATGTTATCTAGAGTGAATTGGGAGGTTGATAAAATAAATTAACTACTTTGAATTATAAGCAAGTTGATGAAAGTCGTAAGTTTTGGATAACGTGACATAGACAATAACAACAACAGATTTTTGTTCTCACTGGCCCTTGATGTCGACGACATGGAAACTAATCCTAATCTTAGCATTCTAGTTCTAGATGAAATCAGTGCAAATTTTTTTAAAATGATTGACTTATCCGGTCATGTAAATGAACGGGTGCTCTGGGTTGGATATAGATAAGAACCAATTCAATAAATATGTTGGGGGTTTTTTCTTTTACGGGTACTGAATTCGGTTGGGTAGTTCACATTTGAATTTCGGATACTATTTAAGTACTCCTCCTGTCCCAAAATAAAGTTGTACACTTTATTTTTAGTTTGTTCATCATATGTAGGACAATTTTTAAATTTGGAAATATTGCCAAAATAATGATAGTGGAAAGAAAGTACTATTGACCTGCCTCAATTCGGGGTCGTAAAATGAGTAGCTAACTCGAGCGAAGACATTCAAAGCTATCAAATTTAAAATTTATATTCTTCTCCCCAACTTATGACTAAGTTACCTATAGGGTAGATAGTGGTAAGATCAGGTTTGTCCACGAAGATGCTACATGTCCAAAAACCAACTAAACACGGTCACATCTGGGTTGTCAATCCACCCATGTGTTAGGAATAACCAAATATTGCAAAATATGTTTCTGGGGGGATTTTTAACTAACAACTACAATCATGCAAGATAACAAGAGAATAAAACCATGTAAACTAATACTCGAGGGATATTTGCGTAACATGATCGGTGATATGCTTTGATCCTCGACTCAATCACGTTCAAGACATGCAAACATATTCTAGTGTTCACGACACATGGTGTGGTCGATGGTCAACACTTTCCCGTGCCTGGCACGTAGGGTACACTTGTAATCTTCCATCGGCTCTCCCTCCGTAATTAGGGGAGTGCAATACCGGCCCTGCCGCTGTGTAGATCAGTTTCTCCCCGCACAATTACGTCTTGATGTTGCACCACGAATGGTCTATTCCTAGGCCTACATAGGAAAAGGAAATAGGCATCTTATCGATGGATCTAGGGTCGCTAATGTGCTAACCCTAGTTTGCTACCAATTGCTATCTCTACCTGTAACCCTTCAGACTAACTCGCCAGCTAAACTAGTATTCTGTCATCGTAACGGTAAAGCTTGAAAAAGACCTATGCGCATACACCCACATAAACCCGGACCCCACTACCTATATCACATCTAGGTTTCACTCCCCGGGGGGGTATCAATATATGCACCAACATGAATTTAGATTATGGGGTGTGCCAATCTTAGTGTATCATTCATCCATTTAATAAGAATATGAAGAACAAGCCAACATAATATCACAAACACATATAATTAGATAGATCAAAGGAGTCTCCCAAAATATACACTAAATCATGAAAATAAATAAAATCCCCGAGTAAATTAAGTACTCCCTAAGCATTGAACCAAAGAATTTCATTCGATTCAATGCCCTTGGGCAAAATCAAGAAGAAAAGAAATTAGAGAGAAGGGTTATTCCCTTTTTCCTTATAGAATGGTCTCCAAGAGTTTAGGATAATGTTCTAAACTAATCCAAACTTAAACCTTAGTAGACATAGGCTTATACTTATAGTAGTAGGGAAATAGGCCTAGAAAAACAAATCCCAAAATAGGCCAAAAAACCTTGGCAGCCGCAATTTTCACGGGACGACCCATGTAGTGCAGGGCGTGCTTACTGTCGTTGGTGTGAGCCGTGCGGCCTGGCACGACCGTGCTGGGTGCCTCTAGCATGGGGCATGCTGATTAGCACAGACCTTCAGCTGGTAGAGGTGTCTTGACCAACTAAATGACATGGGTCATGTAGAACCTCACATGGCATTGGTTGGGAGTCGGTTTATGGAAAAATGATGGTATGGGCTGTTGAGAATTTCACACCTCTTCGGCTAGTCTTCGAATCATGAGTTGAAACGACACGGGCTGTTTGAAGGGAAACAGCTCGTATCCACACTTAGCCAAATTTGGGATGTTGGATAATATGGGTCGTGCTGAGACCGACGACTTATGCAGGAAGGACGCTGATCCTGATGCCTCGTGCCAAGGGACAGTGGCACGGGTTATGCTGGACCGGGTGCCTCGTTTAGTTTCCCTCTGCAACGAGTCATACTGATCCATGCGACTCGTGCCGGTGCCTTCTGGCATGACCGTGTTGGTTGGCATGGAATGTGTTGGTTGATGCGTCCGTCCTTTGTCTTTAGAACTTGAACTTCAACTCCACTATTTTTCCGGCTTCTCTCCATCTATTACCATGCCTCTAGCTTGTGGCCTTCTACTATCTTCTACCACTCTTGCATGCGTCTTCTACTATCTACTGCATTTTTGCAAATGGCCTTCCACAAAGAGATGATAAAATACTCATGAAACACACCTACTAGTAAGATCACAAATGAAGATCTAGTTGTCTGTGAATACAAAGTGTCCATTAGTTCCAATTAAGTCTACAAAACTTGGGATTTAGATAAGAAAACATACAATGGTCTTCTAAACCCTTTGTCTCGTAAACCTTACTAAAACTAACAATCAACCAAACAAAACTTAATAACAAGTGTATTGAATGCATTAGTTAATGCATGCATAATGCTGCAGATGAATTCCCCCACACTTAAACCTTCACTCGTCATCGAGTAAACAAAAACAAGAAAAGATTCAAGAGGAATGTAGCATGAAAATATAAGTTAACTAACGCATTCCCTAAAGAGACTAGGTAATCTATACAACCAAATCTTGTGAAGAAAAATGTGAGAAAAAATTATAAGTGTTGAACTAGCTTACTCCACCGAATAGTCCGCCAAAAGCCATCCAAGAGATGTTGCTGAAAACCACCAAGGATAATCCAAAAGATCCTCAACATAGCTTCCACCAAGCATAATCCAAAAGATCCTCAACTTAGTTTCCACCAAGGACAATCTAAACGATCCTCAACTTAGTTTTCGATTTCTCTCAATTTCTCTCATTTTGCCTTGGAGCCCTTTTGGGTTTTCATCCTAGCATTCACAGATGCTGAGTTCACTTCTTACCTTTTTCCACACGTTCTCTCATTTTTTTCCCTAGGTTTTTCAACCTAGCTGGGCCTTTCCTCTCATTTTTACCTAGATCTTTCAACCTATTCGAGCTTTTCCCATTGTTGCCTAAAATGCCCTTTCGCCTTTCCAACTTAGCCGGGTGTATATATATATATTAAAAATTTCAAAAATATTTTGGTGTAGCACAAAATGCCCCAAATATAGGCTACATACTACATGAAGAAAAGAAAAACAAAACACTACCAAAGTGTTCCCAAAAGAAAACATCCCCCAAATCAAAAATTATAAAACTACCAAACAAAAACACACCACCAAAAATTTTCCAAGACTTTTCCCTGAACATAAATCCCTAAAAGGTGCCCTCACATCCAAAAGCAAACCACAAACCAAGAGTTCAACAATCCAACTGAGGGAAAAAGAAGGAAAAGGAAAATAATATTATCATCATCTCAAACATGAAAATCAAAAGGAATTAGCAGAAAAAGGAAAGTTCCACCATAACACCTTCCCCAAACTTAGATCATGCATTGACCCCAATGCATGTGACTAAGGTGAAAAATAGGGTTGGTAACACCGAAGAGAAATCAGTGCCGCCTGTGATGTCTGGCCTATGCCCCTGTGCGTGCTGATCCGGATGATGGTACCCCTCTCTAATACCTATTGTCCTCAACCTTTCGGTGATCACTATCACGCCATCTTGCAACAAACCCATATCGGATCTCATATGCTGAAGCTGATCTTCCACTCAGTCGAACGTGATAGCAGTCTTCTCCTGATGGAAGTCAAGCTGCGCTCCTTGCCAATGTACATCCTGCCTAACCCCAAATGTAGAATCCCTCAAAGACTGCACCCAATCCTACTCATGTCGCGTGATGTACCCCTTTTATACGGTTATATTGGGAATTTTAGGATTCACTTTTGTACACTTTTGTGCTCTAAATGTGACATTTTGCTTTGAAATCCTATACGGAGGGTTAAAAGCGACGTTTACGCTTTTATAGAGACATTTGTGTGACAAGGTAAATTGTTTGAAGACTTTGAAGAATACTGTTGAAGATTTGAAGATTTGAATACTTGTATTTGAGCTTTTAAAGATTTGAAGAAGTGAAGAGAAGAGGAGGATATGAAACAAAAATAAGAAAGAAAAAATTGTGCTGGGACTGGAGTTCGTCGCGACTCGCGACAGACGTATGGCCAAAAATTCTCCTTGCTTTTTGTACTATAAATACTCACTTTATCCTCTCCTCTAAAGAACACGAATCCAACTCTTCTTCCTGGGATTTTTCTGGGTTCAAACCCCAGTTTTTCTTTCTTTCTTTTCTTAGTTTTTGTAGGTTAATCATGTCTTTTAATTATCTAGCTTAGTTTTATCTTGGGAGCAATGGATTGAAGCTTCCATATCTATGTAGTAAGAACCATATCTATCTATTTAGTGCATTTGCTATTGTGCATTTATTGAGCTTTGAATGTGAATTGTTAATGGCATTGATGTTGTTGGAAGCTTGAGTATATGAATTGCTTGTATGATTACTTGTTAGTGTTGGGAGAAAGTAGCTAATTCTCCCCTCTTTTAATGTGGAATCCAAGAGCATGAGTTAGAGCTTCTTAATGATGTTGGTGTGTTGATAATTTCTAGATGAATGTGATGATGTTGAACTCGTTGTCATGTTTGTTTTAGGTAGCAAATGAGAGAATTCTATGAATGTCGATCGTTCTTGACTAATCTTGTGTAAATGCATGAATTGGTTAAATGCTTAGACGCGGTGTAGTGTTTATAAGTGTTGCCAAGCTTATTGGTTCTTCGTGCTCAATGTCATCAATGGGATACTTTTAGTCGTGTTTCGGCTAAGGGAGTCATTGGTGAGGTTTGACAAGAGATGTCGAATTCACTCTTGTAAACCACTATCTAAGAAGGATGGAAGATTTATTTTCACAACAAGTAGTCGAAGTAGTGAATAGATTGTTTCACTCGTTCTTGAAGCCTTTGTTATTTAGCATTCATGTGTTCTTAATGCTATGTTTCACTTCATTTATGCCATGGGTTGTTTGAGAATAGGAAGTGTTTGTATGAATTAAGTGTTAGGGAGTTAGGAAAGTGATGAATTCCTTAGTTCCTTTGTATGAAAATCTAAGAACATGAACTTAGAACTTCTTTTGCATAATGTGTTGTGACTCTTTCTAGATAAGTATGTTAATGTGGATTGTTCTCATATTTATCCTATAGATGCAATGAAAGGTTGAACCTTGAATGTGGTTTGTTCTAGGTTTTGCCTGATGAATGCTATGTTTGGTCAAATGGCTATGTCTTTGGTAGAAGGCATGTTGTTGCCAAATCTATGGTCTTTCTTCCATAGGTAACAATTGTGATAGGATGAGTGGATGGTTCAATGATCTACAATTGGTTTGGAAGTTGATGTCAATTGCCCCCCAAGTCTTTGTTTTTGTAGTTTTAAAACCCTTTTTCTTAGTTTGTTTAGTGATTAGCATAGTTACTTGACTTTGCTAGTTATCTTGTCTTTTAATTTTCATAACTTAGGACAACCAACCAAGCAAACCCCCCATTTACTCGCTTTTATATGTATATATATATCCACTTCTAGCATAATAGCAACCTTTTGTGTCTAAATGCTTAAGAAAATCCCCCTTCTTTGTGGATGACCCCGACTTGCCGCTATCTACTTAGTTGTACATAGTAAGCATATAGGGCTTATAAATATTAACTTTAAGAGGTATAGCGAAGGCCTCCCATCGCGGCAGCTAAGTCCACGTAAGATAAGAAGAGGCTGATTGGTAACCTAGTGAACCATGCTTCTGGAACGGGCTGAATTACAGGTGATGCCACGACAAAGCCTCGTTCTATAGAGAGATTGAAACATTGTGCCTGTATGGCTCGGGACTAGGATTGGGTAGAGGCCCATGAGTGTCTGTCCTGCTTGACTTTACAAAATTACCGTTATGGGAGAAGAAGTTACGCCTGCGAGAATCACTAGCGACATGCCCTGGAATGATACGACTTCTCATGAATACTAAACGGCCCCTAAAATGGGGGTGGTCCTACAAATACCTGCTCAAATGAGGGTAGTGACACTATAAGATGCTCAAAAGATGGTGGTGGCACAATATGAGGTAGTGTTTGTGGTGGCTGGATAAGCTGATGCTCGGTGGGAAAGAGCTTTGCGGGATGCACCGGAACCTGCTCCTCATGAATCGACTTCTAATGCATCTGTCCCTGACCATCGTCCTTCTACTGCTCGCCATTCTCATCTGGGTAATGGGCTCCCAAAATCACCTCTGAGCCCACATCTCACTTGATGGTAAGATCCTGCAGTAAGAACGTCTTGCTCAAAACAGTCCTCGTACGCTGGAGCAATCTCATGAATATCTTGCCCTTGTACATCCAATGGATAATCCAAACATCCACATGTATCAACTTTGCCTTTTCCATGACCAGGGGATTGAGTGTATAAGGAGAGCACATGTTCGCCCAGATCTCATTGATCCGCCTCCACTTGGGGTCGTTAAGTTGTAGCTAAATTAGCTCGAGTGAAGGAATTTTCCAAACAATCATAAAGAGATGCAATGGGGCATCAAATTTAAATTTATAGTTTTGCACCCAAGTTACTACTAAGCTATGGGGTAGTTAGTGGCAAGACCGGGTTTGTCCACATGAATGCTAGAGTCTAATAGCCAATTTAACACAACCACGTACGGGTGGTCAATCTGTCTATGTGCTAGGAATAGCTACTAGTGTGAAAATGGGGGTTTTGGGTTTTTCGAATTAGCAACAACAAACATAAATCTAAAACACGAGTAAACTATATAAACAGACACTTGGGGAATATTTGTGTAACATGGTTGATTAAATGTTCTGTTCCTCGATTCTATCATATATAAGACCTCAACAACCTAATCTAGTGTTCATAGCACATGGTGTGGTCGATGGTCATCACTTCCCTATACCTGTCACATAGGCTGCTCTTGCAATCTTCCATTGGCAATGCCTTCATAGTTAGGGGAGTTCGACAACGACCCTGCCATTGTGTGTATCTATTTCAAATGCTATCTCTACTCATAACCCTTCGGACCAACTCAACAGCTAAGACTGGTGTGCTATCATCGTAATGGTAAAACATGTAAAATCCTACGTGCACACACCCACGTGGACCTGGATCCTGCTAACCATAAAAAATCAAGGCTTCTCTTGGTCATCAAGTGGCGAAGTACCGCATGATCTATGTATACTATGACCTTAGTTTCTAAGAGGTACTGTCTGAACTTCTCCAACGCAAAAAACTACGGCCAGTAACTCTTTCTCTATGGTGGAGTAGTTGCATTGATCATCGTTAAGAATTGTCGATGCGTAGTAATGACATGTGGTACTCTTCTTACCCTCTAACCTAAAAATGCTCCTCTAGTATAGTTGCTAGCATCAAACATAATCTCAAAGGGAAGGGACCAGTCTGGGGGTTGGATAATAGGTGCATTCACAGACATTTTTTTAAATATATCAAAAGCTTTCTTACACTCCTCATCTACTTTGAATTCAACATCTTTTTGTAACAACTTACACAAGGGTGAGGAAATATTTGAGAAATCCTTAATGAAACATCAGTAGAAACCGGCATGCCCTTAGAATAACCTAACATCCTTAACCTTAGTGGGATAGGGTAGGGATTTGATAGTGTTCACTTTAGCCTTGTCAACTTCTAAACCTTGGGCCAAAACCACATGACCTAGAACAATGCCCATTTCCATCATAAAGTGGCATTTCTCAGAGTTTAAGACAAGGTCGATCTCAATGCACCTCTCTAGCACAAGTGCTTGATAGTGCAAGAAAGAATCGAAGGAATCCCCATGAATGATAAAATCATCTATGTAGACTTTAACCAAATTTTCCATAAACTCGAAGAAGATGCTAACCATGCATTGCTGAGAGGTTCTAGGGGCATTACAAAGACCAACAGACATGCGCCTATGGGTAAAAGTGCCAAAGGGACAAGTAAAGGTTTTCTTCTCTTGGTCCTCAGAACCGATAAATATTTTTAAAATATCCCAAATAGCCATCGAGGAAGCAATAATGAGAGTGACCGGCTATTCTCTCAAGTATTTGATCGATGGTTTGTTGGTTGTTTAGATTATCTTAGGCTTTCGGATGTGAGAGTGTGAGGGATTCTTATGTCTTGGGGATTAGGGTAGTCTAGGAATATGATGTTGGATATTTTGGGAAAATTTTTACATGCAATTTTACGCTTTGATCATTGCTTGTTCTTGTTTACTCGAGGACGCGTAAGTTTTAAGTGTGGGGAGATTTGATGAAATGCATGTATTTTCTAAAGTATTTAACATCTCTTTTGTCATATTTTTGTTGTAAGATTTCTAGATTTAGGTAGGTTTACATGATAAGGGGTTTAGATAGTCATTTTCAGTTTTTATATCTAAATCCTTCATTTTGTACCTATGTTTAGTCTAATGGAATTTTGGTCCTTACAAACATCTAGATTCCTTTTTGTGAGCTTAATTTATAGATTGCTCATGAGCACTTAGGAGTGGTTTAGTGAAGGCCATTCTAAAGGATGGTAGAAGATGGAAGGCCACTCACAAAGTGGTAGAAGATAAAGTGAAGAAAGGAGAGCAAAGCAAAGGGTGAAGAATGATCTATGTTTTGAAGTAGAGTTTTGAGTATATTTATAAAAGAATCAGCCTCCAAGGGTGGTACCATTATTCCTCTTCTCAATTACTATAAAATCGACTACAAGAACTCCCAAAATGGATCAACGGTTCACCCGGAGGAAGAAAAAAAATAGGACTTTTTTCCATTGCGACTCGTGACAAGTGTGTCGCAACCCACGAAATGTTGACCTGAGAGCTCACAATTTCCTGATCTGGTCGCAACTCACGATGGAGGTGTCGCGACTCACGATAATTGCCCTGAAACTTTCTTTTTACTCCCTTTTTTCTTGTACTATAAATAGCTTTTCAACCTCTTCTTCCTCAACTCTCTAAGCCCTACTTGGGGGCTCCAAAATCCTAGTTTTTCACAATTTTCTTCCATTTCTTCTTCTTTCTTTGTAGATCTTTGTTCTATGTTATGGGTTTTTATTATCTAGCTTAGTTTTGTTCTTGGGAGCAATTGACCAAGGCTTCCAACCCCATGTATTAAGAATAATTTGTAGCCTATTTGATACTCTTACTATTATGCATTTATGGAGCATTGAATGTGTTTGTTAATGGCATTAATTTTGTTGGAAGTTTGAGTATATGAATTGCTTGAATGATTGCTTGTTAGGGTTGGGAGAAAACAGCTAATTTTCCCCTCTTTAAATGTGGAATCCAAGAGCATGAGTTAGAACTTCTAAATGATGTTGATATGTTGATAGTTGTTATATGAATGTGATGATGTTGAACTCATTTTCATGTTTGTTTTAGGTAGAAAATGAGATAAGTATATAAATGTCGATCGTTCTTGACTATTCTTGTGTAAATGCATGAATTTGTTAAATGCTTAGACATGGTGTAGTGTTTATAAGTGTTGCCAAGCTTGTTGATTCTTCGTGCTCAATGCCATAAATGGGATACTTTTAGTCGTGTTTCGACTAAGGGAGTCATTGGTGAGGTTTGACAAGAGATGTCGAATTCACTCTTGCAAACTACTATCTAAGAAGGATAGAAGTTTAGTCTTCACAACAAGTAGTGAAAGTAGCAAATAGGTTGCATGTTCAATGATGGATAAGAGGCTTGGAAGTGAAAGTCAATTGCGCCCAAGGTTCCATAAATTGTTGTTTTAATCTTGTCTTTAGTTGTCTTGCATGATTAGCATAGTTCTCTTGCTTTTCTAAGTGTTGTCTTTCAATTTGATAACTTAGGATAAAAAACCAACCAAACCCCCCATTTCTACATGCTTTTATATGTATCTAAATATGTATGTGTCTAGTATGTTTTCTCCTATATATGTTTAAACACTTGAAAAGATCCCTCTTCTCCTGGACAATCCCGACTTGCCATTATCTACTTAATTGTAGATAGGGAGCATTAGGGCTTAAAAGTATTAACTTTGAGAGATATAGCGACGACCTCCCAGGTTTCCTTGCGCTGGCGCGGGTCGTGTCACCAAACATGGTCGGCCGGCTGGAGCCTTGTTTTGACACTTCTGATCGCACGCCCCTTTTTATTTGGCGCAGGCTTATACTTATATGAACATAGTTTGAATGTGCGACTTTGGTCACATTTTATCGGCCGATGTGAATTGGTATCGAAGATGAACCAACGTTGCATAGACCTAGGAATTGTTGTCATGTCTATGAATGTCCAATGACGCCATTGTATCAGTATTTTCAACCTTGGTATTTAATTTGTGCGATGTTGCTTTTAACCAGTTTAGTTACTTTTTCCATAGTGAGATTAATGTCGTCTACGTTTGACTACATTATGTGTATTTCATTTGGGAATTGCCTAATTCTAACATAAATTTTATTTTCTGTATATTGGTATTAATAGGACCAAGGAGAGTTACCGATGGAATTTCAGCATGTATATGGGACAAACTTGTAATTTAACTAGTCGCCCGACAGTCTTAATGATGCGCAATGTAGAAAATGGTGGTTCAATACAATTAATTTTTCAATTTCATATTAACCTTAATCATTTCAATATGTTATAACATGTATTCATGTTATATGTTATAGTTTTTCTGGTTTGAAGATGTCGTTCTTTCCCACATTAATTAAACAATAATTGATTGTTGTATGATGTTTAACCATTTCATAATTTATCACATTTAAAATAAATTGTCATGACTATCGATAAACCATTAGTTTTGTCCTCAAATATTAAATATTATAATATTGTACGAGAAACGATGTCTAGCCTATTCATCTGCGATGTTTCACAAATCGGGGCCCAGACGACACCGGACCGATGTTGCATATACCGGCATCATGTTTCTTTGCGATGTCTTCCAGTCAAAACGATGAAGTATTCGTCATCTTTCCACATCAACTACCACATAATGTGTGTGCCTTACAGTGTGCAATGTCGCTCTCATTTTCACTGACGTCATCTTCAACGATGTCGCTGCATTTCATCTCACATCGACTACCTTCATTCTCTATACGACATCGCTTGTATGTGGAAGCCGATATCGATCATAACAATGTCGTAGCTATGGTCCCATATCATTACCCGTATTGCTTTGACCAACATCACACACAAAACCTACCGACATTGGTTGGAAATCGAGGTAAAAGGTATGTTTTTACCCTCAGTTATGGACCGAGGTAAAACATATACTTTTTACTCTTGTTGTATTTACCTCAGTTTTTTATGGTCTAAAAACCAAGGTAAAAAATTCCTATATAACCAAAGTAAAAGTTCATGTTTCTTGTAGTGTAAGAACCAAAATCCATTAGACCTAAGGTAGGCAACAAAATGAAGGATTTAGATACGAAAATTGAAAATGGTCATGTAAACCCATGACAACGTAAACCTACCTAAATCTAGAAATCTACCAAGCAAAAGACAATTAAAGATATGTTACATTCTTCAGAAAATACATGGATTTGACGTCTCATCAGATGATTCACATGTGTTTATGTCCTAAATCTTTGATTTATAATGTGTTAGAAGATAATTTTTAAAACCTCCCATGATCGAGTCAGATTTGAAGAGTTCGATATTGAGAAGAAGATAAGATTATGAGAGAAAGCCATTTTTTTCTAAAAAGTGGTGGAAGGTGGAGAGTGTGGTCCCCACGGACCGTGGCATATACCATAGTCTATGAAAAGGTGCATTCCATGTTCCATGGGAGTCAGCCTAGGGGCCTTTTTTTTAAATGAAAACACCCTAGGGTGGGGGATAATATATAAGGTTCCCTTGGCCTTTGTAAAGACAAATATATGCAGAGTAATGTTTTGTACACAGAGATCATTGAGGCAACATTGTTGCCTCCAAAAGAATACCTAACATCTAGTAATGGAAATGAGAGTTGACGGATTTAGTGAATATGAAGGAGGTTATGAATGGAAGTTGCGATTCCAAAAGAAAGAATCTCCACCCCCTGTGTTAATTCTTTCCTTTGGCCAGGCAACTTCATTCTAGCACATCAAAATTAAGAGCTTAAAACACAACCAAATCTTCATTCTAGGAGTTGCAGAAGAGTTGTAAATTGGAGCATTCCATTCTCAGATCCAGGGCAGCCTGAGTGGCTGACCAGTAGGGATGAATTTCTGTATGTATAGAGATCAGCACTAGAAGAGGATTTGAAGTAGAGTTCAGTTGTTGTACATGTAAAAAACTAAATGACAGAATATTAGCAGTATCAATCATTCCTTAAGTCGTGCCTGTGTGTTCTAATATAGGGTGTGTGCTTCCTATCCAGAGAGATGAGACCTCTAATGTGTGTAGGTATATTGGAAAGGTTCAGAACCAGTTCACTATTGTGGGCTGAGTGATCCTTAGCAATTGCATCCGCCATAGAATTACATTCCCTGAACACATGTTTAAGGTCGGCATTCTTTAGCAGGGAATGCACCTTAAAGGCTAAAGTGAAAAAAAGGCCAGTCGACCTAGGGGCCCAATTCTCATGTTTTCTTCTTCGCTTCCTCTAGACTATAAAAATTCTACTTTATCCATTGTGTAAAGGGGAAAACCCTTAGATAAAACCTCTAGTTTTCTTCAGCATGTTTGAAATTTATTGCGTGTTTTTCAGGGGAATTCAATCTTTTGATATAGGTTTTGTATATTCAGGCTAAATATTATCTTAGGAGCAATTAGTAAGTATTTATAGCATGATATTGTGATATTTGATTCATTATACTATGTGCCATTGATTGTCAATTGTATTGTGATTTTTTTGTTATTAATGCATGATTTAGATTATGATTATCAGATAGTTTATGTTTGTTAATGAATGAAACCAGAAGATTTTATTTTTTTTGTCGATGTGCTTGTCGTTAAGTGATGCAACGTTATAATTAAGTGTTAGAATAAATTAATGAGATGATTAGATTAGATTTATGTTTTTCTTGATGACTAGGCTAGAGTTGTACTAAACCTAGTCTACTTCTTGTACTGTAATTATTCCATTCAGTAATACTATAATCATTACTGGAAATCATTCTTTCACTGTATCAGAGGCTAGTGGAAATTTAAAAAATGTTTGCTATCATTCCCTCTTGCTAACTCATCCTTGAAGACGTTCACTTGCTTCACCTAAAAAAAGGCATGTCTCCTAGAGATTTTCAATCAGGGAGATCAGTCATTTACCTTAAGCAGATCTGGTTCTGGTTCGGGATGTGTTTCCCCTTTCCATCCTTATTCTTGAATTCTGAGATGCAACGAGCTCATAGTTAAGCCTAAGTATAGGTTGCTATGCTCATTGTACTATGTGTCATATAGAGGCACTAAGGAAAATGCTATCACCAACCTTGTTAGCAGGTACCTGAATAAGAAGGCCTCTGGCACTCCTTCTAACTTATTTGGGTGGAATGACAAAGGGTTCACATTTGACTGTAATCGGAGGTATCGAGTCCCCTCATGAAACCCTGATGTAGAGATCAAGCCTTCTTCACATGCCCTGAGGGTCCCGAAGATGACAAGAATCACCTTCTACGTGAGTCTCTACAAAGATTTTCTCAAAATTTCTTCAACTAGGGTGTTTTGTGGTCAGAAGAAATCTACGATAAGTTTATCTATCAGAAGCTAGAGTGCAGGAGATTGCAGCGTGCCATTGCAAAGGATAACTCCAAGGAGAGTGATAAGAAGAAAAAGGGCTATCGGGGGGAATGAAACCCCACAACCAAAGTTAAAGAGGCTCATTCGAGGTCCTCTTCCCAGGATCAATGTCCAAAGATCTGACACTTAGGAAGCCTTCAAAGGTGTCTTAGTAGTGGGATTTATCGCTTTGTATTTCTTTTATTTCCCCATTTTTAACTCTCTACCTTTCTTCTTTTCAGTGGATCTGGGTCAAGCCATGTTGAACACATAGTAAGCTAACCGATGCAAAAATAACAATTCCCCCCCCCCCGACCGAGCCAAACACTTGCCAAGAGAACATTGTCATCGAAACAACTGTTGCAAACCTTAAAATGAAATATATGAAATGACTTTCTAAGGATAAACTATCCAAAAAGGGAAATGATGGCCATAATTTCCAACTCAGTCTATCCCTTTAATCACTTCATACAGCTACACATACTCCCTCAAGCACATCCCGTGTTCCTGTCTTAGAGAAGAAAATTTGGGGGGTTTAGCCGAGAATCTTCAGGTTCATTTTATATATTTATATACATATATATATATATCACTATTATTATCCCCATTACTGTGTATAGTTGTTTAATTGTTGTCACGTGTCTCAACACTTTGAGTCAACTTGCTTCTTGATCGAATCCATCTGTTCCCCCCCCCCCCCCCTCTGCTCCATTTTAAAAGTGTTGGAGGTCAATCAAGGAAATCTTTGTATAGAGGTCCAATAAAAGGATTCTGATCTCATCCTCTTGAGGAAAGAGCACAAGGAAGTAGAAAAGAGAAAAGAGACCCTCGATGAGAAGAAGAAACAACTTGTCCTCCAAAAAGTGGAGTTTGAGAGGACTCGTGATTTTGAGGCTCAAGCTTCTTTCCTCAAGGCCTTCAAGGATAAAATGATAAAAACCTAAGAGTTCTATGATCTCTTCTTTTACCTTCCTAGATTGAAAAAAAACATTGGCTATTTAATACATTGATCAACGATGAACTTTTGCCGGAGTCCTCCCCTTCTTCCTGCTAAATAGGTCAAGCTTTTGAAGTTTTTCCTCGAGTCATATTCTAGCGCACAACTGTCTGAAAAATGGAATGAGGCAATTAAGGATAAGGGTATAATGTATTCAAAGTAGTTTTATACCGCGGAAGAACTTTGATCCCTTGCTCTTGAAGCCACAATCCCCAAGAAGATCCACTTACCATCGCACCAGTCTTAGCCAGCTTTGTTAAGTTTTCTGAGAGGTTCTAGGTAGAGATAGCTTAATTAGTAGGAAGCTAGGGTTACAAGAAACCCTAGTATCACAGATAAGGTGGCTATGAACCTTGGGCCTAATTGATAGGACCGGAGGGGACTAGTTGCATTCCTGATGGAAGCCCATGACGTAATTGCACGGGGGATAATCAGACGTACAACAATGGTCGGACCTTTTTGTACTCCCCTAATTACAATAGCGGTGTTGATGGAGGGTCGCAAGAGCATCCACTGTGACATGGATGGGGAAGTGAATGTCATTGGGCACACCACGTGTTATGGACACACTATTAGGTTTTGTTTAGATCTCTATGTAAAATAATCGAGGATAGGAGCATTAGATTGACCAAGTCACTCAATGATTTTCCCAAGTGCTGGATTTTTATCTTAGTTGTGTTATTTACTTAGCATGTTTTGTAGTTGTTAGATTGAAAATCCAAACCCTCCCCCCTTTGCATGTTTGCTTTACTAGCTATTCATTTCACTCATACAGATTGACAACCCATACGAGGTTGTGTTTCTTAAATTAATACATTAGACCTAGCATCTCTGTGGATAAACCCATGGCTTGCCGATAACTACCCTCTAGGTAGTGTAGCAGTGAGATGGAGGTGCAGAATATAAATTTCTATCTTAGACCTACGTCCTCAGCTTGGGTTAATTAGCTACAATTAATGAGCCCGGGTTGAAGCAGGCCAAATTTTGGCACCGTTGCTAGAGAGTCTATCAGTCTAGGTATCAATTTAGGCATAACACGTTAGTAGAGTAGCTAGTGTTGCTTTTATCTTTTTCTTGTTCTTGTGTGTTATTTTCCAGAGTATGTTTTGCTTGAGTTCTTGGTGAAAACCAAGGAATCTTGAAATATGATTTTGAATTTTGTGTGTTTTCTTTGTTTGTGTTTAGTGGAAAGGACAAAAAAATGTGGGAAACTACTCAACGGATGACACTTTGTAGGATGTGTCATTATGATCATCCTATGGAGTGTTAACCAAGGTTGACTGAGTATGGGAGAAGAGAGGCTCAACGAGTGAGATTTTGTAGGATATTCCATTGTAGCCACCCTATGGGGTCTTGCTCTTTGATGAGCAAAAATGAGAGAGAGGTAGGAGTAGTTGGTTCCCAAGGCCGATGGGATCAAGATTGTTAACCATACCACAACTCTCCAAATTCGAGGTTTAGTGGTAACTCAAATTTGTGGTATGGAGATGTATAGGAAAACCAACACTTTGGGTTAGATAGTTTGAATTCAACAACTTACCCAAATTGGATTATGTAGAAATTTTGCAAGCTATAGCTAATGTGACCAAGAGTAGTGATTTACTCCAATCACAAATGCTTAGTGAGATTAGCGATTTGGGAACTCAACTATTCTCAAGCATTGGGAAAGTTGAAGGGAAAGTTCTTAATTTGATGAACACAGTGAGCCAATTAGAAACCCAGTTTTCCGAAACTGAACTATCCCTAGTTGAATGTGAATGGTTGGTTGAGAGTGAAGAAGTCGAGGAAGGGGTACTTGTACTTAATTTTCCATATTACCTATTTTCACCACGACCTCCGCCTATAGAACCGATTCCCACATTTTTGGAAACCTTAGAGGAAACTATAGGGAAGCCAATTGAATATTCTAAGCTACCATACCACCTATTTTCTCTAAGGTTGACTCATTCTCTACTATATCTTCCTCTTGGAAGATTGTTACCCCCACCTCTTATGTTTTGGTTGTCTAAGGTGATGGGGTACAAACCAGCACCTTATGGATAACATTAGGGTCATCCCATTGACCTTAAAAATGTGGATCTTCTCGGGATGTAACCTGAGCTAAAAAAAATAGATTATTTTTGCATTTTTGGTGAGTTTTTCTATTTTGTAGCTTCTTTTTGTTTTTGGGACACTATTACACTTAGTGTGTATGTTTGTTTTGTAGGAAGCATATGGTTCTTGGAGGAAGGTGAGCAACCGGGGAGTCCAAATCATGGACCATGCAGATGTATATGGTTCATGATGCTAAAAATGGTGGACTAGAAGGAGAACCAAACCCCATATTCATGGGGTGTGTAGACGTGCACGACCCATGGAGCTCACATACTTTCCTACACTACCCAATCATCATTTCTTCCCTACCACCACCCAACTACCACCAAAGTACCACCCAAAACCCACCGACCCACAAAACCCTTGAGACACACACATTGAGACCTAAGAGGTAACTCTCCATTGTGATTCAATTCCTTATTTAATTTGTGATGCATGATAGTGGATATATTGAGCTTTCTTGATTAAAGGTTAGGGTAGTATATTGGGGTGATACTAGTTTGTTCTTTACATTCCATGATAGTGCCATCAAGGGTATATTTTAGTGTTCTTTTTCATTATTAGTGTTTTCCTGTTTCATTCCCTTGACATATGTTCTTTGATTTTGTATATGCATTGAGGATAATGCAAGCTTTAAGTGTAGGGAGGGGGATTAGATAGAACTTATGATTTTTAGTTGTTTCTATGTGGCTAATATCTCTCTTATGAGCATTTTGAAAAAAATGAAAAAAATACAAAAACCTGGACAAGTCAAAAACCCGAAAGGGCGACTTGCGTAACATTAAGAAAATGCCAGATAGGTCGAAAACCTAGGTAAAAATGAGAGGCTATGCCCGGTAGGCTTGTGAGCCTAGGAAAAAAAGAGAGACCGTGTGGAAAAGGTGAGAAGTGATTACCCTTTGCGTGTTAAAACTAGAATGAAAACTCGAGAGGGCTCCTAGGAAAGATGAGAGAAATTGAGAGAAAACAAAAAACTAGGTTGAATGCATGCTTCCACGGTGGATTGTTTTTTAAGACGACTCTTTGATTACTTTGGGATCATTTGGGGAAAAGTAAGCTAGTTTAACAATTATCTTTTTAGCTTACCTTTTTCCACAATTTTCTTTTGGTTCGTTAGATTGCTTATACTTTTTGGGAAGTGTGAGAGTTCTGAGATTCTTACTCTTCTGGGGGAAATGGAGTAATGTTGGAATAATTTGAATGCCTCGATTAAATTATGATTGCATGTTACATTTTTCTTGATTCTTTGTCCTGTCTTCTATTTACTCGAGGACAAGTAAAGCGTTAAGTGTGGGGAGTCTGATCTGCTTCATTACACATGTGTTAACCGACACATTTGGAATACTGTTTAGTTATTTTTATTTGGTGGATTTCTAGTATTAGTTAAGTTTATGTGACAAGGGGTTCATACGGCCATGTTTGGTTTTCTTGTCTAAATCCCTCGTTTTGTAGACTTAATTGGTACTAATGGACATCTTGTATCCACGAGCTCCTTGATTTTCCTTGTGATCATATTTAGTAGGTCGTCTGTGGGTACTTTTTATTTACATTCTATGTGAAGGCCATTCGTAAGTGCGGTAGAAGATATTGAAGGCCATTCAGCTCTAGAATCGTAGAAGATGAAGGCCACGAACATCAAATCATGGTAGTAGAAAGATGAAGCTAAAGATAGCGGCATTGGAGTTCAAAATGGCCTAGGGAGAAATGGAAAATTGTGGTCCAATGAGTTGTGCCAAATTCTGAGAATGATCCGAGAAGAATTAGCCTTCAAGGTTAGTTCTATTGGATTTTTCTTGTCGGGTACTATTTGACTACTAAAACTCTCAAACCGGACTAACGGTTCACCCATGGCAAAGGAAACAAGTTCACCCGACTAAGGCATCAATGGGTCGGCACAGGCCATGCATGGGTTGGCACCAACAACCGGGCCAAAGAAGATGCCCTGCACCAAGAAGAGCTGTGCGAGGCAATGGCATGACCCATGCCAGACACGATGGGCCACCAAGCACGAACTGAAAACCCCTCAGAGCGGCTAAGTATAGGTGCATGACGTCCCATTTTAGGCATTCCACATCGTTCTAAGTCAGCATGCCAAGCCCATCACGGGGGATGTGGAAATCCATGTGGCCCACTCCTAAGTTTTCTGATCAAAGCACCTAGCCTAACCATGGCCCGCACTAACAGCCACGATCGCAGATTACGACTTCAAGATTCTATGCCCTAACGGTACACCGCATTGAGCAACGTGGACCACACTAGGAAATAACGTGACCCGCGCCAGCACTCATGCTCCGTATGTTGTAAAGATCCGTACCCCGTAGAAGAACTTGTGCCCCGCACGACATGAAGATTTGCGCCACACCCCAGACCTCGCCAAGCGGTGGATTCTCACCATATTGGTCAAAAACTCTCAATTTTCATCTGATTTCCCTCTAGAAGATTCACGAATTCGAGCAGTTTATTCAAGAAAGCTTCAGCGGCTAGAGGGAAAGGGTGACTAGGGTTTTGACCTAACTTTGGCCCATTTTGGGCCTATTTTTAGTCCCAATCCCCAAATACTATGTATTGGAGCCTAAGTATACTATTAAAACCTAAGTAGTCATTATGTAGATTTTTCCTCTCTCTAGTTTAGAGAGAAGGAAGAGGAGAGTACTTCTCCTTCTCATTTTATTTTTCTTTTCTTTTTTCCTTTCTATTAAACCTAATATTTTCCATGGATCTATCCTTTGTAGAGTATATTTATAGATTGGGGATAATTGTAGAGACTTGGTTATATCTTTATGCCTTTTGAGATTATATAGTTTATCCTAATTTTGTGTTCATAATATTATTGTGATTTGCTTTTGAGTTTGAATGTATGAGTATTACACCAGATATAAGCACAAACTTTTGGTTGTATTCATGTTGGGCGCAAATATCAATGCCCCCTTGGGAAGGGAAACCTAAATGTTTGTATGGGTAGAGGGGAACGAGTCTGCATGGGTGTGTGCACGGGAGATTTAAGGTTACCCTGATCCACTTACCATCGCACCAGTCTTAGCCAACATAAATTTTTCTGAGAGGTTCCATGTAGAGATAGTTTAAATAGTAGCAAGTTAGGGTTACAGGAAACCCTAGTATCACAGATAAGGTGGCTACGATCCTTGGGCCTAATTGATAAGACCCGGGGGGAGTAGTTGCATTTGTGGTGGAATCTCGGGAGGTAATCGCACGGGGGAGAATCAGACCTACAACAATGGTTGGACCTTGTTTTACTCCATTAATTATGATGGCGTTTCTGAAGGAGGGTTGCGAGAGCACCCACCGTGACAGGGATGGGCAAGTGTACGCCATCGGCCACACCATGTGTTATGAACACACTATTATGTTTTGTTTAGATCTCTTTGTGAAAGAATCAAGGATAGGAGCATTAGATTGGCAAAGTCACTCAATGATTTCCCCAAGTGCTAGCTTTTTATCGTGGTTGTGTTATTTACTTTGCATGTTTTGTAGTTGTTAGATTGAAAATCCAAACCCCCCCCCCCATTGCATGTTTGATTTATTAGCTATTCCATTCACTCGTATGGATTGATGACCCTTACGAGGTTGTGTTTCTAGTTGATACTAACCTAGCTACTCTGTGAACAAACCCAAGGCTTGCCGCTAACTACCCTCTAGGTAGCGTAACAGTGAGATCAGGGTGTAGAATATAAATTTCTATCTTTGATCTCCGTCATCGGCTCGGGTTAATTAGCTACAATTAATGACCTCGGTCAAGGCAGGTCAAAGATATATAAACTTGTACATAGTTTGAGTTAGCTTGGAATTCCCAATGGCTGTCACGCAAAGGTTCATCTTCACTAAATGAAGCTAGCACAAGCCTCCGTAGTTACAAAAATTGCATCGATCGAACTTTGGATCCGCTCCTCTTTCTCCATCTATCTCACTCACTAAATGAAGCTACCACAAGCCTCCGTAGTTATAGAAATTGCATCGATCAAACTTTGGATCCGCTCCTCTTTCCCCGTCTATCTGACTCTATTGCTAACAAGCCCTCCTTAAAGGAACAAATCCTTAAGTAGGCTGCATCTGCTAGATATGAGAGTGAAGAGAATACATACCGGGCACTCCACTATGGACACCAATCCCTAGGACTAGAGAGGCAAAAGTCTCGTAATGACTTTAGGGTTGTCACAACTCTAGTTGCTATTATTATTACACAACTAGCCAATCAATTTAGAGTCTAACTATCAAGATGGTACACGTGAGATAGCATGAATGCACCCATTTCCCCGGTACTCTCGAAGCTACAATATCTCAAATTTAACACTCTCAAGATAGCATGACAAGCCTAGTACAATATTACACTACACATTATATATGGGTGCATAGTAAAACATGGGATACAATAAATATCACAAGAATGTAAAGCATAAATCAAGCAGAATTATTCCTAGGACATAAAGATAGGGAAATCTAAAAATGTCACAAAGTCTACATCATGTCATGAATACAAATATTCCCCCAAGAAAATAAAACACTCCATTACTAATAACTAATAAATACATGGCATTCATTGAATGAAATACCATGGATCTAAGAACTAAAAGAAATAAAAGAAAGAAGAACTCTAGAGAGAGAGAATCCTCTTTTTCCTTCCCACATACCAAAAACTAAGATCTACACTATGGCTACTTCCTAAACCCTAGGAGACTAAAGGCTCCTTATATAGGAGAAGACAAATTTACCTCTAAAGCTCCAAGTTTGGAAAACCCTAGTAAAACCCTAATGCCAGCCACTAGTTCAAAATCATCACGCGTCATGCAAAAGCATGTGGTACGCGGACTGGAGGTTCTCCTCAAGCATACTAGCATGTGACCCTTGTAAAATTACGCGAGCCGTGGACCGGATTCTTCATCTTTCCTTTCTAAGTGCTCGGCCATGCAAAATCACATGGTCTGCGCCCGAACTTAGTCTCTTTGGCACTTGGCATGGCACGGACCGTGCCAGTTTTTGACTCTTCCAAAACTTATTTTTTCCCTTCAACTTATTTGTGTCACTACGGATGAACCGCTGATGCAATTTTGGAGTTCTTGTAGTTGATTTTATAACGCTCAAGAAGATGAATCCAACTGTGATACCATAGGAGGCTAATTCTTCTCTAATCGTTCCTAGAACTCGATTTATCTCCCGGATAACAATTCATCCATTTCTTTGTCTCTCTTCTTCGACCCTTCTATCTACTACCACATTTTAACTCATGGCCTCCAGTCTTCTACCATCCTTGTGAATGACTTTCACTAAAATACTTTGAAGTGCTTACAAGCAATCTACAAATAAGCTCACAAAATATAATCTAAATGTGTGAACGACAAAAATCCATTAGACTCAAAATAGGTTACGAAATTATGGATTTAGATATGAGAACCGAAAATGGTGATCTAAACCCCTTATGATGTAAAAATATGTAATCCTAGTAACATACCCACAAAATGATAGCAAAAGAGATTTCAAAAGCCTTAGAAAATACATTCATTTGATGTCTAATCATGACCCTCTCGAGAAGAACCATCAAGAAGTTCTTCATGATATGATGCGCCAATTTAGGTCTTTATATCGACTTGAGTATTATTGAGGTGAGGAAAACAAGTTTAGAACCCAAGTTGGCAATGCCTGGAAGCAACATGAGATCACTCTCAAAAAGAATAACAAGTTATGCGAGGCACTCGTTAATGAGAATTCTTGGTTAGGGAAAGAAAGTTGTGAGCAGAATGCCACTAATAAAAATTATGTCAAAAGTCTCCGAGCTCATGGGCTCTATCATGGAATTCTTCACTCAAAGGTTATCGACAATATTCCTAATTTCTTAGGCAAGACCCGAGACACTTGGATTCACCACAAATTTATCACTGAAGGGACCCATTGTGAAGTCTAGTGTATGATTCAATTATAGACTAGCAAAAAGAGTGTTCCTCGATGAACAAAACTGGCAACTCTAGAGCCTCATCTACTAATACTACAAAAACAAAGAAGATGACGAACACTCGTAAATATGTGGGTGCTCAAAAACCCCCAAGGGCGCAAGTAAGGCTAAGACTCCTGGGGATAAAGGAAATTCTTACAAGGCTGATGGTCCACTTAGAATTTCTGAAGGACCTCAAAGCCAAGGAGATAAACCCCCTTTGAACATTGTACCTGATAATAGCATGCAAGTAGAGCCTAGTCAAAGACAACATTGTACTCGAGTCTATTTTGATCCTTCTGAGTATCCCAAGGAAGAGGTATTTTGTTACTTTCAAAAACTATAGGTATCAAGATTTAAGATCTAGAGCTCGGGGAGTTATTTCTCGAGATAGTCTTTCTTTCTTTTCTTTATTTTTGAAGAACTGTTGTCAGCTATCAAGATTTGTAATATTTATGTATAAATTTTATCATAGAGGTCTATTCAAATTTATAGAATTCTTCTTTATATTTATAATATACTCCAGTCCATAGCAAGGTGATTTTTTTCAATTCAGCATTTTTTACGTAAGCGAGGGTTGACTATTGGTAATCCATTTATATGAAACACTTGGCATACCTTACAAATACTAAATGCAATGTTTGGAAACTAGAGAACAATAGTTGCATTGTTTGGCATTAAATAACTATAGAATAATAATTGTAGTGTTTGGCATGCAATAACTCGAGAACAATAATTGTAGTGTTTGGCATGCAACATAAAAACTAATTGCAACATTTGGCGTGCAATTTAAAATTATTCAAATATAGGGCATGGCATACCAATTTTATTCAATCAGACACATCGCATGGCGTACAAATCTGAGAGAATCAAACTGGATGCAGCACATGGCATACCAACTCATCAAATAATTCTTGCATAAAGGACCAACCTTCAATGCAGAACATAGCGTACACTGATCATTGCCTATAGCTATGCTTAGGTAAGCTATTAAAAAGAAAACCGGTGTGGCTCAGCATTGAGGCCATTGAAGATCCATCTCAAGTTGATAGCACAAGTGATGGTTAACAATATTCCATCTCCTGGGGATTTGATCAGCATCCATAGTTCTGAGCACATAATGGTAAAGCAATAAGAGAATACAATTATGTGCTAGGTTTCGGGCAGCAACCCACCATTCAAAGTCAGGGAGGGGTTCATTTTTTTGGATTTGGGGAAGAAGAGTCAATAGGGTGTGGCTTCTAAATTCAGGAGTTTTATAGTTTAATTTTAAAGTAACTAGCATAAAAGGGGTTGTTTTGGAGAAAGGAGTGGTGTTCTTTGATGGGAAACCCATTTTATTGAAAGATTGGAATGAAGAAGGTGTGATTGAAGAACCTAATGTTGTCTCAGTTTGGAGCTCCCCGGATTGCCATTGAAGTATTGGCAACCAAAACTCATAAGCAGGATAGTAAGTCCACTTGGGAAGCCTTTTAATGTTGATACAGAAACACAAGAGAAAGAGAGGATGGATTTTACAAGGGTGCAAGTTGAGCTGATGATAAGTGATACCCTTTCGGACAAGTTGATTTACCTTAAGGAAAACAAGATGATTGTAAGCTAGCAAATATGTTTTGAATGGAATCCAACTAAATGTGAAAAATGTGGGATGATTGGGTATAATGAGGTAGTGTGTAGGAAGAAAAATGAAGCTAAAAAAATTCAAATGAATAGGAGGATTTATGTGCCAATTGGGAGGATTGTGAAAGAAGAGGAAGCAAGATGGAGTGAAATATGTTAAAGGGCAGCAAAGGGAAACTAAAGAGCAGCAATGGGAAGTTAAAGGGCTGCAAGGGGAGGAGATTGAGTTAAAAATGGTAGAGAAAGGAATAAGGGCAGAAAGGAAGAAGGAAGAAGATCCAAGGAGTTCAAGGAGTGAAGTTAATGTGTATACTCTCTTATATAACCCTCCTTATGAATAGTAGATTTGCTTGTTGGAGTGTAAGGGGTTTGAATAAATGTAATAAGCATATGAGGGTGAAACATTATTGTATGCTTAATGATATAAGTTGTTTGTGGCTATTGGAAACTAAAGTAAAAGAAGAAAACCCAAAAAAAAGTGTGGGGGAGAATATGGCTTGGTTGGGAGTTGATAACAAATGCGAATGTTGCAGGGGGGAGAATTTGGCTAGGTTGGAGAGATGATTTCTATGATATGAAGGTGTTGAATGCGAGGGATCAATGGATGGATTTTGATGGGTTGATTAGGGGGAATAACTTGGAATTCTTCTTGACGGTGGTTTATGACCATAACACCATTAAAACGAGGAAACCAATGTGGGAAGTCCTAAAGGGGCAACTGAGTAGAGATGATAAACCATGGATGATAATAGGATATTTTAACTCTCCTTTGGATTTTGGGGATAGAGAAGGTGGGAATGAAGTTGAAGAAAAGGAAGTCTTCGATTTCCAAGAAGTGATGTAGACTAGTTTGTTGGTTGAAATTAAAACTAATGGCCAAAATTTACTTGGTGCAATAGAAAGGAAGCGGGGGGAGTTGATACAAAGCAAAATTGATAGGGCATTTTAAACCAATAGTGGGTAAGGAGGCTTGGCCAAGCCTTTTCTGAGGTAAAACCAGACACACTTTCTGACCACCATCCTATCATTTTGAGTTGGCATAAGGAAGATAGGAAAAAGAGGAGGAGCTTTAAATATTTCAATATGTGGGAGGCCGCACCACATTTCAAGGGAACAATCCAAGCGGTTTGGATGAAGGTGAGCACAATGAAGAATTTTGGAAAACTTCTTGAATACATGGAAACGCCATTGAATAGGCTTAATCAAAGGAAGTTATCTAATATTTGAGAAAGGGTGGAGAAGGCTAAGCATGAATGACTTTTGGCACAAGAAAGGTTGAATGAAGAACCAAGGGATGAAATGAGGCAAAGGGTGGAATTTGATGCAAGGAAAGTGCTTGAAGAATTGAAGGAGGCTGAATACAAGCTCTTTCAACATAGAGCTAAAGTGCAATGGCTTCATGAGGGGGATAGGCCTACCAAGTTGTCTTATGCTTCTATGAGAACAAGGCAATACAAGAACCAAATTTTGAACATAAAGGAGGGGAGTAGATTACTATCCAATCTAGATCAGATTGAAGAACATTTGAACATGCACCATGAAAGTCATTTGGGAGTCATTTGGGACACTAAAGACATGGAGGAAAACTTGGATAATTTTTGTGGAGTGCTAAGCACACAACAACAAGCATCCTTAATCCAACCAATTGGTGAAAAGGAGGTGAAGAAAGCACTTTGGGGGATTAATCCTAGCAAAAGCCTGGGGAGAGATGGTTATACAAGCCAATTTTTTAGGAGCAATTGGGAGATAATTGAAGGAAGTATGGTGGAGGTCGTACAAATATTTTTCAAGGGGGAAAGAAATTCCAAACTCCTTGAATCAAGTCGTGATATCCTTGATCCCAAAGGTGAGTCAACCTCAATTTGCAAGTGATTATAGGCCTATTGCTTGTTGCTCCATACTTTATAAAGTGATAACCAAAGTAATTTGTGTAAGACCTTTTGAGGTGCTACCTTGTTTGATTAGTGAGAATCAAAGTGCTTTTGTGAAAGGTAGGCTCATATCACACAATATTATTTTAACACAAGAATTGTTGCATAAGTACAATGTTGATGGCATGAGCAGAAGTTGTGTTGTTAAAGTGGATATTAGCAAAACCTTTAATTGTATAAGCTGGAAATTTCTTACTTATTGGCTCGAGATTTTAAAATTTCCCAGGTTGATGATAGATTGGATCAAGAGAAGTACAATGAAGTCATCCTTTGTCTTGGTTTTTAATGGGTATTCTGAGAAGTATTTTGAAGGATTCATAGGTAGAAGATGAGTTAAACAAGGGGATCCTTTATCCTCCTTGTTGTTTGTTTTGAGCATGGAGTACCTTACAGGAATGATGGCAAAAGAGTACATAGAGCAGCACATAGAATTCCACCAAAGTTGCAAAAATATTGGTGTGCATACTTTGTTGTTTGCTGATGATTTGCATATCTTTTGATAAGCAAACCAAAAATCCATAAAGAGTGTGAAAGAATGCTTGAAGAAGTTTATGGAGGTCTCAGGTCTTGCAATAAGTAAGCAAAAATCTAGAATTTATTTTTCTAGAATGGATGAAGAGGAGAAATACTTTTTGGTTTGCTTTGATCTATATACAAAACTTTCATCAAAAAATAAAGTTTCAAATGTTCGATACACCAGGAAGACACTAGGTAGTTTGTTTATCCAATTCCCTTCAACTCGTTTGAGCCTTGCTTGGATGTTATTAATGATGGTACGGTTAGTGATCTCAATTTGACCATTTTCCTGGGGATGGTATACTGCCTTCACCATTTTTTGAATCTAATATTCCACGCACCGCCGTTTGAAATTGTGTCCTATTGTCGGTTATGATAGTCTTCGAGATGTCCAATTGGTAGATTGATTATTCTAGTAGAATTCAATCATAGAACTCCCCTTCATATTCGTCAACGGTTGTGCCTCAACAAATTTAGTGAAGTTGTCAATTGCAATGATAAGATATCTGAACCGTCCTGGAGCCTCTTGAAAAGGTCCAACAAGGTAAATTCCCCATTTATCGAATGGCCACGAGCTGTATATGTTCATAATCTCTTCCCAAGGAATATGCGTAATCGATGAATGTATCTCGCACTAATGGCAAGACTGGATGTACCTGTTAGCATCATTAAACATTATCGGCTAGTAATACCAAGCTCAAATGAGCCTCTTTGCCATTGATCGAGTTCTCTGATGTCTTCCACAAACCCCCTTATGAACCTCCTTGATTAGGTAGAAAGCTTCATAAGGAGTGACACATCGAAAAAAATGGTTGGAGGTGACCTCCTCAATACAAAACATCATCCTACACCACATACCTCGTGCTTTCAGTCTTATCCTGCTAGTTTGGACATCTTCTTCTAGTAGGGTTCCATCTCAAAGGTAGCTGATAATGGGTGTTATCCAAGATTCTTCCTCATCCCTAGCCATCACCACATGTTATTTGAAACTCCATTTACTAAACGTCTCCATGAGTAACAACTTTTTGAATTGTACACCAAGGTATGATGAGGCAAGCTCACTCAAAGCATCTAGTTTGTGGTTCTCCTCTCTTGGTACCTGTTTTAATGTGTAAGCTCGATATCTATATAACAATGGTTTCCCTACCTCCAAATAGCATTGTAAATTATGCTCTCTAGCCTCATATTACCTTTTGACTTGTTGAACAGTGATCGACAAGTCACTGAATATTTCAAAGTTCATAGCTTTAAGCTCCTTATCTAGACGGAGTCTAGTGATTAAGGTTTTATGCTCAGCTTCATTATTGGTAGCCTTGAACTCAAAATGCAGAGCATAAGGGTAATCTATACCATCATGACTAGTGAGCAACACTCCTACTCCACTCCCCCCCCCCCAAATGTGAATAACCATCAACATATATATAACTTCCATACCTCACTGCTCGGAGCTTCTTCACCCCAGTCAGTAGGTTTTGTAGTTTCTTATATGAAGGCTAGGAGAGCCTGGACTTTGATAGTTGTCCTTGGTTGGAATCTGATGTCATGTTACCCCAATTCAATAGCCAATTTCATTATTCTCCCCAAGGTCTCTGGCTTCAAGAGAATTTGTCTAATAGGATGATTGGTAATTAACATCATAGTGTGACCTTGGAAATAAGGATGCACCTGTCATGCCACGTGAATCAGTATCAGAATAAACCTTTCGAAGGTTGTATACCTTGTTTCAGGTCCCTGTAAAACCCTAATAAAAAATTATAATTGATGTTGTTGCCTCTCTTTTTCCTTCACCAAAGTTGCACTGATAGCTAGGGGAGAACAAGAAATGTAAAGGTACAACACTTCACCCCTCTAGGGTTTCATCAAAGTCAGCAAGACTCAAAGATGTTCCTTCAGCTCTCTGAATGCCTCCTTGCACTTTTCCATCCACTAAAACGTTTTTGCTTTTCTAAACACATCAAAGAAAGGTAAATGATTATCTTCCCCTTTTGATTGAAATCAACTTAGGGCTAGCGGGATCCAGTAATCATTTAAACATCTTTCCACGTCTGAGAAGCCTTCATTTTCACCAATGCTTCAACCTTCTAAGGATTAACATCGATACCCCTCTTGAAGACCATGAATCCTAGAAGTTTTCCAGCCCCAACTCCAGTCACACACTTGGCTTGGTTTAGCTTCAGGTTCAATCATCGAAGTTCTTCAAAGGTCCCTTACAAGTCCTGCAATAATTGCATATAATCCCTTCTCTTCATCACCTTGTCATAAAATTATATCTCCATATTCCTCCCTATCTACTTTTTGAAGAGTTTATCCACCAATCAATTATAAGTTGTGCCAGCATTTTTGAGTCCAAACAACATTTTCTTGTAACAAGTAGTACCCACATCCATTATGAATAAAGCCTTATCTTTATCCTCCCCTGCCATCAATGTCTGATAAAATCCCTTATGTGCATAAAAGAAGGCCAAGACTTGATACCCAGCTATGGTTTCCACTAAATTATCGGTTGGCAGTAAGGGATAGCTATCTTTGGGACAACATTTGTTTAGGTCTGTGAAGTCGATGCACATATGCCAAGCTCCATCATACTTTGGAACCATTACTGGGTTTGTGAGCCACTCTAGATAGAATACTTACTCAATAGATCTTTCCTTGAGTAATTTCTCTAATTCCGCCTCAATCACTTCTGCACTCTCAGGAGAAAACACTCTCATTTTCTATTCAACAGGATTTACCAAAGGGTCAATAGTCAACCTGTGGACTGCTAGCTGCGTAGGTACCCTTGTAAGGTCAGAAGTGCTCTAGGAATAACACATCGACGTACCCATCGATTAGGGTCCTCAATTCCTCATTACCATCTTCAGGCATCATTTTTCCTATGGCGACCATGCCTAAGTCTCAAATTGGTAGCTGTTCAATATCAGTTGGGCCAATTTTCCCATGCACTTAGGCCACATCCTTTACCTTGCTTGCCCTTTTAAGTTCCATGAGGTTACAAATTTTTACCACCATCTGATCTCTTTGAATAGCAGCCACTCCCTTCTCCATTGAAAACTTCATAATCAAATGATAAGAGGACAAAACAACTCTAGCCTGACACATTCACAGTATCCCTAAGATCACATTATAGGGAGAGTATGCATCGACAATTGCAAAGTGGTAATATATCGTCAACCCTTCTTCTCCATCATCTATCCAGACTTGTAGGTGATTACTTTCCAAGGGAACACTGTTTTACAAGTGAAGCCCGACAATAGTGAAGAATATTTCTTCAAATTGTTACAACATATATCCACCTGATCCAAGAAGTTAACAAACATCACTTCAACACCACTCCCATAATCGATGAACACCCTCCTTACCAGAGAAATTTTTACCAAAGCTGAGATAACCATGGGATCTACATGTAGAGTCTAATTGGGAACCGCATCTGCTTCTTAAAACATTATTTTTTAAATCTAGTCGCAACCGTTTATGCATGGGCTTCCCTGCAGGAATGTGACATGAATCAACTTTTGTAATTGTGTTTGAAGATAAATCACCCAAAATCCTGTTAATAACATTAATCATCCTATGAACAACTGGGTTCCCTCAATTTCTATTTTCCTATTTTGTGACAGGCTGATCACAAGGTCGCCCCTCTCATCGTTCTTGTTCTAAACCTTGAGGCCCTCTGTGAACCCTACTCCAGCATAATGGTTCAAATTCCTCCTATACGGTTGCCAAGCTCTTTGATATTTCCTTTGTCTTGAGTGTTCCTCTCGAGCCCCATGTTAAGGTCCCAAATATCGAAGAAGACCCTTCATTGTCCACCGCTAGATCTCCATCTTAATATAAGTGCTATCATCCGTATCATGACCATAATCCTTATTGTGGTCGCAATATTTATTCTTGGCTTTCCTCGCCACCACAACCGCAGGTGATTTCCCAATGGTGGGGGTGCCCGAAACACAGCTCGATGTATGATTTGATTTTCAACATGGAATTTACCCAAGGGTGTATACCTGTCAAAACCAGATCTAGCAATCTCATCCGACCTTTTTCTACGATGATTAGTAGATTTGCTCATTTTTTTAGCTTTCTCTACCTTCAAGTGTTTCTTTACCACTCCTTGAAGTTGCTGGAGAGTTTGAGGAGTTTTTGTAGCAAGCGTCTTATACAAGTCTACATCTAACATTGCTATCAAGTATCACATAGTCGATTCATTCTCCTTGCCTTCCACAACTCCCGAACTTTCATCCAAATATTAATGGTAGAAATCCTTGGTAGTTTCCCAAGCCTTCTGCTTAGTCTCGTATAACTCAAGAAAGATCTTTGTGAACTTATTTTCTTGGTAATACTGACTTAAAAGGGATCTGCTGAAATCTCAATAGGAATGCAAAGAACCCCTGGGCAACTTGTTGATCCCCTCTTAGGATTTCCCTCGAAAGTAACTTTCTACAAGCTTACACATTAATTTCTCATCGAAACCATGAGAGTTTATAAGACTTAGGAAAGTTTGAATAAAATCTATGGGATCCGAATCTCCACCATGCGTAGGGATCGCTTCTTGTGACTTCATGTCCACTGGCCACCGAGTAGAGGTTATCTATTTATTAAAGGGAGAACCTGCTAGTTACCATGTAGGCCCAATTAACCTATCCAGTTCTCTTTTCAGTGAATCTCCAGTATCTCCTCCTGACCCTTTCAATGGCGGATCCCTTTGTGGATTCAAGAATCCCGGAACCTCAACAAAAGGAGACTGGGTCATTGGTTTAGAACCCATGTAACAAGAATGTGACAGGGTTCTATCCTTCCAAGATACATCTGAGGTTGCTCATAAAACCCATAGGGCCCCTGACCAGACGTCAAGGGGTTATGCTAATCCAGATCACCATGTCCTTGAAGCCCCATGCAAGACACTATTGCATATCTTGACGTCGAGTCTACAAGCATCGAAATTAATGATATGAATCTCCTTGTGAAGACTCTGGATTGCATAATTTGATTAAATCTTGGTCGTATGAAGGGATCTCGCAAACAAAAATAAAGTCGCACGAATTGATCACCAACTAACCTTTGGGATTGACTCTTAATTCAAAAAAATTCTTACTAACTAGCCCGCGGGATTAGCTGACAAATTTAAGGGTATTGATACATAACTAACCAGTAGGATTAAGAAACAATGAAAACACTCGCAAGCAGAGACTATAAACTCAAAAATTATGAATATTTGATTGATTAAAAGTGGAGAAAAAAAATCATGAATGGTCTCCCCTATTTATAGGGTGGAACTTGGCCATCAGAAACAAAACGGGATTTGGTAACTTATGTCAGAAACTGAAAAGACTTATGGCAAATTAAAGAAGTTAAACCATATCTAATTAGAATACCTAAAATAAATGACAATATGTCCAAACTTCTTCAAGATAAATCTTGAATGAATATTGTTTTATCTAATATTACAAAATCTAATTTTAATCAGATCAAAACTAAATATTCTAACCATAAAATAATACATAGCCAAAATTAAACTCTTCCAACGCAAACATGGCTGAGTTTATTGGGCTTGATTAATACAATAAATATAAACTAAAATGATCACACTACCTCATTAAAAAATCCAGTGAAAAAAAGAGTATAGTGTTATCTTCCTAAAATATACTAAACTAAGAGAGCTATAAATAATTGATATTTTGACCTCGTCTCATTCCCTCCGTGGTCGAGAATTGTTTTTCCTCGAAACATGAATAATTTTCAAAATAAATGGAGTTAAATGCCCCATGCCTTCCCAGCAAAGTCTTGCTAATAAATGGTGATTGAACGCTAACTAGGCAGTACCTGGACACTAACTGTGATGGTGAGGGGGCTCTGATGAGATAACTTGTGAGAAATATATGAATCCGCAAATATTTATCAACTCGCGATATATTGGTTGACTCACGAGATGAAGATAAGAACCAAGAGATGAACCTTTGGGTTTCAAGCTTGAGACACACGCACCTTCAAGTGGTGCGCATGTAGGATTAATGTGCCTTGTGGAGAGACTTCTCGTTCGGGCTTCACAAGAACGTGAGATTCACGGGCTGGTGGATCTGATGCCAACCGGAATGGATTTGCAGAGTATCGGTAGCCTTCTGATCGGAGTTAGCTTCGCTAGGACTAGGTGAAGACACGGACTAGTAGAGTAGCCAAATTGAACCACTGGTTGTAGAACAGCGGTGGTGAACAGACCTGAAGCGACGGTGAGCAGTGATGAAGCATTGTAAGAAGTCTGATGCCAGTGTTGGAAACTGATGCAGAGCATGAAGGCAATGGAGGCAAGTTTAAACACTGGCGCCAAATTCAAATTTCAGCTCAAGGAAGGAAAGTGGGCAAAACGACATCAATCTACTGAGTTTCATTTTTTGCTGATTTTGTTATTTAGTTAGCACACGTGTTAGGCTGTGATTGGATTTTCATTTGTTTGTTTTTTCTGCTCAAAAGTACAGCATAAAAGCTGTGATTTGTTGCTTTTTGTGTTGGGGGTTGTAAAACAAAATTATGCAGCTTCAATGAACTCCTTCTCTTCTTCTTCATTTTTTTCTCTGAACTTAAATTTTCATAAGCAGAACGGCGGGCTTCAGCGGCGGAGAGTGTAGCGGCTAAGAAGGCTTGAGAAAACTGGAGATGAAGTTGAAGTTGGCGACAAGGTGAATGGAGTTTCCGAAGATGAAGCTTAGGGGCAGCGGGCGGAAATTGCGGATGGAGCTGACCGGTCGGAGACGCTGGCGGTGATCGGAGCTTGAAGATGACCGACGATTGTGGGTTTTCTGACTTCTATTTTTTAATATTGATTTTTTTAATTAAAAATAAAATACGATAATGAAGGTACAACTGATATCACCCTGCGACACCAACTGATACCGACTGATTTGATTATCACATGAATTTTTGTTTTGCTCTGATACCAAATAATATGAATTTTCTTACAAAAATGCTAGATTGCATAATTTGATTGAAATCTTAGCCGTATTATGGGATCTCGCAAACTCTAATAAAGTCGCATGAATTGATCACTAACTAGCCCATGGGATTGACTCTCAATTTGAAAATTTTCTCACTAATTAGCTCACAGGATTATCTCACAAATTGAAGGGTAGTGATCACACTACCTCATTAAAAACAAACTAAAATGATCACACTACATCATTAAAAAAATTCAGTGGGAAAAAGAGCATAACATTATCTTCACAAAAATTACTAAAGTAAGAAATATGTAAATAAATGATATTTTGACCTCATATCAGAAAGGGGTATTAAATAGACCATCCCTTGAGTGTAATGAGGAAATAAAGGTTGTGGTTGTGGCTGAACCACCTCCCTTGCATATCTTGAATACAGATTCCCTAAAATAGGATGGGACATGGGCCTCATCGGTACTTCCATAAACATCGAGGGCACCACCCCTCTCGGTAAACCTAGAGGCATTGATAGGGGAGTGAACAGGTATCCTATGGGCACCAACATTTGCTCCATCTGTGCCAGATCTGGGTGTGATCCTGCCGAAACTCCTTCTCACATACTCTGATTTGCCTAAACGTCCCAATCGTATCCCTCAATGTGTGAATCACCAGGGGCTTTCATAAAGTGGTTATATTTTTCATCGCGCGACCTAATTGGTGTGTTATGTAAAAGTCCCGTGTTACCAACTCCTACTCCTTTGTCAAAACTAACCTCTAGCTGTCTTGATGACCTTGCCACCTCTAATCCAGAGCCTTGAACTATGGGAGATAAAGTAGGTCCTATTAATATTTTTACCGGATTAGGCCCAACATCCTGCGATGATGGGGGATTAGCCATCTTGTTCTTTTTCCTCCTGCAAGGGACTGTACTTTTTCACCGGGGCATGTTCCCTTGATTTTGAACCTCTCACTCCTACATGATTTAGTGGTCATAGAAGTGGACATAAACCAAGAAACTCAATCTGATTTAATCAGTTCCATCAGGCATGCCTATTGATGCATCTGGAATCCGATCAAGTTGCACCTCCAATTCCTTAGTCATGATCTGCAAGAAACAAGTCCAGAAACGTCCCAGGGGAAAATCTTCTGATGCTTAAGTCATCTGCAAGTATGAATACCGCATAAAGAATAATGAATCATAAAGTGTATACATTCCTTGTATTTATACATTAATAACCCCAGTAGTATTTGTGTATAACTCAACTTCCTTCAATACATTAATACGGTCAAACATGAATAGTACTTTTTTTACCCTATTAAGCCCAATAACTCTTTAAGCCCAATAGCTTTTATATTTGGGCTCATCGGACTCAACCATTATCAGTGATTTTAGCTAGTCGTTTAACAAATAAATTGTTATCAAGATTAAATTTCCAACCTTATCCACCTACAATGTTATTGTGGTAATATAGCAAGCAAGTAAGGGTCGAACCGAAGATATAATCCTATTCCATATTTAGTATTTAATTTTGGCCAACTATAAACTATGGTTTGGAGGGTTTTGGAAAATTTGTCTCTTTAAAACTAGTTAAAACAAGAAAATAAAATAAAGAATTTAAATTGTATAGTAAAAAGTGTTCTTCACACTTCCACACATCAACTTTATAAAATGATCATAGGTTCCATACGAGCAATCTACAAGTAAACTCACAAAATTGAATCTAGATGCTCATATGGACAAAAGGTCCATTGGACTCAAAATATGTTAAAAAATGAAGGATTTACATATGAAAATAAAAAATGGTCATCTTTACCCCTTATGATGTAAACCTAACTAAATCTAGAATTCTACCCAAAAAATGTTTAACAAAAGAGATGCTAAATGCCTTAGAAATTATATGCACTTTACGCCTCATCAAATCCCCCACACTTAAACCTTTACTCGTCCTCAAGAAAATGATGAGATGAAAAATGCACGTATTTTATAAGGCATCTACATCTCTTTTGTTATCATTTTGTGGGTAGATTGCAAGGTTTATATAGGTTTACATCATGGGAGGTTTAAATGACCAATTTCAGTTTTGTTATCTAAATCTCTCATTTTATAGCCCATTTTAAGTCTAATGGATTGTTTTCCTTACGAGCGTCTAGATCTTCTTTTGTGAGCTAATTTGTTGAATTCCCGTGCACGAAGAACAAGTGGAGATTAAAGTCCTGATAATGGAACGTGCACCTTGGCATGTCGCGTGCGTTCAAAAGGCCAAAAATAAAGACCTAGACAATGGGCCATACAATTTGGCATGCCCCATGCGCTCAAACCTTAGTTTTCTAGGGTTTATGCAAGTAGCTATAATATATATTTTTTAGAGTTGTAGGTGGGAATGATAAGAAGAATTCTCTCTCTAGGGTTCTTCTTCTTTTTCCTTCATTTAGTTCTTAGATCCATGGAATTTAATTTAATGAATGCCATGTATTTAGTACTAGTAGTAGACTAACTCGATTTCTTAGTGTAATATTTGTATTCATGACTTAATTAGGATTTGTAAGATTCTAGATTGCCCTAAATTTCTATGCTTATGAATATTGTGTATGATTTCAGGTTTCTATGTCATGGAAGGTTTTATGATGCATCCCTGATTTCATTCCTAGTATAATATCGTGCTAGGCTAAATTGATAACTTGGGAATGTTAGGTACATACTCATACCATAAACTTAGGAACTTTACACTACATACCGAAAAATGTAGGTGGTAGAGAGGGAGGAGAACTAGAGGAGAGATTCTGCAAGGACGTTTTTATTGTTCAAGAGAGAGTTGAGATTGCGGAAGAAAATCGAAGGCTTAGGGAGTTGATGGCCCCAAATATGGAGGGTCAACCCTTATGCATAGTTTTCTCGGCTTTGCCACCTAATGTAACTTGTGAGGTGAAGAATGGCATGATCCAATGCTTTCCCACTTTCTATGGAATGGCTGAAGAGGACCCGAACAAGCACCTATTGGAGTTTCATTTTGTTAGCACCAATATGAAGCCACTGGGGTGTAAGAGGACTGCAATCTAAGGTCATTTCCTTTTTCACTACAAGACACGGCTAAGGATTGGCTCTATTACCTTGTACCGTGCTGCATCACTTCTTGGATGGACATGAAGTGGAGATTTCTCTAGAGATACTTCATGTCTTCAATGTCTTTGGGTTTGAAGAAGCAGCTGCCCAATATTTTGCAACTGACAAACGAGTCCTTGTATGAGTACTGGGAGATGTTCAAGAGGCTATTGCCCAGTTTTCCCTATCATCCATTCAAGGAAGGCAATTTGGTGTACTACTTCCTTGAAGACTTATGTGATGAACACATAGGTATTGTGAATGCGGCATGTAATGGTTCTGTAGCGAACAAAATCCCCAAAGATGCAATGGCACTATTTGAAGAGATGGCCAACGGTACAAGGCATTTTAGTACCTGATCCTGTGTGAAGACCATAGAGTATCCCACTCATTCTCCCAAACATGAGGAACAAGTCCAAGCGCATGCTTCCATGTTAAAATAATTTATGAAAAGGACAATGCAACAAGTGAAAGTGTGCAATATTTGTAATCTTGATCTCTTAACCAATACATGTCTATAAGTGGTTAAAAAATTTGAGGAGGAGAAGGCCTTAGACATCAACGGTGGGAATATGCAATTTTCTAGGAGGCAACAACAAGGTTTCCGAGAGAACCAAGGTGTAGATAGATAAGACCCCTATGCAAACTCCTTCAACCCCCAATATAGCAATCACCCAAACTTTGGGTTACGCAAGGACAACCAAGGGTACAATCGAGGTGGACCAACTCAACCCTACCCGAGGGGAGAAGGGTTTTCCAACAATAATTAACCATTGTACAAGTCAGAAAGGGAGGATATTCCTGAGGCAATTGCACAGTTGGCAAAGAAGAATGATGTGTTCGCGGAGCAAACGAGAAGAGAGATTGAGGAACTTGGCACAAGAGCCTTTTAAAGTATCAAGAACCGTTAAGTGCAAGTTGGTCAAATTTCCACTTCGATGAGTCAGCTTGAGGCTAGAGAATTCGACAAGCTACCATCCCAACCCAAGGTTAATCCAAGCAATATGAGTGTCTTGGGATTGAGAAGCAGGAAGGAGGTACACGAGGCCGAGAAGGGTTCGTGCAAGAGGATGGCATTTTTGTAGAAAGTAACAAGACCAAACTCAAAGAAGAAGAGATAGTAGTTGAGGAGAATCCCTGAAAAGAACCCCCATCACCTAGGTAAGGGTGAACTCTCCGCCGCAATTTCCTAGTGCTCTTCAGGGAATGCCAAAGGTGTCAAAAAACAAAGCTCAAATTCGCCAAGTCTTTCAAAAGGTTGAGGGTAGCATTCCTATTCTTGATGTCATTGAACAAGTCCCCACACATGCTAAATTCTTGAAAAATACTTGCACTAAAAGAAGGAACCAAACAACTAGAAAAGTAGGTCAAGTGAGAATAGGGGAGTAGCAACTTTAGCTCATAAGAACATGCCTGAGAAGTGTGATGACCCCGTAATGTTCTTGATCTCTGTTTCTCTAGGTGGTAAATTGGTGATAAATACCATGATTTACTTAAGTGCCTCTATCAACGTTATCACGTTTAGCTTATATGATAATCTTGGCATAGGTGAGCTTAGGGACACTAGGGTTACTGTCCAACTAGCCGACTATTCCCAAGATAGCCCTAGAGGTATACTTAAGGATGATATGGTTAGGGAAGGAAATGTAGTGTTCCTGGCGGACTTCTATATCCTTGATGTAGTGCAAGATAGAGGTGCACCCCCAATTTTATTGGGTCGACCATTTTTTAAAACATTAAGGACCAAAATAGAGGTCCATTTAGGAACACTAACCCTAGAGGATGATGTTGATAAGGTTTGTTTTGAAATATATAAGTCTAAGCATGAATCTCCTATTTCTTTTCTTTCATGCAATAGCATAACCTTTTGTGATGAGCTTGTTCAATTTGACGATTCTTGCATGATTTATGATGATGATTGCCTTTATGATATTAATGACATGAAGAATGTTTTGAGCTTTGACTGTGATAACAATGTTGATGGCACCTATGCCATGCACAATTTTAGTGATGATCTTTCTATTATGGATTGATTTTTCTATGCTTACTAACATGTAGTGGTTAGTGGAGAGTGGTGAGGATTTGAAACCTCCTTGACCACTTCCTAGACCAAGGAATTTGCTAAGGGATTAACATTAGCTAAGGTTAGTGATTCGGATTGTGATGATCTGCTACCCACTATTGAAACCTTGCATGTTCTATCTTCTTTGAATGAAAATTTTGATAATGCATATGTTGATACACATGGTTTTGAAGTTCGTAGTGTGATTAAGAATGTTTTGCTTCCAATTGACAATAATAACATGTAGTGGAGAAGGAAGCAGTTTAAGGAATTCAAACCTCTTAAACCCTTCCTACTCCCAAAATTAAAAAAATGTGTCAATCATCATGAAGAACGAATGGATTTAGTTTGTATCGCCTAAAGTGTAGGGTAAGCCTACGGTAATGTGGAGACACATCGATAGGGATATGGTCTTAGGTGGTGTCAAGGATCGGCTGGCCCACCAATCCATTTTTGTTAGATTTCAAAAATACATAAAAATATATGTTCTGGGGACGATAATAAAGAAACGGTGCTTTATTTTTGTGTTGGTAGGTTTTGAAAGTTTGTTTATGAGATTTTTGGAGAGTGTTTGATTATTAGTGGTGTTTCAAGGATTATTAGTCATGAGATTTTTTTTGGCTTGAACAGTACTATACTCGGTTTTTGTATTTTAGGGTGCAAGAAATTTTGCGACAAATTTGAAGGAACTGGGCTTGGCACCAGCCGTGCCAAGCCTCATGCCACATGAACGACACGAGGCATTCAAACGGCATGGGCCGTGCCGTAAAAATGTCTCATGTGCCAGTTTGACCAATAAAATGGCTTGGGCCTGTCTATAAATCCTCTCTTTCTTCACTTCTTCCCCAAACCAAAACCCAGCAGCATTGCGAACCTATCCTTTTCTTAAGCCTAAAATTCCCATAACTTCCTCGTTTCTCAACCAAATTCCTTCAAACCTGTCCCAAAATATTCCCCTTCTAATTTCTCACAAAGCCCACTACCAATTATACCCAAAACACCAAAAATGATGTCCAAATTCGAAAATTATCAATTCGGCCATCTTTACATTTTTTTTAACCAAAATTTTATGATTTGCTCAATTCAAGATGTTAGGGATCGACAGAATTCAGTCACACTTCACATGTATCAATTCATATAATTCCATCACATACTCCCACTTAGGTAATCGATTGAACCTCTTTGGTAGAATATGGAATTTCTTATTTTTAGATTTTTCAGAAAATTGCATGTTAAGGACTTTGGGGGCTTGTTTGTGATTTGTGAGAGTTACATATGTGGTAAATTACTTGTAGTTGTTATCAAATATATGGTTCTTTGTGTATGATGTCATTGATGAAATACCTTTAGGTCTTGTTTGTCTAAAGTGATCATTAATGAGGTTTACAAATAGTTGTTGATTGCTTTTGTGAATTACTCTTAAGAAGAAATAAATGTTTATCTTCAAAATGAAAGTGATAACATTCACCATAGGTAATGGATGTGATTGAATGAGTGAATGATTCTATGATCTATAATGAGGTTTGGAAGTGAGAATTAATTGCACCCCAAGGCTTTGTCATTATGATTTTTCCATCCCTATGTAGTTTGTTGTATTTTTAGCTTAATATCTAGTTTATGATAGTTCTTTATCTTTTAATTTCATAACTTAGGAAAACCAACCAAGTCTCCCCCCCCCCCCCCCCTTACTTGCTTATATATATATAGTACACCTATAACTATCTTTTAATTTCCTACTGCACCACTTCTCCATTACAGCCACCGCCTCCTCCTAAACATCCAACCATTACTGCCTTCTTCCTCTCCATTACCGCCGCCACCTCCTAAATTTCCAGCCATTACTGCTGCCTTGCCCCTCCTCCCTCTATAACCGCCTTCTTCCTCCTTGTACCCCTCCATTTATTTTTTTATGTTGTTTTCTTTTTTTGGTTGGTGTGTTAGATTTTTTTGTCTAGGTTATTCTTTTTGTATAGGTCATTCTTTTTTTTCATTTTTAAGGTGTGTTGGATTTTCGATCATGTTGTCTTTCAAGGGGTGTGTCAAATCTTTTCCATTTTCGTACTTTTTGGGTTGTGAGACATTTTCAGCATTTTGTGATGAAATTGAAAGTGTAGTACTGATGTGGTAGCTTGTTCAGGTAGCTTCTTCGATGCTCACCTTTGTATGTTCCTTCACATGTAAAGACAATCATGGAAATGACTCCAGGAGAATCCCTCTAATGATCAAGTCAGTCCTCTCTTTAAGAAATAGGATTTCTCTTAATAGTAGTGCTTACCTCAACTTCTTCTCCATTTGATGTATTTATAGAATGGCCCGATCATGTTTCCTAGTTTTTAGGGACAGAGATCATGGGGTACATCACAATCCCACTTTCTGAGTTTGTGGCCTTCATGGTTTTCGTTCGTTCCTTATTCACAGGCCCACGTTCTTTGCGTGCCCCTAAGTTCATAATAGTTTTGGCTTAACCGAGTTCGACTTCACGGCTGGACATTGTTGGACTGGGCCTAACGGCTGCTAGCTTTGCTTGTTGGACTATATGTATACCATAAGCCCTCCCCCTAGCCATGAAACCAATGCCACGCGAAGCAATGATTGGTTTCCTAGCCTACGCAGTGAACTTATTTCCTCGCTTTGTGTGTAATGCATTGTAATATGTTCTTCTAAGCTACGATGTGAACCATAATTTGCTTCTTGTCTATATTTGCTACTTCCTAGAATCGCTCTTCCATTTTAAATTTGAAACCTCTAGGCGTATCTTATCTCCATGAGATCTATCCATTGTAATCTTGTGACTGAGATTCACTCCTTCATATTTATTTGTTAGCTCCTCAATTTGCTCGGTTGTTATTTTGACTGTTGTGTCTTATAATTACTTTGAATTTAGCGTCTTAAAAATAGCCCCCATTTAGAGTATTTTCTCCACCATCTCCTTGATAATCCAAAAAGGTAATGCACTTTATGTCAGCTTTGTCATGATTGCGCATTATTCTTTTATTTATCTTTTAGCATTCCTTCTTGCATTTAAATTCTTATGAAAACCCAGGCCTATTCATCTTCTCCCTTCGTTTATATTGCTCCCAATCTCTTCTCAAATCCAGCGCTATAATAGTAAGTTTTTTTTGTGTCCTTCCTTCCTGGTTTTCCTTAAACTTTGAGCTTTTGATTTGTGTACTTGTGCATCTTGTAGCATAAGTTTTTTTTATTATAATTTAAGAAATTTTGTGCTACCCTTCCCGTCACTCTGATCTAGATTCAAGGTAGATTTGTTCTTCTTAGTTTCTATCCTTTAATTGACGCCTCCCTTCATCTTAATTTTAGGGATTTTGAATTCGTCAATGTCTACTTCTAACAACCTCATAATATCTTCTCCCAACGTCCGTGAGCTTAATGTCGATTTTGATGAAGATTCTGACCATGGTACCAGATCTTCCGTTATTAGTAGTCTCCTCACAGATTCCTATGTTAAGGATTTAAAATATACATTCCTCTTTCTGCGTTCGTATGAGCTTAAGGCACCCGAGGCCTTTAAGGGTGTTCACACTCCACCCCCTGGTTACTTTTCTTACTATTTAGACTACTTGAAATTTGGACTCTCTTTTCCTCTGCCAGAATATGTGATAGGCATTCTTTGCTACTATAAATTAGGATTATGCCAGCTACATCCAAAAGTAGCCTCCATTTTCATCTTTTTTTATCATGTTTACGAAGTGGCTAGTGTTGATTATTCTATAGATATATTCCATAGCCTTTTTCATCTTTGCAAAAATACAAAACTCCCTTGATGAATTCACTCTTTACCTAGTAATTCCTAATGTTGAGTTTATTAGCAGGTTCCCCAGTAATTGTGGGGTTTGGAAAGAAAAGTTCTTCTACAAAAAATTGATCCCAATTGTAGTTTATATTTTCCCTTTTGGAACTACGACGCTCAGAAAGTGATGCTACCTAGGGCTGGGGCTCGACTGACTGTTGTGTCTGAGGTTGTAATAACTTTTAGTCATCATTCTATCGCGCTTCGCTCTGCTAGTACCTTAATCAAAGGTGTTGAACTCATTGATAACTTAACTATTTCTGGTTTGCTTGTCCCCATTCTGTGTTTCTACTCGCCTCTCATGTTTGTGTTCTTAGTTAACTAGTTCCACTTTCTTTCGTTGCAGACATAGACCTCACATGCCAAACCCATGAGGAGAAGTTTGTTTCTAAAAATGATGATGAAGAGGTAAAGACCCTGACTCCCCAAGGCGAACAAAACACTGAAGTTGTTTCTCATCAAGCGATTACTAATGACATAAGTACTCAGCAGAACACATCTATCTCTCATAATGAAGAGATTAAGGGTGATGGTAAGCAAAAGGGCAAAGATAAGGGCCAGCAGAGAAGGCGCAAAGAGCGAACCAAAAATAATTGTACTAATTTGGGACCTGTAAAGAAGAAGGGGCGAGTTGGCCAACTTTCTCCGCATTCTCTCATGCTAAGCCATGACTTGTTTGTAGATGGGACTGTTCTTGCTATGCTCACCAAGCTATCCCTTCCAAAAACCATGGATGTGGTATATTTTAATTATGTTGAAGCTTTTATCGTAATTTGAGTGCTTTGTTTTGTCGTGTAACCATTGTCACTGTAGGTGTGTTTTTGAATTATGGTTGGTGAGACCTTGCAACTTGTTAGTGAACGAGTTGCTAGCTTTGGTAAAGGGGAAGGAGTTATACTGGCGAAGCTACACGCTAGTAAAATGGAGTGCAGTGCTTTGATTAAAACTGTTGCAGATGCTGAGGAGTGAGCGTGTAAGGCCGAGGAGCGCGCTGAGAGTGCTGAAAGAGAAATGGAGAAAATGTGCTTTCAATTGGAGGAGATGAGGACAAATGGCCCATCTTCGCCTTGATCCCTCAGCAACTGGTCAACCGACTATTGAAGACTAATTCTTTTTACACCTTGTTCAAGGAAGTCTCAGCAAATGCTCATGACCTTGGCTATTGCAAGGCTTTGATTGAAGTGAGGAAGTTTAATCCAACTGCGAAGCTTGATAAGTTACCCAAGCTAGCCAAGTCAGAGAAGATCTTTGTGGAATAGACTAAAATTCTCAATAATGGCTTTGTGAAGAGCATCTCTGATGATGGTCATCCTTTGGAAGTGCTATCCTATCTAGCTAGTCTGCCAACTCTTCCCTCCGTAGCTGAGCTAAAAAAATGTATGGTTTATTGCTGGAAGGAGCTTCCATTCAACTCTTCTATCTTTGAGGATTTCCAACCTGGTCAAGATATTGTAGCGAGCAATGCTGCCAATCCTGAGGAAGGGTTGAAGGTGCAAGATGCTGCAAGTGTGAAGAATGCTACTATCGTGGCCCATACTTCTCTCTCGTCTCTTTCCAAAGTTAGTCAGGCACCGTAGACTTGAAACATATTTTGCTTGTAATCTGCTAACAATATTTTGAAGTCTGTTTGTATGATTTTTGTATTATAGGAAACTTATTGGGTCCTTGTGCATGCTTTTTATAATTTTACCAATGGTTTATATTTACTTATTTGCAGGGCTTTGATATTTTAGTTGACCAAAATGTTTTGAAAAGCGTTGGACATTTGGGTTGTTATGTTTGTTTTTCTTGTGACAAAGTTTTTGCGACATCTTCTGGATGTTGTCCTGTGAATTTAACTAAAGCGACCAAGAGCATATCAAAAAAGTATTTCTATCTTATTTCTTCTGACTGCTTGTCTCAAGTGGATTATATTTCATTACATATTGGGTGGAAAATTACATCAACCTTGTTGACTTCACCTTCTTCTACTTCTTGTCCTTGTAGTAAGCTTATACATAATGGTTATGATGTTGCATCTATTGGAAAAGATATTTCTCGTGGTTTGGTTGACCTTGAAACAGATGTTGTATACTTGCATTCACTTAACCTCCTTGTTCGTGGTCAAGAGTGGGCATTAACCTTGGGCATTCGTCTGAAGTATGTGATGTTAGGTTTTCATGACCTTGAAATGAAGTGGGGAAAGACTGTGAAGGAGGATCAGGAGAGTGTTCATGATTTAAGAAAAAATCACAATGAGCCGAATGATCTTATTTATCAGCAACAGCTGAACATGGTTAAAATGATTCGCCAATAGGTGGACGCTAGAAACTATGCCACAGATAAGACATGCAAAGTCCAATGGAAGACAACGATGATAGACAAGCATTGTGACTGTGTCGATGATGTTTGCTAGGCTAAAGAAAAAGCAGGAAGAATGTGATCACCTCTCAACCGCTGTTGTTGGTTGGCAGACAAGATTTGATAAGTAGTTTGCCATTAAGACAGAGCTGCAAAGTGATACTAATATGCTTTATGCTGAGTGCAATCACTTGATAGATATGTGCATCAAATTGATCAGGATTGCGCCAAATATAAAGACAAACTCTAGGCTCTCTCATCGTCGTCTCGAAGGTCTACCATTCGTGGGGATCTTACCATGAACTTTGGTGGTCAAAGGATCAACCTGTCGGAGGCTGTTCGGATAAACATTCAATCCTTAGAAAAGGAAATATGGTACTTGAAGGTTGAAATGCAAAGATATGAAGAAATTGTTAATGTCACGAGTATGCAATTGGACCGCGAGAAGTTCAGCCTCATCACTGACTTGAAGGCGTACTATGCCATATATATTGCTCACATGGAGCAAAGAGTATTTATTCTCCATCTTACTTATTTGCATATGTAGTGGTGATATGAGCACCTAGTTAGTGAAGAAGAGTCTACTGAAAAGAAACGTCGTAGGGCTGAGCATTCTCATCGTGAATCTGAGCGTGCTTTAAGGCGTATGTAAATATGATAGATTGGAAAACTTATTTTGTAATGTTTTTAATAATGTTGGAAATATCTTGGCTAAGCGTGTGTATACATTTTTGCTAAGGAAACTTCCTTTTCGACGTTTTGTCCTCTAAGTTAGTGAACTTGATAAACTGTGAGGATGACAGCTTTATGGATTGTTTTTACTATTTTGTTCTAACTGGCTAAGTATGAAGCTATTTGTATGACTCATTGTATCATAGCCTTTCGGGTTGTATGATTTACATTGCGTATGTTGTATTTATGAGCAAATCTGCTCGTTAGCAAGGTCTATAACTTACGTTTGCTATGAGTGAGTGAGGTCTAAATCTTGCAATGTTCATAGTCTTCGCAAGATCTATTTCTTGCACTTGTTTGATTTGCAAATTTACAAGACCCAAAGCTTGCAATCATCGATAAATGTGAAAGATCTAAAGCTTTCCATGTTAGTTTCGCAAGATCTATAGCTTGCGCTCGCTTGATTTATGAAGTTGCAAGATCCAAAGCTTACAAGCACGATAGTTGTGCAAGATCTAAAGATTGCGTTTGTTTGACTGGCAAAGCTGCAAGATTCAAATCTTGCAGGGATTGATGGTTGTGCGAGATCTATAGCTTGTGATTTGATGTTTACTCAGTAATGTCTAGGTAATTCGATATTAATATGCTACGAACCGATTATGATGTAACAAGTGTAAGTAAAGAATTGTGCGGCCCGCGCCAAGCTATGGTTAAGACGCTTCACCAATAGGTGGATGCTAGAAATTACGCCACAGGTAAGACATACAAAGTCCACTAAACAATGATCATAGACAAGCATTTTGACCGTGTCGATGATTTGTATGCTCAACTAAAGAAAAAGCAGGAGGAATGCGATCACCTCAAAACCGATCACCTCAAAGCAGAAGGAACTTAAGATTAGTCCAGCAAAGTGGTTTTGCATTGAATATATACAACCTTGATTGTATCACGTTGGAAAAAACCAAGGATAATATACTGATATCTATACAGGTTGATGCTCGTTGTTTTCCTTCTAAACATAAAACCTTCTTAGGTTGGCTACATGCCATGTGTTTGAGACTGCAGTTCCATCCTGTTTGACTTGTGGGCCTTTGTGACCTTGCATGGTCCCTCCCACTTTGGGCATTGCTTTCCTTGTTCTTTTGAAGGCTAGCTTTGTTCTTTCTCAACACTGGGTCACCCACATGAAATTGTGTTTCTTTACCCCTCTATTGTACGCTCTTGCCATTCTTGCTTTATATTTATCTTCTGTGATTATTGCCAGATTTATTTTTTCCTCAAGTTCCTCTAGTTCTAGCCTCATCAAAAATGTGTTTTCTATCTCCTTATAGCTACTTGTCATAAGAATTGAGTTACCAATCTCTATGGGTATGACAACTTCATGATCAGGCACCAAATTGTATGGCGTCTTCCCGTTGGTTCTTAGATCGTTGTTCTATACAACTATAGCGTGTTTGGTAACTTGTCTACCCATTCTGTTTGCTTTCCTTCCATCCGCTTATGTATTCCCTGAACTATGGTCCTATTTGTCACTTCCAATTGGCCATTAGCTTGAGGGTGTGCCATAGAGGTAAACTTCAGAAGAATCACAAGCTTCGAGCACCAATCAGTGTACACCGCACTTGTGAATTATGTATTGTTATCCATGAAAATGGTATGTGGCACCCCAAATCGACACACTATGTTTTACCAAACAAATTTCCTAGGGGCTTCGGATGTGACACATCCTAATGGTTTTGCTTCGACCCACTTTGTGAAGTAGTCGATTGCTACGATCAAGAATTTGGTGTTGCTTTCTCCCCTTAGAAATGGTCCAAATAAGTCTATGTCCCACTTATCAAATGGCCAGGCTCCATAGACTCCTGTCAAAGTTGATTGCGGTTTGTACGATAGCGAGGCATTGATTTAACAAGTCCTACATCTGAGAACGAAGTTGTGTGCATTGTTGAATATGGTCGTCCAGTAGTATGATGCTCTAATTATCTTTTTAGATATCGTCCTAGCTCCCTGATGCTTTCCACACAGGCCTCTATGTTCTTCTTTTAAAATCTCAGTTAATGTCCCTTTTGCAAGAAAGTCCTTCAGCGGTGTCATCCAATTTACTTTATCCTCTTGGATTGTTAACACAATCGTTGACATGGTGCTTCTGACTGGGATAACTTCCAAAATGACGCCTCCCTGCTCGCTAAGAGAATCAAATCATGTTGTTGCTTGCTTGCTTAATGTGTCGGCCTTTGTATTTTTTCTTTGCGGTATATATTGTATGTCGAAATATTCAAGCTAGGCTATGAGTTTTTGAACCTTACCTAAATACTTCATCAACTAATCCTCTCGCACCTCATAATCACCTCACACTTGTTGAACTACAATCAATTAATCACTGACACTCAAAACAGTGAAATCTAGTCCAAAAATTAAAGCCTCATATTCTGCTTCATTGTTAGTGAGAAAAATATAAAATTATAATGAGTGTCTGTGTTCACCCCCATTTAGGTCAATGAGAAGCAATCCTGCTCTACAACCTTTCTTGATGGATGCGCCGTCAACAAACAACGTCCAAGCAAACTCCTCTCATTTTGTCTTTCCTTTGTCAATCCTCAACCTTTGATATACGCTCGCCCTATGTTTCTCTTCACTTGTCATCTTTGCAATGAAGTCTGCTAGCGCCTGAGCCTTAATCGTTGTTCTAGATTGAAATTGTATTTCAAATTGACCTAGTTCCAGGGCCCACTTCGCTAGTCTGCCTGAAGACTGCCTTAATGGGGATGTTCCTGATTGGAAACCCTATGTAAACCACTATGCAGTGACTATGAAAATAAATTCTCAATCTTCGTGCTGAGTAGACTAGGGCTAAGGTTAGCTTTTCTACTGGTATGTAAGCTTTCTCCGCTTTCTGTAGGATTATGCTAATGTAATAAATTGGGTCTTTTTTTTGTCCTTCCAGGCAAACCGACACCGAGCTGACAACGTTTTGTGAGATCTCTAAGTACAAGTACAGTGTCTCTCAGGGTGTGGGTGATTTTAAGGTTGGTAATGATTAAAGCTGGTCCTTCAACAAATCATACGCTTTTTGGCAATCTTCACTCCAACTGAACTTTCTTGCCTTTCTTAACACTTTGGAAAGTTAAAAGTGCTTCTCTGCTGCCCTTGATACGAAGCGGCTAAGTGCTTCCAGTTATCCCATCAAGATTTGCACCTCTTTAACTGTTCGTAGCTGGGGAAGATTGACTGAAGCATGAATTTTGTCTAGGTTGGCTTTGATGCCCTTTGAAGAAACCTTGTATCCAAAGAATTTTCTAGCCCCAACTCCAATTACACACTTCTTGGGGTTAAGCTTCATCCATGTGGCCTTCAACGTGTTTGGAGTTTCTTTTATGTTTGGGGTGAAGCTTCCTACTGTTTTACTCTTGATCACCATATCGTCAGCATAAGCTTTGACATTTTTCCCTATTTTGCTTCGAAACACCTTATCGATCACTCTTTGGTATGTTGCTCTAGCATTTTTAAGTCCAAATGGCATCTTCACATAACAAAATGTTCCGAAGCTCGTTATAAAAGTAGTTTTCTCTGCATTAACCCAATGAGTGTAGCTAGTTTGGAGCCCTCCCATTATGAGATGTTCCCGCAACTTCTTCCCCCCTAAATACGCATCATTTCTACAATCCTTACAAGGGCATCTTGCCCGCGAAGAACCATTTTAAAATCATGTTCAAATGCAAACGAAACAAATGATTCAACCAATGGAATATACTCGGGTGATTTCCTAAGATCATACCAATTAGTTTCTCTCGATCTATTCTCCAAAAAGTTAATTAAAATGCAACACATGAGAATCCATTCAACAATAACCATACACCTAGCTAATCTCAAACCATAATTGTAAATATGAATATATAGGAAGCATTAAATACACCTTAATAATTTTTCAAGAAAATGGTAAACATGATAATTTGTATTAATCTAACCATCTCCAATGTGAAATGATGAATTATCAAGCACAACAATGGGTAATGAATAATGGGTAATGAATGAATGAGCTTCTTCTTAAAGTTTTAGAGTTTTTTTTTGGAATTTAATGGAAATGGGCACATTTATTTTAACATACAGGGCTATTTTCGAACACGGAAACCTTGCCCCAATTTTTTGAAAACCAGAACAACAATATTCCAAACTCAGAAAATAGACACGATGCATTTACGAGTTCGGAATATGTTTCTCCTCTTTGTAGTCCGCAAACCTTGGGTTTTTCGAGCTTAGAAACCTTATCATTCCCACTTTCTGAGTTCATAAAATATCAATTTTAAAGGTGGTTAGTCATAACCACCTTTAATTAGAGCTAATTAAAGGCAATTCTGCCTTGAACCACCTTTAATTAGGTCTAATTAAATGTGGTTCACTAAAAACCAACATTAATCAACAAAAAACCACATTAAAATTCAAAGAAAAGGACACAAACATCCATTTTCAAGCTAAAAAATTAAAATTAAAGGTGGTTTTTTTACCTCCTTCCTTTGCTTCCTTTAATAGAAGGCTCTCTACTAGTGTATGAATTTAAAGGTTAACTACGAAAAGCCACAATCGGGTCATCAATTCAATCATGTGTCAGGAGTAGTTAATGTTGCGCACAAGGTTTTCAGGGGGGGTATACATCAACTACAAGCATACTAGAACACTTGGGGATATTTGTGTTCCATGACCAATAGTATATCTCGATCCTAGATTCAATCAAATACAAGACGTATAAACCTATCATAATACTTATGTCACATAGTGTGGTCGATAGTCAACACGTCCTGTTATCTGTCACACAAAGGTGCTCTTGTTTTCTTCTATCAACACTGCCTCCGTAGTTAGGGAAGTGCAACAACGACCTTGCATGTTGTGCAGATCTACTCTTCCTCGTAAAGAATTACGTCTCGGGCACTCCGCTATGAATGCTTCTCCCCAGGCCTATAGAGGAAAGGGGATGGGTATCTTATGGTGAATCTAAGGTGACAACGACATAGGTCAAATTACGCCAACCCTAGTTGCTACTAACTATCTTATCCTTTTATCGGGATACTAATCCTATATTCCAATTCTTACTAGCATACAGTCATCAGAGAGATGCTCACGACCCACAAGCATACACCAACATGGTCACAGACTTCCCACTCCCCGATTACCCTAGCTAACACTCCCAAGGGGACAACCATAGTGCACTATACAGTGAAAGTAGACTAAGGTGTGTATGCAAACATATTATATCAATCATGCATTTAACAAGAATGTAAGGCACAAGTCAACATAATATTCGTAAGCATTAAGGGATAGGGAGATCTTAGAATCTTACTAAATAACTACCAAGTCATGAATAGAAATATAAATCTCCAAGCGAAATCACTACTACCTAATCTTTGAACCCAATATTTCCATTGGATTTAATGCCCTCAGGAAAACTAGGAGAATTAAACTAAACTAATTCACGTCATTCAAACTAATTGTGAGGTCAAAAAAATATTCAAGTCCCGTGAGCTAGTCTGAGGATTTTAAACTTCAAGGGACACGGGTCATGCAATATGGCATGGCTCGACCTACATAAGTAACAGTATCATAAGTGACAGAAATAAGGCCACGTCAATTCAATAACTTAACAGTATCATAAGACACATGACCGAGGTGAGAGTGCTACTGCTCAAAAGAAGCATGGAGTTTTCTAGTGCGTAATTCGACTAAAAATCTGGAATCACCAGTCTCAAGAAAATAAAGACCAAAATTATGATGACCTGTACCAATTATCATCCCTGTATGCTTGTGCTCAATGGAAAATGTGTCGGCATCAAATATAACATGGATAGGTAAATCACGAGTAAGCTTACTAATGGACACTAAGCTTCTAGTAATCTTAGGAACCACACGAACATCATTAACCAAGAAACCAGAGAAATGACATTGACCGATGTGAGAAATAGATAATGATTCACCATTTCCAACAAGAATAGCATCAGAACCACGATAACATTGTATCTTATCAAGATGACTGGTATGAGCAGTGATATGCGATGTAGCACCGGAATCAACGATCCACTGATTCGATGAAGGATGGCGGTTGGAACCATTCAAACTGGCCTGAAACAAAGCTTTGTCCGTAATCCAATTAGCGGAACAATCTTCCCGAGATAAAGGCACCAAATAAACCATAGGAGGAGCTGACAATCAGCCCAAATAAACATGTGACAATTGACCCAAACAATGTGTGCGCGTGAGACCACGCGCGGTGAAGCTGGCCTGCAAATGAAGACAACAGGCGCATGAAGACACACGTTGGAGCACAAGGGTGCATGGATCTCACCGGGATGACGCTGCCAGTGAGGGTTCTGAAGTTGATAACGCTGCCGTCGAGGGAAAATGCCACAGAGCAAAGAGATGACGCTGAAGTACCAAAGATAATTACCGAGACTAAGAAGAATAGTTGGAGATATGACGCCTCTGAGAAGATTTCGACAAAGGATGTCGTCGGTGTTAGAGATACCCGCCGGAGATCTGAACCTGACACAAGGAGGAACCGAAGACGCCGACAACTGCTGAAGATTTGTGTTACTGTGAAGAAATAGAGAATCTGCCGAAGATGAAACTAGTATTGTCGGAACTGAAGTCGAAGATGATAGTCGGGGACGACTCTGGCGCACAACTGGAGAGCAGCTGCGTTGAGCCACGAGAAGCTACGTGGAGCCGCGGAGAGTGGCGTGGAGTGGCGTGGAGCGGAAAGGAGTTGCTTGCGTCCGGGGTTAGCTGCGTGGAGCAGAGATCCGAAGAGGAACCGGGTGGAGCCGCGTGGAGCGAAGGGGAGCTGCGCAAAGCGAAGTGTACAGGAAGGTGGTCGCGTAGAGCGGAAGGTAGCTGTGTGGAGCGGAGATCCAGAGAGGAACCGCATGGAGCGAAGTGCACCGGAGGGGAGCTACGTGGAACGGAGTGCGCCAGAGGGGAGCTGCGTGGAGCAGAGTGCGCCAGAGGGGAGCTGCGTGGAGCGGAGTGCTCCAGAGGGGAGCTGCGTGGAGCGGAGCTGCGTGGAGCGGAACCGCTGGAAGAAAATGGCGATGGAAATTTTAAGCCTTTAGGTTTTGGATCAGAGAGACTCCGATACCATGATAGAATGATTTTCCATAAGGAATTGTATTATTAATGTCAGAATATTGATGTTCCCATTTTATACGGTTATATTAGGACTTGTAGAATTCACTTTTGTACACTTTTGTGATCTAAATATAGCATTTTGCCTTGAAATTCTATAAGGAGAGTTAAAAGCGACTTTTACGCTTTTATTACTTTTTAAGAGGATTTTGTGTGACAAGGCAATCTGTTTGAAGACTTTGAATGATACCTTTGAAGATTTGAAGACTTGTATTTGAGCTTTTGAATATTTGAAGATTTGAAGAAGTGAAGAGAAGAGGAGGATATGAAACAAAAAGGAGAAAGAAGAATTGGTGCTGGAACTGGAGTCCGTCGCGAGTTCGTCGCGAGCCCGTCGTGACTCGTGACAAACGAATGGCCAGAAATTCTTCTTTCTTTTTGTACTATAAATACTCACCTTATCATTTCCTCTACAGACACAAATCCAGCCTCTTCTTCTTGCAATTTTTTTGGGTTCAAACCCTAGTTTTCTTTCTTTCTTTTCTTAGTTTTTGTAGGTTAATCATGTCTTTTAATTATCTAGCTTATTTTTTAATCTTGGGAGCAATGGATTGAAGCTTCCATATTTATGTAGTAAGAACCATATCTATCTATTTGGTGCTTTTGCTATTTTGCATTTATTGAGCTTTGAATGTGAATTGTTAATGGCATTGATGTTTTTGGAAGCTTGAGTATATGAATTGCTTGTATGATTACTTGTTAGGGTTGGGAGAAAGTAGCTAATTCTTCCCTCTTTTGATGTGGAATCCAAGAGCATGAGTTAGAGCTTCTTAATGATGTTGGTGTGTTGATAATTGCTAGATGAATGTGATGATGTTGAACTCATTGTCATGTTTGTTTTAGGTAGCAAATGAGAGAAGTCTATAAATGTCGATCGTTCTTGACTAATCTTGTGTAAATGCATGAATTGGTTAAATGCTTAAACACGGTGTTGTGTTTATAAGTGTTTTCAAGCTTGTTGGTTCTTCGTGCTCAATGCCATCAATGGGATACTTTTAGTCGTGTTTCGGCTAAGGGAGTCGTTGGTGAGGTTTAACAAGAGATGTCGAATTCACTCTTGCAAACTACCATCTAAGAAGGATGGAAGATTTATCTTTACAACAAGTAGTAGAAGTAGTGAATAAATTGTTTCAGCATTAATGTGTTCTTAATGCTATGTTTTAATTCATTTATGCCATGAGTTGTTTCAGAATAGGAAGTGTTTGTATGAATTAAGTGTTAGTGAGTTAGGAAAGTGACGAATTCCTTAGGTCATTTGCATGAAAATCTAAGAACATGAACTTAAAACTTCTTGTGCATAATGTGTTTTGATTCTTGCTAGATGAGTATGTTAATGTGGATTGTTCTCATATTTATCATGTAGATGCCTGAACCTTGAATGTGTTTTGTTCTAGGTTTTTCCTAATTAATGCTATGTTTGGTTAAATGGATATGCCTTTGGTAGAAGGTTTGTTGTTGTCAAATCTATGGTCCTTCGTCCATAGGTAACAATTGTGATATAATGAGTGAAGGATTCAATGATCTACATTTGATTTGAAAGTGAATGTCAATTGCCCCAAAAGCTTTGTTTTTGTATTTTTAAAACTCATTTTCTTAGTTTGTTTGATGATTACCATATTTACTTGACTTTGCTACTCAGTTTGTCTTTTATTTTCATAACTTAGGACAACCAACCAACCAAAACCCCTCATTTACATGTTTTTATGTGTGTATATATATATATATATATATATATATATATATATATATATATATACTCCTAGCATAATAGCAACCATTTATTTTTAAACGCTTGAAAGAAAATCACTCTTCTTCATGGCCGACCCCGACCTGCCGCTATCTACTTAGTTGTAGATAGTAAATATTTAGGGCTTATAAATATTAACTTTGAGAGATACGGTGACGGTCTCCCAAATATATATAGAGAATACAATAGAAATGTAATTAAAAAATCTTAAATATAATAAATTATAATCTAATCAATAATCTGATTTATCCTAAATCTATATTAGCATAAAACAAATACTCATTTAAAAAAGAAAGTGAGTAAAGAGTACGCTTGGAATGGATTTTTATGATTATTTTTGGGCAAGTCTGAGGATCATGTAGCTTGGACTTGTGTTTGTCGCTTTTAAACTGACCTAACTCTTGAAGAGAATGTTCAACTGAGGAAGGTAGGTACAATTAATTAAAGGGTTTTCTATTTCTCTCTCTTTGATGGTCAAATCCTCTTTGCTGCGCCCCCTTTCTCATCTACTTTTGTTTAGCTCATATCTGCGCTCTGACATATCCTCGGACTTAACTAGTTGAACACAGGTTAGAAATCAAATTAACCATAACTATGTTCTCTATTCTTTGTTTCTCGATATGATGTTTGTAATTGTAGCCCTTATTATTCTGGTTTATGGTTTACCAAGCTGTCAATGTTTTTAATCCAAGTAATTTCACTTCGTTTTTGTACATGTTTGTTGCTATGTCTTCTAGTTTTTGGGACAAAGTAAAATCTCTTGTGGTTGTATCATCTTTGTTCTTTGTACTGAGTTGCCCGTTATATTTTACTGCAGGGTTGGATTCGTGGAAATAGCTTTTTGGGGCATAAAAATATGATTATAATCACACATATAAGTAGGCATATTTATCCCTCTTCATAGAATAGATGTTTGATTAACAAGCTTTCATTGGCTGATTTCTTGAAAACATTACCGCCAATGATTCTACAGTTTTAAGCCGCTAGATAGTGTTACCAGCTTACATCTGGATCTGGCAAATGTCAAACCATTATTTCTCGTTGGATGTTTTTCTGGATGATGAAAAGTGGCTTATTTAAGTAGTTATGTTGCAGCAATTATCCTCACACTGCGAGTTAGCTTAGTGTGTGGATTTACTTTATCAAGGATGCTGTGATTGTGTTCCATGTAGTTTTGTACGAAGGAGTTAATGGAATTTATTCTCTTAAATTTCATGATCTTGACAGTCATTATCGTTCAACCTCCTGAAAGTGAGCTGCTCTTGAAACTGAGCTAGAATTCATAGTCACAACTCATGATTTTACCATTTTCTCCCTATTTTGCCCGTGTGTGATACTATTCCATTCCACTTTCAAGTTTTGCTAGGTTGTTGCTATGTTCATGACTGTTTACTGTCTGTCTAATACCTTCTTGGCCTGAAAGTGAACTGTTTGATTAGTCTGAGCTCTTGTGTGCCATTTTATACTCTCGCTGTGCTCAAGTTGGTCCTTTGCTTTTTTGTTTGTTTTTATTACTCATGATGTTCTTCTTGGTTTAGTGCAGAAATTCCTATTTAGCCCCTTGAAGTGACCTGTACCCTTCAGAAGTCAGCTTGTCTCCCCAATCCTTTCATTGCAACCGGCCCAGCAATACTTCCCAGTGATTTCAAGAGGCAACAAGCAATAGTTTACGAGAATTTTCAGAAACTGAAAACTAGACATGTCTCTGGTAAGGTCTGTCTCTTCTTTTGGAAGTGGCAAGCTCTACTCTTTGAAGGATGCTGGCAACAGCACTGGATTGTCAGCTGCAATATTCAACTCCGACAAAAAGCAAGGTGTGGCATGCTCAACTGAATCCTACAGCACCAAGAGTTATGACGTAAACTATTTTCTAGACTCCCCGTCAGATGAACCAGCATATTCATCCACCTCTGATGTTCTAGGCAATCCATTTCACTTGCCAAGTCCATCTTCTAACCAGTTCACTGCAAGCCAAGATTCTTTCAATTCCTCTTTCTTGCCAGCAAAACTGTGTCATTCCAATGATCCGGGTCATGAATCTGAATTATTTGGTTTTGAAGTTCCTGATGCAATGGACTATGATGAAGATAAAATGCAACTTAAGCTGCAAGAACTTGAAAGAGCACTCTTGGATGATGACAGCACCATCGATGCGAGAAGTTATGGTCATGAAATGAGAATGGAAAATGATGGTGAAAGGGGTTACCCGAACCAGTACGCGCTGCTCCATGACTCACCAAAGCAATCATCATCCTCAGATTCAAATCTTAGTAGTATTAGCTGCAACAAGGAAACCTCTGCAATGACTTCTGCAAGTCCTAAGGACATGCTTTTTTACTGTGCTAGGGCAATTCAGGGAGGTAATTTTGTTGAAGCATTGGCAGTAGTTAATGAACTGCGCCAGAGAGTATCAATACAGGGAGATCCTTCAGAAAGGATTGCTGCATACATGGTGGAAGCACTTGCTGCTCGAATGGCGACCTCTGGCAGAGGCCTTTATAAAGCTTTAAAGTGCAAAGAGCCTCCATCTTTAGAGCGACTCTCTGCAATGCAAGTCCTGTTTGAGGGGTGTCCGTGCTTTAGGTTCGGGTTTATGACAGCCAATGGTGCAATACTAGAGGCTTGCCGAGATGAAAAACAAGTTCACATAATAGATTTCGATATTAACCAAGGAAGTCAATATTATACACTGCTGCAAACTTTGTCCAGGCTTCCTTATAAGCCTTGTCATCTTAGGTTAACAGGTGTTGACGATCCTGAATCAGTTCAACGGTCTGTAGGAGGCCTAGAAGTCATTGGGAGGAGGCTTGAACTTCTGGCTAATGATCTTAAGATCGCCTTTACATTTCATGCAGTTGCTGCAAGAACTGCGGAGATAAATCCTCCATTCCTGGATTGCAAGCCCGGGGAAGCTGTTATAGTGAATTTTGCTTTCCAGCTGCATCACATGCCTGATGAAAGTGTTTCGACTGTAAATGAGCGTGATCAGCTTCTGCGAATGGTGAAGGGTTTGAATCCAAAGCTTGTGACTCTTGTGGAACAGAATGTGAACACAAACACTGCCCCGTTCTTACAAAGGTTTGCGGAGGCCTATAGTTATTATGGTGCTGTGTTTGAATCGCTCGAGGCCACTCTTGAGAGAAATGGGCAAGAGCGAATGAATGTAGAGAGGCAGTGTCTGGCTCGTGACATTATCAACATCGTTGCATGTGAAGGAGAAGAAAGGATAGAGCGTTATGAAGTTGCAGGAAAGTGGAGGGCTAGGATGATGATGGCAGGTTTTGAAACAAGCCCCATCAGCCAAAATGTAAAGGATGAAATCGGGCAGCTTATAAAGCAATATTCGGAGAGGTACAAGATTAAGGAGGAGGCAGGTGCTCTCCATTTCGGATGGGAGGACAAGATGCTGATTGCTACTTCAGGTTGGAAGTAAGGTGAAGTATGGAGCTGAGTGTAGCTATGATTTTGTATTAATCAGAGTGCAGGGTTATGAATAGGATCTAACTACTGAAGTTGTTTTAAGCTATTCAGACGTGTTTTCTTCTCTTTCTACTGCTTATACATACACATGTTCAATGTTCAATATGAAATTGAATTGCTGTTTATCGCTTTGTATTTAATTAAATACGCTCTGCATTTATATTTTTGAATACATTAAGTATTCAAAATTTAAACAAAATATAGAAACAAATATAAATGAAAGTAAGGATTTGAAATTAAAATGGCATGGTGGAGTTGCGGTGGTTTCGGGTGGCGATCTTTTGTGGCCGGTGGCAATGGTCGGGCGAAAATTTTGGTGAACCATCTTCGCATCGAGCATGAGCCCACAAGGGGGAATTTTATATGCGAGCCACCTGGAAGGTTGTCGCCATACCTCTCAAACATACAGTTAATAACTCCAACTACGCCCTTTACTACAAATGAGTAGATAGTGGGAAGAAGGATCGTCCACGAACAAGAGTGATTTTCCTAAGGATTCATGCATATAAGGATGTATATAAGCATACACATATATAGATGTAAAAGCAATAGATATAGATGTAAAAGCAATAGAAAAGGGGGGTTTTGGTTTGGTTTTTCTAAGTTATAACTAGCATATAAAGACAAGTATGCTATTCCTGCAATAAACCAAGAAACGAGGATTAATCACAAGTTACGAAACCTTGGACGCAATTGAGGTCCACTTCCGAGCCTCTTATAGATCATTGAAGCACTAAAGCAATCACCTATTTATTCATCTTTATTACCTAATATGAATGCTACACATTCCATTTTGAAGATAAACATTCTATTCTTCTTAGGAGTAATCTACAAAAAGTGTTCAACACTATTTGTAAACTTCATTAATGATCACTTTAAGCGGTCGACGCCTAAAGATATCTCTTCAATGACATCATGTACAAAGAATCAATATACTTGATAACACCTACAAACATTCTACCAAATGTCTAGGTATTTAAGGTATTTAACCAACTAATGCATTTATTAGGGTCAATCTAGAAAGATCAACATTCAAAACTTTCTCATTAGTGCTACTTTAGGGTAAACATGACAAAGATCAACATTATCTTATTCATCTAACAATCTTAACATCATCAACACAACTAGAAATTTTAATACTATGTTCTTGGATTTCATATCAAAGAGATGTGTACATATTTTTTAATTCCTAACATGTCATCGTACAAGCATTTTATATTCTCAAACATGTAATGTCATAAATGAAGCAAAATGCCACATTCATATCATAATAAATGCATAGTAATCAAGATTCATAAATAAGCAATAAATTCTTCTCATTACTGGAAACCTCAATCAATTGCTCTCAAGAGAAGAGTTTAGCTAGTACAAATCATACTAATATTCATAAACAAAATCAACATAAACAAAGATGAAAAGAGGTGAAAAGAGAACTCAAAGTAGGGTTTAAAAGGAGAGAAGTTCGGCCAAAGAAGAGATAAGAAATGAGTGGTGAAAAATGCTATTTATAGTACAAAGGAATGATAAAATAATTGAGAAATAAGCCACTTGCTGATTGGCTGTCGCGAGCCGTGAGAAAGTTGTCACACCTCACGATAATAGTGTAGAATACATCACTCCAAGCTTCAAGTCCTTGTCTTTTGTAGCCTTCTTCTTCTTCTCCAATTTTTCCTTCTTTTCTTCATGTCTTGAACCCTTAATTGCTATGTTCAAATCTTCAATTATCTTTCTTTATCACACAAAACTCCCTAGAAAAGTGATAAGAGCACACAAGCCGCTCTTAATTCTTCTAAGATAACTACAAGGCAAAATTCATGATCTTAAGCACAAAAACAGAAAAGTGAGTCCAAAACATCCCAAAACTTCCAAGTAAAATGAACACATAAAACCTCCCCACACTGGAACCTTACTCGTCCTCGAGTAAATGAAAAGATTCAAGAAAATATGAGATTGATATATTCACTTCCTAACCCCAATATTCCCCCAAATACCTCATAAAACTCTCATTATCATCAATCCCAAAAATAAAGATCAAATGAAAATTTTCACATCACAAACCCAAATCCTAATTCCACCCAAACCTTCCACCTATCAATTCACTAATTCCTATAATTCATGTCAAATCCTGAATTAAGCATCCCAAAATCCAATGACACAAAATGAAGTCAAAACTATATCACAAGTTCAAACACACACTTCATTTCATACCAATCTATCAACCTAAACGAAGTATTGAAATAACCAATATATCACGTCCCCTGCTTCGTTTTCCCACTAAGTCACACAACCCCAAGAAGAGTTATGATGCCAAGATACCCAAATCATCCATATGTTCACCGCAACATTATAACTCCAACATCGGCAAATGAGCTTACTCAAAAAAATATAAATTATTTTACTCTCTTTCTCTCATTACCTAGGAGCCTTTTTCAGTTTTCATCCTAGTCACACATCATATTTATTTTGGCTCACATCTCACCCACATTTAACCTCTCATTTTTACCTAAGTTTCCTTTTTGGGTTTTTGACCTGTTTGGGCCCCAATGTTGCATGACTTGCCTTCTCGGGTTTTCAACTTAGTGGGATTGATTTTTATTTTTATTTTTCATTTTCTTATGCTTTTCCCATCAAAGTAGCAAAAAACATACAAGTACATACAAGTCAGTCGTTAACCCCTCCCCAAACTTAAAACCATACACAGTTCTCAATTTAAACATAAAAGGCAAAAGAATACAGTAAATCGCAAGAGGAAAACAAAATTGACTCACAAGCTAGTGGTGTGAAGAACCGCCTTTATCACCGAAATGACCTCTAAGATAAGGATGCTGGTAGTGATCCACCCATTATGTGTTCCACCTGCACCACTTCCTATGTCGCTCCGCCTCGGGGTTTGGCTCCTAAACTCCGCCCATTTGAGTGAGCATCTCATATACCCGAGATGAGAGCTGATCAATCTCCTCATCCATCTCTATCAAGCTCCAAGATACAAAGATGTTATGCTCGGCTTGTCCTCGGAAACCAGACTCCACCGCGTGCCATAACTGACTGTAGAAATCTGGAGGTGGCGGGGGAATGTCACAATGCAGTGGAGTGTGTTATGTTGTGGATGAGTGTATGAAGTAGGCTGAGTATATAGGAGAGCATCTTCCTCGGTCGAGATCAACTGTAGTGCTTCCCTCCTTAGTTTTTGCTCAAAATCAGCCTGACACACCAAGTCCGGCTCAATGGCTAACTCCGCTAACGAGGTGTCAGGTGAAAGGTCTGTTCACCAGGGATGAGGGAGTTTCATGAACGTCTTCTTCCTTTCATACAACCAATTGAGGACTCCACCACCAATGGTGTATTGTATCAGTGAGATCTTATGCAACTTCCTAAGGCTAAGGAAATAAGAGTCATCCTCACCAACTCGCTAAAGTCCAGTTGGTGTTACGATGTTCAAATATTGCACCAATAGAGTAACCATGCCTCACATGGATATCTCACCTCCCGTTCCTTCCTAGTATCATTTGCGACCTTGGTCACCCACAAATTAGTCCAAAAGATGTACCCATCACATGCACTCATCAACCATAAGAACTTGATATCCTCGAGTGGTACATTCGTCGACTCAACCTGGCAAAAGACAATGGGGGTCAATAGGCGGTGTCTATACCGGAGAGCAGAGTGGATAATCAGATGGTTCTTGTCCCTCACATCTTGGACTCTCTTCGTGATAGTATGCTAAAAGGCGTTATCATGATATGCAGTGTGCGCAGGGGCCCCCGTGTAGTAATTTTTCCGGAAAGAAAGGTATCCCATCCAAAAGCAGCTTCAATCTCCATATACTTCATCTCATATCTATGATCATTAAGATGAAAGTGAATTGTACGAGGGGCAATCAACCACGTTCCCATTCTCATCCTTCTGGATAGTGTGGAATCTCTTAGTTGAGAGGAACTCGAGGGTGTACCTTAGGTAGGTAGGAGCGCTGCAGCTCATGAATCCATCAAATTTCCCTTTTGCGAGGAGGAATTCCACGAGTTGGTGAAGTCTGAGGCGGTCAAAGCATTCTCTTCACAAAACTTTATCTCTTGGATGGCCATCGACGCCTTGGTGAGAAGGTCCACCACTTAGCAAAGTCACCCCTTATTCTCTTCAATCCCATAAACCTACCCGGCTGCAGTGGTGGAGTGGATGAACTTGCCTTGCCCTTCTCAACCCGTTGTCTCTTTGGTGCCATGACAAAGAAACAATAACCAACACAAATTAGCACACAAGCAACAATTTCCCAATTAACAATATCTACTCCGATATCAAAACGTACCACAACTAACCCAACAACTTAAATATGCACAATCCCAAACTAGCAAGCACAACCACAATATCCATAAACAATAAAATCACAACAATAACACAAGAACGAAATGTACCCAATCAAGTCAATTAAGCCTTACAAAATTGCACCAAGTACCTCGATTCTACCTTACGTATAATTTCAAATCGAGATTTGAAATTTACCATAGTATTGTAGAGGATGATGTACCCAAGTAGTCCCAAGCAAGCCACACCTTTTTGAATCCTCAATCGAGCAATTGTCGAAAGTTACCAATTTCTAGGGTTCTTGAGAAAATTTGAATTCGATGGTGAATTTGGGTGTTTGGTTTTTGGAGAATGGTTGGATAATGGAGGATGATGTTTTGTAATGGTGGGGGAATGGGGTAGCAGACGTTTTTGAGGCGAAGAGAGTGGTGGAGTGGAGGACTTGAGAGGAGGAGTTGAGAGATTCAGAAGAGTTTTGAGAAGAAAGGGCTTTTAAAATCCCTTAATTCATTTTATTTATATCTCCTCAGTTGTTGCAAGCAGTGGGTGAAGTCCCACGCCTTGCGAAAAAAATATTTCTGGAACTTGAAAGCGGGTCTGAAGGTGTTTTTCTGCCTTGGCGCTGTCGTGAGCAGTGGGCTTCCCCTATGCCTTGTGACAACTTCTTTGTAGCTACCATACTTGGCCAAATTTTTTACTCCCAATTTTCTTTCTTTGTAGCTACCATGCGGAGTGACCTGACACATACTATCATGTCGTTATATATATTTAGTTGAGGTTGTAGTATAGTTTCGAAAGTCATATTTCGTGTTTGTAGTTAACTAGTCCGGATAAAATTCTACTGGGCAATCGATGAGACACTAATGCTATCAGTCATAAAAGTATACAATGCTGTAGTGGATGTTCCGGTGGAGGTCCCGGTGAGTCATGCTACTTCCATATTTAATTTACTGCACGTTGGGAGCGGGTTTACACTACAAGAAACAACATTTTTTACCTCGGTTCTACAGGTACTTTTACCTTGGCTTTTAGTTCCAAAAAAATTGAGGTAAATGTGGGTGGAAAAAAAAAGTATGTTTTTCACCTCAGGTAAAAAAAAATTTTACCTCAAATTTTAAAAAAAACCAAGGTAAATACTGGATCTCAAGTGACAGGCATGCAAGGTCGCACTAAGAATTTCAAACCCAGAAAAAATTTTATAATCACAGTAAAAGAACTGATAGAAGCTGGTGTGAGGTCGCACATGATATTTGAGAAATATAAAAAAAATACCGAAAGCATAATCGACGTCGATTATGCTTTCGGTAGTTCACAGTCTAACAAAGTTCTAAGGCCAGATTCCAGCCTGAATAGTGCCCAATATTAGCACGGTTTATACCAAAACAAGAGAGTTTACAGACAAATAGAATCAGAATTACAAACAAAGAATACATTTATATTAAAAAATATATTTATTGATATTTGAACTCTATGATTAATTTATTTCATTTGAAAAATATAAACATAAAGTCATAGGTAAAATTATAATTATAAATCTTTTAAGATTTTAAAAGAAATGGAGTAGTATAAAAATTTACAAAATTATATTTTAGTTTTGTTTAACATTAAATTTTATTATTAAAATTACGATCATGTGTTACTCGAATGCAACATTTAATTGATTTCATTTGAAAATATAATCATAAAGTCATAGTTAAAAGTATAATTATAAAATATTTTTAAATTAAAAATGAAATGGAGTTGCATAAAATATTTTAAAAATATAATTTTGTTTCGTTAAAAAAATATTATTATTAAGTATATATGCTCTATTATTTTAAATCGTGCATCACAAGGGTGTCTGCGAGAGGTACATGCGACGTCAGCAAGCCAGACATGCGTGCGACGCCGTTCATTTCATGTCCACGATACGACGTCGGTCAACATAATAAATGATGTCGTTAAGCCAGACATCCATTCTATGTCGGTCATTTCATGTAAGCGAGAAGTATGTGCGATATCGGTAAAAAAACAACCGATGTAGGCAAGCCAGACATGCGTGCGACGTCTATCATTTGTTTCTGGGATAGGTACATGCGACATCGGTCACCAAAACAAGCGACGTAGGTAAGCAGGCATGCGAGCGACATCGGTCATTTGTGTTTGGATTAGGTACATGCGACCTCGGTCACATAAATAACCAACGTAGGTAAGCTAGAAATGCGTGAGAAGTCGGTCATTCATGTCTGGGATAGACACGTACGACCTCAGTTTGATGTCGGTAAGCCAGACATGCGTGCGACGTCAGTCACGCCATGCTTTTTACCTCAGTTTTTCAAAAGTGCACTTTTTACCTCAGTTTTTTTACCGAGGTAAAAAATATTTTTTACTTCAAAAAAAATTAACCGAGCCAAAAGAACATTTTACCTCAATTTTTTGGTGTTAAGAAAATAACCGAGGTAAAAGTGGCGAAGTAATAGGTGTTGTTTGTTGTAGTGTTATTAACAACGAAAGTGAGGGTTAGAGGGGGTCAGTTGCAACGCCCCTCTAGCTATAACAAGCGGAGGTGGAAGTTTAATAAGGGAAAGAACTGGGATATTAGTCATCACGGGAGTTCCTGGTGAATCAACCTGTCCACACTGGGTGATAATGCATAAAGTATTCAAATTGTAACTATATGAATAGGAGTCAAGGGTCGAGTCACAAATGTCAAATACGTGATACAAATACTTAAGATCATCATTACCATATTTTATCTCATAGTTTATATTTATATGCTTGTAGTTGTTGCTTAACAATTTGAAACCAAGACTCTACTCTCGACACACACCTTGGTGACGCTTGTGTGTACATTTTGTAAGTCTATCTTTTAAACCCTTAAATATATATGGACAACACCCGTATTTTAACAATCTACTTTCTAGTAGTTAGGAGTGAGTAGGGAGAAACAATACAAATATTATCTTTAACTTGCTAGCATTCCGGGTTTTTAATGACTCCCAGGGTGCTAGTCAGTTACCTTCACCTAATATTTGTCATCTCTATTTATAGGGCCTTTGATCATGTGAATGTGTCTTGTGTGACATGTTTGCCTTCGCTAGATTGTAGCCTAGTAGAGGGCATCATGGTGGGTGGTGCTATTGCGCCTTTTGCGGGATCCATGGTCCATTGGCGAAGCAATGTTGGTTCGACTATGAGTGGATAATGAATGGTTTTAGAAAATTGGCCCATATACTAGGGTTTTTAAAGTCTTATTTATACCATAAGTCCCCCAAGCCGCAAAGTTATAATATGTGCAGTGCAGGTAGGATTAATTTTTTGACGAGCTAAGGAATGTATTTTTTGTATGTGGAAGGCAAAATATATGTTATTTGGGGTTGTTAAAAATGGTAGAGTGGGCATGAAGCTGAGTGTGACTTCCTAGGTAGAGAATGTAATGAATAAATTTAAAATACTACTTTATGCTAATAGATTAGGATTCCATTATCTTTGAGAAATGTGAAACAATGTCCTGAAGATTGAGGAGAGATTTAATGTATGGGAAAAATGACACAAATAGTAATCATTTCCGAGCAAGTGACAACTATAATTCATAACTTACACGCTTTATTGATTGCCTCGAAAATGTGTGTTTCAAAAAGGTATCTTTATCTATATAAGCTTAAAGCATGTGAAAAAAAGAACTTACCTTGTTTCCTTTGTTTTGTAAAAGTGTAAGTAGATATTGGGCGGTTGTTTGCAGATATTGGGCGGTAGTTCGCTACACACTTATTTTTTTCTCATTACTGGAAAATAGGTACATACGCACCTGTAAAAAATTATGAGGAAATAATACCAGAGCACAAGTACACAATTGCACCGGTATAACTCATGTTGACAAAGTACCGGTATGTATGTATTCATACATTATCTACTGGTGTATATTTTCCTAATTTTTGCACCAGTTATATCTATGTGGGTGGTAACAACCGGTGCTATTGTTTACTATTACACCGGTAGAAATATACCGGTGTATAAACATGGTGTATTTTTATGATTTTGGCACCAAAAGTAAATGTTTTTGAACTGGTTATATGTTTTACCGGTGTATAAAAATACTGTGGGAAAGTGGCTGAAATTGTACACCGGTTCTGTGTTATACCGGTGTAGATATTGTTAACTTAAGAAAAAAACATACATTCGCACTGGTATTGGTCTTTTAACAGGTGTAAAAAAATGCATTTGATGCTTACCTACCACCTTTTTGGCGGGTTAAAAATGGAGTTTTGGGGAGAAGGAGTTCATTAATGGTGTTTTTTGGCTAATGAAGGCATTGAATAATCCACAATGAAAACTCTTGAAGGTACCATTTTTTAAAATATATTTATGGCTATTTTTTATCTCATTGATGGTGTTGGTTGGTAGAGATATATATCTTGTGTGTTTGATCATTTGATGGCGATTGAGGTAGAATTATTCATATTAGTTTGTGATTTGTTCTCAAGGTTGATGTAGTTATAATGCCATGGCTATTGATTTTTATATTGGAGGGCATATTATGAATGCAGTAATTGTAATGTGGAATATTAGTGTATATTGTGCATTAATGATCTTGCATGATTTGGATGTTGTCATGAAATTCTATTGTAATAAATGTGTTGAATTTTGACCGTTGAACATTTATTGATATGTAGAGTTGTATCGTGTCATCGAGAGGTGTAAGCATATGTATACCAACTTTAGTAGGGTGAGCGGTGAATACATTGTCTTCGTGGATGAGTTTTTGGACCATACTTTTAGTTGTGAGAAGCAAATATTATGTCCTTATCGTGATTGTAGAAATCGAAATCGTACTGATAACAAGGACATGCTGAAACTCCATTTGTATAGCCGGGGATTTGTGAAAGATTTTGTGGCGTGGACGTTTCATGGGGAAAAATCACCACCGGAGTAGATAGTTAGTAGAGAGGGAGAGTGTTTTGGGGATGCTAAATTGGATAACATGTGTGAGGAGGTAGTTAATGAATTTAGAGGGTGGCCCGAGGTTTTGGCTAACTTTCTAGGTGAGAAGGATAGACCATTGTATCCCGATTGCAAGAAGAAAGACACGGTCTTGTCATGTTTGATGTTGTTTTTTTAATTTGAAAGGTCTTGGGTTATGGAGTGATACTAGCATGAATAAATAGCTTAAGTTTTTGAATGAGAAGCTTCCATCCGGTAACGGGTTCCGGATAACCTTTATGAAGCTAATAGAATTTTGTGTCCGATGGGATTGGAGTATGAAAAGATACATGCTTGTCTGAACGATTGTGCCTTATATAGGGGTGACCTAAAGGATAAGATTGTCTGTCCAGTATGTAATGTGTCACGTTATAAGAAGAAGATAAATGTGGTTGTTGGTGGAAAGCAGGTTATGTCGGTGAGGAGGCGGGTGCCCACCAAATGTATGTGGTACATTCCAATTATTCCGAGGCTGAGAAGGTTGTTTAAGAATGCTAAGGATGCAAAAAACTTGACATGGTACATGGATAAAGGAGGTTGTAAAGATCATGATATGATTCTACACCCGGTTGATGTGGATTAGTGGAAGAAATTTGATAAGATGTATCCAAATTTTGTTTCCGAACTTAGAAATTTGAGAATGGCTTTGTGTACTGATGGTATGAACCCATTTGGTAATATGTACTCGAAACACAGTTCATAGCCGGTTATGCTTGCCATTTACAATATCCCCCCGTACTTGTGCATGAAGAGGAAATATGTGCTGATGCCCATCATGATTTCAGGGCCCAGACAGCCTGGAAATGACATAGACACTTATCTTGCCCCTTTGATAGAAGATTTTAAGGTGCTATGGTCGGTTGGAACTTTAATGTTTGATGATTCTTGTGGTGAAGAGTTTACCTCGAATGCGACGTTTTTTTTGTACCATATATGATTTCCTGGAGATATTGGTGCATGAACTATTGGGGGGGAATAAGAAGACCAAGGCCCTGTCCCCAAAGGTTTTCTCCGAGTTCCTTGTCGGCAACCACTTATGCATTGGAGACACGGTGTTCTTCGAGCTCATAGATATTGCAAGGCCCATTGTCTTCAAGGTCATCATAATAAGAGATTATTGATTTAATTATTTTCTGTGTTTTGTTGGAACAAAAACATTTGTATTCAAATTTATATATATATGTTTTTAACGATAATTTTATGGTTAAGAAATTTTTAATAATTTCAGTACAATTGAACAATAATTTACTGTTTGTGTGATTCGATATGTGCATGATTTTTTCAAAACAATTTTCAAATGTACCATTTTAAAAACAATTTTCTACAATTACTTTCGTACAAAATATTTAATTATAATTTTTTATTTGAAATTACTTTCGTAGATCAAATTCAATTATTTCCAAACAAGTTTAAAATCTTAAAGTTTTTAAAGTTTAACATACTATTGATGTCAGCCGTCCATCACATCTAAGGTCGGTACAAGAGACATAAGATGAGAAGTCAGCCATTCTCATATATCACAATATGCGATATCGCACACCATACGGTAACAACATTTACTTCGATTTCACAACCTTTTACTTTGGTTAAAAATAACCAAGGTAAAAAATCTATCATTTACCTCAATTTCTTTTAACCGGGGTAAATAATACCTTTTATTTCGAAAACAAATAGGTAAAAGAACTATTTACCTCTTTTATTTTCCTTAACCAAATAATAAAGGTGAAAAACCCAAAATAAAAGGTGTTGATTCTCTGAGCTTCCACCTATGGTGCCTAACTACTAGTGATTAGTTCGTCTCAGAACTCACCGTGATCACGCTAAAAGAAACCCATCATGATTTCAGGGCCCAGACAGCCTGGAAATGACATAGACACTTATCGAGCCCCTTTTATAGAAGATTTTAAGGTGCTTTGGTTGGTTGGAACCTTAATGTTTGATCGTTTTTGTGGGGAAGAGTTTACATTGAAGGAGATGTTTTTTTGTACCATATATGATTTCCCGGCATATGGTAACCTTTCCGAGTATGTAGTCAAGGGTCACATGGCTTGCCCTGTTAGTGAGAATGAGATAGATTACCATCAGTTGAAAAATGAGTGTAAGACTGTTTATTTGGGTCACTGTAAATTCCAATCGTTGAAGCACAAGTTTCGGGATAACACGGTTGCATTTGTTGGTGGGAAGGAGAGGAGAAAGGCACCAAAACCATTGACTGGTGTAGCTATTCACAACAAGGTGAAGAAATTGAATGTTTTTCTTAGTAAGAAGTTATCAAAGGGTGGTGGGGGTGTAGACGGAAAGTGGAAGAAAAGGTTCATTTTTTTTATTCGCCGCACAGGGAGAACTTGGAGGTTCGCCATTGTTTGTATATCATGCATATCGAAAAGAATGTTTGTGAGAGTCTGATTGGAACACTTTTAAACATTCCTGGGAAGACTAAGGATAGCTTAAATGTGAGGAAAGAGTTAGTGGACCATTCAGTTTGTTCTGGCATCAGAGTTAAGAGAGAAGCAAACGTACCTGCCTCCCGCTCCTTAAAATTTTTTAGTTGCTGAGAGGAAATTGGTGTTTGAGAGCATCCAAAGAATGAAGGTACCACCTGGTTACTCCTCTAATGTTAGTCAGTTTGTGAATGATGAATTGCGTCTTAATGCTTTGAAATTGCACAACTGTCATGTCCTTATGCAACAACTTTTGCCTGTTGCGATCTGAGGGTGTTTGAATGAGGAAGTTAGATTTTTGATTATGCGCTTGTGTTGCTTCTTCAACTCGATATGCAGGAAAAATCTTAGTAGGAAACCACTAGATGAACTGGAGCGGGAGACTGTTGTCGTTTTATGCCATTTGGAGAAGTACTTTCCCCCGTCATTGTTTGACATCATGGTGCACCTAGTGGTACACTTCGTTAGGGAGATACATATATGCAGGCCTGTTGGAATGCATTTGATGTACCCATTTGAGCGTCACGTGGCTGTTTTCAATGGTTATGTTCATAATCGTAGTCGGGGTGATGCCCCAATTTTCCAAAGGTACGTCACTGAGGAGATCGTCGAGTACTATACATCAAACTTGGTTGGAAAAATAATGATCATTGTTTCAGTTGGACCACACTATGGAAGGCGGAATGGGACTCCATAATCTAAGGTTACGCTTCACACACCCTTACACGCTGAGTTGATGATAGTTCACCATTATGTTTTACGTAATAGTAGTGAGACTGCAATATATGTTCAAGAGCATGTTTCCATGTTGGAAGAGATTATCCAGACTAGCCCTCAAATAAAATACAAGTAGAGCATTCTTCAAGGTTTGTTAATTGGTTTTATAAGCGTTAGCAATGTGGAAGGGATGCCCAGTAAGCTATGGGTGTTTGCAAGGACACCAAACTGCATAGTAAGACATTACCTTGGTTATGACATTAATGACTTCAGTTTCTCAGCATTGGAGAAGGATGATATGAGCACAACGCAAAAAAAGTGGTGCTCAAGCAAGAGAGATAAACATCATGTTGTTACTGTGATGCCTTTCTATGAAGTGATTGAGGAAATTTTAGAGTTGGATTATGTAGAGTTCAAAGATTTTGTGTTTAAGTATCACTGGGTGGAACACGACTCCGGTGTTGTAGTCGAAAAGCCCATGGGCTTTACATTGGTCGACTTGAATCGTGTAGGATATGAAGATGACGAATTTATCTTAGCTGCCCAGGCATAGCTGGTTTTTTATACCAAGGACCTTTCAAATGAGAAGTTTCATGTGGTGCTACATGGGAAGAAATTTTACTTTGAAAAGGAAATTGATCATCCAGTCATAATTGATAGTCAAGAGTTTCCATCAGTATTTCCTGGCTTGGAGGATGTTGGGGGAGCAGTGGCGGGACAACGTTCTCATGGTGATGGGTTGTGGGTTGATGAGAGTGGTGAAATAGTGGGTGGTGATAATGTGTTGAAGCGGAAGTGCTAGATAGTAATTTTCACGCCTTTTATTTTTCTACCAATGTTCTGTATAATACTCATCCGTTTATGATGTAATTTAGCGTGACATGTATGTGGACCGATATTTGTTTTTATATTGCTTGGTATGATCCGTATTTCCATTGTAATGTATATGATGAATTTCATGGATGAAAACTTAGTATAGTAGCTTTTCGTTTTTTTATTCTGTACATATACACTGGTAAAATAGTAAAATACCGGTGTAGAAAAATAGAGTAGATGCTCTGTTTCTTACATACGCACAAGTATCTTGGACAAATGCACCGGTATATATACTGGTGCTGGATACTTAGAAAAAATTTCAGTCTCTCACTCTCGGGTCAAAAAGTGTTTTTTTTGTAATTTAAAGTAGCCTAAAGCAGCTGCTTCAGGCCATTATTTTCACTGATATTATCTGCAAGACCACCGGTATTTTACTATTTTACCAATCCGCTGAATTATACAAATAACGCCGTCATCACCCAGAGAAAGTAATTGAGGCCTCTCCCCCATTCAAACACACCAGCTACACCATTGGGTTAGAAAAATTATGTGAGACTCCACAATTTCAACCTAAGTATTGTAAGTTAGTTTTATGCAAACATGAGGTGCGGCTCAAACCTCAGTCAAGTGTACTGATTATAGCTAATTAACCCAAGTAGATGTTGAGGAGGTCAAAGATAAAATTTATATTCTGACCTCATTCTCACTGCTACGCTACTTATAAGGTAGTTAGCGGCAATCCCTGGTTTTGTCCATAGAGATGCTAGGGCTCAAGTATCAAGAAAAACACATCCTTGTACGGGTCGTCAATCCGTACAAGTGAAAGGAATAGCTAGTACATATTATACATAATAATCTAATCAACGACTGTGTGCGAAAACAAGTGCGAAACACACACCATTGCCCTTTCTTCTTCTTTTTCACCATCTCTCTCACTGATAACGGTCTTTCTTTCACTGTATTCACCGCCGATCATGGCGGCGCTTACGCCAAATCCAATTTCAGATACTCCCCCTCCCATTAACAAAAGCTTTCTCCAAGCTCTTAATATGAAACCTTCTCCGCTCCTCTCCTCTCTTCCCAATACGCCAAACTTGCATCCTATCACTGAATACAAGGGTAAGATTGCCTACATCCTCCCTCTGGAGGAAGGCGATCTTCTGGCTGTACACTACCAGAACGCCCTCGTTGGGAAGTTCAACAGAGGGAAACCGTCCATGGAGATTTTACAATCTGCTTTCAAATCTATCGGTTTTAAATCTAAATTTCAACTAGGTTCTATTGATTATCGCCATGTTCTTATTAGATTTCAGGATTGCGAGGACTACCAGAGATGTTGGATGAAGGGTCAATGGATGATTCAAGGCTCGATCATGAAGGTACAGAAGTGGTCCCCTGACTTCTCTCCAGCTGCTGAATCCTCCATTGTTCCAGCTTGGGTAACAATTCATAAATTACCTATACACTTTTACAATACTTCGGCAATTATTTGTATTAGTAGCCAGATAGGGAGATATCTTAAAATGGATGCAGCTACAAATGCCCTGACTAGACCCTCTGCCATTAAAGTATGTGTCGAGGTTGACCTTTTGTCTCAGCTCCCCTCATCTATTGTAGTGGGAATAGGCAACAAAGTAGCAGACTACCCCATAGAATATGAGGAACTACCTTCATACTGTACTCATTGTAGGATAATTGGACATAGTCAGGCAAATTGTAACTTTCTGCATCCTGAACTGAGGAAAAAGAAGATAAACATAGTTGATGTTAATGAGAACAAGGAAAGAATAGTCCCAGCCTGTGTTGAAACTCAGAAAGATCTGGTATCCCCCCCAAAGTAACAATAAAGGTCGAAGGATCATCAACTTTATCTGTTACTCAAAAAGAACTTGATTTTCAAGCACAAAAAAAGACTTCAGGTTTTCAACATGAAAATAATCTTAACTCTTTCAGTATCAGTCAAAAGAATAGAAATGCTCCTTTTTACTCTCTGGATGACATTTCTAAACCAATTACTACTTTTTTCTGGAGAAAAAAGAATCAACAGGTTGAACTATCCCCAATCCAGGAAAATTTAAGTACAAATAACACGGTCACAATTTCAAATGCTTTCCAAACTTTAGATGCCTTACAGGATGATGATCAGGATGATGAAGTAGCCGAGATTTTCCATGAGTCTCTGGAATCACAGGAAGCTTTTGTGCACCCTACATCAGCAGACAAGTTAGCTACCTCAGAAGTAAGACTGTCCACTCCTGAAGATGTGCAGGTAGGTCACTCAGAGCAGATTTCCACCTCTACAATCAAATCATCAGTCAACCAGGAAGACTCTCCTGATGGGGATAGTTTAATTGATAATACCGCAATAGAACAGAGCACAAATGAAGATCCTAACATTCAGGCAAAGGTAAGTACACCCGAACTAACACCTCCTATAGAAACTATGGAAAAAAGTGAAGGCAAGTTTGGAAAAAATAGTAAGGCTTCAGCTACGAAACTTAGGAAACTAAGATCTTCACAAAAAGCAACCCCTACAGGTTTTAAATGATAAAATACACCATCATAGGGAATATTTTAGTCTGGAACGTTAGAGGATATGGAACATCATTGGATAGATTAAAGGCACTCAAATTTAAACACAAGATTGACATTTTATGCCTAATTGAACCTTGGCATGATAAACAGAATTTATACAAATTGAAGAATGAACTAGGTTATAATTTTTCCCTCCCTGCCCAGAATGCAAAAATTTGGATCTTATGGAATCATGCTTTTAATATAGTCAGTTTAAAGGAATCAGACCAATTTTTACAAGCCAGAATATCTGAAAATGCTTCATCTGTTAGTTGGAATTGCTTTTTCATATATGCTAGTGTCAACAGACAATTGACGGAAGCGTTATGGAATGATTTAAATTCACCTACTTCTAAACCCTCCATATACATAGGGGATTTCAAAACTGTAGCCTCTATTACTGAATATAAAGGAAGGAAATCAACTCCCCAAAAAAGCATGAAACATTTTAATGATTTTATAAATAGTATGGACTTACATGAAATTCCTACAGTAGGAAATTCTTTCACTTGGAGTAATAATAGGTACAGGAATAAATGTAAGAACCTGATGTTTTAAAGATTAGATAGGGGTATTGGCAATTTAGAATGGTTGGAATTATTTCCTAACAGCTCAATACAGGTTCTAAATAGATTGACTTCGGATCATTCTCCTTTATTTCTATCTGTTCAATCTGCGGAAGAACAAGTACCAAGGCCTTTTAGATATCAAGATATGTGGTCTAACAGACAAGATTTTCAGGCTTTAGTAGTCTCAAATTGGAATTTAATATCCCCCTTAAGAGGGATGCATAGGCTAGTGTATAAACTTAAGAGGCTAAAGCTTGCCATTAAAGAATGGAACAAATCCAAATTTGGAAATGTTAATCAAAATCTTTTACAATCTGAGACAAAAGTCAATGATCTGGAAATAATGTTCCAGCAAACTCAGGATGAATCAGTTCTAGTTGAACTTAATAGGTCAAAGGCCTTCCTTTTGAGATCACAGAAAGGAAAAAATATTTTTTTGAGGCAAAAGGCTAGGTTAAATTGGATCAAGCATGGGGATGCAAACACTAGCTACTTTCACCACTCCATTATGGAAAGAAGAGCTAGATCAAGATTAGTAAAATTAAAGATGGTAATGGGAACTGGATATCAGAACCTCAATTGATTAAAGAAGAAGGAGTTCGGTTTTTCAAAGAATTACTTAATGAGGATGCTCCTCAAAAAATGGGAACTTACCTACAGTACTTTCTAAAAGAAATCCCTAAAGTAATCACAGACCAACAAAACCTCCTCTTGCTAAACCTTTTAATATCCAGGAACTCAAATTTGCCGTTTTTTTATCTAAACAAATCAAGTGCTCCTGGTTCAGATGGTTTCTCTGGAGAATTTTATACTTCTTTCTTGGATACCATCAAAGAAGACCTTTTAGAAGCTGCAAATGAATTCTTATGTAATGGCAATATCCTAAAAGCCATCTCTAGCACCTGGCTCACCTTAATCCCCAAAAAACCAATCCCTATTACCTTTTCTGATTTCAGACCCATTAGCCTATCAAATTTTGTAAATAAAGTTTTTTTTAAAATGCTAATGGAAAGGATCAAACCACTTATGCATTTACTGATCTCCCCTGAACAGAGTGCTTTTATTAAAGGAAGGGATATCTCTGATAATGTCATCCTAATGCAGGAGATGGCCAGAATACTGTCTAGAAAATCAAAGGCCTCTAATTTAATAGTTAAACTGGATATGCAAAAGACATTTGATAGGGTTTCATGGTCATTCCTGAATTCCATCCTTCTACATTTTGGTTTTCATGGTAAATATGTAAAAATTATTATGCATAATATTGCTGCTGCTCATTTCTCAGTCTTAATCAATGGAGTAATCTCAGGTTTCTTTGCATCCTCTAGGGGTATTAAATAAGGAGATCCACTTTCTCCTTTCCTATACAATTTAATGTCTGAAGCTTTCTCTAGAGGTTTAAAAAAAATTTAGCTTAGGTTACTTACAATATTTTAGTCTACCCCTGTCGTGTTCCCCCATTTCCCATCTGATGTATGCTGATGATACTGCTGTTTTTCTGAACACTAAGCCCAAAAATTTGAAGAGGTTTACAAATTTTCTGGTAGCCTATGAGCAAACATCAGGTCAAAAAGTCAACTTTGCTAAATCTGAATTTTTTGTAGCTCATAACACATCTTTAACAACTGTCCAATCTGTTAGAAGGATTCTGGGAATGGAGAAAGGTTCTTTCCCTTTTAAATATCTAGGAGTCCCTATCTTTTCTGGTCGAAATTTAAAGGTACATTACCAACCTATACTGGAAAGAATGGAGAAATCAATTAATAATTGGAAGAATAAATGGCTAACTACTGCTGGAAAGATCATTCTGATTAACCATTGTTTTCTTTCAATTCCCACGCATATTTTTGCAGTTTTATGTCCTCTAAAGATAGTTTTAAATAAAATGGAAAAAATTGCTTCCAGTCTGTTTTGGGGGGACTGTGAAAACTCTCATAGAAAAAAGTGGAGATCCTGGAAAAACATGAGTTTTCCTGTAGAAGAAAATGGAGTAAGTTTAAGGGATTTAAATGCCACAGTAGATGCTTTTTCATGTAAACTATAGTGGAAACTGCAAAAAAACACTACTCAGTGGTCAGCTCTTTTATGGTCACTCCCTGCCTCTTATAAAAAATCTCACACTTGGTCCAGAATTTGTAAAATCGCTACTAAGGCAAACAGCTTTTCTAGAGTTATTTATGGTACTGGTGATTGCTCATTCTGGAATGCTAACTGGATAGGAGATGGTGCATTGTATTATAAATGGCCCCAGGAGATGGATATTCCCTTTGTGGATATTTCCCTAAGGTCTTTTATCAATAACAAAGCTGCTATCCTACCAAAACTGGAGCCTCATTTGGCTACCAACACTTTTACCCTCTTGCAGGAAGTGAAACTGAATTACCATCATGAAGATAAGCTTGTCTGGACACCAACCACTGATGGAAATTTCTCAATTCGCTCGGCTTACAATATTTTGAGACAAAAAAGACCAGAAATCAGACATCTTAACAAGGTTTGGTCCTCTTTCATTCCAAAAAAGATGTCTATTTTATTGTGGAGAGCCCTTAATGGTATTCTACCTTTTGATAATATTTTACGTAGGATAGGTTTCTCCTTAGCTTCTAAATGCCCCCTATGCCAGAATCATCCTGATACTTTGGATCACTTCTTCAATTCCTGCCCCTCTTCTACTGTTGTTTGGCAAAGTGTTAATAACCTTTTACAGCTACAACAATTAGTTTTTGGTAGTTTAAAGAGCAGAGTGGAATACTATCTATCTTTCAAGGCTGATTCCAAGATACAGTCAAACATTATAACTGCTGCCTTACTAGTCACAACCTGGTTCCTCTGGATTTGCAGAAATAAAGTTATTTTTGATAATAAATCTTTCTCCAAAGATGCATGCTTTCATGATATTAAAGATATGATCTATCAAATCTTCACTGCTAATCATCTGATAGGCAATATAGATAAGCATTAGTATTGTATTCAAGAAAATATTATTCCTCAAATCTTTAATAAGGGAAAAAAAAACTATTTCAGCTATGAGTTGGATTAAACCACAACAGGGATACAAAATCAATACTGATGCTACTTGGATATCTAGTGGTCTTTCCTCATATGCTGTCATAGTTAGGAATTGGAATGGGACTGTGGTTAAAATGAGAGCTAACACTTTCCAGTCACCATCTCCCTTACATGTTGAACTTTTTGCTATTCAATGTGGCTATGACATTTGCTCAGAACTGGCACTTAACGGCTGTGTGATTGAATCTGATTGTTTAACGGCTGTTAGGGGGATTCATAATCCAATAAGCTGTCCATGGAGAATCTTCTCCATCTGTAGTGCACTTCACTCAAAACACCTCATACATCCAATCCAACATACCCATAGGGAAGCCAACTCAGCTGCTGATTTTTTTGGCAAAACTGGCCTCTGATAATAACATACAGGGAGATTTAGATTTTCAGTCATCCCCCCGTTTTCTTAGGGGTCTTTTATCCCTTGATAGAAATGGTTATCCTGGAATTAGAGTAGGAGCTTATATGGACTACAGCTCGATCGAGTAGGCTTTCCATTTCTACTCTCTCCACGTATGGATATTGTTCAAAGTAGCTCATGAATTTGTCTCTTCAAATTAGTACAGAAACTGCTGCTTCTTCTTTTCTTCTTTTCAGGTTTAGAGATACAGATGAAGTCCATCTGCTGCAAAGTTATGAAGTCCATCTTGCTGAATGCTCTCTGCTGAAGCAAATAGCGCACTGCTATGAAGTCCATAATGGCCAGAAATTGGTGATTTCCCTCTTGTTCGAAGTCCATCTTGCTGGTCTCTGACGTTCAATATCAACATGTCGGATTCAAATCAACTCTACACCAGTCAGCCTTCCTTCGGACGTCTTTCAAGGATCTTTAAAACTCATTGCAAGAAATTAAATTTTTCCTCTCCAATGTATGGAAAGGTGCTACCTGGCCAAAGGGAAGAATTAACACATGGGGTGGAGATTCTTCCTTTTGGAATCATAACTACATTTTCCCAATTTATTATCTTACCGCCTTTTCTTCTCAGTTGTACCTCTGTAGCGGGCTAACATCTCTTTTGGGGAAAATATCTTACCACTATGTAAAACACTCTAGATCTCATTACTACTAAATAGGCCTGGGGAACTTTAATAAAATAACCCTCACCCACGGGTGTTTAATTTTTTTTTAAAAAAAGAAAGGAATAGCTAGTAAATGCAAACAAAAGGGGGGAGGGAGTTGGATTTTCAAATTATCAACTACAAAGCATAATATAAAACAACAAATAATCTAATTAAGCTAAGCACTTGGGGAGTCATTACGCAACATGATTAGTCTAATGTTTTGATCCTCGATTCATTCACATGCAAGATTTACAAAGTCTGGTGGCGGATGACGAGCTAGGGTTGAGTGGCGGATGACGAGCTAGGGATTCAATTTTTTATTTTCCGATGGAGTGGTGAGAGAGGTAGTGGTTGTGGGATCTAGGGCTGAGCAAAGTTATCAGCGGTGGAGCTGGTGGTGTGGTGGCTGATATGGTAGTGCGGCAGGTTTGAAGATGAAGAAGAAGGAGAACTTAGGGGTTTTTTTTTCCATTCAATTTTTTTGTTTTAAAAGTAGGGATATATTTGTCTCTTTACAAATGGTCGATGCCTGAAATTGTTCGAATAATACCAAAATAGTGTAAATTAGGTAAAACCGGACAATTTGATCAAAAGATGGGGCTAGTTTTGCATTTTCAGTTTACACAAGGTTATATCAGCACTTTCTCTGTTTAATAGGGTCATTTTTGCACTTTTTTCAAAGAATAAAATGGGTAAAATAATGGGTCTGACCAGCAGGTCTATCCAATTTATCAACCCATGGTCAACCTGCAAAGTGAACCCATTAAACCCATATTTTTCAATTACCCATTTAATCCATTACTCATTTTACTAATTACCCATTTTACCCATATCTAAACGGGTTTAAAAATAGACAACATGTTTGACCTGCAGGTTGCAGGTTCATTTTGCCACCTGTATACACGACATACTCGTAGCTATAACAAATTCATCTTGGAGCTGGCTGGGTCTTTAATATGGCTCATTGAATTGGAAATGGCTAGAATTTAACCACGGGAAATGGACGGGGACAAGGTCAGATGTTATGAAATATATGGACTTTTGTGGTATGCAACATACGCGTGGTCACGATAAAGTTGGTCTAGAGTTGGCTGGACTTTCAGTATTCCATCCGTCCCACCCTATTCTGCACAAAATCTTTTTTTATCAAAAATGTCAAATTTTGACCACATATTTGAATATGTATATGAGCAATAATTTTATCGTATTATATATGGTTAGATTCATCGTAACATGTAGTTTTTAAATATCAAAATTTTGTGTGTCTTTATTGTCCGTAGCTACACATATTTATAGTCCAACATGTTTATTGGAGACCGTGAAAAGATTCTGTGTAGAATAGGTTGGGACGGAGGGAGTATGAAAGATTCAAAAGCGAATAGTTGGGAGTTGGTTGTGGTAAATTTTGTGAGACAAATAGACTACAATAGATGACTTGCAGCTGTTCCAAAAAACAACTATCTCTATCTCTGAAACTCTTACTGAAAAATCTTTTATTTTTAATAATCCTAGAAATTTTCAAAACACTCTGGATAACAAGTTTAATTCTCAGGTACCTGTAACAGCAGGCACAGAACAACAAAAAAAAGGAGACTATGGATTACAATACTAACATATTGATAGAGGAATCTGACATGGATAGTGATGTTGAGAACAAACCAATTAACATGACATGACCATCAAGAATTTTTACAATCTCCGCTGACGAGCTTTCTCGCTCAACTCACTGAACAGTAAGAGTAGGCTTATAGAGGGCGAGTGGTGGAAATGAAAATCTAAACTTTTTGGAATAGGAAGAAAAGTGGACACACCCACTGGGAAAGCTATCTCGAAAGCAGCGAGTTGCGCAAAACCAAACCCCTTTGTTCTCTTGCTTGCCTTCAGATAAGAAAGACTAGTCGCTTTAACCTGACTTTCTCAAAGAAAAACTCCGAGAAGAAATTATCATGTATGCTTCTGTAGTAGAGCTGGAAGTGATCTTAAGCCACCTGACTCTATCAAAACATACTTCCACGCCCCTAACATTGTTGTTACTCGTTTGAAATCTAGATCAAAAGGTATAATGAGTGTTAAAGAAAAGATTAAAATTATGTCATCAAATGTTAGGGGAATCATATCTTCATTTGTTAGATTAGAAAAGCTGACACACATTCACAAACTGTCTGTATTCATTATCACTAAACCTAAACAGAAACAAGATAGGTTAGAATCATTCTAAACAAAACTAGGTTTTGACCATGCCTTAACCTCACAGGACTCCAGAATATGGACATTTTTAGGCACGGTTTTACTCCTTCCCTGATTACTGACAATGTGGACTTTTTGAAAATAGAAGTTGTGAATTCATCATCGGACATTAACTTTTACATTTATGCAATATATGGTCAACACATTAGGCTACTCAGGGAAAACCTGTATAAGAGTTTAGAAGACACAATTAGCCATCCTTAAAACCCCATCTTTATATGCTAGAGACTTCAATGCCATAAGATCTATAGCTGAATATAAAGGCACTACTAATCCAGATCCAAATGGAATCCTGGATTTCAATGCCTTTCTTGAAACTAATAGCATAGAACACATCCCAACAGTTGGAAACCCTTTTACATGGACAAATGGTAGAAAATGACCTCAGAGAGTTAACAAAAAATTAGATAGAATTTTGGCTAATGACAAATGGATGAAAAAATATAAGAACTCATCAGTTCAGGTTCTTAACAAAACTCCATCTGACCATGCACCTCTTATCTTAAATACTCAGATTTAAGAAACATCAAATCCTAGATCATTTAGGTTTCAAAACATGTGGACTGAGAGGGAAGACCTGCAAGGAGTGATAAAAGAAAGATAGGACTCAGAAATAGACACCCAGGTATTAGATGCTTTTCTCAGAAACTTAAAAGACCGAAAACAGTTTAAAACTGTGGAACAAAAACATTTTTGGAAATGTTTTTGAAAACATTAGGAGTGCAGAAGCACAAGTCCAGGAATTAGAGGCAAAGTATGATCAGCACATTTAGATGATGATCTAAATTGCTTATCAGCTGCAGTCTCCAATCTCAATCAGAGGCTAAAAGAAGAAAACATCTTCTGGAAGCAAAAGTCTAGGCAAAAATGGCTTAGGGGTGCAGACCTAAACACAAAATTCTTCCATAATTCAGTTAGACACTCTAGGCTTACTATTAATAAAATAAAGGATAATCGGGGATTTTTCTGTCAGATCAAGATGAAATAGGTGCTCACTCAGTGCAATTCTTTAAAAACCTATTCACTAATAATAAAAGGGACATAAATGGCCAAGCTTTAGCAAAATGCATAAAATCCATACCTAGCCTCATATCTGAAACTGAAAAAATACAGAGCTGGTTAGGATGATTCAAATGGAAGAACTGAAAACAGTTGTTTTCAGTTTGGATCAAAACAGTGCTGCAGGGCCAGATGGATTCCTTGGCACTTTTCTACAGATTTGCTTGGGAAATAATTAAGTATCACTTACTTAATTGTATTCAGGAATTCATGTGTGTTGTTCCACTTCCACCAAGTTTAACCAATACACTAATATGCCTCATCCCAAAAATCCATACCCCTACTACCCTCTCTGATTATAGACCTATTTCCCTGTCAAGTTTTATAAACAAAGTTTTCTCCAAGCTGCTAGTTGACAGGATAGGACTGGTAATCAACAAATGTATCTCACCTGATAGAGTGCTTTTCTCAAAGGAAGAGAAATAGCTGTAACATCTTGGTCATGCAGGAAATGACCAGACTGCTAGATAAAAGGGATCAATGTCTAAATTCAATAGCAAAATTTTATATGTCTAAGGAATTTGATAGGGTCTCCTGGATGATGCTGAACTCCCTCTTGCTAAAAATGGGGATTCCATGGTCACTTTGCTAGATTAATACTGTGTAATATATCATCTGCCTACTTCTTAGTTTTAATCAATGGAAAACCAAATGGTTGTTTCAAACCATCAAGAGGCCTGAAGCAAGGAGATCCTCTATCTCCTATTCCATTTAACTTGATTACAAAATTTTTAAATAGAGGCCCCAAGTACATGTTCCAGGAAAACATGATCGATAGTTTTAAAATCCCAGAATCTATGAAACTAACTCACATGTCCTATGTGGATGTCACTGTCATCTTCATAAAGAAACCAAAGAAATCCCTCACAAATCTGGTAGCTTTCCTTAACATAAATGAGAGAGACACAGGTCCGATAGTTAACTACTCTAAAAGTGCTCACTACGTCGGAAATTAAACCAGTAGGATAACAAAGGATAGAATTATGAGCATTACAACTATGACAGAGGGTTACTTTCCATTTACATACCTAGGTGTCCCAATGTTCAAGGGAAGAAAGAGGAACAGATACTTACAAGGAATAATAGAGAAGATTAACTCTAGGTTTCTAACCGGAACTCAAAACTTCTGAATATGGCTAGTAGGATAGTACTACTGAGACATGTAATCTCATCCATCCCTCTGCACATATGGTATGTTATGTCCCCCACAAAATCAGTGATTAAGAGAATTGAGAGCATGTGCCTAGACTTTCAATGGGGAATAAAAGTTGAGGACAACCTAAAAATTAATGGATGGGTTGGGGTAGAATAGTTGTACCACAGACTGAAATGAACTTAATTTAAAGAACTTTAACACAATAGTAGATGCCTTCTCATTGAAGTTGTGGTGGAAGCTTCAGGAAGGAAAGACATTGTGGACTAAGCTAATCAGGGCAATGCCTCCTTCTTTAAGATCTCCATATCCATTGAGAAGATGCACTAGAGTCTTACATATAGCAGTACAAAACACATTTGTACTTACATGTTCAGTAACTAGCAATTTTTTAATAGCTAACTGGACTTACCTAGGATGTTTAATTGACATTTGGGATTCAGATTTCACAATTCCTTATCCATTCTTAACAATAGCAGAGTTTTTTAGGGATAAAAAAGTATACATGCAGGACATGTTAGTAGGTTTCCCCTCCTCAACTTTGCAGATACTTCAGCATAACCATACTCTCACTGAAAAGCAAGATACACTGATTTGGAAACCAGGTACAATGATTTGGAAACCAGGAACTACAGTATGTTCTCAGTTAATTTAGAATATGATCTAATGAGGAAAAGGAGACCTTCCTCTACAGCCCTAAACAAGGTATGGAATAAACTGTTGCCAAGGAGAATAGCTATTTTTACTTGGAAGCTTTCAAATAACATTATGCCATTAGATGATACGCTATAATTTTTTGGAATTCATACTACATCTAGATGTTCATTATGCTTATCTGATTCTGAAACCTCCTCCCATATCTTCAACACTTGCTCAGTATCTCTGAACTTATGGGATAATGCACCCCAAATGCTGGGAACTCACAAACCACAGTTTAGGTGCCATTTTGATAGGTTATGTTGGTTTTGGTCTTATGCAAATGCTTCGAAAACAATGAATAATTGCATAAACATAATTCCTTGTCTAATCTGCTGGGTTCTATGGAAAGCTAGATGTTCACAATTATATGACAACAAACGGCCTAATATGAATCATCAGACTCATCATGGATATCTTCACATTAAATTCACAAAAAATATATCCTAATTTTCATAATCTAGCCTCTAAAGGTTTCTTCCTAGTACACAAGATAAGAAAGAAGAAAATTATCAAGGCCCATAAGTGGGAACCACCTAATAATGGATACAAACTAACTATTGATGCTAGCTTCACTTCAATAGCGTATCCTAAAATGGGTTTCATTGTTAGAAATGAAAGTGGAAGTGTTGTATATGAAGGTGCTGATTATATACTTGTGGCAGCAAATGCGCTCGAGGCCGAACTCATGGCAATCCAATCAGGTTTGAAGATATGCATTGAAAACAACTTATGGCCTTTGACCGTTGAAAATGATTGTTTACAGGTAGTTCAAATGATGGAGGGGAAGAGAAAATGGCCATGGTCGCTGATAACTACAGGGTGGACAGTGAAAATATTACTGCAACAGAGAATCACACACATCAAACACGTTTACAGGGAACAAAACTTCCCAGCTCACTATTTGGCTTCACTAGCTGCTAAGAGGAAAATCTAGCAACTAACAGAATGATATCAACAAGACCTAGATTCAACCACAACAAGATCAATAGTTGCAGATGCAGCAGGATTTCCGAGCATCAGAATCAATACTTAGGAGTTAACGCACAATTTTGTACATTGGTAATGTTGCTTATTGTTTACTGCCTTACCAAATATAAACATGTTACCAAATACTAACATAAGGGGTGGAGGTATTTGGGTGAGAATCGTAGTTAATAACAAACATGTTACCCTATCATCGCTTTTTTCCTACAAGCGTGATGTTTTTGTTTGATACATACTTCACTTCAATGGGAGGTGAACTTATTATGTAACTTTATTTATCAGGTTTGGGATGCCTATCAAATTCCCCCCACCAACTGGTGGGCTTTTAAATTTTTTTAAAAAAAGTGGTAAAATTTGTGAGTTGACGGGGATGTTTGGAATTTATTGGTATCTTACTAGAATTTTGTAAATTCTTTGGAGTTTATGAGGACCTAAGAAGAACCTCCTTCATAGGCAATGAAACATAGACTATAATATTTTTCTCATGTCCCGTGTGCAGCAAAAATGAGGAAAATTATACTTGAACTAGCATGAATGAATAAATCTTTATTCCCCTTCTTGGAATTGTATACTTAATGAAATGACAACAACAATAACATAATGAATAGAGGAATAATTCTTTATGTCCTCTTGCAGTTAGATACTTAACAAATTGACAGTCAATTTGACGGAACACAATGGCATGTGTGATGCCTTTATTAAGGTATTAAATTACCACATAAACTGGCCATTTGTTTAGAAAATGGTTGGGCTGTTGTAAAGACTGCCAGAAGGGGCGTACATGTACAAGTTCTGGGTCTCACTATCAATAGGCATGTGTTTTTTAGGAGGAAAGAGCTTAGATACAGTCACAATGGCTTTGGTCACCAAAAATTATCTCGGCATAGCATACATGATCGTCATTGAAGGCCAATAGCACACATATGTAATCATTTTATATGGTATATGTTAGAAATTGTCCTTTATTAGAGATATACCTTACACTCTTGTTACAAAAAATTAGCAGCATGTGGTCCTCGTTAAAGATGAGTATCATCAATTTCAAAATCCTTGGTGTGAAATTCCAAGTAGAACCAACAACAGACACAAAAATCATTATCGAAGGTCTTGACTACACTATCAAGGTAGAGCTTGCAGTTTAATGCTGTGGATTCCCGTAAAGATTAGTTACACGATGTGAAGAGTCGAGACTACATCCGGTTTGGATCATAGACCTCAGCGCTGAAGATCATCACACTTGAAGGGTCGGAAGTCAAACCTCGGCCTAACATCAAGAGAAGGCCTCAAATGTTCAAGGTAGAAGCAGACGGGACGTGTATGTGACCTCTACTTCTTACCAGCTCTAGACAACCATTCATCTTGGTTCTGCATTAAGTCCTCAACCACAGAAAAAGGGATACACACTCAGAAGTGTTGGACACAACATTGGTCATAACCTTATTTGAAGGCCTCGTTCTCTTATTATGAGGTAGAAGCGGATTCAGAAGAACCGAGTACCATGTCTTGGTTGTACACCTTTTATAAGGCCTCTTCAATTTTAAGGTTGAAGCGGATTGGGTTGAGTATGAGAGTATGTTCACCTTCCTACCAGTTAAACTTGAGTCTCCCTTACATATTGCATTTGACACACAAAATTATGGGGTTTGTATTTAACCCCTTCACTTAAAGGTGGGAGGGGGGGGGGGGGTTAGGAGAACATACTTGTAAAATGGGGGTGGGTAGCTACTTTATCAAGTCGCCCCCGTCGAACACCATGACACATGTTATTATTTACCATATTCACTAACAAAAAACAAATCAAACTGCATCAAACACTAATATCAAACACCAATTTCAACTCACATTAAATATAAACACTTTTGTGAGACCGGAGATTCATATGCAATTTTCAAAAATTATATAACAAATATTGCAAGTTGTATTATTGGATTTATTTCGAATTATAACCCGAAATGAGTCGCGCGTGGAAAATGTAGAGGCGCCCAAATTCTAACCTCTAGAAGCATACGTAAACATTGACGCGTGTAGCATGGTTGAAATTAAACAAAAACTACTGGTGTGTAGAACATGAAACTAAAGTCTAGCTAAGAACCTAGGACCCATATTCTTTCTTTTCTTAAAATTAGAGCACTCCCTACTCAGATCAGTGGCGGGACCATACTATAATTTTAGGAGGGGAAAAATAGTACATAATTTTTTTTATCTAACATGACCAACATTATTAGTTTCAAGAGTCATATTACAAAATTAATACTTGCTAATAATGTAATCTCAATGCAAACTAAGTTTTAATGTAATTACTTCTGAACACTAAAATCAGATGCAAGATTAATTGGAGAGAGTTGTATTCTGCGCGCTTGCATATTTTGATAATTTTGGAAGATTTTCTCTTTTTCAATTCCGACAAACACCTCTTTCTCGATGTACACAACCATGCTATCACACATCTCCCATTTTTTGCATAAATCTTTCTTGATATTTTTCATTGCAAAAAAAAAACTTTTTCAACAAAAGCAGTTGGAATTGGTAGCACCAATGGCACCTCAATCAAACGGCATGTGAATGAAAAAAATGAATCTTAACCTTCTTTAACCAATTTATTAGCAAGTTGTCCCATGGTTTCAATCCCTAAAAATTCTTCATCGACAAGTACATTATCAATGTAAACTTGAAGTTCTTGCTCAAGTATTGCAAGGTCAAAATGTGAGAAGTCATTTGGTTAAAAACTTGCAAGTTTGAGCAACATTCCAATGTTGAATTTATAAAAAGAATTCCTAGAATCAAGGCACACAATGCATACAAGCAACTCTGAACTTAATTCCAAAAGGGTTTATTCATCTTTTGAATCATCATATCAAGTGCCACAATGAACAGAGATTCCGAAAAGGAGACCAACCTTCCGTTCATGAATCTCTAATCATGTGAATTATATTTAAATAATTCTATTATCATACCCACCTTATTTTCTTTTGGGAAAATGGACATAATTTTTTAATAAGTTAAGTGCCCATATAACCCTATGTTTTGGTTGAAAGTGCCAATATGACACTGTGAAGTAAGAAAATGCTATTATAGCCATATGTTTTGCTTGAAAGTGCTAATATAAGCATGGAAGCCTCAATTTGGCTGAAAATTAATAAATTGACCATCTTACCCCTGAAAAAAATTAGAATTTTAAAAAAACTTGAAATGACTATTTATCCTCTGTGTTTTAAACCAAAAGGTTTTGTCCATTTTTTCTTTTTCCTTTTTTTTCCTTAATTATCTTGCTTTTATCCTACATGTTAGAAATCTTAGGGCGTCTTTTGCTTACTCACTTTTTCCTCTTTGAACAACACAGAGATGCCCTAATAGAGACTCCCTCACAATTCCTAACGATCCTCTTTTCTTAGTCGTGAATCGGTGGCAGGGTTGGTGCGTGGGTTGTGGTGGTGAGGTTCGGCGGAGACAGAGGGTTGTGACTTGAAACCCAGATCCGGCAGAGGAGGAGGGTTGTGACTTCTTTTCCTGGGCGACGGGAGCAGAATATGATGGCGTAGTTCTCTAAAATAGGTATTCTTCTCTCAAAGCTCCGGGTGCTACCGCCTTTCAGAACCTTGAACAGGTGGTGGCTGGTGGTCTTCTAGTCCATTTTTTATGCGGTGAATTTTTCCTGACCTGGGTTTTAAGTCGGTGATGCCCGGAGCTTTTGTTGGTGGTCTTCTAGTCCATTTTTTGTACGTTGAAGTTTGCCATACCGGGGTTTGAAGTCGATGGTACCCAAAGCTTTTGGTGGTGGATTCTGATTGCGCGTTGAATTTTGCGTATGGATTTCATTTTCTAGTCCGCTTTTTTGCTGATTCAGTTCAAGCTTCTGATCTTTAGTTGTGGATCTGTGGTATGGTCGGAGAGTCTTCGTGTTTAGTTTGAGTTTGTGTTAGTTGGTGTGGATCTGTCATAAAGATGTGTGATTTTTTGGCCGATCTACTTTTTTTTTTCCGCAAAACACTCACTAGTGAGCGGGGAAATTGATTAGGGCTCCCACACCCGGAAGAAAAAATAAACTTACAAGACTTAGAGATCTATCTTTTAAGCTAGACTAGAAACATAGTTAATGCCATCCTCTTGACAGTGATTCCTTCGACAAGCCCTCCACCCCCTGTGTGGAGCTTGCGAAGGCCAGACCATCAAAAAGAAGCAAAAACAGCAAAACCTATACATTTCAAGCCTATACATATGAGAAGTTACAGACTAAACTTGTGTTTCCATCGGAATTGAGGGAATAGGGTCTCTCTGCGGTTAAGGAAAAGAAAGCGCTGTGATGTGAGGAGTTCTTGAAGCTGCGAGGTGTTTCCTTTTCTGATTGCCAATTGAGCCAGATAGTCCGGAGTTTTATTCCCATCTCTATGGATGTGGCTGAAATAAACCTGTCTGAACCTTGTAGTGGCCACCATAATCTTCTTCAGTATCGGCCTAAGTGGCCAGGGACAAGGTTGCCCCTGAATGATTTTTATTGCTGCAAGGGAGTCCGATTGAATGTGAAGATGTTCTGTCATTCCCTCCGCCACTTGAAGTCCCATCCGGATAGATAGCATCTCAGCTCTGATCACTACAATATAAGAGGAGAAGCAGGCATTATCTGTGGTCATGAAAGATGATACAGCATGTGTGATCCTTTTTTTTGCATCTCTGATAACACAACCAATCCCTACATTGTCACCATGTATTGCTGCATCACAGTTGACTTTTAACCCTATATCCGGAGGTTCCCACTTAATTAAGTAAAGTCTAGTGATTCTTCTCCGTGTAATGCAAGGCAATAAACCATTACTAGTTAGTTGACAATTCAGATGGCAAATATCTTGTGGATGAACCGAGTATAGCAGAGAACATGAATTTGAAATGCATTTCCAGATTACAGGAGCATGGCTCTTTTTGTTTTCATGTATCCATTTATTTCTGATTTTCCATAGTTCCCAGCAAATTAGACATGGCAATACTGTCATTAGGGAGCAGTTTGATGATACTGAATGTTTGAAAGACCAGCCAATCTCTCCCTAATATTACTGAAAGATCTATCTGTGATGTGTAAAGCTTCATGCATTTTAGTCCATAAAAAATTTGCAGTAGCACAATAATTAAAGAAATGATCATGAGAGTCAATGCTATCACATTCTGAGCACTTAGATGGTAGATGTAAGCCTGTTGTCATCAAGATATCAGCAAATGAAAGTGCACTTAAAATCATTTTCCACATGAAGAAACTGATTTTCTTGGGTATGGTTTTGATCCAAATTCTTTTAAAAAATTGCACTTCAGGCTTTTTTGGACATCTTTCAAAAGGCAACTGGCCAAAAAATCAATTTTCAAAAAAGTGCTTACTATGCAGGAGACTTAAGCAGAAACAAGGAAAAAGAAATCAAGGAAATAACAGGCATGAAAAGAGGGGAATTACCTTTTTCCTATCTGGGGGTTACAGTGTATAGAGGTAGAAAACTTAATAAACACTTCAAATATTTAATTGATATGGTAAATACAAGAATAAGTAATTGGAAAAATCAGTGGCTTTCAGGTGGGGGAAAGATAATATTGATAAATCATGTGTTGACATCTATTCCTCAACACACTTGGGCTGTTATTGCTCCGACAAGATACACTGTCCAAAAACTTAGATCAATCTTCAGCAACTTCTTGTGGGGGACTTCTGAACATGGATTAAACAAACACTGGGTTTCATGGGATAGATTATCTTACCTATTGGCTGAGAAAGGCCTAGGAATAAGACACATACAAGCCATAATTGACTCTTACTCTATTAAGATTTGGTGGAAGCTTCAGCTTGGCCAATCTCCTTGGGCAAAACTTATGTGGTCTCTACCTGATAATGCTAGGAAATCAGAAACTTGGACTAGGTATAGGAAAATTAATGGCACAGCAGAAGCTAACTCACAGCTTGGCCAGTTGGCCGATCTACTGTTTTAAAGCATTTCTACTTTACTGGTTGTGTGGATATAATGGTTCTGTGCTTGTTTAAGTTTGGATTTGTGAAGATTCTTCGTTGATCGGTGAGGCAGTGAGAATCTGGTGGAACTATAGATTACGACAGTGGTGGTGGTGGAGTGGGGGCAACAGTGGTGGTGGAGCAACTGTGAAGATGATGAAGAAAAATGTAGGGTAATTTTGTTATTGGATTTTTAGGTTTAATAATAGGGGTATTTTAGTCTTTTTAGGTTTGATCAATGCTGGAATAGTGTCAAAAGTTATATCGGCACTTCTGAAGTAAAATATAGAGCTATAATTAACTTTCAAACTTTACGGGTTATACTAGCTATTTTGATCAAAACACAGGATTATATTTGTATTTTACCTTTTTCTTAAATTGATTTCATAATGAAACATTTACCAAAATAAGTTTGAAGGAGAGGGAGATTTTGGGAAATTAAAGGAATTTCCGCGGATTAAAAAAGAATATTGGAGAATTATTTAATTCAGAATTTTAATACTAGCAGATTAATTTATATGGAGGAAGTTTAATTTCAGCCCAAATTAAGTTTCATTTTATATTGGGCTGTTTTTGCTCCAAAAATAAAAATAGGCCAAGATTGCTCTTCTTAGGGATTTGGAAGTGAATTAAGCCCATTTGTTTTCTTTAATCTCTATATCTTAAAAATGGCGATCCTTTGATGAACAGTAAAGTTTCAATGTCATTTTTGAATTTTGATATTTTTCCTCCCCCTCCTACATATTATTGTCTATGTTTATCCATTCACTTCTTTGCCGTAATCTGATCTCAAATGCCAACGTGTGTCATCTACTTTAATACGTGCCTATATCTGAAACTCTTTCCAATTACACGTATCTTCTTTTTTTTGGCTTCATGTCTATGTTTATCTGTTCTCCATCATTCTATTTTTTGGCTTCCATAAGATTTTGCTCTGAGACGGTTGGGTTCCTATCCTTGCACAATTCCACAAGGTAATTTCATACTTTTCTTAACCAAAATTGCCCACCTTTTCCATCATCGTTGCTCCGATTTGTGTAATGTTTCTGGTATGCTTTCAATTTCTTAGTCGAAGTAGAGTTCGACAGAATGTGATTTCGGCATTTTCTCTGGGTTCCTAATGTTCACGTGTTCTTCTCCTTCAACCTACTGAAGTTTGATTTGTGAACGCAAGGTGTTCGTTGAATTGCCTGACTTATTTTGCTAATTATTTTCTCCTTTTTCCCCTTCTTATTCACAGAGGTTGTACCACTGCGATTCAGGACAACTACATGAATTGGGGGATTATTTCTGACAGTGTTTAGTATAAAGGAGCCAATGATTGCAATGGATTTTTCCAGGGGTTAGGAATCAACTGTTCAAGGTTAGAGTGGTGGATGGTTAGATTGGTGGCGCGGTGGATGGTTTGATGGATGATATTTTGAGGGGTGATGGTCCCATGAGTGGATGGTTGATGGTTTGAGTGGTGGTGAGGCGGATGGTTGGTGGTTCCAGGGTTTCGATGGATGATTATCCGAGGATGATGGTCCTAGGAGATGGATGATTGATGTTCGAGGGGTGGATGCTTCAAGTAGTGGCGAGGCAGATGGTTGATGGGGGGGGTGATGCCTCGAGGGGGATGGTTGATGTTTTATGGGCCTCCAGGCTTGATGAATTGAGGGATGATGCCTCGAATGAACACCCCTTGAGGTGGATGGTTTATGTTCGAGGGGTGGATGATTCGATTGGTGGCGAGGCGGTTGATTGATGGGTCAGGGGATGATGCCTCGAGGGCGATGATTCGAGGAAGGATGCCTCAAATCAACATCCCTTGAGTTGGATGGTTGATGGAAAGGGTTCGAGTACTCCTGATTCGAGTGGTGAGAATTCGAGTATGGCTCCCTCTCTACATACACCACCTTCTACCACCGCCTATCTCCTCTCCACCAGCCACCCGGCGGCAAGCCGTTGCTCACCAAGTCTCGGTGGTGATACCACCGGAGACCACCAGCTCAATCCCTACTCTTCCACTCATCCCCGCCTACCACCACCATCTCCCAACCTTTCTGCCACTTCTACAGCCTATGACGACTGCATCTTCTACCCCACCTTCACCGGAGATGACCAAGACCCAACCTGAATGACTCGTTTGAGAGGTGGCACTGCTAAGAAAACCATCTATCCTCTTCTGCCACCGCTAAGAATGATAAAAGCCCGGCGAACTCTACTCTAACCCTGCTAGAGAGCCCTGTTCGCAAAGACCACTGCTACAACACTGACGGAGATGGCCAGAGCAACTCACCGACGGTCCCGAGCTCATCCTAATTCGGTGGATGCATTCCCTCAAGTAGAGACTTTGCCGGAATAGATCACACATCCCCACGCGATCACCAGCATCACCAGTAACAGCTCCTTATATTCCCTAGATTCTTGCTTCTCCATTCCTCTGATCTTGTGACCTTCTTGTTCAACAATCAATGCTATATAAGATGGAAATGGAATAGATGCTAAATGGTAGTATATATATATATTTTATGATTATGATATCAATGGTTTCATATTCGAAAACTCCTCTGATCAATGTGAATAGAGACGAGAAATAGAGGTTGGGGTTATCTACCTTATCCAAATCCATCCATCCATCCACTACTCTTAAATGTGTCGATCACTGGATAAACAGTCAACTCCCTTACTAATATCGTAACTCCCACCTCCTACGCATTATTGTTTATGTTTATCCGTTCTCCATAATTCAACGTGTGTACTCTACTTTTATACGTGGTCATATCCGAAGCTCTTTCCAATTACACGTATAGTACTGGTTCGAGTGATATTGGAATCGAGTAGTACTGGTTCAACTGGAGAACGTTCGAGTGGAGAGAAGTTTGAATGGAGAGGTTTGAGTGGTTATGGGTTTGAGTGGTAGTGGTTCCAGTGGCGAGGGTTTGAATGGAGAGGGGTCAATTGGAGAGGTTTTGAATGGTACTGGGTTCGAGTGTTACTGGCTTAAATGGTACTGTTTCCAGTTGTGAGGTTCGAGTGATACTATGCTCGAGTGGTGCTGGGTTCGTGTAGTGAGGGTTCGATTGGTGAAGGGTCGAGTGGTGATGCTTGAATGGAGAGGGTTCTGATAGAGGATTCGAGTGGTACTATTCAAGTCCTGAGGGTTCGAGTAGAGGTTAGAGTGGAGAGGTCTGAATCGAGGTGGATGGTTGATGCTCAAGCGGTGGCGAATCAGATAGTTGATGGGTCGAGGGGTGATGCCTTGAGGATGATGACTGATGGTTCCAGGGGCTTTAGGGTTGATGATTTGAAGGAGGATTCCTCGAATCAACACCCCTCAAGATGGATGGTTGATATTTAAGGGGTTGATGGTTCGAGTGGTGGCGTAGTGAATGTTCGAGAACTGATGGTTCGAGGGGTGATGGTTCCAGGAGTGGATATAAGATGGTCCAACCAATGGATGGCTGATGTTCGAGGGGTGGATGGTTGATGTTCGAGGGGTAGATGGTTCGAGTAGGGTAGCTTGGTGGATGTTCTAGGATTGATGGTTCGAGGGGTGATGGTTCCAGAAGTGGATGTAAAATGGTCCGACAGATGGATGGTTGATGTTCTAGTGGTTGATGGTTCGAGTTGTAGGGAGGCCTCGAGATAGATGGTTGATGTTTGAGAGGTAGATGTTTCGAGTGATAGCGTGGTGGATGTTCGAGAACTGATGGATCGAGGGGTGATGGTTCCAGGAGTGGTTATAAGACGGTCCGACAAAAGGATGATTCATGTTCCATGGGTGGATGGTTGATGTTCGAGGTGTAGATGGTTCGAGAGGTATATGCCTTGAGTGGGTTATGGTTCGACAGCTAATGTGGATGGTTCGATGCTCAGTGGTATACCCCTCCCGAGGGGTGGTGTATCCTCAAGGCCTTGTGTACTCTAGAGGGGTGGATGTGTGACCTCTCAATGGGCGGTATACCATCGAGGGCTGGTACACCTCTCTTGAGATGTAGATAGCGTACCCTCAAGGGTTAGAAGGTGTACTCTCTCCAGTGATGGATGGCTTACCTTCTCGAGAGGTAGATGGTAAACCCTCGAAGGGTGGTTGACAAACTTCTTGAGGAGTGGATGATACTCTCTCCATTGGTGGATGGTATACCCCTCTCGAGGGGTACATGGTACTCTATCCAGTGGTAGATCGTACCCTCACGGCCCGACTCTCACCACTCGAACCACACCACTTGAATTTCTCCACACGGACCCTCTCCACGCTAACCTTATACTCGGAGCCTTTCCACTCGACCCCTCCAACCTACTCTACTCGAAACCCTTCCCACTCGAACAGTTACCACACAAATCCAGAACCACTCAAACATAGTATCACTTGACCCCTTTCCACTCGAACCTCTCTACTCGAACCCTCTCAACTCGAATCCACTTTACTCGATTCCTCATCACTCAAACCTCACCACTAGAACCTCTCCGCTTGAGCCCTCTCCACTCGAACCAGTACAACTCCACTCCATATCATTGAACCTCTACTCGGACCACTCTATTCGAACCCTCTCTACCCAAGAGGGTTTGAGTGGTGAGGTTCGAGTAGTGAGAGTTTAAGTAGTGAGGGTCTAGTTGAGAGGGTTCGAATAGAGGTTTGAGTGGTACTGGGTTTGAGTGGAGATAATTCGAGTGGTGAGGGGTCGAGTGGTGAGAGTTCGAGTGGTGAGCATTCGAATGGAGAGGGTTCGAATAGAGGATTCAAGTGGATAGGATTCGAGTGGTATTGGTTTGAGTGGTATTGGTTCGAGTGGTATTGGTTCGAGTGGTCAAGGTTTGAGTAGAGGTTAGAATGGAGAGGTTTGAGTCGAGACAGATGGTTAATGTTAGAGGGGTAGGTGGTTTGAATGGTGGCGAGGTAGAGGGTTGATGGGTGATGCCTCTAGGCGGATGGTCAAGGGGTGATGCCTCGAGGGAGATGGTTGATGTTCCAGGACCTCGAGGGTTAATGAATCGATAGAGAGGTCCGAGTGGTACTGGGTTCGAGTGGTGAAGTTCGAGTTGTAATGGGTTTGAGTGAAGAGGTTCGAGTGATTCTGTGTTCGAGTGGAGAGGTTCAAGTAGTGAGGGATCGAGTGGTAAGCATTCGAGTGGTAAGCATTCGAGTGGTAAGCATTCGAGTGGTGAGGATATGAGTAGTGAGAGTTCGAGTGGTGAGGGTCGAGTGGACATGGTTTGAATAGAGGATTCGAGTGGACAGGGTTCTAGTGGTACATGTTCGAGTTGTGAGGGTTCAAGTAGAGGTTTGAGTGGAGAGGTTTGAGTCGAGCCGGATGGTTGATGTCCGAGGGGTGGATGGTTCAAGTGGTGGCGAGGCGGATTTTTGATGGGTCGATAGGTGATACCTCAAGGGGGATGGTTGATGGTTCCAGGGCCTCGAGGGTTAACGAATCAAGGGATGATGCTTCAAATCAACACCCCTCGAGGAAGATGGTTGATGTTCAAGGGGTGGACGATTCAAGTGGTAGGGAGGCCTCGAAGCTGATGGTTGATTATTAGAGAGGTGGATGGTTTGAGTCGTGGCGTGATGGATGTTCGAGAACTGATGGTTTGAGAGGTGATGGTTCCAGGAGTGGATGGTTGATCTTCGAGGGGTAGGTGGTTCGAGTGGTGGTGTCGTGGATGGTTTGAGGGGTATATGCCTCGAGTGGGTTATGGTTCGAGAGCTAATGTGGATGGTTTGACACTCTCAGTGGTATACTCTCTCGAGGGGTGGTATACCCTCGAGGACTGGGAGTACTTTAGAGGGGTGGATGTGTGACCTCCAGAAAGGTGGCGTACCCTCGAGGGGTGGTACACCTCTCTCGAGACGTAGATAGCATACCCTCGAGGGGTAGACAATATACTCTCTCCAGCAGTAGATGGTTTACCCTCTCGAGAGGTAGATTTTGTACCCTCGAAGGATGGTTGACAAACTTCTTGAGGGGTGGATTATACTCTCTCCGGTGTGAATTGTATACCCCTCTCGAGGGGTGGATGGTACTCTCTCTAGTGGTCGATGGTACCCTCACCACTCGAACCCTTACCACTCAAACTTCTCCACTCGGAACCTCTCCACTCTAACCTTAAAGTTGAAGGCTTTCCACTCAAACCCTCGAACCTCCTCTACTTGAACTATTTCCACACGAACCCAGTACCACTTGAACATAGTATCACTCGAACCTCTCTACTCCAACCCTCTCCACATGAACCATCTTTACTCAAATCCTCTCCACTCGATTCTTCATCCCTCGAACCTCACCACTGGAACATCTTCGCTCAAACCTCTCCACTGAAACTTCTCCACTCGAACCTCTACTCATACCCACTCTACTTGAACCCTCTCCACTCTAACCCTCTTTACTCAAACTTCTATTACACGAACAGCTCGACTCGAACCATCTCCACTCAAAACCTCTCCATTCGAACTCTCACTAGTTGAACCCGAGTGGAAAGGTTCGAGTGGTACTGGGTTCAATGGAGAGGGTTTGAGTAGTACTGGGCTCGAGTCGAGAGGTTCGCATGGTACTGGCTTGAATGGTGACTTTCGAGTGGAAAGGATTTGAGTAGAGGTTAGAACGTAGAGGGTTCGAGGGATACTAGGTTTGAATGGTTCTAGGTTCATGTGGTGAGGGTTCAAGTGGCAAGGTTTGAGTACAGGGGGTTCGCAGGTTTGAGAAAAGGAGATTCGAGTGGAGAGAGTTTGAGTAGAAAGGGTTCAAGTGGAAAGGTTTGAGTGATAAGGATTCGAGTGGTGATAGTTCGAGTGGTGACCCGCTGTCGGCCCCGTGGTCGGCAGCCCACGCCTCGTGCGCGCTGGAGACCCTTAGTTATATATAAGAATATTCTTTGTCGCCTTGGTCTGTAAGTTTGAAACTTCGGTTCCCGGCGATAAAATGTTTCAATATCAAAATTTTAAAGCAAACAAAGACCCCCCTTACTTTCAAAACTTTACCTGGGCGGAAGCTAGGCCCATTTTGTTCAGCCGGTGCTTAGAAAGAAGAAAAGCATATTACTCCCTTAACCACCGGAATCTAGGGGGGTGGATACACCGGCTCGACCTCCCCTCAGTTTGGCCACAAACTTAGATGTCTGAAAAATTTTACATTTAATTTTAATAAAATATTTTTTGTTGAAGATTACAGTTTAAAAACTTGTATTTTAAAATTTTTATTTCAGTTTTAAAAGTAAATCCTTATATATTTTTTTCAGTTTGATGCTTTTGTTACTTTAAATTAAGGCAAAGTCTTGAGAAAGACTGTCTTTCCATAGGCTTATGAAAAGACGTTAGAATATTAAAAGATAAAATGTCTTAGTTGCAATATTAAAAATTTATTATGCAACGTGCAGTGGTTATAAAGTTTATAACCAGATTTATGCAACCCAAAAATTTTATCTTTATTTCTTCTAATTTGCACTTTAAACCTTGGTCTTTCCATGGCTTATGGAAAGACCGTCTTTCAAGAGATGAGCTCATAAATTAATCTTTTGAAGATCATGTAATCAAGTGAATCCAAATAACTACAAACAATTCCTTCAAACATGGTTGTGATGTGGTGGTCCTTTCATGTAGATCACTTGTTCACCTCTTGAGCTTCTTCACTTGCAAAGGCAATCATGAAAGTGATTCTGGGAGAACAGCTCCAATGATCAAGTCAGTTTTCTCCTTTAAGAACTGAAATTTCTCAAGATAGGGGTGCAATAACCAATCAAGTTATTGCAATAACCAATCAAGTTCGCAAACTGTGGAGCGAATAGAGAACTCTCCCGTGGAGGAAATGATATCTAATATCCTATCTAACTACATTGGCTATGTAAGTTCGCGGCTGAATTTTAGTAATCTTCCCTGCATCTTTGTATTTGGTATGTAAGATACCGCCTGACTTTGTTTTACGTGTTCTTGTTTTATACGGTTTGCGAAGGTCTTCAGCATTCGAGCAAATACCTATCCAAGATTTCTCTTGTTGATGAGTCACTCTCAGAGAAGTATAAGGCTCAGGAGACCAAATGTGTGACTCTGGAAACTTCCCTTAAAGCCGCTGAGGAGAGAGGAAGATTGCTGAGAAAAGGGCGAGCACTGCTGATGAGTGTGCCAGGCTCACGTAGGAGGAGCCGACTTGGCTTCGTACTGAGTTAAAAGAGATGCGTACTAATGGATCCGCTTCTCCCAAATACCCTAAAATTCTGGTAGATTGACTCTCCAAGACCAAGTCATTCTATAAATATTTTTAGGATATTTCCAAGGATGCTCGCACCGTTGGTTACTGTGAGGCTGTGAGGGATCAACATGAGTGGAATCCCACTTGCTAATTGAAGAGCGTTCCATCCAAGAAGAAGTGTGCTTAGACCCTGGAAAAGAAGAGGGCAAAGTTGAACGAAGCCTTTATTGGAAAAATTGCTCATGAGGGACATCCATATGCTTTGCTGTCGCATCTTGTCAGTCTTCCCTCTGAGGCTGAGCTAAAAAAGTGCGAGGTGGATTATCTGGATGATTTGCCCTTTAAACCTAACACTGATGCTACAACTCCTAATCCTGATGCCAGTGTGGCCAGTGAGGTTAATTCGAGCACTGAAACTCCTGTCCAGTAACCAAGCAAGGAGACTCCCACTTAGCAACCAAGCTAGGAAACAACTTCTATCATTGTTTAGCCCCCGCCTAATGCCTAAGTTAGATGATTTCTAGTGTATTGGGTTTTTATTGATTTTTAATTGTAAACCTAAGACAATATTTTGATGTATGCCTGTTAATTTTCATTGCGAATGTTGATTTACTCCTATTGCAAAATTATTGTCCCCAGTTTACTTGACCTTGAATTTGTGGCCATGTAAGCGTTCACTTAAAATTCATATTCGTGTTCAAGAATGGGCGCTAACCTTGTGTATTCGTTTGAAGTACATGCTGCTATATATTAATGACCTTGAGGCAAAGTGGAATAAGACAGTGAAAGAGACTCGGGATACTGTTCATGATCTACAAATGATTTGCAACGAGCAGAATGATTTTTCTCGGCAACAGTCGAGTATGGTGAAAATTATTCGCCAACAAGAGGATACTAGGAACTATTCCATGAATAAGATGAGCGAAGTCCATTATAAAACATCGATCATTGACAAGCAGTGTACCCGCATTGACGATTTGTACGATCGCTTGAAGAACAAGAAATTTTAACTAATTAGAATGACACAATGAAAGAAAACTATAGATCTTGCATATTCACAACTTACGTCTCACAATGACCCACTCACTTAACAAAAAAGACACACATATATATAATAGAAGAAAAATAGTTCATTCGGGAATGATGAAGCTGCTAGGTTCAAAAACATATTAGCGAACTTATTAAGACATTACAAGGAAAGACAAGTCGCTTAAAGTGAAAAATATATCTGTACCTAGAGACCCGCAAGGATCTTGAAGATGAAGAAACACCACAGCAACGACCATTCTCAGCTTCGCGACGAGAATGCTCGGACCTACGTAGATTCTCTTCAACTGCCCGCTCTTCGCTAACCAAATGCTCGTATCTCCACTTCATGTGTAAATATGCGGGATGACGTATAAGCCCTCTTCGCTCCATATGCCTAAGATATCTAGCATATTATGCTTTGAAATCATTAATAGGTCCAAACTCCTCCCGGTCCAATTGCATACTCATAATATTGACGGTTTCTTCATACTTTTTCATTTTAACTGTCAAGTTCTTAATCTTCTCTTCTAGAAGCCAAATATGCTATCGAACAACCTCAGACAAGTTAATCCTTTGATCATCAAACTCCATTTTAAGATCTTCGCGACCAGCAGCCCGAGATGACGAGGGAAGAGCCTGGAGTTTGTCTTTATATTCAACACAAGTATGGTCAAGTTGATGCACATATCTATCAAGTCCATTGCACTCAACGCAAAGCTCCTCATTGTCAATTTGCAGCTATGTGTTAATCGCAAACTACTCGTCGAATTTTGTCTACCAACCAATAGTAGAGATTGAAAGGTGATCACACCCCTCATGCTTTTTCTTCATGCGGTTGTACAAATCATCAATACGAGTACACTTCTTGTTAATGATCAATGTTTTCTGATGGACTTCGAGGGTCTTATTTGCAGCATAGTTCCTAGTATCCTCTTGTTGGCGAAGCATTTTCACTATATTTGACTATTGCCGAGAAATAATATCATTTTGCTTGTTACAAATCCTTTGTATATCACGAATAGCATCTCAAGTCTCTGTCACAGTCTTATCCAACTTCTCCTTAAGGTCATTAATACCTAGCAACATATATTTTAGACGAATACACAAGGTTAGCGCCCATTCTTGAATACGAATATAAAGGTTAAGTGAATGCAAGTACATGGCTGCAGATTCAAGGTCCACTAAAACGTGGACGATATCTTTGCCAAGCGATTCAACATCATACCCATCAAGAATAAACTTACTGTGAGGACAACCCAAAGGCAAAAAGGGTGATGGAGATCAAATATGGTGTTTCCACTCAACATTTTAAGGGAGAATCCCATGCGCTAAAACTAATTAGACGAAACAATCCCCTCACACACTTTCGCAAAAGATTGAATAGCATGAAGCAAGCTAATAGGTTCAGAAAACAATCACTATACCTCATTAAGTCAAGCATTTTCAAATATTTATGATCAACAAAAATACTAAAACCCTGTACACAAGTAAGAGCAATGAGAAAATAAAAAAACAGTAAGAGTAAATCAATTTTTGCAAGATTAGTTATGATCTATAGCTTAATTCCATCACGTTATTCTGATTAGTTCAGATTTCAAGCTATTTTCAAGATCTATAGCTTTCATAGCTATTACAGTGAAACCTTATACTTTGTGTCGCGTCATATCTACTGGGCATTTTACTTTTAAGAGAAAACATGCTTTTGAGCAAGCTTGCATTCGTGTGTATGGTCGACTTTCCAAGATCTAAAGCTTGCAAGGATCGATAGTTACACAAGATCTATAGCTTGCGGTTGTTTTATTTGTGAAGTTGCAAGATCCAAAGCTTGTAGGTATCGATAATTGTGCAAGATCTATAGCTTGCCTTTGTCATTGTTTTGTAAGCATATCTGCATTGTAGCAAGGTCTATTGGTTGCTTTGTTGAGAACATGTAATGTGAAAATCTACAAGATCTATTGCTTTCTTTTGTCGCGGTATTAGAAGCATGTTTTCCTTATAGCATGATCTATAGCTTGTGGTTTAATGAGAGTGCTAAGCAGCAAGATTCATCACTCCTTTTTGCTTTGATGTGGGCATATCTGCCCCATTTTCAAGTTCATGACTTGATGTTGTTTATGATTTATGAAGAAGTGACTTGAGTGGCGTTCATGATTAACACTTATGCCGTTAACTACACATGATAGTCTGTTAAGTATGTGTAACTTAGTGTTGCAAATGTGAAGTAGAGACGATTGAAAAGGAAAGATTGTATTCCAAAAGATTCATATTGCAATAATATCATCTTCAACATAAATTGCGAGAGGGAACACCACCAATGATCATTTCATGGTTTTCTATACACGGGGGCTAGATTTTCCTACCACTTTGATGGTTCAATATATATAACTTTCTTAAGTTAACTATGTGCCATGTGTTAGGAATAGTGCTACCATTCATTCTCTCTAGCTCGTAGCAGCTTGATCTGTGTGCCTTCGTTATCTTGCATGGCCCTTCCCACTTGGGGCATAATTTTCCACGTTCTTCTGACAAGCTAACTTCGTTCTTCCCGAGCGCTAGATTAACAATATGAAACCGTGTTTCTTTTACCTTATGATTGTAAACTCTAGCCATTCTTTTCTTATACTTAGCTTCTGTGATTGTTGCTAAGTTTCTTTTTTCTTCCAACTCATCCAGTTCCAATCTCATCAGCTTTATCCTTGTAATCGCATACTCAAAGGCTTGAGTTACCAATTTCCACTGGTATAACTACTTTGTGACAGTTACCAGAGTGTATGGGTCTTCCCTATTGGTTTTCGAACAGTCGTTCTATACAACCATAGGGTGTTTGGTAACTTATCTACCTATCCAGTTTGCTTTCCCTCTAGTCGCCTCTGGATTCCTTGAACGATATTCTTGTTTGTTACTTCCACTTGGCCATTGGCTTAAGGGTGTGCTACAGAGGTAAACTTCTGGACAATTTTGAGCTTCGAACACCAGTCCGTGAATGCACCACTTGTGAGCTGCGTACCATTATCCCTAACAATGGCCTGTGTCAACCCAAAGCGACATATTATATTTTGCCATACAAATTTCCTAGTGACTTTAGTTGTGACCCGTCCTAATGGTTTCTCTTCCACTCACTTTGTAAAGTAGTTGATTACTTCTACAAGGCATTTGGCGTTACTCTCGCATTTTGGGAATGGTCCTACTAAGTCGATCCCACATTTTTTGAATGGCTGAGCTCCATATATTCTTGTCAATGCTGCTTGTGGCTTATGTAATAGCGAAGCGTTTATTTGGAAACTCCTGCATTTAAGCACGAAGCTTTGCATATCATCAAACATAGTCGGCCAATAGTTTCCAGTTCGGATGATCTTCTTGGCTATCATTCTAGCCCCTCAGTGTGTTCCACAAAGTCCTTCGTGGACTTCTAAGTATTTCCTTTGCATGTACTGGCCCTATGCACTTCATCCATGGGGAAAGAAGGCCCTTTTTGTACAAGGTCCCTTCTTCATAAGTGTAGTTCTTGGCATGTAACTCCAACAATCTAGCTTGCACTTTATCTTCTGGCGATGTTCTCTTTGTGAGATACTCTATCAGTGACGTCATCCAACTTACATTTTGTTTACACAATTGTTGATACTGTGATTTTGTTTGGAATGACTTCTACTATCACGTCTCCGTGCTCACCCAGAGATTCAAATCTCGTTGTTTCTAGTTTACTTACTGCATCCGGTTTTGTGTTCTCAGTTCCTGGGACGTGTTGAATATCAAAGTATTTGAGCTGGTTGATTAGCTACTGGGCCTTCTTTAAATATTTGACCAGCTACTCTTCTCGTACATCATAGTCTCCTCGCACCTGTTAGACTACGATTAGAGAATCACTAGATACTCAAACACTCTTAACTTTCATTATGACTGTAAGGTCCAATCCACATATCAAAGCTTTATATTCTGCATTGTTATTCATGAGTGGAAACTTGAAGCGGAGCAAGTATCTGTGTTCACCTCCATCTGGATTCACCAGCAGTAACCCTGCACCGCATCTTCCTTGTTGGACGCACCATCAACGAATAATGTCCATGTAACTTCTTCCCACTTTGATTTTCCTTTGTCATCTACTAGATTCTGGTGCATCTTTCCTACCCATGCATCCTTGCTTGTCATTTCTGCAGTGAAGTTTGCTAATGCCTGAGATTTGATCATTGTCCTTGGCTGAAATTGAAATTCAAATTGGCCTAGCTCCAGAGCCCACTTTGTTAGTCTCCGTAAAGAATCGGGCTTTCTAAGGATGCTCTTGATTGGGAACCCCATATAAACAACTATTAGATGACCATGGAAATAAATTTGTAATCTTTGTGCCGAATATATTGAAGCCAAGATTAACTTTTCTATTGGCATGCATGCTTTTTTTCGCGTTTTAAAAGGTTCTGCTGATGTAATCGACTATGACCTATTTCGGTCCTTCTAGGCAAGCCAACACTGAGCTGACATCGTACTGTGAGATCACTCAGTACAAGTATGGTGTCTCTCAAGGGGCAGGCGACTTTAATGTTGGTAACGTTTGAAGCTGCTCATTCAACCCATTATATGCTTCTTGACAATCCTCGGTCTAACTGAAAATTTTAGCTTTTCTTAGTACCTTAAAGAGTGGAAAGTGCTTCTCCACTGCTTTCGAGACAAAGTGGCTAAGCGCTGCTAGTGATCCCATTAGGATTTACACCTCTTTAATTGTTCGTGGCTGGGGTAGATTTACTATGGCTTGGAGTTTCTCTGGGTTTGCTTCGATACCTTGTATCCTAAGAACTTTTCTTCGCCTACTCCAAGTACACACTACTTAGGGTTGAGCTTCATCCCTATGGCTTGTAATGTGTCCAAAGTTTCTTTTAAATTCGCAGTGAAGCCAACCACCTTTCTACTTTCAATTACCATGTCATCAATGTATGCCTTAACGTTCCTTCCTATTTGGTCGCAAAATGCATGATCGATCAGTCTCTGGTACGTTGCTCCAACATTTTAAAGCCCAAACAGCATCTTTACATAACAAAACATCCCAAATCTTTTTATAAAGGCCATTTTTTGCATTTTCCGGATTCATCAATATTTAGTGGTATCCCTTGTACGCGTCCAAAAATGCCAGGACTTCATATCCTGAAATTGCCTTATCCATTTGATCGATTTTTGGAAAAGGGTAGCAGTCTTTTGGGCATTCTCTATTCAAATCTGTGAAATCAATAAACATTCTCCAACCAGCGTCTGGTTTCTTCACCATGAATGGGTTCACTTGCCAGTTTGGATATTTAGCCTATTTTAGTATACCGGCCTGTAGCAGTGATGTGACTTCCTCTTTGATTGCTTATTGTCTATCACTAGCAAAGCAACGTTGTTTCTATTAAACTAGTTTGACCGAGCTGCTGATATTTAAAGAATGAGTAGCGATGTCTGGATCCATTCCTCCCATGTTCTAGATACTTCATGTGAACGTATCTTTGTGGCTTTGAAAATTTTCAATAACCTTTGTCATCTTCTTGTCTAGGAGGTGTTTCCTAATCTTCATGCATTTTGAGCTGTCTTCACTATCCAGGCTTACCAACTCCATTTCTTCTCCCAAGTCTACTACTGTGTCTATCTGTTCAAGTTGACTTCCACCTGAAATTGTGCTGATAATTTTTGCCTTTTCTCCCATCTTTCTTGCTTTTATTGCTATGACCATACACTACCTGGCCGTTTGTTGGTTTCCCTTAATGGTCGCGATACCAGTTGGGGTTGGGAATTTCATTACCAGGTGGTAAGGGGACAATATTTCCTTAGCTTTATACATCCATGACCTTCTAATGATGGTATTCAACATACTTGGGGCATCCATGACCAAGATGTTGCACATGATGGTGCAATTTCTTCCATTCTCTCCAACAGTGATAGATAGCTGTATATTCCATAAAGGTGTTTTCGCTTGCCCTGTGAATCCTACTAGCATAGATGTGGATTTTTTTAGGTCCGCTCTCTTGAAACCCAGCCTGTTAAAGCTATCTACAAATAGTATCTCAACAGCGCTTCCGTCAACTATGAATACTCTGTGAACAATAGCATTCCCAATTTTTGCTATGATGACCATGGGATCATTGTACAGATAATCGTTGGGTACTGCATCTTTCTTGCTAAAGGTGATTGCTACATTCGAACGAAGTCTTTTATCAACTGGCTCTTGTGGGGAAGAGTATCTTGCTTTATCCTTCCAAGCATTTTTGGACAATGACTCTGTGGATCCGTGTATGGACAAGATGACTCTAGTAATTCATTATCCACGTTATCGTTGTAATCCAGAGCCATAATTATTATTTTTATTTTTTCCATCGTGATTGCAGTGCCTTGGTTTCTTGGAGATGGATTCACTATTTTACTTACGCCCCTATATAAGCTTGCTTCTTTCTTCCTATATTGGCCCAAGTTACCATTCCTCAGATTTTCTTCAATTTGTCTCCTTAGGTCTTTCCAATACTCTATATCTTGGCCATGGTCCTTGTGGAAGGCATAATAACACTCCCTGGATCTTTTTTTTTGAGGTGCCACCATAGGTGATGGCTCTCAAAATAGATACTTATGCGCTTTCCATATCTCTTTCCTTGATCTCATCAAGGGTGTATCTTGAAATAATGAACCTTGCAACCCTGGTTCTCCCCTTTTGAAAGCAATGTTTTCTTTACCTTTCTTAGGAAAACCCTTCTGCGAATTCATCATTGTTCGCCTTTTGCCTCGCTCCCTTTCTATTTTATGGTTGTTCGCCTCCTCTATTTGCACATATTGCTCAATCATCTTTTGTAGTTCCCTTGGGTTTTCAGGCACATTTTTTGTCAGTTCTATGTAGAATTTTCCTGATCTCATTCCCATGTGAATGCTCCTAATGATGATTGGAATGACAAATCGCAAACCTATAGACTTTCCGTGACAAATCAGTTATTATACTCTGCGAGGATTTCATCACTTTGCTGGGCTATGTAATTAAGATCAGCGATAGTTTTAGTGAAATTTTGATTCTCGTACAAGCGACCCAAGAATGGGTATGACAACCATGCCCAAGATTTGATACTTCCATTTGGAAGGTCTTCGTACCAAGTGATCGTTATTCCTAACAAAAAGATAGGAAACACCTTGCAAACTAATTATATGTTCGCATCGCGAAAACTTATGCTATTTCTATCTGAATGCAGGAACTCTTTTGGGTTTGAAATCTTAAAATCTCAGAGATGTGGTGCAAGGGGTGACTTGTCCACGTTGTCTTCTACGATAATTTCATGCAACTCTTCTTTATAGTCAAGATTCTCGAGCTCTTGGTTTACCCTCTTTTCTGGGTTTGGGGGATTTTCCCTGAGCGTATTCAAAAATTGATTGTAAAGGCCTTCTATGTTCGCTTCTCAGAACGCCGTAAATGCCCTCTTTTCTAGTTTTGGATATTATTTAGGGATTCCGCCTACCCTTCTTCCTTTTTTATTTCCTCTTTACTATGTTATTTCTCCCTGTTTGGAGTGTGATCCTGATGATGATGCATTCCTCTATCACGTCCAAGTGTTTGTTCTTATGGCTATTGATTATTACCTTTTTCACTCCTGGTGAATACCATTGTTTACCTAAATAACCTTGAAACAAAAATAAAAATTCTGTCCCCACACTCGACGCTAAATAATGTGGTGGTCCTTTCAGGTAGATCACTTGTTGTTCACCTCTTGAGCTTTTTCACCTACAAAGTCAATCCCATAAGTGATTCTGGGAGAACAACTCTAATGATCAAGTTAGTTTTCTCCTTTAAGAATTGGAATTTCTCAGGATAGTTACGATTACCTTAGCTTCTGGTCAGCTTGTTGTATTTATAGGCTGACAGAGTTATGGTTCCTTGTTTTTAGGAACAGAGATCGTGGGTAACACCTCAATCATCACATTCTACATTGATGACTTATGTGTTCGTTATTTGTTTCATAATTCTCGGCCCACAATCTCTGTAACGATTGGGGATTTTCTTCGTAGCTTGTTGGCATGTTGGGCTGACATGGCTTTGCCTCGCACCGGGATAAAATTGGGCTGGGCCTAGTGACCATCAGCCTCTTGATTGATGGGCCGCATATACACCATAATCCCTCCAACCATGAAGACTAAGTGGCATGGAGCAATTTCTTCAAAGTGATTGAATGTGAATTGAAGTTGTACCGCCTGATTGGCATTTGGTTTTACCTTCGTAGAAAGTGCAAAGTATTAATAGCTTTGAGGGTGATACAATTCCTTGTGTCTTTATTGATGCACATGATAGCGAGGATTATGTTCGAAAGAGTCAGGATTCTATCCACATTTTTTGTTGTTTATTTCTGCCTTTTCCTAAAGTTTGTTATTACTTTTATTTCTTAAATTAGGAATATCAAACAGGTGGCTTCATTTAGTGCACTGTCTATTCAACTACCGCTGCCTCCTCGATATATGTAAAAGGTAAACCCCTTTTGTGTCAGTACTTCATCATTGTGCTTTTGAACTTTTGGTCCCCCTCAATTTTGCCATTTACTTTCTCTGAATGTAAGTATTGAAGCTCTAAGATTTTTTTAGTGTTATCACCTTCGTTTGCCAAAAGCTTCATCTTCTCCGGCTAAATCTAGGTTTTCTGCGTGTCATTTCTTCCCCGTCTTTTTTGAAGAGTAAGGTTTGTTTTCACTCACCAATCTATTTACTATATGCTTTGAAACTGATAATATATACCTTTTCTTGGAATTTCTGGCAATATCCTGGTTGCTCTTTCTTCGTATATTATTTCGGCCATTTTCTCCGACGCACCTTCTCTTGAATTTTGACCCGTGATTTTAGCTTATTGCATTATAGTCTCTCGTCTCAAATTAACTTATGGTATGATGGTATCCCATGAGGCTTTCTCCACATAAAAAGCTATTCCTTCCATTCCACAAAAAAAATTCCAACTTTCCTTTTTAGTCCATCCCAAAAATAACTTTCTATTTGTAAATTTTCCATATATAGTCCTTCAATTTATCAAATTTACCCTCTCATTAAACCTCCAAATTTACCATTATTTGATCATTTTTTACACTATTAATGACATCACTCACACAAAAGCTTACCAAGAGTGATTTTTCACATCAAAATATGCTACCACATCAACTTGCATATAAGATGACTCCAAAAGAGATTTGAAAGTTATTATGGGATGGAGAGAGTATATTTTGTAGTTATATGAATGTGTTTATGTTGACCGTCAATATAAAGATGCCATTTACTTAGAAATAACACCTAACTTATCGGGGTCATCAAATATGTTGCAATTCATTAAAATATATGCTTGAAATAAAAAAATTATGGAGAATTACATCCAATTTTTTTAAATCACGCAAATACAAGCACATGCACACAGAACTAGGATATATGCATGGTTATGCATGAACAAAACATGTGGGTGGTAGATGGGGATCGTAAGACAGTATTTTCACAAGCTGGCTTCTATGAGACAAGGGAAGAATTGGATTACTAACTTGCAAAAGCCAGGAGGGGATTGGACTTCAGATGAATCACAGGTCCATGCTCTGATGTTGGATCACCCCATCGGACTATCCGGAAGACTATGTAAATAGGTTGTACTATGAATGATTTTATGGAGTCAATGTCAGGGCGGGGGGATATTGATGGATCACCTACAAAAGCAGCTCACTTGGGAGACAATCAAAGAGGTGTTGTTTGATATGGATTCATGGAAGGCTCATAGAGGATGGAGCAATAAATATGACCAACAATATTTTCATTCCAAAGGAATCGGTTCCAAAGAAGCCCTCGGATTTTAGGCCAATCAGTCTTTCCAGCGTAATGTACAAGATGTTAGCAAAAGCAATGGCTAATAGAATATGACCGGTGCATAAATCGATTATCTCTCAGGTGAAAAATGGGTTTCTGAAGGGCAGGGTCATTGGGGAAAATTATTTATGGCTAATGAGATTCTAGAACATATTAGAAAACATTAGATAGGCAAAGACACACTAGCATTGTGGTCAGTTTTACGAGCAATTTTACTCAGGTTCAATTTCCCACATCATTTGGAAGAGTTTATTATGAGACTTGTGTCCTCAGTGTCTTTCCCGGTCAGGATGAATTATTAGAACTCGGAGTACCTTGTTCTAGTACGGGGATTATGACAAGGTTGTCTAATTTCATAGTACTTGTTTATTATTTGCCAACGGGCTATGTCACTACAATTAGAAAGTATGACTTTGCTAGGGAAGGGCCTAGGAGTTTCAATAGCTCAAGGAGGATCATTGATAACTCATTGATATATGCCGACAATATCATCTTTTTTTAATATATTTTTCTTGTTCAATAGTGGCAAAGTTGAGCAGGATCCTAGATCAATATGCTAGGTTTGCGGGGCAGAAAATAAAATACGAGAAGTGTTTGATCACAATAAGATCATTCACTTCGGAGTCAGGGAGGAACTATTTGGAATTAGGTCTTCGAATACCAAATTTTTGCTTCCAGGAACGTTACTTAGAAGTAAGCCTGAATTTCTCAAGAAAGAAGTCATTGATCTTTGGTGATCTTGTATGCATAGTGAAGGCAAAGCTATCAGTGAGAAACACAACTAACACATCTATAATGGTAAGGGTTGTGTTGGTTAGACATGGTCTTTCATCAGTTCTTTGGTATCATATGACTGTGTTTAAGTGTCTGGTTTTAGTTACCGGACTATTGGATGGCATTATGGCATGTTTTATTTGGATTGGAAGTCCATATGGAAAGGGTGTTCATTGAAATTCCTAGAAATATATATGTACCTAACAATAGACAGGAGTCTAGGTCTCCGTTCGATGAGGGAAATGAATCAGGCCTAGTTGGCACATACTTTTTGGAAAATTCTCCATGACTAATCATCCCTATTATCCTGTTTTTTGTAAAAAATATTGTGAAAGGGAATCGTTCCTCAAGGTTTTGATGGCTATAAATGCTACTTGGATGGAGAGGAACCATGTGGCGTTGTCATTTGTTAATAGATAATGTCCGATAGAGGGTAGGTTCAGGCACACAAATAGCCTTTGATGATGAATGGATTCCAAGGATGCATTCATTTCAACTGCAACATATAGTACATCTGCAACACACTTCTCTTAAAGTGGATGACTTGATAGATGACACAGGCTCTTAGCGTACATCCCTAGTTCAAGTTTTATTCCTGGAGCAAGTGACAATATGAATTATTTTAATTATATTACCAAATCCAGGTGCTCCAGAAGTAGATTTTCCTTTATGGACTCTGACGTAGTCAATGTTTCACTCAGTTTAAAGTGGCTACAAGAAAGCATGCATGACCTACCTCCACTCTGGGTCGTTAATACGATGAGTAACTAACCTAAGTGGATGGCATTAAAAAGAGTTAAAGGTAGATATTTATATTCTGCTCCCAAACTTACTACTAAGCTACCTATATGGTAGACAGTGGTAAGACCGAGTTTGTCCACATAGATGCTAGATGTCCAAAAGTCAATTACACACAGCCACACGTATGGGTCGTCAATCCATCAGTGTGTTAGACATAGATAAATATTGCAAAACAGGTTTTTAGGGGGTATTTCATCAAACAAATACAAGCATATGAGATCACACGAGATTCAACTATATGGACACTTGGGGAATATTTGCGTAACATAATTGATAAAATGTTCCGATCCTTGATTCCATCGCATATAAGACATTAAACCTATTCTAGTGTTCATAACACGTGTTGTGGTCGATGGTTAACAATTCCCCATACCTGTCATATAGGGTGCTCTTGTAATCGCCTTTGTAATTAGGGGAGTGCAACAATGTCTCTACCACTGTGCAAATTTGTTTCTCCCTCGTATGATTACGTCTCGGGAACTACACCACAAATGCTCTATTCCTAGGTCTACAGAGGCAAAGGAAAATAGGAACCTTATATGACTCTAGGGTTGCAAAAGAGCTAACCCTAGTTTACTACCATTCGTGACAGTAAACTAGTGTGCTATCATCGTAACAGTAAAACTCAGAAAATACCTACTTGCACAAATCGACGTGGACCCAGACCTCACTACCCATTTCAAATCTAGGTTTCACTCCCTAGGGGGTATCAATGTATGTGCCAACATGAATGTAGATTATGGTGTGGGCCATCTTAGTGTATCATTCATACAATTAATATGAATATGAAAAATAAGCCAACATAATATTGTAAACATATAGAAATAGGTAGATCTAAGGAATCTCACAAAACATATACCAAATCATGAATACAAATATAATCCCCAAACAAATAAATACTCCTTAAGAAATATATCCATGGAAAATATTGAGTTAATTTCCATAGATCTAAGAAAATAAGATGAAGAAAAAAAAAGAAGGAAAAGAGAAGAAGTACTCTAGAGAGAGAGAATTCTCCTTTTCCTTCTACCTACCAAGAGAAATAAAAAATTAACATTATACCTACATAGTTCACCCTAGATGACTAAAGGCTCCTATATATAGATGACTAAAGGCTCAAAAAAACCCTAGCTGCCGCAAGTGACACAGGTTGTACATAATGGCATAGGTCGTGCAAACTGGTTAGCTTCGTGCTGACACGGGCCGTGTGTCCTGGCGTGAACCATTCCAGACGGTTAGCCTTATGTAGACACGGGCTGCATGTTCTAGCACGAGCCATGCCAGTCGGTTATCCTCGTGCTACATGGGCCATATGTCATGGCACAGACCATTAGCTAGTGCTCTGTTTTGAACTTCTGAATCATGCACCCTGCGTTGTTTAAAGCAAGCCATCAGATGGAAGCATTTCTTGATTAGTTGAACGACACGGGCCATGTCGTTCTTAACACCCCGTAAGCTGGTCTTTGCATTTTTGGAGTTGAAACGACACAGATCATGTAAAATGGCAGGGTTTGTGTCCATGTCTAACCTCACAAAGGATTGGGGCATCACAGGATGTTTTGCACAAAATGGCTCATGCCAAGGGGTTGTGGCATGGTCGAAATGGCCCAATGACTCATGCCGACCAAAATTGTTTGTGTCGATGCCTCCTAGCATGACCTATACCATTGACACAGTTTGTGCTGGAGGTCTTGGCATAAGGCCAACCAATACTTCTCCTTCTGAAATATGTTTGCACCGCTACGGATGAACCGCTGATCCGTTTTAAGAGTTCTTATAGTCAAGTTATAGTGCTCTAGAAGACAAATCCAATGGTACCACCTAAAGATGCTAATTCTTCTTGGACCATTCCCAAAAACTCTTTACAACTCTCAAATCTTAATTCCTCTACTTCTCTTGTCTTCCTTCTTTGACCCTTCTATCTTCTACCACATTTTGGCTCGTGGCCTTTAGTCTTCTTCTACCATCCTTGCAGATGGCCTTTTAATATCATCTACCATCGTTGTGAGTGGCCTTCTACAAATGCCAAAACAATGCTCACGAGCGACCTACTAGTAAGATCACAAAGAAAGATCTAGGTGCCCGTGAATATAATGTATCCATTAGTTATAATAAAGTAAAAAAAAGTCCAGATTCAGAAAAGAAAACCAACAATGGTCATCCAAACCCTTTGTTATGTAAACCTAACTAAAACTAGAAATCAACCAAACAAAACCTAATAACAAATGTACCAAATGCATTAGTTAATGCATGTATAATGGTGCAGATCAATTCCTCTACACTTAAGCATTTACTCGTCCTCGAGTAAACAAAAACAAGCAAAGATTCAAGAGGAATGTAGCATGCAATGATAATGTTGTTGTATTCCCAATTTTCCCAAGTGACCTCCATTCACCGTAATGCTCCTGCAAAAGAGATCCTGGAAGTGATTCCTTGGAAAAGACTCCAACGCTCAAGTCAGTAGATTTTCTCTTGAGAATTAGGATTTCTCCGTATAGTTTCCCTTACCTGGACTGGCGTTCTTCTTCTTCCATTTATAGTGTGTTACAATCGTGGTTTCGCCCTATTAGGATTCACCATCATGGGTTATGTCGTGGTTCCAATAAAAGTGGTTCATGTCTAAAGCTTGATCGTGGTCTCAACCTTTCTTGGTTCGTGGCCTAGCTTGTTTAAACTTGATTCTTCCTTTTCCGATTCACATCATAGATTAGTGTAGATCCCAGTTATGGGTTGGGCTTGAAGTCCAATCTTATGGGGTTCATGGGCTAGGTATCATGTCATGGTTCCTATACAGACAACTAGATTTCTCCTGCCTTTTTCATTGATTCTACATATAAAACTTTCTCAAGTTGATTATGTGCCAAGTATTAGGAACAATGATTCCATCCATTCTCTCTAATTCATAGTATTTGGATCAGTGTGTCTTCGTTATCTTGCATGGTCCTTCCCATTTTGGGCTCAAGTTGCCTTTTTCTTCTGCCAGGCTAGCTTCATTCTTCCTTAGCACTAGATCACCAATTTGAGATTGAGTTTCTTTGACTTTATGATTGTATGCTCTAGCCATCCCTTCCTTGTATTTTGCTTCTGTGATCACTGCTCTTTATCTCTTTTCTTCAAGCTTATCTAAGTTCAACCTCATCATTTCAGGATTAACATCCTCCTTGTCTTCTTCTACTCGAATGCTTGAGTTCTCAATTTCCACAGGTATTACCGCTTCGTGCCCATAGAGTATGTATAGTGTTTCTCCCATTGGTTGCATCACTATTGTTCTGTACGCCCACAAGGTATTGGGTACCTCATCGACCCAGCCAGTTTGCTTTCCCTCCAGTCTGTTTTGGATACCTTGAATGATTGTTCTATTTGTTACCTCCACCTGACCATTTTCTTGAGGTGAGCTATGGATGTGAATTTTTGTGCAATTCCCAGCTTCAAACACCACTTAGTAAAGGTTCCACTTGTGAATTTTGTGCCATTGTTGGTGGCAATGGTTTGCGGCACCCTAAAGCGATAAATTATATTCTGCCAAACAAACTTTCTTATTACTTCTGTTGTGATTCTTCCTAATGGCTTTGCTTCCACCCACTTTGTAAAGTAATCAATTGCCACAATTAAAAATTTTGCACTGCCAGCACCCTTTGGAAAAAGTCTGACAAGATTGATTCCCCATTCATCGAATAGCCAAGCTCTATATATTCCCAATAAAGCAGCCAATGGCTTATGCAATATCGGGCGTTAATTTGGAAACTTTTGCATTTGAGGACGAAGTTGTATGTGTCATTAAACATGGTTGGCCAGTAATATCCAGCTCAAATGATCTTCTTCATGATTGTTCGATACCCTTGGTGAGTTCCACATACTCTTTTGTGCACTTCATTCAAGATTTTTCTTGCTTGCGATAGTCCCACACACTTTATCCACAGAGACAGGAATCCTTTCTTGTACAAGATCCCTTCTTCATGAACGTAGTTATGAGATTGCAAATATAACTTCTTGGCATGTACCTTGTCTGTTGGCAGCTTTTCCTTTTCAAAGTAATCTATTAACAGTGTCATCCAGTTTACTTCTTATGTCTGAACTGTTGACACAATTGTCATTGATGTGCTCCTAACTGGAATGATCTCCACTTTCACATCCTTGTGTTCAGCTAATGATTCAAACCCAGCTATTGCCAGCTTGGTTAAGGCATATTTTTTTGCGTTTCCACTTTTTGGAACATGTTGGATATTGAAGTATTCGAGGTGAGCAATAAGCTGGCAAATCCTTATTAATTATTTTTGTAAATTTCTCTTCTCACACTTCGTAGTCTCCCCATACTTGTTGGACTACTATTTGTGAATCACTAAAGGCTCGAATGCTCTTGATCTTCATTTATACTATTGTTGGCGAGTAGGAAGTCAAAACAAAGTGAGTATATGCCTCCTCCTCCTACTGGGTTGACTAAAAGCAGCCCTGCACCACAGCCTTCCTTGCTAAATGCCCCATCAACGAACAATTTCCATGTGATATCTTCCCACTTGGATTTTCTTTTGTCCATTTCAAGATTTTGCATTGTGTTTGCATCCCGTGCCCCTGCACTTGTCATCTCTACAATAAAGTCTGACAAAGCATGTGCTTTGATTGCAGTTTGTGTTTGAAACTGAATCTCATATTGCCTCAATTCAAGAGCCCACTTGGTCATTCTACCATATTACTCAGGCTTGCTCAGAATGTTCTTGATTGGGTAGTTAGTATAGACTACAATATTATGGTTGTGTAAATAGGTCCGCAGTCTTTTTGCTCAATATATTAAAGATATAGTCAACCTCTCAGTTGGCCGATACGTCATTTCTGCATTTTTTAATATTCTGCTGTAGAACACTGGTACTTGTTTCTGACATTCTTGTCGCACCAAAACTGATCTCACCATTATTTTTGAAATTCCAAGTATAAATACAATGTTTCTCAAGGAATAGGTGATTTCAACATTGGCAGTAGTGTCTAAAGCCGCTCCTTCAAGGACTCATATGGTTTTTGACAATCTTTGCTCCAGCTTAACTTTTTAGCCTTCTTAAGGACTTCGAAGAGTGGGAAGTGTCTCTCAGATGCCTCTGAAATGAACATACTAAGCGATGCTAACAAACCCATTAAAATCTGAACTTCCTTAACTATTCGTGGTTGGGGGAGGCTAACTATCACTTGTATTTTCTCTGGACTAGCTTCAATTACTTTTGAGGATACCTTGTACCCCAAGAATTTTCCTACACCAACCGGGATTATGCATTTTTTAGGATTTAGCTTCACTCCAATCACACTCAATGTATCCAGGGTTTCCCTCAAGCCTTGCGCAAAATTGCATATTCTTTTACTTTTTATGACTATGTCATCAACATATGCTTATATATTTCATCCTATTTGACTGCAAAATGCCTTGTCAACCACCCTCTGATATGGTGCATCTACATTTTTCAGGCCAAACAACATCTTTACATAGCAAAATATCCCAAAGCTTTTTTATAAAGGCCATTTTTTTTGCATCTTCTAGGTTCATCAATATCTAGTGATATCCCTTATATGCATCCTTGAAAGCCAAGACCTCGCACCCAGAAATCGCTTAAACTAACTGATAAATCTTAGGAAATGGATAAGAATCCTTTGGACATGTTTTTTTAGATCAGGGAAGTCTATACACATTCTCCACTCGAAATTTGCCTTCTTCACCATCACTGGGTTCGCTAGCCATTTTGGGTAGATCACCTCCTTTATGATGCTAGCATGCAATAATACTTTTACTTTTCCAACATTCTCCTATAGGACTCACTCCCAAATTTCATAACCCTTAGAGGAAACCACAGAGAAGCCCATTGAATATGATAAACTTCCTAACCACCTATTCCTTTTAAGGTTGATTCCTTCTCTACTACATATTCCTCTTGGAAGATTCGCACCCCCACCTCTCCATTTTTGGTTGTGTATGGTGATGGGGTACAAACCCACACCATATGGATAACATTAGGGTTGTGCCGATGACCTTCAATATACAGAGTTTCTCGGGAGGAAACCCGAGCTTTCAAAAATTAGATTAGTTTGCTTTTATTTGGAAAAAAAAATGTATTCACTTTTATCTTCCCATTCTTACCCCAAACCATTAGACACCACTACACTCCACCACCTAAAAGACCACCAAATGCACAATCTAGGACCGCACACTAGTTGTCTCTTTGTGTGGATATTGATTGAAACTTCTTTAGTGTGGATTTGTAGGGGTACACTTAGGGATATTGAGGTGAGAACAATGCATTGGGAAGTATTGAATGCCCATCTTTTTGTTTATCTCCCTTTCCTTTTATGTCATGTATCTTCCTTGTGGAGCAAGTATGTTGTAAGTGTGTGTGGGGAGGGGGGGGGGAGATGTCCCATTGCATTGTGTTGTAGATGTTTAGTATTTCTTTTTGTGATTTCCTATTTTTTGTTTTGGATGGTGTGCATGTTTTTTTTGTAGTAAGCATATGGTTTTTGAAGGAAGGTGAGCAAACGGGGTTTGGAGAAGTCTAATTCATGAACCATGTACACGTACATGGTTTGTGATGCTCAAAATAATGGGCAAGTAGGAGAACCAAATCCCAAATTCATGGGGCATGTAGACGTGCACAGCCCATGAAGCTCACATACTTTCCTTCATCCAAATCACTATTCCTTCCCTACTATTTTCCCTGAAACCCTCGAAACATAGAACTCAAAACCTAATAGGTCCATTGTGATTCAATTATTTATTTCTATTTGTGGTGTATGATAGTGTTTAGATTGAACTTTCTTGATTAGAGTTTAGATGTAGTGTATTGGGGCGATGATAGTTTGTTCGTTACATACCATGATTGTGCCATCAAGGGTAGAATATTTTAATGTCCATTTTTTTAATTGTAAGTGCTACCCTATTTTCTTCCCTTGACTTATGTTCTATGATTGTGTATATGCATTGAGGACAATGTAAGCTTTAAGTGTGAGGTAGGGGATTATATAACACTTATGATTCTTAGTTGTTTCTATGTAGCTAATAGCTCTTCTAAGAGAATTTTGAAAAATAATTGAAAATGAGAAAAATAAAAATATATACCTGGCTAAGTTGGAAACCCGAAAGGGCAACCTAGGTAACATTGGGAAAAGCCCGGATAGGTCAAAAGGCCTAGGTATAAATGAGAGGCAAGGCCCGGCTAGGTTGAAAAACCTAGGCAAAATGAGAGGCCGTGTGGAAAAAGGTGAGAAGTGAGCTCAACACGTGTGAAAACTAGGGTGAAAACCCGAAAGGGCTCCTAGGAAAAATGAGAGAAATTGAGAGAAATTGGAAACTAAGTTGAGGATCCTTTGGCATTATCCTTGGTTGTAACTAAGTTGAGGATCTTTTGAATTATTCTTAGTTACAACCAAGTTGAGGATCTTTTGGATTATCCTTGGTGGTTTTTACGGCAACATCTCTTGGATTACTTTTGGAAGACTATTCGATGGAGTAAGCTAGTTCAACACACATCTTTTTTCTTACCATTTTCTTTACAAAATTTTGGTTAGTAAAGATTACTTAGTCTCTTTGGAGAGTGTGAGAGTTGTAAGATTCTTACTTCTTTGGGGGAATTAGGGAAATCTAGGAATAAGTTGAATGCATTAGTTAACTTATCTTGTGTATACCTAGCCCATAAACCCCATAAGATTGGACTTCAGGCCTAGCCCATAACTGTGCTCTACACTAATCTACGATGCAAACCGAAAAAGGTGGAATCAGGTCAGGACGAGCTAGACCACGAACCGAGAAAGGCGAAGACCACGATTAAGCTTTAAACATGAACCACCTTTATCGGAACCATGATATAACCCACAATGGTCAATTGTAATAAGGCAGAACCACGATTGTAACACGCTATAAAAGGAAGAAGAAGAATGCAAGTTCGGGTAAGGGAAACTATACTTACAAATCCTATTTCTCAAGAGAAAAGCTACTGACTTGAGCATCAGAGTCTTTTTCCCGGGATCTCTTTTGAAGATTATTACTATGAATGGAGGTCACTTGGGAAAATTGGGAATACCACAAAATTTGGCACCGTCTATGGGGACGAGATTTTTTTTCAGTCCTTTATTCCCTGCAAAGTTGAAAATGGTGTTCACTAGTAGTGAAATAAGCTAAAACCATCATACATATGAGCAAATTGATAGACGTAACAAGAACATGCATCCCAAACAAAATTAGGAATATGTCCTTAGGAGAGATTGGGAAAGTGGTAAAGAAGACACGGAAGATGAGGAAGAGGAAGAGTCTCCTAACACAAATAAAGAAAAACAAAGAAGAGCGTTCACATCATTTATAGAAGCATACATAAAATAGTCGTATAATCAGTTCTTAGACACTCTTAAGCCAAAATCCCCAAGAGTGAGTCAAAAGAACGAGGGCCTTAAATATAGGGACAAATTAAAAGATATAGTTGCAGACAATGATGCAGGAAAGTCACTACTAACACTACATCTTCCCGACCTCACATGCTGAAAGAATTCAAGTTTTCGTTGCACTTCAAAATTTACGATGGGATTACTGACCCAAAGGAATTATTACATCCTATCGTAACAACATGAGATTTTGCGATACGGAAATTGAGTTGGTGTGTAAAGTTTTCCTTATCTTTTTGTTGGGAACAACGATTACATGGTATGAGGATTCACCATACGGAAGTATTACATCTTGGGTATAGATCTCGGATCTGTTCTTGGGGCATTTCTATAAAAAGCAAAAATTCACCAAGACAATAACAGACCTAAACAACATAACTCAAAGAAGTGACAAAAGTTTGGAAGAGTATCACAGTAGGTTTTTCATGGAGTGTTTGTAGGTTCATGACTTGTCCTGTCAATCTTCCTTAGGTTTTTTACAGAAGGCATGCAATCAGGAGAATTTTACAAAGAACTCACAAAGAAAATGCAGCAGAACCCAAGAGAGTTCAAAAAATGATTGAGCATTATGTGCAAACCGAGGAAGCAAATAATCACAAAATAGAGCAGAAGAAAGGAGAGAAAAGAGTAATGGAAGACTCACAAAGAAATGTGGCAAAGAAGGGAAAGGGAAGTCTCCCTTTCAAAGGAAGAGAAGTAGGAATACAAAGCATCCTATCTCTAGAAACACCGGTAACAAAGTCACAAAAGGAAATCTAGCATGCAAAAAGAGATCTATTTCAAGAACCAGCACCAATGATAGCACCTTTAGACAAATGATCAAGCAAGTACTATTGTACTTCCATAAAGATCATAGCCATGATGTTGAATATAGCAAAGATCTGAGGAGGCAAATAGAGGAGAGCTTGAGGAATGGCTATATAAGCCAGTACAAGAAAGAAGATGGTGGGAACCAATACAACGAAGCTAACAAGGCATGAAGCTTCATAGCCAAGAACTAGGCCGTAACAAACACTTAGAACAAGAATCAAAAGATGACTGCGGTGGTGGATTATAAAGAAGATGTATCTAATGAGGCTCTAGAGAAGATAGTCTCATCTATACATGGGTTAACTGAGTCTTTATCAAATAATGCTTGGAAAGATAAGGTGGTGTAGTCACCACCATAAGAGCCTATGGACAAAAGATTGCATGTGAATGAAACAATCATGTTTAGCAAATATGATGCAGTTCCTAATGCTTCACCTCACAATGATCCAATGGTCATTATCGCTATGATCTGGAATGCAACAGTTCATAGAGTGTTTGTAGATGATGGAAGCGCAGTGAAAATCCTTTTTGTGGATTGCTTTCATAGATTGGGATTCAAGAGGACTGACTTGAAAAAGTCAACATCCTCCCATGTAGGATTCATTGGGCGAGCAGAGACACCGTTGGGCAACATACACTATAATTTGTGACTTCATTGTCATGCATGCATCGAGTTTGTTTAATGCAATCATTGGTAGACCTTTGATGAATAGAGCAAAGGCAATATGGTCTCCATACCATTAGGTCATGAAATTCCCAACCTCAATAGGAATCGCGACGGCAAGAGGAAACCAACAAACAACCAGATAATGTATGGTTATCGCATTAAGAGCAGGAAAGAATTCAGAGAGAACAATATACTTAGTACTATCATTAATAGTGACTTGCTCAACCAATTGGATCCTCCAATACATCTAGGAAAAGAGACTGAAGATGTCATTTTGGATGACATAGATACCTCTAAGTCTGTCAAAATAGGAAAACATCTTCCAGACTTGGAGAAAGAGAATGTGATACAAATCCTGCAAGATCACAAGGACACATTTGCATGGAGCGTACAAAACATGGAAGGAGTAAACGCATGCATTGCAACTCATTCATTGAATATACGTGATTTGATCAAACCAGTCAAGAACAAACAAAGAAGCTTCGCTAGTGATAGACAAAAAGCGATTAAACCACTCCACATCCCCTTTCAATCCATCTACCAAAATTTCAAGTTCAACTAGGAATGGTTCATTTTCAAAATATTTGGTTTCAAGTTAGCTCACTCTTTCCATCAAATGAATCACATTCCCTTCAACTTTCTCAATGCTTGAGAAGATTTGAGTTCTCAAATCTCTAATCTCGCTAAGCATTTGTGATGGAGTAAATCACTACTCTTGGTTACATTAGCTATAGCTTGCAAAATTTCTCTATGATCTGATTTGGGAACCAATCCCAGGGATTGGTTTTTGGGCATTGGATAGGTTGGTGAAGTCCAACTATCTAACTCAAAGTGTTGATTTCTCAATGTATTTCTATACCATGAATTTGAGTTACCACTAAACCTCAAATTTAAGAATCGTGGTATGGGTAGAAATCTCGATCTCATCAACCTGGGGAACCAACAACTCCTACCTCCCTCTAATTTTTTCTCATCCAAGAGAAAGACTCCGTAGTGTGGTCACAATGACATATCCTACAAAATCTTACTCGTTGAGCCTTTCTTCTCCCATAGTCAATGAACCATGGTGACCCGTCTACAATTGGGGGTCGTTAATTATAGCTAATTTACCCGAGTGAAGGCTTTGATAGGTTAAAGATAAATTTTATATTTTGCACCCATTCTCACTACTACGCTACCGATAGGGTAGTTAGCGGTAAGCCTTAGGTATGTCCACAGAGATGCTATAATCTAAGAATCAATGAAAACACAACCTTGTATGGGTTGTTAATCCATACGAGCAAAAGGAATAACTAGTAAAGCAAACAAAATGGGGGGGTTGGTTTTTCAATTAACAACAACTAAACATGAAAGTAAAAAAGCAAAGTAATCTAATTAGCTAAACATTTGGGGAATCATTGTGAGACATGAATGATTTAATGTTTCATTCCTCAATTCATTCACATGTAAGATTTAAACAAACCTAATTGAGTGTTCATAACACGTGGTGTGGCAGATGGCATACACTTTCACGTACCTGTCACGTCGAGTGTGCATGCAACCCTCCATCGACACTGCCATCATAATTAGGAGAGTACAACAAGGTCACACCATTGTTGTAGATCTGTTTCTCTCCCATGCAATTATGTCCCGGGAGTCTACCACAAATTTTCTACTTCCCAAATGGTCCTATCAATTAGGCCAAGGGTCGTAGGCACCTTATCTATGACACTAGGGCTTCTTACAACCCTAACTTGCTACTTTTCACTATATCTACCTGTAACCTCTTGGACTACTTTACATAGTCAGCTAAGTCTGGTGCGACAACAAATGATTCAGAGTATTGCTTGGATCCCCCTTACACACACCCACACAGACATGTACTCCATTACCCATTCAAATATACATGTTTCACTAAGGGGGCATCAATATTTGCACCAACATGAATTTTGAATAAAGTGTGTGATCATATCAAGTGTACTACTCATGCAATTCTAACATTTAAGAACAAGTTATTACAATAAGATCATGAACATAAAAATTAGGAAGAATCTAGTAAATCTCACAAAAGCATAAATCAATCAATGTCTACAAATTATCCCCAAGCTATAAATCTACTCCATAGATTTGGAATTCAAATATATATTTGAATTCCACATCATTGGATCAAAGAAAAAATAAAGGAAAGAAAAGAAAATGAGAGAGTATTTCTCTCTCCAGAGTTGCTGTCCTAAAACAATAAAAATGATCCAACTGAACCTAGTAGACTAATGTTATATTAATAGGAAAAGGGGATTGGGCCTAAAAATAGGCCAAAATGAGTAAACCCTAGCTCAGCTGCCGCCTGGCGCGATCTGTCGCTGATGGATCGGCTCGTGGCACGTAGAGTCATCCTGGATGGCACGATGCCTCTTCATCAAGCATGGGACGCTGGATCTGGTGTAGGCTGCGTTGCATCATCTAACACTGATCATGGCCTTTGGCGTGGTCCATCATCATCCTAATTGATTTTGAGCTTCTGATCCGTGGGCGCGGCCATTGGTGCGGGCCTTCGTCAAAAGGGTCGATCTGCTTAGAAACATGGCACGAGACGGGGCCTTTGGCATGGACCATCATCAAAAGGGTTAATTTGCTCAGAAACTTAGCACGGGATGCAACCTTTGGCGTGGGAATTCTTCAAAAGGGTGGGTCTGCTAAGAAACTTGGCACAGACCACTTGCTTTCGGACACCCCGGCGGCTGGTCTTGGAATCTTCGACTTGGAATGATGAAGATGGGATTTATACTTAGACTTGGAACTTGGCATGGGCCGAGTTTTTATATTTTTTTTGTTTTTCAAATTTTTTCAAATGTTTTGGGTGTAGCACGAAATCGCCCCTAAGTGGGCTTCATACTACAAAATATTAAGATCAATCGCAAAAAAGACACAACCAGTATCCTTAAACAACCTACCTCATGCAAACTAGGAACTCTAGCATAGAATATCATGGCACAAAATATCCATCCAAAATCATCCCTTAACAATCAAAAACCAAAATCATTAACAATCAAGAAAAACTACTAATGAAAAAAATATAATGCACCGAGGAAATATAAGAATGAAGATCCCTTAAGTGCTCACTACACCCTTTCACACACTTAACCAATGCACAGTCCCCAATGCAACAAAAAAATCATGTCAAAACATAATTGAGGTTAGGAGAAATAGTGATGCTCACTCTTGTGGCCCTGGAGGGCCTTCATCCTCGTGACTCGTGAAGCTCCTCTCAGTGTATCACGTTGCTTCAAGTGTTGCCACCATGGAGTCAATTCGTTCACTCATCTCCTCCAATTGTGATCACATTCCTTCTATTACTTGGACGACCTCTTGCAAAACTTCGGTATAGTTCAAAAAAATTTCCCCAAGAGATTGCGATTGGTCCATGATGTCTGTGGATATGTGAGGACTACTAAGAGGTGCACTCGAAGATCTCTCACCCTCGACCTCTTCAACATATATCTTTGGGGTGGCTATAACTCTGTAGAAATCTCTCTCAAATCATGAATCGGGATCAATAAATAGGTCATCCAAACAGGTGTCATGGTTGATGGCAGTGCGCTCCTGCTGAGGAAGTACCATGAAGCTACATGTGACTGCTCCGCCATAAAGATATACATACAAATCCTTCGATGTCGTAGGTCTCACCATAGACTCTTTTTATAACTTCTTGATGTTATAATTTATACCCGATCGTCCCAAGTTTTCCAACGCTCTCTGTGTGACTGGATACCCTAAGTACTGTGCTAGTAGACCTACCATGCCGCCCATAGATATCTTTCTACTCTTTCTTCCCCTCATCGCTAAACATTCCTACATAAAAGACCCTACCAAGTTTGGGTAAAAGCTACCCTTGAATGTCATTTCCCAAAGGCAATGAACATCCAAACCCAGGCATTGTGTTAGCTCACTGTAGCAGAAAACCCCCCATAGCCAACAGTCACTGAACATAACGGAATGCCGGGTGAACCAGAGCAGTAATCTTGCACAGGTTCTTCCGATGAGTACATGTCAGCTGCACACAAAAGTGTCCAAGAGAAAAAGACACCCCTTGGCAGTGTGTTTTCAAGATCTCCTTGCCATACCTCTATCCAAATGTGCATGCTACCTCTCAGTGGGTTATCTTGTACTCCTTATCATCCAGCTTGAATTTGATTACCTTGTGTCCATCATCGTCCATGACCGGCCATAGAGTAGCTAGGAACTCTAGGGTTAACTAGACCTACTCTCCCCAATAGGTAAGTGACGAGCTCTGGTAAGCCTAGAGCCACCAAGGTTTCTTTGCATGCAAATCCAGTCTTCAAGATACTCCTCTTTGATTCTCTCAATTTCCTCCACCTTTGGACTGTTGTTCCGGAATGTTGGATAACCCTATAAACTCTTCGGTCACAAACGTGAGGTTGCAAAGAATGTGAGTCTTATGTGCTTCTTTTTGCGTATGTTAACCTTTGTATTCGGCATGGTTTTTAGTTAGTTTTATTCAATGGATTACTAGTATTAGTTGAGTTTACGTTGGTTTTCTTGTCTAAATCCTGCATTTTGTAGACATAATTAGTACTAACAGATATTTTGTATTCATAGGCTTCTAGATATTCCTTGTGATCATCTTTAGAAGGTTGCCCGTGGGTACTTTTTGGTCGCATTCTATGTGAAGGCCGTTTGTAAGGGAGGTGGAAGATATTGAAGATCGTTCGCAAGAATGGTAGAAGAGATCAAAGGTCATTCACCTCTAGAATGGTAGTAGAAAATGTCCATGAACATCAAGGCGTGGTAGTAGGAGATTGGAGCCAAAGATAGGCGGCATTAGAGTTCAAAGCGGCCAACAAATAAATGGTGAATCATGGTCCAATGAGTTGTTCTAAATTATGAGAATGATCTGGGAAGAATTAGCCTTTAAGACTTAATCCATTGGACTTTTTTTCTTGATTAATACAAAATTGACTACTAAAACTCTCAAATCGGACTAACGGTTCACCCGTAGTGAAGGAAAGAAGTTCAGTCGGCCAAAGCACAAACGGGTCAGTACAGGATGCTTATGCATAACACCAACAACCTGCACCAAAGGAGTCATCCTGTGCCAACAGTGTTCATCACAAGGCTATGGCGTAGCCCGGGCTAAATGCCATGGGAAAAAAGCACAAGTCTCAATCCACACTCAAAATTGGCTAAGTATGGGAGCGAACCATCCCATTTACGATAGCCCCTGCCGTTCCAAGTCCATGATGCCAAGACCAGCCAATGGCCCAGGCCAAAGGCCGCATCCTGTGCCAAGTTTCTGAGTAGATGGATGCTCCTAATAATGGCTCATGCTAAAGGCTACGTCCCAAGCCAAGTTTCTGAGTAGATTGTTGGTCCTCAGGATGCCCCGTACTGCAGATCAGAAGTTTGAAATCCAGCATACTGACGGTAGCCCGCGTCAAAGGCCATGGTCCACGCCAGATGATGTTACCTGGCCCGCACCACATCTAGCATCCCACGATAAATGATGAGGCATGGGGTACGCTACACCCTGCAGCCTGCACAAAAATACGTGCCACGGGTTGCGCCATCCGCGACGAACTGCACCAGGCGGCGGTTGATTTTGTGTTTACTTGTTTTTGGCCTATTTTGGGTCTAATTTTAGGCCCAATCCCCTACTATTATAATTATAGTCTTATTTTTACTAGGTTAAGAGGTTAGATAACTTTTTGGACTTCATCTTGTATTAGGAGAGTAACTCTAGAGAGAGAAACACTCTCTTATTTTCTTTTTTTTCCTTTTATTTTTCTTTGATCCTATGATATGGAATTCAAATCTATATTTTAATTCCATATCTATTGAATAGATTTATATCTTGGGGATAAATTGTAGGCGCATGGCGTAATCTTTGTTTTCATCATAATTTTGTGTTCATGATATTATTGTGACTTGTTCTTCAATGTTTGAATTGCATGAATAGTACACCACATATAAGCACACACTTTGGTCTATATTAATGTATGGTGCAAATATTGATGCCCTATTGGGAAGGGAAACCTAGATGTTTGTTTGGGTAAGGGATTTCGCAACTTGCACATGTATGGGTGAACGAAAAGGCTTCGAAAGTAAACATTGATTACATCTGAACAATCTTGAAAAATTACACAATGGCCCAAAATGTGTTACCTTATAGTCCATTGCTAAAAAATACAGGATTTTTTTTATTATTGCATAAATATAGAAATATTAAACAGATGGATTTTTGGTTAAATGTTGGAAAGTGCTAGTACGTTTAAATTATTTGTATATATATATATAGAAAGTAAGTCATAATCTATACATGTATACATCTTACTAAAAGAGCAACTCACAGTCATGTCACATTTGCCACGTGTCACCCTTGGAATTAGCCAGCCACATAGCAAATGAAATAAATTAAATGTAGTGTTTGAGTCATGTGTGATTTAAGTCGAATATTAATAAATAAACTCTAATTTTCACCAAATAAATTTTAATATACTACTCATTTTATATAATTATGAATAAGCAGTACATAAAATTTTTATTTGATTGTTTAATGTATTGATATTCGACTCCATTCATGTATTACTCGAACTCTACATTTAATTTATTTCATTTGAAAATATATACATAAAGTCATAGGTAAAAGTATAGTTATAAAATATTTTAAAAATTCAAAAGAAATGGAGTTGCATAAAAAACAATATTTTAGTTTTGTTTTAAAAAATTACATTATTAAAAAAATATACATATATATATATAATTTTAAATCGTGCATCGCAAGAGTGTTATCTAGTTATTCATATAGTTATAAGTATCTGCGAGAGTGAAGTGCGACGTCGGTCATAAAAACAATCATCGTCGATAAGGCAGAAATGCGTGTGATGTCGGTCATTTCATGTCTGCGAGAGGGACGTGCGACATTAGTCATAACAATAAGCGACGTCGGTAAGCAAGAAATGCATGCAACATTGGTCATTCATGTCTGCAAGATTGATGTGTAACGTCGGTCACAAAAAAATCGACGTCGGTAAGCTAGGCATGCGTGCGATGTCGATCATTCATGTCTACGAGAGGGACATGTGACATCAGTCTCACTAATACGCAACCTCGGTAACCAAGAAATATATGCGATGTCCGTCATTCATGTCTGTGAGAGTGACGTGCGATGTCAATCCGAAAAAACCGATGTCGTTAAACCACACATGCGTGCGATGTCGGTCATGTCAGATTATTTACAGTGTTTTTAAAAACAAATGTAAAAATGTACTTTTTAGCTCCTTTTTTTTAACCGAGGTAAAAATATTATTTATTGTGCCAAAAAAAAGAGACGAGGTAAAAGTCTTTTACCTCGGTTATTTACCCTAAACCAAAAAACCAAAGTAAAAAAGGTGAAGTAATAGGTCACTTTTCTTGTAGTGCACCATGGCTAGAAAAACAAGTAAATTACAAGTACTGAAAGACTATCGCTGCCCACTACTGCCACTCCAATGCAGATCGAACTAGATCCGGACAGGTTTTGATTCAAAGCTACTTGGGAAGACCGTGCAAATAGTACTCGCGGACGGTTATCATGTGGACCACCATCGACGGTGTTATAGACTCGGCCCAATGGCTACCATGGTTTGGCAACTTTGCTCTGAGTACTCTGTATTATGCCAAGTATTTGACACCGGAGTGGGAATTGACACTGGCTGGAGGGTGAAATGGGCCGGTTAACACTCACTCACACATTGTAACTCTCAAGAAACACTCATTCACACACACACTCGGTGAAACTGGAAAATTTGAAGCTTTGCTCTCAAAAGTTAGCAAATTTTATTTCTTCTTGTGTGGATCTTGCAACTCTTAGCTTCAAATTCCAGGTAATCCTTTGGAATATTTATTTATATGTTTTATTGACATTGTGGTGGTGTTATGAAAAGCATGATTCTTGAATTAGTGTATGTTGTTGAGATATGTGTTTGGGCTTGTATGCATGATCTTGTGTTGAAGGAAGTTAGGTGGTTTGATGTGCTATTATTCTTGGATGTTATGTTCTTGTGTTGGGTGATTTAGGAGGAGATGAATCTTGATTGCATAGTCTTATTAATGGGTTGGTGATGACTTACATGAGATTATTTTTTGATGAGAATGTTCTTGTTTAAATAGCCTTCATGCTTGGATTATCATGTTTTGAATGGTTAGGCTATTTAGGAAGGATTTATTTGTTAAATGATAATATAGGCCATGCCTTGTTTAAGATCACATTACCACTCTTTACCTCATTTTGTTCGGATACCTCCTAATAGGAATGCGTCAGAGAAGGGGAAGTCCTCACGGGGTGAGAAGAGGAAGAAACCGGTAAAGGGTGCAAACCATGAGCCGATGACTCCCATTCTTTGCAACCTTGCGTTTGTGACCGAAGAGTTTATGGGATTGGCCAACATCTCCGTGACTGCAGCTCAGAGGTGGAGGAATTTGAGAGAGCTAAATATAGTATATTAGAGGCTGACTTTGCATGCAATGACACATTGACGGCTCTAGGCCTACTTGAGCTCGTGTCCTATCTATTGGGCCGGGTAGGTCTAGAGGAGTTCTTAGAGAAACACTCTAAGACCTACATCAAGTGGACCCTATAGTTCCTAGCTACTTTTTGGTTAGTTATGGATGAGAATGGAGACAAGGATATCAAATTAAATATTGATGATAAGGATATCAGATGACACACCGAGATATGGCCCACGTCTTCGAATAAAGGTACGGCAAAGAGATCCCAAAGATACACCGTCAAGGGATGCATTTCTCTCTCTGGAACTTTTGGAGGTAGCTGACAGAGACTAATCGGAAGAATCTGTGCAAGAGCACTACATTGGTTCTTCTGACATTTTTTTACGTTCAACGACTACTGGTAATGAGAGTTTTCTACTATAGTGAGCTAACGCAATGTCTGGGTTCAGATGTTCATTGCCTCTGGGAAATGACTCCTGCGGGTAATTTCTACCCGAACCTGGTAGGGAACTTTGTACAAGAGTGTACGACAATGGGGGACAGAAGAGTGGTAAGATTACTATGGACGGCATGGTGGGGCTACTAGCACAATACTTAGGACATCTGGTTATATAGCAAGCATTGGCTAACCTGGGACAATCGGGAACAAGGTACAATATCGAGAAGTTAGCCAAGGCATTCATAGTGGGGCCTCCGACATCAGAGGATCAGTCTGTAAGGTTTTATGGTGAGGCAATCACCTGTAGCTTCATGACACTTCCTCAGCTGGAGCACACCGCCATCACCCATGACACTTGTTTGGATAACCTATTTATTGAGTCGGGCTTTCATTTTAAGAATTCTACAGAGTTGTAGCCACCCCATAAATAGATGTTGAGGAGGCCAAGGGTGAGACCTCTTCGAGAGCACCTCCTAGCCACTCTCTCATATCGACGAACATTATTAACTGACTGCACTCACAATGGGATTAGCTTTTGAGCTCTACCCAAGTGTTGCAAGAGGTTGTCCAAGCAATAGGAGGTGTGAGGTTGTAGATGGAGAAGCTTAGCATGAGGATGGATTCTATTGAGGTTGCAATTCAAGCAATGGGGTACATTGAAAAGAGCATCACAACCCACGAGGATTAAGGCCCTTCAGGACCGCTAGAGTAAGTGTCACTATATCTCCCAACCTCACTTATGTTTTTAAATGGTTTTTGTTGCATTGGGGACAATGCATCGGTTAAGTGTGGCGAGGGAATAGTGAGCACTTAGGGAGTCTTCTTTCTAGGAATTCCTTGGTGCAATTTTGTGTTTTTCTTGGTAGTTTTTCTTGATTGTTTGATGATTTAGGATTATGATTGTTGTGGGATGTTTTTGGATGTATACTGGGTGGCATGACTTGCTAGGTAGGGTTCCTAGTTTGCATGGGGTTGGTTATTTTAGGATATTGGTAGTGTGACTTTTGTTTTGATCTTATCTTTTGTAGTATGAAATCCCACTTTTGGGGCAATTTTGTGCTACACCAAAAATATTTTGAAAATTTTGAAGAAAAAAAATGAAAAAATATAAAAACCCAAAAAGTGGCAACTTGGGTAACATTGGGACAATCCCGGATAGGTCAAAAGACCTAGGTAAAAGTGAGAAGCTAGGCCCAGATAAGCTTACGAGCCTAGGTAAAAATGAGAGGCCGTGTGGAAAAAGGTGAGAAGTGAGTACCCTTTGTGTGTTAAAGCTAAGACGAAAACCCAAAAGGGCTCCTAGGAAAAATGAGAGAAATTGAGAGAAAACAAAAAACTAGGTTGATGATACTTTTGCCTCCTTGGTTGTAACTAGGTCGAGAATCACAAGTTATCTCTATGTTACAACCAAGTTGACGACTCTTGGATTTTCTTGGTGGATTGTTTTTGGGAGACGACTCTTTGATTGCTTTTGGGGATCATTTTGGGAGAAGTAATCTAGCTTGACACTTATCTTCTTTCTTTTTCAACTTTTTTATTTTGGGTGGATAGGTTACTTTAGGATATTCGGGGAGTGTGAGAGTTGTGAGGATTTTCACTTCTTTTAGGGAACTAGGGTAGCTTAGGAATAAGTTGAATGCATTGGCTAACTTATACTTGCATGCAACAAGTCGCTTAAGCCTTTTCTTGTTTTTATTTACTCAAAGACGAGTTAAGGTTTAAGTGTGGGGAGTCTGATGTGCACCATTATGCATGCATTAACTTGTGATAATGCATTCAGCATAGTAATTTGTTTGTTTTATATGTTGGATTGCTAGTATTAGTTGAGTTTACGTGACAAAGGGTTTAGACGACCATGTTTGGTTTTCTTGTCTAAATCCCGTATTTTGTAGAAATAATTAGTACTAATGGATATCTTGTATCAACGGGCTCCTAGATCTTCCTTTGTGATCATCTTTAGTAGGTCGCTCATGGATACTTTTCATTACATTCTATGTGAAGGCCGTTTGCAAGGGCGGTGGAAGATATTGAGGGTCATTTGCAAGGATGGTAGAAGAGATCGAAGGCCATTCACACTAGAGTGGTAGTACATGAAGGCCACAAACATCAGATTGGGGTAGAAAGAGGTTGAAGCCAAATATAGGCGGCATTGGAGTTCAAGGCGGCCAATGAAGAAATGGAGATTCGTGGTTCGAGAGAATTGTGCCAACTTCTGGTAATGATCTAAGAAGAATTAGCCTTCAAAGTTGATTCCATTGGAGTTTTCTCCTTGAGAACCATAAAATCGACTACAATAAGTCTCAAAATGGACTCACGGTTCACCCATAGCGAAGGAAAGAATTTCAGTCAGCCGAAGTACAAATGGGTCGGCGCAGACCGCTCATGGATGACACCAACGGCCCGCACCAGAAAACGTTGTCTGTGCTAAGGCCCAATGGGGACAACCCCAAACTCAACTGGCCACACGCATAACTTCTAAATTTCACTCAAAACAGCTAAGTATGGTGCAGACCGTCCCATTTTTTACTGCCCACACCATTCCAAGTGCAAAATGTCAAAACCAGTCGGTGGGATGGGAAGAATCAAGCGGTCCATGCCAACATACTGAGAAAAAAATGAGGTTTTTCATGACGGTATGTTCCAAACATCACATCCCACGGATCAGAAGTGAAAAAACTAGGATTCTAATAGCAGCCTACGCCAAATGATGCGGACCGCATAGACAAACTCGCAAGGTATGACACGGTCTGCGCCAAGGGGTATGCATGAACCACGCCAGAGAAGAAGGTCAGCGTGAATGGAGCAAGCACGGACCATGCTAGATCTAGCTCCCCGTGCCACCATAAACCTAGTACACTGTGCGGACCGGGCCATCCATGACGGTCTGCGCCAGCTAAACTAGGATTTAAACATTTTGCCCTATTTTGGGCCTATTTTTAGGCCAAGTCCCCTACTACTATAAATATAATACTTATTCTGCCAGGGTTAGAGAGTTGGATCATATTTTCACTTTACTCTTGTAATCAGAAGAGCATTCTAGAGAGAAAAACATTCTCTCTTCTTTCTTTCTTTCCTTTTTATTTTCCTTTTTATTTGAATTCCATGTCAAGGGAATAGTTTCCATAGCTTGGGTATACTTGTATTCATGTGTTGATTTATGGTTTTGTGAGATTCTTAGTTCAACATAATTATTGTGTTTATGTTATTATTGTGAATTGCTCTTCAACGTTAGAATTTCATGAATAGTACATTCCATATAAGCACACACTCTAGTCTATATTCATGTTGGTGAAAATATTGATGCCCCCTAGGGAAGAGAAACCTTGGATGTGTAATAGGTAACAGGGTATGGGTCCGCATAGATGTGTGCACGGGGATATCGAGTATTGTGACTGTTGCGTTCCAGCACACAATTCTTAGTTCATTATGTAAAGTAGTTAGATGGGTTGCGGGTAGAGATAGTGAAAAGTAGAAAGGTTGAGTTGTAAGAGGTCCTAGTGTAATAGATAAGGTGCTTACTTCCCTTTGCCTCATTTAAAGGCCTAGGGAGTAGAGCATTCGTGGTAGAAGCCCGAGACATAATCGTACGGGAGAGAAATGGACCTACAACAACGGTCGGACCTTTTTTTACTCCTCTAATTATGAAGGCGATGTTGACAGTATGGGGAATTGTATGCCATCAGCCACACCACGTGTATGAGCACTATATTAGGTTTATCTAAATATCACATGTGAATGAATCGAGGATCAAAGTTTTAAATCAACCATGTTAAGAAATCATTCCCAAAGTGTTTAGTTTTATAGATTACTTGCTTTTTACTATACTAGCGATTCCAAGCAACTTGTACCATTGACAACCCAAATGAGGTTTTGTTTAATTCATTTTTAGGCCCTAGTATCTCTGTGGATATACCCATGGCTTACCGCAAACTAGCCTATCGGTAGCATAGTAGAGAGTTGGGTGCAGAACTATAAATTTTATCTTTGACCTACCATCCTTTGCTCGGGTTAATTAGCTACAATTAACAACCTCGAGTTGAGGTGGGTCACCTGGGATCAACTCAATCTCATGGTCCACTTCCCGCTTGGGAAAAAGTCTCTTGGGAAACTAATATTTCATCACATCCCAAAACTCTTTTAGCATCTGTTTCACCAAGGGATCAATAGGTCCTGATTGCCCCTTAAGATCTTCCCAATATATGTAGGCTAGAAAGCTCTCTTTATTTCGTCCAAGTCCCTTTCTTGAACTACATGGCCAAAATACGTTTCTCCCCTGACCTTCTGGGTAGCGCAGGAATCATACAATGGTTATCGCCCATTACGATCAACGTGTTCCCATAAGGATATATTGCAATCTGCAAATCCCATAAGAAGTCCAAGTCCATGGTGATATTGAAGTCATCCATCTTCATGACATGGTAACTTGTTTGGCCCACAACTTGTCATCCTTGATATTTCATGTTTGCGTCACCCTCACAATGGGTTGTGCTGGAGAATTGGGCACTTTCACCCTTCCAGTCGATTCTTCCAACACGAGTCCAAGCCATTCCTTCTCAGATTTGGCCAAATAGTTGTGTAAAGCTCCTATGTCAATCATAGCCCTTATGGGTTTCACATTCACCACGAGATCCACATACATCAGGCCCTGATTCTTGTTCTTCATCGGCTGCACCTTTTCTTTCTCATCCTCAGTGAAGGCAACTGTTGGTTTGTCTACGACTTGATCGCCTATTGCTTGGCCTCCCACTTGGCCAAATCCTAAACCATTTTCTCCTCGAACAACAGGGGAGCTATTGTTTGTACACCAATCAAAGCTTTACAATAATAGCTCATGTCCCCCATTGTTTCAAAGTCTTCCCCATATTGATCTCTCTGCTTGTGAGGCACTGACAAACGAGGGTTTGTCCGGGCAGTCCTTCACCAAGTGCGGTCCCTTGTACAAGTAGCACCCAATAAACTTTAATTGTCCACCTGAGTTATTGTTTGAGCTTGAGCTCTGTCCTCCATCTTTCCACCCAGCCACAGGACTTTTCACCATGTTGCCCTTTGCTCCAAGGCTGCTTGTGCTTACCACACTCATTACGACAACAGGCGCAGCCTTGCCAACCTTTAGGGCACCAGCACCTGCCGACCTTAATTCTTTTTAAGGATCCTCATGAAAGTCTATTAGGCCTTCTACAAAGACTACTGCCTCATCAAAAATCTACACCCTGGCTCATTGGAGCTCCAGTCTTGCCTATTCCTTGAGCCTGTGCTTAAATTCATACAGTTTATAATCTTCTGGATGATCAGCATAAGAGCTTGGAAGTGTTGTACATATTCTTGAATGGTGCTCGTGTGCTACAGAGCTTTGAGTTTCAGGAGGGCCTGTTCCATCATGTTGTGTGGGTAGAAGCAATGTTTCATTATCTCCTTCATTTGCTCCCACAAATCTAGGAGAACGGTTCTCTCTGCAATAATTTCCTTCACCGAGCGCCACCATAACTTTGCTTCCCCATCTAGATACATAGCTACTGTGGACACCCGAATGGCATCTTCTTCACTGTTTACCACATCAAAGTATGCCTCTATGTCAAAGATGTAGTTGTCTAACAACTTAGCATTTCGTTACCCCTCGTATACTTTCGACTCCCGTACCTTGTGGCTGGCATGCTGCCTTCCTACCTAGGAAGCATTGCCCACATCTGGTAGGTTAGCCAAGGCCCTTGAAAGCATCATCACTTGGGTCTTCAAGTCCTCAACGGAGGCTCTCAACACCATCTGTTCATCCTGAGATAAGGCTTGTGATACCATTAACTCATCATTTTCCCCCATGGTATTCACCGCGGCTTCTTTTAACAGTCAGACCTCCCGTTGAGAAATTTATAGCTCCCTGCTAATGTCCACGACATCCCGCTCTGACGGTTCGGTCCTTACGTCCATGCCTGGAACTGTTAGTCTTTATTTAACTTTACTTATTAATCCTTCTTCACCTCAGAGAACTTGTGGCTCAAATACTAACTGCCACGGGTCTCCACATTTAGGTCAGGAGAACCATAAGAAACTCAATGCTAGAATGCAAAGAGTCCGCCTAGGTTCCACGGACATCGCACAAAGTGGGTGGCTGGATAGGACACCAGGCTTTTAGAGGGATGTGGAAGTCTAGGCTCACCGAGAATGGAGCAGCAAACACAAACACTCGAATAGAGTGTCTGCACCTTTGTACTTAGGACACATTACAAGTATAAACCAATAACTTGGTGGAGTGAAAGCTTAATCTAGCTTATATTGAAAAAGAGGTAACCGGGTGTGAAGTTCTTTACTCCACATATATGGTGTACAGAAGTAATTACAAGTGTCGGGTACAAAGGTAAAAAGAGGTCCAAGCTAATAGGGCTCACATGCCATATTGCTCTTAGCTAGCTGACACCATGACTAGAAAAACAAGTAAATTGTAATTACTGAAAGACTATCTATTACAGTAGCTTGGACCAAGAGTCCTCTCAGCACTACGGTGAGCGGGTCGGGCCGTGGTGTCAGGGAGGGAGCTTGGACCAAGGTCGCTCTGTAACACAATGGGATGTGAATAACGATAAGGTTGGCCATCGTTTTGCTCAGAAAATAACTCCCACTTGACGACCCGTAAGAACTCAAATGGCATGTGCCGTTCAACCAATCAAGAAAAGCTTGCAGCCAATGGCCCGCGCAAAAAAAACATGGGGTGCACAATTAAGAAGTTCAAAAATGGGGCTCCATCCGGCGATCGGTTCAGGGTGACACAGTTTGTGCCAGCACGAGGGGTACAACTCGTGCCAGACACAGTCGGCCGCACAAGCATGAAGAAAAGGTCTGTGCCAGACATGGCAAGCCGCATCAGCACGAAGGCCACTTGGATGGCATGTATCGTGACATTTTCCAGTAACCATGCCCGAAGGCATCGATCATTCCAACCCCAACTGGCACGACCGTGCTCGACGACATCGCTCATGCTATTTTTGGCTGCCCATGCCATTTTCGACTGCAGTTCCATTTTTGGATGCTAGGGTTTTTTGCCTATTTTAGGCCTTTTTCAAGGCCCAAATTCCCTTTTTCTATGTAGGAGCCCATAATCTTCTAGGAAAAACTACGTTGTAGGTAGAAGGAAGGGGATAGTTCTCTCTCTCCCTAGAGTACTTCTTCTCTTTTCCTTCTCCCTTTCTCTTATTTTCTTCGTCTTATTTTCTTAAATTTATGGCATTTAACTCCATATTTCCCTGGATCTGTTTCTTAGGAAGTAGTTTTTTAGCTTGGGGATAATATTTGTATTCAGGATTTGACTTATGTTTTTTAAGATTCCATATATCTACCTATTTCTATGTGTTTATGATATTATGTTGGCTTGTTCTTGAATTGCTTATGAATTGCATGAATAATACACTAAGATTGGCACACACCATGGTCTACATTCATGTTGGTGCATCTATTGATACCCCCCGAGGAGGGAAACCTAGATGTGATATGCGTACCAGGGCTGGGTTCACATAGGCATGTGCACGTAGGTCTTTTTCGAGTTTTACCGTTACGATGACAGCACACTAGTTTTAGCCGGAAAGTTAACCCAAAGGGTTACGGGTAGAGATAGCATTTGGTAGCAAACTAGGGTTTAGCAACCCTAGAGCCTTTGATAAGGTGCCTTCTCATTTTCCTTTGTAGGCCTAAGACTAGAGCATTCATGGTGTACTGCCCGGGACGTAATCGTATGGGGGAGAAACAAATCTGCACAATAGTAGGGTCGATGTTGCACTCCCCTTATTATGGAGGAGATGCCGATGGAAGATTGCATGAGCACCCTATGTGACAGTTATGGGGAAGTGTTAAATATCAACCACACCTGGTGTTATGAACTCTAGAATAGGTTTTGATATCTTGTATGTGATGGAATCAAGGTTCAAAACATTTAGCCAATCATGTTACGTAAATATTCCCCAAGTGCTTGCCTATATATTTTTATTCTCTTGTGATATTTCTTATGCTCCCCAAAAACTCTGTTTTGCAATATTTGGTTATTTTTAACACACGGACGGATTGACAACTCATAAGTGGTTGTGTGTAGTTTGCTATGAGACACCTAGCATCTCTGTGGACAAACCCAGTCTTTCGACTACCTACCTCATAGGCAGCTTAGTAGTAAGTTTGGGAGCCAAATATAAATATAAATTTGATCATCTCTCATTAAACATGTTTGTTTCATCACAAGCATTCGCTTGGGTTAGCTACTAACGACCCCGAGCTAATGCTTGTGATGAAACAAACATATTAACGAAAGGATTCATTCCATCAGTACATAGGCTGAACCTCAAATGTCAGGGTTCTTTGAAAAACTCGAGGTAAAGGGCATCAATTTTTTCCCTTGCTTTCCATCTGACGTATGTCTAATCACATCATCAACCGATAGATCCCTCTTTGCATGCCAATGCAATAATTTTTCATCTTCCTTACACACAAACAACCTGTACAACTGGGTAACAATAGGGAGGTGCCACATCACTTTTGTCGATGTCATTTTCTTTGTTTTAGTTACGACTTCCGCACCCACTGGAATTGCACCCCTCTTCAATTTATAGCGAAACTCACCACATACCCGACATGTTTCTTGATTTTCATCTTCTTTCCCCAGGTACAGCATAGAATAATTTGGGCAAGCATGTGTTTTTTTAAATTCCAATCCTCTCAGACAAAGAACATTTTTTGCCACATACAACCTATCTGCCATCATGTTACCTTTGGGAGAAAATCCCTAAGCAATTCTAAAGTTTCGGTCATTGACTTATCGGTCCACCCAAATTTGGCTTTCAAATTCATTATCCTCAAAGTTACACTAAGTACATAATGTTTTGAACCATTGTACAATGGAATCTCTTTGTCGTCAAGTAAATCTTGTAATACCTCGGGTTTACCTTTGAACTCTCTTGGAATATCCTCCACCATTTCGTCGAATTCTGCATTCCCATCTAATTCATCTTCCATGTTTGTGTTACTCAAATCAGTCGTCCCGTCATTTCTCCAACTTTCCCATGCCATACCCAACGAGTGTAGCTAGTTTGAAACCCCCTCATCATTAGATGTCCCCGCAGCTTCTTCCTCCCTAAATACATATCATTTCTACAATATTTACACGGACACTGGGCTCACATAACACCATTTTTGGAAGCAACCTCAAATGTAAACCTAAGAAATGTTTCCATCAATGACATGCAATCGGGTGATTTTCTAAGATCATTACTAATGAGTTCATTTCGATCCATTATCCTACAAGTTAATTACAATGCTACCCATTAGAATTACCACAACATTAATCATAACCCACCCAAAATTTATATATGTAAAACCCTAATTTCAAGATAATTTCAAACAATAAATTTAAAAACAATCCCTACCTTCTTCAATGGAAAATGATGCTCTTCGATGTATTAACTTTACTTCTTCATCAATGGATTATGAAAGAGAGTAAAACCCTGGGAATGTTTTTGTTTTTTTCCAAATTCAAATAAATGAACACGTTTTTTCTTTATATACAGAGTGGGTTCTGAGCTTGGAACCCATCTCCATAAAATATATATTCACCATGAAACTTGTTATCAGTTCGAAACATAATAATGCATTCAAAGTAGTAGATGAAGATCAGAAAAAGAAAATAATATAGATCACAGGATTTGAAGAGAGACCAACTTCCTTTTAGGTGTCTAGGAATTCCCTTAACCAGTAAAAAACCTGGTTTGCAAGTTTGTCAGCCATTGATTGATAAGATAAAAAAAATTAAAATATTAGAGTGCTAAAACTCTGAGTTATGCTGAAAGACTGCAAATAATTAGAAGTGTTATGTTTGCCATTGACAGAATGATTTGTCGTAAACAATTGTATTATTGATATCTAAATATATAGAGAGTACAATAGAGGTGTAATAAGGAAAGAACTCTAATCATAATAAATCATAATCTAACCAGGAGTCTGATTTATCCTAACACCCCCCCTCAAGCGGAGCGTCGGGTGCTCGCCGATGCACAGCTTGGACTTGAAGAACTCGAACAGTGGACGAGAGAGCCCCTTGGTGAAAATGTCCGTAATCTGAAGAGAAGTCGGAACATGAGCAACATGCAGCTTTCCGGATGTCACCAACTCACGAACAAAATGGTAGTCGACGTCGATGTGCTTCGCCTGCTTGTGAGCCACTGGATTCTGAGCCAAGAAGATAGCACTACTATTGTCACATAACAATAGTGGAGAACCAGAAAGTGGAACCCGAAGATCACGAAGCAAATGAGTGAGCCAAACCACTTCTGAGGCAGTGTTGGCGAGAGCACGGTATTCAGACTCAGTGCTAGAGCGAGAAATAGTGGGTTGTTTCTTGCCACTCTAAGAAACCAGATTCCCACCAAGAAAAACTGCATAACCATAAGTGGACCGACGAGTCTCCAGATAGCGAGCTCAATCAGCATCATAGTATCCTAACACATCATGAGTACTAGCAGAACAAAACCGGAGACCAAAATGAAGAGTGTCACGAACATACCGCAAAATCTGAGTCACAGCAGCAAAATGGTCATCTCTGGGATCCTGAAGATACTGACTCACCGTGTTGACCGAGAATGCCAAATCCGGGCGAGAGATGGTTAGATACTGGAGAGCACCAACAAGAGAACGATAAAGTGTAGGATCCTGAAATGGAGGACTGGTAGAGCTGTGAAGCTGAGAACCAGTAACAAATGGAGTAGAAACAGGTGTCGCGTCAGACATACCGGCCCGATTCAAAATATCCTGAGCATACTTTGCTTGGCCAAGCCGTAATCCTGAGGAGGTAGGCAAAACTTCAAGACCAAGAAAGTAATGAAAAGCACCGAGATCCTTGATCGCAAACTCTCTGTGTGTTCGATCAATGAACTGGCGAAGAAGAGTTGAGTCATTGCCTGTAAGAATGATATCGTCCACATACACAAGTAGGTACAATAACGATGACCCTCTCGAAAGGACAAACAAAGAAGTATCAGCTGAGCTGCACCAAAAATCAAGCTATGTCAGATAACTGCTGAAACGCTGGAACCAAGCCCGGGGAGCCGTCTTAAGACCATAAATGGCCTTTCACAAACGACAAACATAGTCTGGATGGACAGAATCCTGATAAGCAACGGGCTCCTTCATGTAGACTGGAACATCAAGAACACCATTAAGGAAAGCGTTCTTGACATCCAACTAATGAAGTGGCCAGGAACGCATGGTGGCTATGGCGAGAACCGTCCTAACAGTGGAGCCTTTGACCACAGGACTGAAAGTGTGGTCAAAATCAAAACCTGGAATCTGCGAGAAACCCTGCGCCACAAGTCTATCTTTGTGATGCTCAAGAGTGCCATCTGGTAGATACTTGAGCCTATAGACCCATTTGGAGCCAACAATGTTGACATTCGAAGGTCGAGGCACCAAATCCCAAGTGTACTGACCACGAAGAGCGGCCATCTCATCATCCATGGCTGAAACCCAAGCTGGATCCTGAAGGGCAGAGCGATAATCAGTGGGCTCTGTCTGAGAGAGGAGTGCGGCAGTGAGACCATGAGCAATAATATCCAAATAATCCCGATGATGAATGGCACCAGTAGAAGACCGAGTGGTCATCCGATGAGTACGAAGCTGGGGCGGCAAAGCTAAAGGAGTCGAACCAGCTGATGACATGGAGGAAGATCGAGCTGTGCTGACTGGAGAGTGGCCGTCAGAAGTTGCTGGAGAAATAATAGACGATAAAGGCTGAGACGTGGTGGCCGGTGGCTGAGGAGTGATGGCCAGCGACTGAGGTATGGTGGGCGTTGGCCGAGGAGCCGGGTCCAGGTCAACCGTCCAGATGGAAGATAGTGGTGAAGGAGGGGCAACTGGAACAGGCACAGACACAGGTGTGGTGGCCCCAATCGATGAAGTAACAGTTCCATCAAAAAATGATGAAATCTCCAGATCTGAAATCGAACGACTGTCCGTGGAAGATGAGACATAAGGGAAGAAAGTTTCATCAAAACGAACGTGGTGAGAGATATATATGCGCCCAGAAGTCTGGTTGAGACACTGGAAGCCCTTGTGACGAGGGCTATAGCCAATAAAAACACAGGGAATGGATCGGGGTGCAAACTTATCAGTAGCAGTGGCACGCAGACATGGAAATGCATGGCAACCAAACAGGTGAAAGAGGGTATAGTCAGGCACATGACCAAAAACAACCTCAAAAGGTGATTTTCCACTCAGAACTGAACTAGGCAGACGGTTAATAATGTAAACCGCAGAGGAGAAAGCTTCCACCCAATAACAGTGCGGCACAGAAGAGTGAAAAAGCATGGCAAGTCCAGCCTCTGTGATGTGACGATGCTTCTACTCAGCCCAGCCATTCTGAGCAGGTGTATAGGGCGAGGACATCTGATGATGAATGCCACATGATATGAGATGAGCCTGAAGTCGGTGATTAGTAAACTTGGTGCCACCATCGGTCTGAAAATTTTTAACCCCAGTAGAAAACTGATTCTCAACGAATTTCTAAAACTGGATAAAAGTGTCATAGAAATGTGACTTATGCCGCATCGGAAGAAACCATGTGAATCGCAAAAAATCATCAATGAAAACGGCATAATAAGAGAAACCACCGACAGATAAAACAGGAGCTGGTCCCCCACAAATCACAATGTACTTTATCCAATAAACCAGTAGCGCACTTGTCACTAGTGGAAAAGGGCAAATGGCTACTCTTGGCCATCTGACAAGGAGAGCAACTGACAGGTGCAGGCATAGCAGAAGTGACAGAAATAAGGCCTCGTCGATTCAATAACTGAACAGTATCATGAGACACATGACCGAGTCGAGAGTGCCACTGCTCAAAAGAAGCATGAAGCTTTGTAGAGTGTAGTTCACCTAAAAAGCTGGAATAACCAGTCTCAAGAAAATAAAGACCTGAACTATGACGGCTTTTGCCAATTATCGTCCTTGTATGCTTATGCTCAATGGAAAATGCATCGGCATCAAATATAATACGGACAGGTAAATCACGAGTAAGCTTACTGATGGACAATAAGCTTCTAGTAATCTTAGGAACTACTAGAACATCATTAACAGAAAAACCAGAGAAATGACACTGACCGATGTGAGAAATAGATAATGATTCACCATTGCCAACAAGAATATAATTAGAACCACAATAAGATTGTACCTTATCAAGATGACTGGTGCGAGCAGTGATGTGAGATGTAGCGCCCGAATCAACAATCCACTGATTTGACGAAGAATGACGGTTGGGACCATTCAAACTGGCCTGAAACAACTCCTTGTCCGCAATCCAATTAGTGGAGCAATCTTCCCGAGATATAGGGCCCAAATAAACCATAGCAAAGGACCGAAAATTGCACAAAAATTGACTGGGTAAAGACGAGAATTTGAGCAACTCGTGAGAAAGTGCTTCAACTCGCAAGAAATGGCTTTGGCTCCCGAGAACCATGATAAATGCTGCAAATCGCGATAAAACTGATCCACTCGTAATAAAACGGAGGCACGAGATATACCCCTTGTGCGCGAGTCAGATCACGCGTGACGTTCACGCGCCGGAGTCTCAACTCGTGGGCGCGTAGATCTTGCAAGGCGGGCGATAATTGGGTGGACGGCGAAGTCCGATGACCAGGAGGACGACGGCGGCGGAAATCTTCTTAGCCGTCGGACGCTCGGCGGTGCTGCTAGAAGGAAGATCGCCGCTGGAAGAAGGCGATGCTGGAGTCCGAGATACAAATCGGAGAAGACGCCGAGATGGACGCCGGAGATGGAAACTTGATTCGCTTTGGAAGATGGAAATTTGACCGGATTAGTAAGACGTCGGAGGAAGAACTCGCCGCTTGAAGAACTTTGCCGCTGATGGAAGCTTCGAATCTGGAAGAACTCGCCGGAAAATCGAGGATTGAGAGACGCCGGAGGACGCCAGATGTTGCTGGAATTTTGGCCAGAATTTTTCCAGAATCAGAGCCGGAGAGGTAAGCACTGAACAATAAATTAAAATTTAGGGTTTAGGTTCAGAACTTGCTCTGATACCATGACAGAATGATTTGCCGTAAACAATTGTATTATTGATATCTAAATATATAGAGAGTACAATAGAGGTGTAATAAGGAAAGAACTTTAATCATAATTAATCATAATCTAATCAGGAGTCTGATTTATCCTAACAGCCATCACCAATTTCTGGATGCAGAGATTTCATATCCTTAAATCTGTACTGAAGCTTGAGGAGGCTAAGTTTAAATCCTTCTTTTGGAGTGGAGGAGAAATCAGGAAGACGCCTATAGCTTGGGATAAGGTGTGCTCAGGTAAAAAAGCCGGTGATGTGAATGTGGCTTCTTTGATTGAATAGAATGAAGCTTGTATGATTAAAACCCTATGGAATCTATGAAAAAACTGATAGGATGTGGATAAAATGGATTCATGTGTATTACCTTTGGAATGATGATGCTTTGAATGCTAAAATCCCTGTTGATTGATCTTGGATAGTAAGAAATATAATGCATGGCAAAGATAAGGTGAAGTGTATGAATGAATGGAAGAGGCAGTTGGGGTATAACACGTTTAGTGTGAAAAACATGTGATGGGCTTTAAGGAGTGATCAGAATGAGGTGATATGGATGAAGTTGTTGTATGACAATTATGCCAGACCAAGAGCTAATTTTATTCTGTGGATATGCTGCCACCAAATATTAGCTACCAGAGACAGACTGGAGAAAATTTGAATGGATGTGGAGACTAAATGTTATTTTTGTGATGCAGATGAAAGTTTGCAGCAGTTGTTTTATGAATGTGACAAAATAAATGTCGTATGGAAAGAAGTTTTGAAGTGGTTGCAGCTAAAAAGAGAGAACCAGGTTGCTGGGATGTTGAGATGGAACGGCTACTACGAGTTTAAGGAGGCAAAGGATGAAAGGCTCAATCAACAAAACTGGCGACAACAAAAACGGTTTATAGAATATGGAAATGGAGAAATGAAGAATGCTTTGGAGATTTGGAGATGGAGTAAAGGAAGAAATAGTAATAAGGGAAATACTAGAGCGTATAGTTATGGAAGCTTGGCCGAAAATGAAGTTAATTTGGGATGAAACACAAGTTATTGATTTTCCAAAAATATATACTCTCTGTCTCAGGTTAAATTGCACAATTTTTTACATTCATCAAGAAACTTGTCTAATCGTTGATATGTTTAACTACGTATGATAACGATAAACAAAAAGTTACTTTTCAAAAACTATTTGTTACGACGAATCCAACCATATAACAAATGATAATATTATTGTTTATATATCTATTCAAATATGTGATCAAAATTGGAAAGTGAATAATGACATAAAGTGAAGTGTGCAGTTTAACCTGCTATGGAGGGAGTATGTATATTCAAAAAGAATCAGGGGTGTGATTTTGGTCAAGGAGTGTGTACTTTTTGGAAAGAATTCTGTGGCTGGTTACACGCTGTTCCGGAGGAGGGTTGTTTAGCACAATCAATGTTTATTATATGGCATATATTGATGTCAAGAAATCAAGCTTTCTGGGAGGGGATAAAACAGGATTCGATACAGGTCCGAGAATTGCAACAGGAGAACAAATATAGCATGCTCAACATTTGGGTATTCTGAAAATGGGGCCAAAGCTGGAGGATTTCAATTCTGCACAACCTAAAACTGAGTTTGATGTCTTTGTCGATGAGGATTTTCATAGTGCAGTAAAACCATCAACGGTGGGGTGGAAGATTTTGTAGAACAAACCAAATAGTTGTCACACGCAGGGAGGACATCGGGTATGTGTTCCTAACTTGCTACACCACTTCATGCAGAGGCTTTGGCTATGCTCATAGGTTTGAAGAATTTAATCTGTGTGCCTTAAGTTCGATTGTTTAGGGTTCGTTCAAATTATTTAATGTGGTTTAAACGCAAAGCTTGGAAATTGAGGCCATAGTTTGTAGAATCCAGGAGCTTTTGTTGTCTTTTTGTCAAGTTAATGTACTCAAGGTTAGCCTAGAAATAGTACAGTTTGTTCATGACATAGCAGCTCATGTAAGGTTGTCAAATGGATGTATCATGTAGTTCAGTGTGTGGTTTTAAAAAGAAAGTCGAGTTTAAAAAAAAAAACCTACCACCATTAAGATTATAAAAATCTCCATTTTTCTAACTGATTAAAAGTTTGATTTCTCGTAATGATCAATGTATTACTGCTTAGAATAAATAAAGTACAAAAGGGAAGGTAGTGCTAGTATAACTCTAGTCTAGTCAACAAACTTTATCCATATCTAATCATATGAAATCAAATATTTGACTGATTCTAACCTCCCCCCCCCCACACACACCAAGTGAAGTGTCAGATGTTCAGCAACGCAAAGGTTGGATCTGAAGAGCTCGAAGAGCAGATGAGAGAGCCATTTGGTGAAGATGTCTGCAATTTGAAGAGCAGTAAGAACATGAGCAACACGCAGGTTGCCAAAAGCAACCAACTCTCGAACAAAGTGATAGTTAATGTCGATGTGCTTCGCCCGCTTGTGAGCAACTGGATTCTAAGCCAAGAAGATGGTGTTACTGTTGTCGCATAACAGCAGCGGAGAACTAGAAAATGGGACACAAAGATCACAAAGAGGATGAGTCAGCCAAACAACCTCAAAGGCGGTGTTTGCGAGAGCCCGATACTTAGACTACGTGCTCAAAGGAGATACAGTGCCCTGTTTCTTGGCACTCCAAGAAACAAGTTTTCCACCAAGAAAAACAACATAACTATATGTAGATCAACGGGTCTCGAGACAGCGAGCCCGATCAGCATCAGAATAACCCAGCACCTCAGGAGAACTAGCAAACCAAAAAGTAAGGCTGAAATGCAAAGTACTTCAAACGTAAATCTGAGTGACCACGGAAAAATGATCATCACGAGGGTCCTATAGATACTGACTGACTATGTTTACTGCAATGGCAAAACCATGACGAGTAATCGTTAGGTACTGAAGGGCCCCAACAAGAGAGCGGTAAAGAGTCAAATTCCGAAATGGAGGGCTGGTGAGCCTGGCACAAAAGTTGTGAAGCTGTGAGCCTGGCACAAAAGGAGTAGAGACTGGGGCAGCATCAGACATCCCAACACGACTGAAAAAATCCCTTGCATACTTTGCTTGGCCGAGAAGTAAACCCGATGAAGTGGGTGTAAATTTCAAACCAAGAAAGTAGTGAAGAGTGCCTAAATTCTTGATGGCAAACTCCTAATGTGTCCTATCAATGAAAAGCCGAAGAAGAGTCGAGTCGTTACCTGTAAGAATGATGTCATCGATATAAACTAGTAGGTAAAGTAATGACGAGCTCCGAGATGAACAAAAAGGGAAGTGTCACTCGAATTGTATAGAAACCCGAGCTGAATCAAATTCGTACTGAAACGTTGAAATCAGGCTTGCAGAGCTTGCTTAAGACCATAAATGGCCTTACACAAGCAATTTACACAATCTGGATGAAGGGGGTCCTTGTAACCAACGGGGTGCACCTAATAGACTCGAGTATCGAGGACGCCATGAGGAAGGAGTTCTTGACATCTAGCTGATGAAGAAGCCAAGAGCGCATCGTAGCAATAGCCTAAAAAATATATAATGTGCAGGCTTTGACCATCGGACTGAAAGTTTGATCAAAGTCAAATCCCAAAATCTGCAAAAAAAAAATCCTGTGCAACAAGCCTATCCTTATGAGGCTCAGTAGTGCCATTTGGACGATACTTCAATCTATAAACCCATTTGGAGCCAAAAATGTTAACATCCAATGGGCGTGGCACAAAATCCCAGGTGCACTGTTCACGAAGAGATGTTATCTCATCATCCATAGCAGAAATGCAAGATGGATCCAAAAGAGCAGTGATATAATCTGTGGGCTCAGGCTGAGCACGTAAGGTAACAGTAAGACCTTGACAACTAATATCAGAATAATCTTTGCATTAAATAGCCCCAGTCGCCGATCGAAAAGCCATCTGATGAGAGCGAGGCCGAGGTGGAAAGACCAGAAGAGCAGTCATAGCTGGTGAAGTGGCTAGAAAAAAAGCCAGTGAGGTGGCCAGCGAACTGGGTGGGTGGATCGACAAACCAGTTGAGTTAGTTGATGGCGAGATAGGCGGAGTAGAATTCATCGAAGCGGCCACTGAATTGTTTGAATCCATATAGCTGGTAGAACATTGTGCGTATTCAGTGAGGACGATAGCATCGATGAGCTAGGAGGGCTGGAAACCAAAGTGAGAAGTCGAGCAAGAGAAGATGCCATCGTGAAAGAAGGAATATCAGCTAAGGCATCAACTGGATCAAAAAAGTAGAGAGATCCAAAGATAATGGAGATACTGAAATAGAACCATCAGTATAAGGTAAGGCAGTGTTGTCAAACCGAGTATGTCTAGTGATATATATCTTTCCAGATGTAGGATCCAAACATCGATATCCCTTGTACTGGGTGTTGTACCCAAGAAATACATGGGGAAAACTGCATGGAGCGAGTTTGTGAGCTGCATATAGATGAAGATAAGGGGACCAGGAGTATACGAGCAAGAAATTTGATGGTGAATGCCCTTTGTCTAAAAGTTATTGCATAAGAGATCATTTGCTAACTCACGGTCCCCTGTCACTCTGAAATACCTTAATGGTGGAAGAGAACTAGTTCTCCTCAAAAGGCTCAAACTTGAGATAAACATCCCAATAATCGGATTTGTGGCACAGTGGGTAAAACCACATGAGTCGGGAATGATCATCCAGGAAAATAGCATAGTAGGAGAAACCATCAGCATATAAAATAGGAGAAAGCCCCCATAAGTCACAATGAACTAGATCAAGTACCCATTAGCATGTTTATCATTTGTATAAAAAGATAAATGCTTCCATATATCCTTTTCACATGCATCACAAGGGTAGGTTTTGACAAAACCAATGACACAGATAAAGATCTAGAAGATGGCAAGCCAGAGATACCTGAATACGAAACACGACATAGTCTAGCATGCCAGATTTCAAAAGACGTGGACAACTTATTTGATTCCAAGGTAGACAACATAAAAATATGCACCATAGTCTAAAACATAAAAGGCCATTTTCACTATGACCATGACCTAAAGTTTCACTAGTGATTTTATGCCGAATAAGAAATGAGCGATCATCAAAGCAGACAACAACATTTGAATCCCGAGCTAATTTTCTAAGTGAAAGAAATATATTAATGATATCAGGCACAATAAGCACATTATAAAGAGACATGGATTTAGAAATCCGAGAAACACCACATGAGTAATAGGGAGTGACCCGTCTCCGCTTGGGGTCGTTAATTGTAGCACCCAAGCAAAGGCTTGTGATCAAACAAAATGAACAATGATCAAATTTATATTTATATTTTTCTCCCAAACTGACTACTAAGCTACCTATATGGTAGTTAGTGGCAAGATCGGGTTTGTCCACGGAGATTTTAGGTGTCTGATAGCTAACTACACACAACCTCCGTATATGTTAAGAATAGCTAAATATTGCAAAATAGGGTTTTGAGGTTTTTTCAATTAACAATTACGAGCATAAGAGATCACATGAGATTAAACTATATAAAAAAGCACTTGGGTAATATTTGAGTAACATGATTGGTGAAATATTTCGATCCTCGATTCCATCAAATACAAGACGTCAAAGCCTATTCTAGTGTTCATAACACGTGGTGTGGTTGATGGTCAACACTTCCCCATACCTGTCACGTAGGGTGCTCTTGTAATCTTCCATCGGCACCGCCTTCGTAATTAGGAGAGTGCAACAATGGCCTTGCCGCTATGCAGATTTTGTTTCTCCCCCATACACTTACATCCCGGAAAGTACACCATGAATGATCTATTCCTAGGCCTACAGTGGTAAGGAGAATAGAAACCTTATCGATGGCTCTAGGGTTGCTAAACCCTAGTTTGGTACCAAATGTTATCTCTACCCGTAACTCTTCGAGCCAGCTCGCCAGCTAAGACTAGTGTGTTGTCATCATAATGGTAATTCTCGGAAAAGACCTATGTGCACACACCCACATGGACCTCTAGGCTTCTCTTCCCCAGGAGGTATCAATATGTGCACCAACATGAATGTAGACTACGGTGTGTGCCAATCTTAGCGTATCACTCAAGCAATTCATAAGCAATTCAAGAACAAGCCAACATAATATCATAAACACATAGAAATTGGTAGATCTAAGGAATATCACAAAACATAAACCAAATAATAAATACAAATATGATCCCCAAGCAAATAAACTACTCCCTAAGAATTGAACCTAATTATTCCATTGGATTCAATGCTATGGGCAAATGAAAAATAAAGAGAAGAAAAGAAAAGATTCTAGAGAGAAAGAAGAGCCCATCTCTCTCTACCCTGTTGTTGAAGTCTAAAATGAGCATTAACTTCAACCCTAGTAGACATAGATCCATATAAATAGTAGCAGGGAATTGGGCCTTGAAATAGGCCAAAAATAGGCCTAAAAACCCTAGTAGTCGCAATAGACACGGCCACTGGAAATTGGCATGGTCTGTGCCAGCTGGGTGCCCTTCGTGCTGAAGTGGACTGCTCGATCTGGCATGGACCATTGCCTCGTGCTAGGAAGGTGTGTTCTCTCTGGCATGGGTCGTACCTCTCATGATGTCATGGGTTATGTCACTTGGCAAGGACCGCCGGCTGAACCTCCGTGTTGATGCTTCTGATTGCACGTCCTGTGTCTTTTAGCATGGGCAGCCGACTAGAGTTAGTAAAACAGCACGGGTTGTTTCATCATTCATGAACCAACATGAATGTAGACTATGGTTTGATCCAATCTTAGTGTATCATTCATGCAATTCATAAGCTATTCAAGAGCAGGCCAACATAATATCATAAACACATAGAATTAGGTAGATCTGAGGAATATCACAAAACATAAACCAAATCATGAATACAAATATGATCCCCAAGAAAAATAAACTACTCCCAAAGAATTGAACCCAATTATTCCATTGGATTCAATACCTTTGGGAAAATGAAAAATAAAGAGAAGAAAATAAAGGATTCTAAAGAGAAAAAAAGCTCCTTTCTCTCTCTACCCTACTCTTGAAGTCTAAAATAAGCATTAACTTCAACCCTAGTAGACATAGGTTCATTTATATAGTAGCAGGGAAATGGGCCTTGAAATAGGATCCAAAATAGGCCTAAAAACCCTAGCCAAAATGAACACGGCCAATGGAAACTTCGTCTACCTGGGTGCCCTTCGTGTTGACGTGGGCTGCTCTGTCTAACATGGGTCGTTGCCTCGTGTTGGCGCGGAGTGCCGTGTATAGCATGGGTCGTACCTCTCATGCTGGCGCAGGCCGTATCACTTGGCAAGAACCGCCAAATGAACTTCCGTGTTGATGCTTTTTATTGCACGTCTCGTGTTAGCATGGGCCATCGGCTGAAGCCCTGTTTCGCTCAATAAAATAGCACGGGCCATGTCATCCTTCACACCCCCATGGTCTTCACATTTAGGACTTGAAACAGTGCGGACTGTGTGAAATGGCATGGTCCGTGACCACACTTAGCCAATTTTGGAGTGAAACGGAGCAAAAGGGACACAGGCTGCATGAGTGGGCACTATCTATGCTAGGGGCTGTGGAACGGTTCGTGTTCTTGGCATGGTCCGTGCTAAGCACCCCTTGCATGATCCGTGCTAGCTTTGGTTCGTGCTGACGTGGCTAGCCTCATGCTGGTGTGTGTTGGTTCGTGTCGGTTGGTAGGTCGGTCGACTGATTCGGCCTGTTGGTGCATTCCTCCCTTTTTTTTATCTCTTTGAACTTTAATTCTACCTTTCCCGACCCAATTCCATCTACTACCACACTTTAAGTCTGTGGCATTTTTTTACGAAGCATTTAACATCTCTTTTATTATCTTTTTTTTGGAAGATTTCTAGATTTAGGTAGGTTTACATCATAAGTGGTTTAGATGACCATTTTAAGTTTTCATATCTAAATCCTTCATTTTATAACCTATTTTAATCTAATGGAATTTTGATCCTTACGATCACCTAGATTCCTTTTTGTGAGATTCATTTATAGATTACTCATAAGCACTTCAGAGTGGTTTAGTGAAGGTCATTCGCAAGGATGGTAGAATATGTAAGGCCACTCACAAAGTGGTAGAAGATAAAGTGAAGAAGGAGAGCAAAGTAGAGGGCGAAGAATGATTTATGCTTTGATGCTAATTTCTGATAATAATTATCTAATAATAACCAGAATCCAAGAGTGGTACCATTGGATTCGTCTTCTCATGTACAATAAAAATGACTACAAGAACACCCAAAATAGATCAACGGTTCACCCGGAGGAAGCAAAACAAAATTGGACTTTTTTGTGTCGCGGCTCGCAAAAAGTGGACCTGAGAGCTCACAATTCTCACAAAATTCTTGATTTAGTCGTGACTTGCGAATGAGGCATCACAACTCGCAAAAATTGTCCTGGGACTTTCTTTTTACTCCCCTTTTTCTTGTACTATAAATAGCACTTCATCCACTCATTCCTTATCCCTCTAAACCCAACTTGGGGGCTCCAAAACCCTAGTTTTTCATCCTTTTCTTAAATTTCTTCTTCTTTCTTTGTAGATTTTTTGTCTATGTTATGGGTTCTGATTATCTAGGCTAGTTTTGTACTTGGGAGCAATTGATTGAAGCTTCCACACCTATGTAGTAAGAATCTCCATTTCACTGTTTCTTGAAGCTTTTATTATTTAGCATTCATGTGTATTTAATGTTGTGTTTTATTTCATTTATACCATGGGTTGTTTGAAAATATGAAATGTTTGTGCGATTGAAGTGTTAGGGTGTTAGGAAAGTTGCAAATTTCATAGCTCATTTGACATGAAAATCCAAGAACGTGGAATTAGAACTTCTTGTGTATAATGTGAAGTGAATCTTTCTAGATGAGTATGTTGATGTGGATTGTTCTCATATTTGTCCTACAGAAGCAATAAAAGGTTGAATCTTGGATGTTGATTTTTCTAGGTTTTATCTAACAAATGAATCTTGAATGTTGATTATTCTAGGTTTAACCTCATGAATGCTTTGTTTGGTTAAATGGCTATGCGCTTGGCCGAATGCTTGTTGTTATCAAATCTATGGTCTTTCATGTATAATGCAATTTATGAAATATCTTTATGGTTGTTGAACGTGGAAAGTGATTATCAATGAGGTTTGCAAATGTTCGTTGAACGTCTTTGTAAATTACTCCTGAGAAGAAAAAATGTCTATTTAAATGGAAGTGATAGCATTCCCCATAGGTAATGAATGTGATGGAAGGAGTGAATGGTTCAATGATCTATATGAGGTTTTGAAGTGAATATCAATTGCCCCCATGACTTTGTGTTTTTAGCTTTTTTTCTTAGTTGTTGCATGATTAGTATAGTTACTTGACTTTGCTAGTTAGCTTGTCTTTCAAATCGAAACTTAGGACAAAACCAACCAAAATCCCTCATATATAGCCTAATATCAACCTTATATGTTTAAACCCTTAGAAAAATCCATCTTCTTTGTGGACGACCCCAATTTGCCACTATCTACTTAGTTGTAGTTAACAAGCATTTAGCTTATAAGTATTAACATTGAGAGGTACGGCGACGACCGCCCACTTCTACAAAATGATGTCGAAATATCCAAGAGCAACCTACTAATGAGATCATAAATGAAGACATAGGTGCCCGTGAATACAAAGTGTCCATTAGCTTCAATTAAGTCTACGAAACTCAGGATTTAGACAAGAAAACCAACAATGGTCATCCAAACCCTTTGTCGTGTAAACCTAACTAAAAATAGAAATTAAACAATTAAAATATGATAAGTATTGTGTCGAATGCATTGGTTAACGCATGCACTATGGTTCACATCAGGGAGTTCGGAACCATTACTAATATAGACGCAGCCAGAACAATCATAAGGTATCGCACGATCACAGCAGTGGGGGACGATGTCATGTGTTTTGTGGTGCCAGAGTGTACCATCCGCTTGGAGCCATCATGTTGTTGATGATGAGAAAGTCCAGTAAAACTCGAAATATAACACCTTCAAGATCCAAAGAGAGCCATATCAGAGATGGCAACTAAGAAATCAGCAAGGCACAAAATTTTTCCAAAAGAAAATGGCAAGCACGTGCACAGACGCACAGAGAGAAGCTAACACATATATAAATCACACATGCGTGTGGAGACGCGCTAAGGGATGATGTGTGTGTGGGCTGACGCGCCAGGAGCTGGGATGCACGCGTACAGTCTGAAGCACGTGGGTTACACGCGCAAAATTTAGTTTTTGAACACTAGAGTGCTGGAGATTCGACACTAAGAACTATTACCGATGAAAAGAAATACGCTAAAGACAACCAATTTGGAGAGAAAACACTGTCACTATTGAAGACTGAAGATCGGCCCTTGTGGAACCCGTCGCAAAACAACGAAAGAAAAATGCCAAAGAAGGAACAAAGTTGAGATCAGCGGAGAATTGAAAACCGCCTGTGGATCTCAGAACCTTCTAAGAATCATGAACGAGGCCAGAGACTTGGTGCTGAACGTGGGACTATTGGAGACCGCACCTGCCGAAGTTGAAGCTGAAACCGCCGGAGAGAGCCAGAAATGAGCTGACTTGAGAGAGGGACGCCGTTGTTATTAGCCTTCACCAGATAATTGGACCGGAGACAAAGAAGAAAGAAATGAAGCTTTCCAAAAGTTTGTCGGAGATGACGAGATCGGCGCGGGAAGTTCGTCGGATTTTTCCGGGAAATATAAACAGAAAGAAAAAGAAGAAAGAGAGGGGGAATATTTTTGGACCAAGATCAGACTTGCTCTGATACCATGATGGAATGATTTATCATAATGATCAATGTATTACTGTTAAGAATAAATAAAGTACAAAAGGAAAGGTCATGCTAGTATAACTCTAGCCCAGTTAACAAACTCTATCCATATCTAATCATATCTAATCTCACAAATTTGACTGATTCTAACACTAATACACTTGTACTTGAAACTGGTGTATGAGATAGGCGCTAAATATCTTCAGATTCCAACCAAAAGACATAAATTTTTAAAAAAAAAAGTGTAGAGCATTAATAAACACATTTAGTTCACAAGTAATCAATCATCATGCCAGCCTCAAGTCAGATTATAACCCAGAAACATTTTTACCTTTCTCGACGTAGATGGTCTAATTTGTAGATATATCCTCTACCTATCATTTTCTCCAAAACTCCTTCAATTCATTGCTTTTAAATTTTTTGCTAAGTGTAATCAACCTTTCCCATGAGATTTCTTTGACAAGCTCATCTGAATCGCTGATATTGATCAAAATCTCCGGAAGTTGTTTGTCGGTGACACAATTGTGGTGAGAGACAATGAAAGAAAAAATGGTGAGTTGGTGGACTGGGCAAGTGCCTATTGATGGGAGGCAGAGAAAAAAGACAATGAGGTGAAAGAAAAGAAGAGGAAGAGACGTGAATTTTGGGGGGGGGGGGGGGGAGAAGAGAATTGCGTGCTTATTTCAATCACTATTATTTTTCACTCAATAATTTCACTGAAAGTATCATTACTAAATTTAAATTTTGTTAATTCAATGATTGACACATCGTATCGAAATTATAAGTGTGAGGATACAATGAAGATGAAAATACAAAAAAGACCATATGTTAATTTACTTTCTTTGTATCATAATGAACTTCCAACTAAAACATGTCAAGAATAAAAATGAAATCTCAAAACTGACTCTTGAATTGAAAATGTTCTTACTTCTGCCTTTTTCTGTTTTTCTTCTTGAAACTAGTTCTACAAGTGTTTCAGAAAATCCCTATTCCTCTGAAATTTTTGCATAAACATAAACTTCAATTGGTTTATGTTTCCACTATATAATACCAAACAATTAGAAAAACACGGTAAAGATTCGTATGATTCTAGTGAAAAATATGTCGGACTTACATATACATAAAAACTTATTGTTGGGTGTGTGTTCAGCCAAGTCCACGTTGGAAGTTGTGAGAACAATTAATAACTATATAAGTGATTGTTCCGCCACATTAGTATGAGGCGTTTTGGGGTTGGACCCAATATCAAAATCGTGCGAACTTGTCCAAAGTGGATTATACCATACTAATGTTGGTTGAGGTGAGCTATGTTGTTTCAACAAGTGGTATCAGAGTCATGCCCTTGTGTCAAAATTCTATCTGATTTAAGTGGTTGTTGGGTAAAAATTCTACCTTTTGGGGTTGGATCCAATATCGAAACCGAGCGGGTTTGGCCCAAATCGCACAATTTTATACTCCCTCTGTCCCAGTTCAAATTTCACACTTTACTATTGATACTATTCTCTATCAAAATTTAACCACATATTTAAATAGATATAAAAGCAAGAGACAAAGTCATGTATAAGACCATCTCACAGCAAGACCATGGATTAAATTGCAAAGAATTCTGGATGGGGTTTCAAATTGAATTTTCAAAAATTCTGGGCTGGATGTGAAATTTTGATAATTTACATTTAAGTCTGGTATAAATATAAATAATTTCATCTTCCTTTCTAACATTTTCCTCACAAAAACATTCGTCTTTTGCAACTACTCTCTCATTTTCTTCGAGCTAGAAACTCAACCACACACAACTGCTCATTTCCTTCCATTTAACTGCATTCATCTCCATTTTCTTCCTCATTTCTTACGTGCAGTGGTTCACAGAGAACACTTGGAATTTTGGCTCCATTTTTTGGTTACCTTTGTGATTTCGCTTTGTTTTCCGGCAATCCAACACAATACGACCTTAGTTTTGTGTTTATCTTCGATAGTAATGTCTTCGCTCTAATTTTTTATTTGTCTTTTATTGTTTTTTCAATTTTGTTTAATTGATTTGGTGTATGTAATTTTTCTATAGTTCGTGCAGGTTTTACCGAGTATTATTGTGTTTATTTTGTGGGTTTTTTTTATTATGTAGTTGAATCGCAGTTCATTGTGTTTTATGGTTTATGGTTTATGTTATTCACTGATTTGGGGATTGCTGTGTTTTTGTGTGTGGTGGATAGTTCTTAGGGATTTAGTGTTTCAATGGTTTTGTATGATGTTATTTGAGCATAATAGTTTGGATTTTTTTGTTGATTTTGTTTTTGTTTTGATTGTGTGTGATATCTTACGATTTTGTTCTGATTTGTGCTCTCTTTTTTTGTTGTTATTTCTTAGATGTCTAGGAAGATTTGCCCATCGATGCTACAATCAAGAAGGAAGGAGGATTTGCAAGTTTTATTTTGTTCCATCTGTTATGTTTAGATTCTATTGTTGATGATTCTAGTTTTGTTTGTGATGTTTCATGTTTAAGATTTAAGTATTTTTATCTGTGTTGGTGTGATGTTTTAGTTTCAGTGTTTGATGCTTGTGGTTTTTTCATGTTTAAGTATGCAACTAGTGTTCAATTTTGTTGTTTTACCATTTTAGTATGTGTTGGTGTTTTGAAATTTTGAGCTTGATATTTTAAATATTGTATGTGATGTTCCTTAATGTAGTTTTCAGTGATGTTATGTGGGCTAGTGTGATATTTTACTTTCAGAGATGGATGTTTTTAGTACTTTATGTGATGTTTCATGTTCAGTTAACAATGAATTTTTTGTTGTTGCCTTTTCCTAATTCCTGTTTTTGTTTGTAGCTTGTTGGTCAAGCTTTCTACAGGTTCAAGAGGAACATTGACATTGTCACCAGGGCCTTGATGTCTGATTTGGACAAAGGTGTTATAGATGATTTTGAAGCGATTCAGCCTATACCTTCAATGAGTTTACATGAATATTTTTCCAAGTCAGAGCTCTACGATGCCATTGATGAGATAATAAAAACAATGATATAAGGAATCATGCTCCTAAAGGCGTTCCCTTGAGCAGAGGATCGGAGCTGACCTTTGATCTTAACATTGATGGAGTAGAAGAGTCATCCTTTTCAAAACCAACAGGAAAAAACAATACTGTGAAAATGCTAGCGGCGAAGGGAAATAAGTCAGGGAAAATAGAATTTGATATTTTGGGATGTATTGTTTGACATTGATGTTTCAATTATGATGGTTGATTTGTTAGTGCTGGGGCACTAGATTGTTATTGATGTTTTGGGGTTGATTTGTATTTTTCAATTTTATGTTAGGGATTTGTTAGGCCTTCGATTATGAATGATGTGTAATGGTTTGATAGTCATAGTGATTAACATTTTCACAGGCTGATGCAAAAATTAAAATTAAAGGTTGCCACTTTTATATTCTAACTTTATATGTTTTTTTGTTGTTCCAATGATGATTCTTTGAATTCATTTGATTTTGAGTCATTAGTGTTTGATGTTTTATGTATTGCATAAAAAATTACTAAAATTACTTGTTACCATTCAGCGCGGTCGGAAAGGCGACCTCCAGCCGAACACTGACATCCAGCACTACCACCCAAACGCCGACCTCCACCACTACCAATCTAATGCTGCCTTTTCACTAGCAACCTTCAAACATGGTGCTCCTCCACCGGAAGTCGAGGCAGCAATGCCACCGAAGCCACCGAGCACCTCTACGAAAGTCCAGTTTCTACCAGCTCAGATATATTCTTTAGTGAACCGAAGGAGCCACCTAAAGGGGGTGGGATGGAAGGTGGTTGTGGGGTTGGTTGGAGGGGGTGGGGTGGGGTGGTGGCGGGGTGTCTGAGGAGAGGGCGGTGGCGGTGGCGATGGTAGAGGAAAGGTTTGAGGAAATATTTCTCATTTTCTAGGGTCAAATTGGGATATTTGATTGATGCTTACAGAAGGTGGTAGAGTGAGTGCCGAAGATTCCAGAGGAGAAAATATCGACAGAGACTAGGGCTAAAGCATAGGCTTAGGCTCGATGGGGTTTGGGGTTTGTTCACCCATATAAGGAGGTGTTTAAGGAGTTTTCCTGTGTATTAAGGCATGGATGTTTCGACGCAACAGTGGCGGTGGTGGTGGAGGGGTTGGTGTGCCGAAGGAGGAAGCGTCGATAAGGCAGGCTGGGTAGGGGTGGTCGGGTGGTGGTCGGGTGGTGCCAAGCTGGCGGTGGTGGTATGAGGGTAAAATTGTCCTACCATTTTTTGTTTTAGCCAAAAGTTAGTTTAGTCATTTTATGTGTGGTCAACGCCAAAAATAGTGTCTTGGAGTTATATTAGCCCTTTCATCAACTAGTTAGGATTATTTTTGCACTAAAATTTATATGAGGGTTATACTGGCATTTACTCAAGTAAGTAGGGCTATATTGGTATATAACCCAAAAACATAGCATCAGTAGATAGAAGTGGAATGTGAAAGAAATTAATTCAAATAAAACAATAATGGAATGTGTAAGTGTAGTGGAGCGTATGAATATCCTATTTAAATCAACAATCTCATCAGTAATTTTGTAAAACATCAAAAAAAATCATCATAGCGTAACATTGTAACTTCACAGTGTGACTAAATTAATGATCAACTCCCAAGAAACTAGGTTTAGATCAACTGAACATTTGGTGTCTTGGAACCAAATTCCTTTCTCACTGGCTTCTTCATTTTAAACTTACCATTCATTGTTGCATTTCTTCCTTTGGTGTTTGTTTTTAGCGGATCGGGGACTTCGGGAGTTGTCTTTGTTGATGATTCTTATCTTTCTCAACCAATTGTCTTTGTCTTTGTTGATGATTCTAATTAATTTGGTTGATAACTTTTGTGTTGACTTCCGTACCGCAAATCCAATTGATGTTGCATGTATGTGGTATAATGTTTCAAAATCTTCCTATGTAGTTGCATGTATTCCTTGAAGGGATTCAGTTTGATCTATCTCCAACATGTTTGGTAAACCTGTATCTGAAACCAAAAATAGACATAATGAAATCTGAGCATGCTAATACTTAGGCATTCAACATCATGCCATAAACTTGTAACGTCCAACAATATAGAAGTAACATTTGTGTAATGTATAGGCTGATCAACTATTCTTTTTTGCAACACCACATGATCAGTGAATTTCCAGCATAATGTTGTATGGTTATACATCATATCATAAATTTGTAACATCAAACAAGACAGAAGTAAGATCACATCATGTTTGCAGCATAATTTAATCCTGATCATGCTCAGTCATTTTTTACCATCATGCTATATAGTTAAACCATCATGCTAATTTTCATGAACATCATTTGCTATAAACTAGATCTTCAACTGCAAACATTTATTTTCATAATGTGCAAGAGGCTCAACTACACTGTAAAAAATTCAAAAGAATTGCTCATAACGTGAATTCCAACATGTGAAAGCTTACACGTTTTAAATGAAACTTTCTGCAAATTTTCTACAAATCGGAAAACGTCCGTACAAATCAGGCTTTTCAGACACAGTTTAAATCAGAAAATTGAAAGATCGGAATCAATTACAAAAAGATCAGCAACCTACCTTGTGAAACATGTACCATCTGTTCATCATTGACATTTGATTCAATTTGTTGTGTTTTGACTTTGTTGTTGCATCGTCTGTATGATTGCTAATTGATTTTCGATCTAGAAATCACCTTCTTCAGTCATGATCATAGTTTTGAATCTGCAATTTTCAAAATTGGTTTGATTCACAAATTTGGGATGATTAATGTTAAATTTATACCTAATTATAGTTGTAGTTACTTGATTGATACTTTGTAGATCCTGATCAACGCATTTTTCTTCAAATTTGACGCGGTTGATTGCTGATAATGAACAGCATTTTGAGGCTTTGGTGTTTTTGAAAGATTTTGATTGAGAGAGTGATGTTTGTTCGTTTGTGGTTGAAGAGGTTTTTTGAAGGCGTATTTTGGGTTAGGGGTTTAGAGTCCCGCCTTCAGGCTAAGAAGGTTTTTTTTGTCAAATTTTGCATAGTTGTCATTTTGTCCCTGATTGTTTTTTTGCAGCTTACACTTAAAAGCCCATTTTAATTTCAGATTTGCCCCCAAATTTGATTCGTCATTTTCCTATTTTCCTTCTAATCCTTAGTCTCACCATAAGATGGCCGCGCTCTCGCAAGAGAGCAATATTATCATATGTAATATCGTTATATTCATCATTAAAAAAAATTAATTATCAACTTCTGGCATACCTTATTTGCATAGTTACACGGTTAAACATGTTTCTTGATAATCGTAGAAAAAATTCTACTCCCTGGTTCTTTTATTATGGCCCTAACTTTAGGGCACAAACTTTTTTTAAAAAAAACAAATGAATGGTAGAGATTGTATTGAAAGTATAAAAAGTAAAATGTATGAATAAAAACAATCTAGAATTTACTAAAAGGTGAAGGAGCAAATATAAAAAAATCATCCAAAAAAAGAAAAATAAGTCATTATTAGTGAATCGGAGGGAGTATGAAATTTAAACTAAGACCGAGGAAGTACTAATGTTGGTCCCAACGCTTACAATGGACGTTATCTTTACGCCAAGCATAATAGATTATTAAACAATTCTACTTCATGCTTATTTTTTCGCCTCAACATAATAAAATGCAACATTGCAGCCAGCTGAGAGAAATGACAGCTGTGTCTGCAACAAATTTGCTTAATCTGATGTATAAATTACTGGGATAAACTAAGCAGCAAGAATAAAGTACACAATATGACTAACTTTTGACTGCGGAAGAGAAAATTGGGCATTCATCTATCCACTTTACAGCTTCAATGTTTTACGCTAACAAAACATAAACCTACTTCAGCTTGAGCTTGCAGCTCTTCCAAAACTTTCACAAGTTGGTCACGGGAAAATGCAGTCTGAGTCTTCTCACCAAGAATTCTGCGTACACTACATCATCAATGTAGAGAAAGTATCAAATACCTGGATCTATGACAGCATTCATCAAGAGTGGTCACAATTTTATACGGAAGAACGTAATGAGTGATCATAGCAACAATAATTTACTCAAAAGCCTATGCAGTTAAACAAGTACACTAAGAATACTATTACCTGTGAGCAATTGCCATGTCTCCATGTCCTGTGCAGACAATGAACATGCTATTGCAAGGTAGACTGGAATGGAGATCTCTGATTCTGCCATTCATGCAACTAAGAATACTAGTCAGTTCAGGTGTCAGACTGTACTTGATGCTTTTCTTTCCGTTAGACATATCTTTGCATGTGAGTAAAGATATCATCTCTGCAAGCTTCGGATTTAGTTTTTCTGCATCATTAGCTTGCTTCTTGAAATAACAGTTCAATTCAGCAAACTGTGCCCAGATAAAATGCACTTTGTCATTTTTTGCCTGTCAAGATGAAGGATATTCAGCAGTGGTCTACTATACATATACATATATATATATACACATGTACGTGCACACGTGCACGCGTGCACACGTACACACGTGTACACATGTACGTATACATTTCTTACAAAGCTGCCAAAGGAGTAAGGATCACCTCTTTCATGGCTTTCGAAAGAGCTTGGTCATCTGTAGTCACTGGAATCGAACAGGATAAGTCAGATGCGTATCTCCTTACAATAGAGACATCATCAATTATAGAGGAAGTTTTGCCAGAGTCACTCAATAATGTGAGGAGTTTTGTTCGTATAAACGATGATGATGGTGCACCAAATTCAATACCTAGTTAAGAAAGTAGAATGAGCCTTACCAAATAAATATGAAGGGAAAAGGAACAAAAATTGGGGAATTATCAAAACCAAAAACAAATAACCAAAACAGAAATTTTCTTCCATAGGCATGGACAGCTACCAAACATTTATCCAGCATATCAGTTCCCTGTATACAACACATCACATCGTTTTCTACTGGAAACATCCACATGCCTGACAAAACAATCTGCTAACTTCCAATCTAACGCAACCCTCTTCTGTGATTAGAAAATCCAGAGTTGGGATTGGCTATTGATATGTACAGATTTTTCATCAGGATGAACAATACCATAGAATATGTTTGCTGACACACACTGATTTATATAAGCCAATTTGATTACGGGCAGTTGTGTCAACGTAGTATGCTTTTAGAAATTGACTCAGCAAAGTGCTTCTGTCCACAAATAGCTGAAAAGGGTAGAACCATTCTCTTGATACTGATAACATGCAAGTAATTCTAGGGTGTTCATAGGACAACTATTTTCAGCATACTGATAAAGCTACAGTTAACTATAAGAAGAGAGAGAATCAATGTGCAAATGAGAGTAGAAGGCATCAAATGGCAATTGGCATTGTGCTGACAGTGAAAGAAAAGGACAGAAGCTATATGCTTCATATGCTGAAGTAAAACACATTGGAAGAGATTAAACAATCCCCCAATTATCATGGACCAAAAGTAAGAAATCGGTCGAAATTGATTTTATACATCATCTTTGGAAGTTCAAATAATGTTAGCAATTTTCAATTGAAAAAGAGATGATATAAAGAACTTAATGAATACAAGCATGCAATCAAAGATAAATAAAAATTCATGTGTGGCATATACATAGATATGGCACAAACTGATTATTAATACACCAATTAATGCAAAAAATAAGCTCAGTATATAAGTATTTACAAGTATAGGGAGAGTATGCAAGAAAAAGTATAGAGTTGGATTGTTGCGCCCTAAAATTGCATGGGAAGTAACACATGTAATAAGATGAGAGAGCCTGTAAAAATGAGTACTGTCTAGAACGACTCATAAGCACCAGAAGGTTGCCAAAGCTTTTAGAGCTGAAATTTAATTAATTTACCATGTCTAATTTTCAATAATGCCAATTCCATAGCTGCTCTTGCATCCTCGACGCTGTCATGTCCATTTTCTGAATCCTGAATTTCTCTGCCAAGGAATCTCCGGGTCAGAACTCGTAAAGCTGTTTTATAAGATCCACCGCGTGGATGTTTGTACAATACTGCAGTGTCAATCACACAATTATGCACTATTTTGAGTGAAAATAAATCATTCTCCAAAGAATGTCCCACGAGAACAGTCTCCTTATAAACCAGCTTTAAAAAGTATTCCTGAAAAAATTAAGATTACAAAAAAGACACCCAAGCAAAAAGTTAAGTTCTAATACACAGCTGAATATGGACAGGAAACATTATGAGTACGACTACATCAACCTGAATATCCTTCAAGGTTGTGGTCACTCCACTTAACATCTCACATGTGATTCCACTATACCTACAAAATCCAAACTCACAAAACTTATGTAGCAGAATTTTTTGCCAAACTTACTGAGGATACCCATTTCAAATCAAAATTGCATGAAACCATTCACAGAAATACAGGCAGAATATATCATAGCTGTACCACTGAAGTGCACAAGCACTCCTTAAGTACAGACAGTAATAAATCTAAAAGCTTTCTATTTGATGCATATTAGTGCACCAAGGTTCATTTCAGATGTCATACAATCTTTCTTCTCACTTTCAAATATCAGTGAGGGAATAGAGAAAGTCCAACATCAGCTGGTTGTGAAAAATCGTTCCATTTTACAAGAGCTAACCTGGGCAAGTGTGAAAGGGGAAAAGGCCACTCAATGGGATCCCAGACAACTGCACTAGTTACCAATTAGTTTTTGAGATGGAACCTCTAAAGAATTCTAAATGTATCAGAGATACATCATTATGTCGAGAGCTCATAGTACTCATGAGAGGGGTATGTTCAGAAGTTCTTTAGGTGGGGGGGAGGTGAAAGTGGCTTTGGGGGATATTATAAAAAGTCTCATGTCAGCAAGGTGTGGAAATAGCACAAGTGTGGGAAGCTTTTAAGAAGAAAAAGAGAGAAAAAAGGAGAGACAAATTGGCTGGTAAGGGGAAGCTGTAGGATTCTGGCCAACTCTATTCCTCACGAATTAATTTGAGATGGATCCCCTTCAGGATTCTAATTAAGATCAATAAAACCATCCAATTGTATACCCAAATCTCAAAAATTGAAAGCCCAGCAGATACTGTTCGAAGCATGAAAAAATCACTAGCCCCTGAATCTATGGTAATTGGGTCTCCAAGGCAGACTAGTACAGGATACTACTATATTTAGGTGTCGATATATATGCAAAAACCAAAGGATTACAATTAGTGGCTGGAGTCTGGCTGTTAAAAGTGCCACCCCACAAAATCATTTGTACTGCCTCCAGTTTTTTAATATTGGCACACTTTCCATTTTTGTTTGGTCTTTCAATATTGAAACCTTCCTTTTTTTTGGCAAAATTAAGATTATTTTCTTCCACTCAATTTACTTTTTACTCTCCCAATACAATCTCCTCCACTCATTTTACTTTTTGAAAAAAAATTGTGCCATCTAGTATGGTGCCAATATTTAGAGACCAGAGGGAGTACGTGATTCCTTCTGAATCTCCCTTTTCAAGTCCAGGCATACATATCAATGTTCTACTAGAGCCATCAAAAAGACCCAACTTCAGCTATTCTCTTTCCGTTTTCAATCCCCTACATTTTGAAACATGAACACCAAAGCAACAGTAGCTCACTTCTGGTATCATATTCTAGATTAAAAAAAAGAATTTCTAATGGAAGGGTGAGAAAACATAATGATCATTGGCTCCGGACTACAATCATACATCAAAGTCAAAGGACCAAACCAAGGAAACAAATTAATTTCAATTACTAGCCATATATTGAACTAATAATACCTTTTACTTTCATTAATAAACATAAAACAAAAGTAACAGAAGTCGATCAGCCTCAGCTCACACAATCACTACATAATAATAAATATATAGAATTCAATGGCAATCCGGACAAGTACTGCAACAATGACAGAATGAAATTATAGAAGTGGAAAACTGAACAGTGGGCAAAGAGACCTGATAACTTTTGATTATTAAAGAAACAAAAGGGAACTTGCAGAAAATCATCATAAGTCTGGGAAGGCTATCTTAAACTATAAAGTTAAGAAATAGAGAACAGAGGTGATATAGCCTGTTGTAAGAGGGTTTATGTCAAAAGTCATCTGGCAACCGAGAGCCATAACAAATTACCTAGTGTTATAATCAACAATAGCATTTGATGGTTTGACCAATTTATCCAACACAACCTGCAAAATGTTGTAAGGATCAGTCAAACAACATAAACAATTATGCATTCACAGAGCATTGGAGAATTTAGTCATTGAAAATGATAAATTCATGGCAGTAAACCGTCACTCCACAAACCCCTAAAGCATGCGCTCTGCCATTGCATGCATCACTTATTTGTGTAAGTATGACCTCGCTAGATTTAAAAAAAGTAAACAGAATGATAAATGAAACGTGTAATGTTGTCTAACGGAAGCTAATTCAAAAGTGCCTCCACCACTACATCAATTCATGGTTCATACTTATGTCTTGCATATCCAGTGTCTTTTTTAAACTCCAAATGGACTGGCCAGTTAACCTAACACTGGTCACATGTCTCACCAACAATTAGTAAAGACCAGGATTGAATCAGAAATATCTGGATCACCCTGGTTTCCCAAAAAAAAGTGCAAGCTGGACGAATCGAATCTGCAGAAAAGCAACTCCTTTTCTTCTTAAGTCTCAGAATCATTCAACACCAACTTTAATCTAGTAGTAGTTGGGGCACCATTGTTACAGCCTCTGAAACTGTTGGAAATAAAAAGGGAAAAGTAAACAATCTAGTCTTATGTATTACATACTTCCCAACTACTATTCTATTAACCTACATCTTTCATTTGCAATCCTTAAATTTACATACTAGATAAATAGAAGGTGGCTTGCCTCATCAAAAGGATAAATTTCTGACATCTTTTACTGGATAAATATGAAAATTCATTTTTCCAAGTGTAACTAATCAAGTTAACTTACTGCGCAATTACTTCTTGGATTGTTGGTCCTTTCTGCCACACGTCAATTTTGATGATCTTCAAATAACACGTTTGACCAACTTATGATATTTGGAGCTGACACGATTACACGTGATAATATTCTTACTTATACATATCAATGAAATTTTATGGTAAAAATTAACCAATTTTGACCAGTCAAACAGCCAGTGTGAAACTTACGCTGGGGCAGGGGGAGAATATTCATTATTTAAATCTATTTTATGATGTTATAGTGATGCTAGCCTTGCTTAAACCCTAGTCTAACCTCAACTGATGACCCCTAATCTCGGCTCACTCTCTGCCTGGTCCAAGTTTTACAATATTGTGCAGAAGAAACACAAACAAGCACACCAAACATGAACAAATGGGAAAAAAAACTAAAGAAATACAGAAACTAGGAGGTGCAAATAATCATACTAGGGCTAAGCTTAAGGACAGAAACACAAACAGAACCACTGCTCATCAAGCTAGAAAATCATAATAGCTGAAAAAACGCACCTGTCCTTGGACATCCACCAAGGTTACTCTAGCAAGTTCAAACCCCTCATTTGTGATACACTGCAAATATAAAAATGTTATGTTACAAGTGATGGTGATGATGAGGAATGAAGATGGAATTTCAGTAGTTTATTTTCTAGAATACTATTCACGTGAACAGTAATCAGGAATAGTATTTCGTGGTTTTAGAAGGTTTTTATTTGTTGAAATTCCTTTTCCTACTAGGATTTACTTTTCTAGCTATTACTATTGTATCTCTTAGGGAGGAATAGACTGATTGAGATTAATAAATTTTCTTGTGATTTACATCGTGATTACGAGTTGGGTGACATGGCTTAACTTTCAGGTGCGACGCCTAAAAGATCCCAAGGCGTAACGCCAAGGTTTTAGGAGTGATTCCTAAGTTTACCTTTGTTTTCTTAAGTTTAGGCAGTTTTTCCTTTAACCTACAGCCATAAGCCTATACTCTCCCTACCCTAAAGCCATGGTCTAAACCTAAGATCCGTTCTAAACCTACGCTCCGTTGGTGCTGCATCAGATGAATTAACTGGGCAGATTGAAACCCACCCTTGTGTTTCTGTAAGAGGGTGGAAATGTGAACTTTACTAATTAATTATGTAAGCTCTACATAAAAGGAAAACATATGTAGCTAAACACCACAATGTCAAAAGTAAAGGGGTCAAAAATATCATTTGTAGCTAAACAAGTTCTTCAATTTGAGAAGGATCTACACTGGAACAGGACGTTCCAACTATAGATAGTAAAAAGCATTTGTGAAACCTTATGAGTGGGTTAAGAACTTCAGATGTCCGATTCATCACATAAAGATATGCTATCATCTAGAATATTTTATAGAACTAGAATTTATAAATGGAATATATCCAACTTATTCCTTACATAGAGTGGTACCAAACTTTTGTTACAAGTGAAATTCTGATAATGAATGAATACAATAAATACAGTTCTACATAGATTATATAAGATTATGCTAGCACACAATGAAAAAACAATAAGAAGCAAGAAACTGAAACCTTTTACTGAAAGAACAACATTCTTAATAGTTGACTAAGATATACATTCATTGTCTTACCATCTCGCAGTCCAGCGCCAAAATTACATACGGGGGAACACCGGAAGGAGATGGAAGCGTCGTAAGAAAATCTGCAACGGAAAACGACAACTTAACAAACTACAAGTGCCCAAGATAAGCATATCTCAAATGACAGGGAAGGTAAAAGAATGAAATATTTCAGTGAGTTGCACCTGGTTGGCTGCAGTATCCATTATCTTCTAATTCCTTAGCACCAAGTGTGTAGTGAGTTAAAGGAAATTTAAGATTTTTTAAATCATGCTGAGGTGGTGGATTCCCTGAACCAGATGCACCATCTCCTGTGTAAATAAAGGTTTAACCGTCATACTAAATAAGTGTAGGCCAAGTTAGTTAACTGTTATATCTACTTAGTCGAATCCAAACAACTAAGCCTTTATCCCCGTGGGGCTGGGAAAATAAAGTTGTCCATCTACATTACAAACTTACACCATAGAGGGAGTAAGAGAAAGAATAAAGGCTACTAATTTTAGACTAACAGTTTAGGTGCTTTAGAAAGCTATATAAGATTTTTAATGTAAACAAACATGAGATATCGTATTAACAGTAAACCTGGGTTAAACTTTGTGTTGGAATTAAAAAGGTGCATGCAATCAAGAGGCAGCTATAATGCAACCATTTCCAGTTCAATTTGCATTGTTACAATACATGTGTTCACCCAATTCGAAGTTTGAACTACATCCACGTTACAAAAGCAATTAATGTTCTAGACAATGAAAACACATCTGGTTAACTTAACATATAGCAAGAGTGCAAGACATATCACAGCATGCAATGCAGGATATGGCAACATCACAAAAGTTAAAAACATGGTTATAAGGACCTTCTTTGGCTGTTTCACCAATACTTTTGACAATACGCTGACTTGATTCCCTCTTTCTTTTAATTCGGCAGGTAAGCAGTGCATCAATGGTCTTCATTGTGTCCAAAAAAAAACTAGAACAAAAGGAATTAACAAACAAGTCTCCTAGAATAACCAAGTTAACAAACATTAATATAGCTCTCAATAGGCATCATCAACCTGGGAGCTAAAACCACTCGAGGAATGCCACAGCATTCTTTCATACTCCTGAGCAATTTAGAGTGTGATAAGTACATAGCTGCATCAAGGCCAGGCATATATAGGAGAACCACCTTAGGTATCAAGGGTTTGTTCTGTATTAGAAAAGAGCAATTAGTATCATTCAACCATAAGATTCATGCAGCAAACCAGTACATAATTGTTTGACAGAGTTAGTTTTATGCAAACTAAATCTTTTAGAAAGGTTGGGATGGGTGGGGAAAGGAGAAGGCACCCAAGCTCACAAAGATTGAAAGTGCATACATCCCAGTTTAGCAGAATCTCCTATGTAATCTTACATGCCGAAAAATATTTAAAAGGTTTACATGTCAGAAATATGGTGTCAAATTATATCCCTGCACCCCTTTTTGGTCCTCTTTGGTTAACTTCATATTTCTGCCATAACATAGTTTTTTTAAAAAAAAATGGTGCCCAGAAAATTGAACAAAAATGATAATAAGCACTAATCTTTACTTTGACAAAAACCCAGGACGGCATGATTCCATCGCTAAGAATCCAGGTGACAAGCCCTTGTACATCCTGCAATGCCATTTGAATGTAAGAAAACTATAGGAATTCCAAAATGTTCCAACGTATGACACAAGGTGATTCAACCTACTTGCAAATTTAATGTTGAATTAGCCTCTGCTTGCTTAAAGATGACATCTGCTTTCGCCTGTAATAAAAAATCTTTAACTTAATATAATGCCAACATAAGAATAAAAGACACGGTTTTAAGACACAGGTAATAATGCAATGAAAATGGTATCCTGTTTGCACATCAGATACTGACAAGAGATGCAAGCTTAAATAATATTGTCAACTAAAAAAAAACTATACATTCATATAATGATGATGTGTAAAAAGAGTACATAGAGGGAACATTCATATGATTCATTCATCAAAGTTGAGAACCATTAAACAAGACTTATAAAAACCTACATAATCAAGAAGATGAAAATACTAAGAACAACCCAAAGTTGATAATCGTACCTCGGGACCGTAGATATCAAAGAAAGAATTGGTGAGTATGGTTTTGCCGCCATTCTTGCTGCTATCACAGTCGCTGTTGGTGGGTTTTTCCTCATGGTTTTCATCTTGCGGTTGTTTGGAGTAATGGGAACAGGACTCCATGATTGAATTCGAAGCAGATTCACGTGAAGAAGATGTCCACGAACTCGGAAAACCTAACAGAAGAAGCAATAGCGGGACACTTGAAGTCGGTAAATAAACGGAACTGGACCTAAAATTTTTGTTTCATTTTATTTTTCTGGTTGGCGTTTGTTTTCTAAAGTGAAAATTTTCACAATCTTAAACAAATTGACGGTTAAACTAGGCCGTCAAATGGGTTAATTGGATAAACTCATTATTCAAATTTAATGGGTCATTATTCAATTAATCCATTTATTGAATGGGTTATAATGGGTTGGGTCATTAAATGGATAACCCATTGGATAACCCATGAGATATTCATATGACCCAATGGGTTAAAATATATTATCCAATAAGTCATTATCCAATAAATCATTATATAATTAACCCAAATAGTTATCATTAAATAAGTTATCATTAAACATTTTCTATCGATTTGGGTTATAAGTTGTCATTATCCAATGGGATCAGGTATTAAATGCTCATTATTTTTTAGGATTTGGGATGAGAATAATTATATTAATGGGAAATTTTGATCTCAATGGATCTCATATTATGTTAACTCAATGGGAACATAACAAATACCCAATAAATATAAAAAACTACCCAATTAAATGCATGTGTAATATTTAACATAAATATTCACTATAATTTACCAATTATACAAATTATAATTCACAAATTATTCGAGTTCAATCTCGTACAATATTCGAGTTCGTACAGTATTCGAACTCGTACAGTATTCGAACTTGTACAGTATTCGAATTCAATCCCCGTACAGTATTCGAATTCAATCTCGTACAGTATTCGAGTTCGTACAAAATCCGCACTCAATCTCGTACATCATTTGAGTTCGTACTATATTCGAGTTCAATCTCGTACAGTATTCGAGCCCAATCTCGTACAGTATTCGAGTTCGTACAATATTCGAGCTCAATCTCATACAATATTCGAGTTCGTAAATATTCGAGCTCAATCTCGTACAACATTCGAGTTCGTACAATATTCGAGCTCTCGTACAGTATTCGAGTTCAATCTTGTACAGTATTCGAGTTCATTCTCGTACAGTATTCGAGCTCAATCTTGTACAGTATTCGAGTTCGTACAATATTCGAGTTCAATCTCGTACAGTATTCGAGTTCGTACAATATTCGAGCTCAATCTCGTACAGTATTCAAGTTCGTACAGTATTCGAGTTCAATCCCGTACAGTATTCGAGTTCAATCTCATACAGTATTTGAATTTGTACAGTATTCGAGCTCAATCTCATACAGTATTCGAGTTCGTACAATATTCGAGTTCGTACAGTATTTGAGCTCGAGCTCGATCCCAAGTAATATTGTTCGTTCGTCGAGTTTACAAAGCCAACATATTATGTATTTTTTTATTAAATATAATATAATATAATGTACACAATATTATATTACATAATATAATATTATGGAATCGAATATGAACAAAACGCAGACCGATTGATGAACAAATCGCAGACCGATTGATGAACAAAACGCAGACTGGGAAGTGAGAACTGAGAAAGAACACAGACTTGATGGGTATTTCACGTTTCACCCAAATAAATTACCTATACCCAATAGGTCATTTAGTTCGACCCAATGGATAATTAGTATAGACCAAATGGATAATTAGTATATACCCAATGGATAATTCAGTATATACTTAATGGATAATTGGTGTTTTCAACCATTTAAACTTTAAATGGATAAGTCACGTAACATTTTACTTGGAGTGAAAAATTACGATTAACTCTAATCATTTTTTGATATAGTCTGAATCGTGTACATAACTACAAAAGAGAAAATATTTATTAGAGTGGCTAAATGTGGGGATTTTATTTATTATTTTCTTATGTTCAATAAAAGAAAATATTTTTAAAAATCTTCATATTTCATGGAGGAGAATTTTCAAATTTAGTAAAAGTTTCTTAAATACTACTTCTACTTCTTTCGTCGAGATCTTTTATCAATTTGTAATTGGTTCAGATTAAAATTGATTAAGACATGAACCGAAATCGATAAATATGATGAATCGAGAATTTGATCGTTTCTAAAATGATTATATGTATTAGGGAAAAATTAAATCATTCGTAATCAAACTTGTGTAAATTTTGTTTATGATATAAAATTATCCACGGGTCACCCGTTACCCAACCCAACTCCACCCACCCAAAATTATCCAACGGATAATCCATTATCCAACCCAACTAAACCCAATAACTACAACCCAATTATATCTATTAACCCAATGAGTCATTATCCAATAAGTCTTATCCAATAAGTAAAAATAGTATATGGGTAACGATTATTCAATGGGTCACCCGACCCATTTGACGGGCCTAGGTTAAACATGTCAATTTGTAATCATCATAAATTATAATCGGTGTGTTTTTTTCAAACCATGAACAAGCTGGAGGCCTTAGCTTACAATTAACTAATTTTTTATAAAACTACAAAAATCGTTTTTTCAAAAATTTCATTTCCATTTTTCCCTCAGTTGTGTATTTTTTCCTTATTTCCATTTTTTTCCTCAATTGTTTTCAAAAATTTCAAAATGCCATGATAGATTTAGGAGTATACATTAATGTGATTCCATATAGTCTATATGAACGCCTAGAACTAGGTGAGCTTAGGGAAACTATAGTGATTGTCCAACTCGCTGATCATTCCCAAGCTAGTCCACGTGGAATAGTGAAGGATGTGATTGTGTGAGTAGGCAAGTTGGTTTTTCCGGCGAACTTTTATGTCCTAGACGTGGTGCACGATGGTAGTGCATCCCCTATATTTTTGGGGAGACCTTTCCTTAAAACGTCCAGGACTAAAATTGATGTCCACTTGGGAGCCTTAACTCTAAAAGAAAGAAAAGGGTTAAGGCTATCAAAGAAGCTCTCAGTCAGCTTTCTTTTTAGCAAAAAGAGAGGCTTTTAATAGTTACAAACGAGGCAAGAAACAATCAAACAACACCAAAACATCTTGAAGAAAGCAAGGCTGCAAATGGTAAAGGTAAATCAGATTTGGCTGGCAGTGGCATTCTATTATCCACTGGTCCGTCATATGATCAAGTGGATAGGATTTCCAAGGCTCTTAGTGCAGATATGGCTTCCTCAAACATGGTGCATACTCCATCTTACACTCCTAGTCAATCTTCTGTACCTGTCAGGGATCAACTAGCTCAAAAGATGGATCAACATCATTTTTGAAAAAGCTAGCTATTGCTCAAGTTTCCTCCAAACATGCTGGGATTCAACATGAACTTCTCCACTCGGATGCACCCCCTTCACCTCCAAAACAAGTTGCAGCTTGGTCAGATCTATTCAAGGATAAATCATAAGGGATGAAGTACTATCCACCAGATGAGGTTGTTGGAGTTCACATGGGAAGGATATCCAAAGCTTGTGTAGAAAGCAGTTGCAAAACACGGGAAAGCACTGTAATTTGCAAAGTTTTTGGAGGGCATCCACCACTAGCCATCATGGACAATTTCTTCAGGAAAGCTTGGTGGAAAGCTAAAATCACTAAGGTATGGTTATCTTCACCTGGTGTTTTTATGGTTAGATTCAAAGAGATAGAGTTTAGGAATCAGGTTTTAGAGAGAGGGATGTTAACCTTTGATCATAAGCCTGTTTTAATCTATCCTTGGATTTGAAACTTTAAAGCTGATCTTCCTACTAGGATTCCAATATGGATTCAACTTCACAGTCAGGATCCTATATACTGGACTCCTGAACTCCTGAGTAAGATACTAAGTCCTATAGGCAAACCATTGATTTTAGATTCAGCTACACATGCAATGGATAGGCTTAGTTATGCTAGAGTTCAATTGGACATAGATATTCTTGAAGTACTGCCCAACCAGGTCTGATTCATTGTTGAAAACGACATTGTTCAGAGGCAAAAATTAGTGTTTGAATGGCAACCTATCAAGCGTTCATACTATTCTATGTTAGGCCACTCCATGGAGAACTGTAAAAAATTGCTGAAACCATCCAAGCCTCCCACCAAGAAATATGTCCCAAAACCTGTTAATCCTAGTAATTTTAAGGCTAAGCCTGATCCAATCCATGCTACACCCTTCTTAGCAATCCACAGGCCAGGGAAAGAACCTATTCAATCCCCATCAGGACATGATCAACAAGTCTCTTTATCCAGCTCCAGCTCTATACAATCTAATTGCTCTAGTTTGCTGAACGTTGGTTCAGTTAATGACTTTTCTCACATCCCCCATCCCCCTGATGGATAAACCTCACAATTTGGAACATTGGAGGTCTCAATACCTCTATGAAGCAAATGGCAGTAAAGGAGTTGTGTTTTGTACATAATGTAGGTTTCTTATGCATTATAGAAACTAAAGTAATTTTTAAAAAATGAGGCTAGAGTTTAAGATGAGTTTGACCATGGTTGGCAGTTTATCACTAATAACAATTTTGAAAATAGTGGAATTATTTTCTTGGGCTAGAGACCTGATCTTTATGATGTACAAATATTATCATCAAATGCTCAATGGATCCATGTTTCTCGCTTTCTGAAAGCCTTAAACATGTCCATTTTTCTCACCTTTTTTTATGCAAAAAATATCCCATCTGAAAAACATCCTTTGTGGATTGAACTTCAAAAACTTGATATTCATAATTCACCCTGGATGATAGCTGGAGATTTCAATTCCCCTTTGGACAATGGGGATGGGATTGGTGTGCTCCTATATCAACTTCAGAGTTCTATCATTTCCACCAAGACTGCTCAAAGAAATATATCCCAAAAGCTGTTAATCCTAGTAATTCTAAGGTTGAGCCTGATCCAATCCATGATGCACCCTTCTTAGCAATCCACAGGCCAGGGAAAGAACCTATACAGTCCCCATCAGAGCATGATCATCAAGTCTCTTTATCCAGCTCCAGCTCTATACAATCTAATTGCTCTAGTTTGCTGACATTGGTTCAGTTAATGACTTTTCTCACATCCCTCATCCCCCTGATAGATATAAACCTCCTCATTTGGAACATTGGAGGTCTCAATACCTCTATGAAGCAAATGGCAGTAAAGGAGTTGTGTTTTGTACATAATGTAGGTTTCTTATGCATTATAGAAACTAAAGTAATTTTTAAAAAATGAGGCTAGAGTTTAATATGAGTTTGACCATGGCTGGCAGTTTATCACTAACAACAATTGTGAAAATAGTGGAATGATTTTCTTGGGTTAGAGACCTGATCTTTATGATGTACAAATATTATCATCAAATGCTCAATGGATCCATGTTTCTTGCTTTCTGAAAGCCTTAAACATGTCCATTTTTTTCACCTTTTTTTATGCAAAAAATATCCCATCTGAAAAATATCCTTTGTGGATTGAACTTCAAAAACTTGATATTCATAATTCACCCTGGATGATAGCTGGAGATTTCAATTCCCCTTTGGACAATGGGGATGGGATTGGTGTGCTCCTATATCAACTTCAGAGTTCTATTATTTCCACCAAGAGTGCTCCAAGAAATATATCCCAAAAGCTGTTAATCCTAGTATTTCTAAGGCTGAGCCTGATCTCATCCATGCTGCACCCTTCTTAGCAATCCACATGCTAGGGAAAGAACCTATTCAGTCCCCATCAGAACATGATCAACAAGTCTCTTTATCCAGCTCCAGCTCTATACAGTCTAATTTCTCTAGTTTGCTGACGTTGGTTCAGTTAATGACTTTTCTCACATCCCCCATCTCCCTGATGGATATAAACCTCCTAATTTGGAACATTGGAGGTCTCAATACCTCTATGAAGGAAATGGCAGTAAAGGAGTTGTGTTTTGTACATAATGTAGGTTTCTTATGCATTATAGAAACTAAAGTAATTTTTAAAAAATGAGGCTAGAGTTTAACCTGAGTTTGACCATGGCTGGCAGTTTATCACTAGCAACAATTGTGAAAATAGTGGAATGATTTTCTTGGGTTAGAGACCTGATCTTTATGATGTACAAATATTATCATCAAATGCTCAATGAATCCATGTTTCTCGCTTTCTGAAAGCCTTAAACATGTCCATTTTTTCACCTTTTTTATGCAAAAAATATCCAATCTGAAAAATATCCTTTGTGGATTGAACTTCAAAAACTTGATATTCATAATTCACCCTGGATGATAGCTGGAGATTTCAATTCCCCTTTGTACAATGAGGATGGGATTGGTGTGCTCCTATATCAACTTCAGAGTTCTATCATTTCCACCAAGAGTGCTCCAAGAAATATGTCCCAAAAGCTGTTAATCCTAGTAATTCTAAGGCTGAGCCTGATCTAATCCATGCTGCACCCTTCTTAGCAATCCACAGGCCAGGGAAAGAACTTATTCAGTTTCCTTCAGAGCATGATCAACAAGTTTCTTTATCCAGCTCCAGCTCTATACAATCTAATTGCTCTAGTTTGCTGAACGTTGGTTTAGTTAATGACTTTTCTCACATCCCCCATTCCCCTGATGGATGTAAACCTCCTAATTTGGAACATTAGAGGTCTCAATACCTCTATGAAGCAAATGGCAGTAAAGGAGTTGTGTTTTGTATAGAATGTAGGTTTCTTATTCATTATAGAAACTAAAGTAATTTTTAAAAAATGAGGCTAGAGTTTAAGATGAGTTTGACCATGGATGGTAGTTTATCACTAACAACAATTGTGAAAATAGTGGAATGATTTTCTTGGGTTAGAGACCTGATCTTTATGATGTACAAATATTATCATCAAATGCTCAATGGATCCATGTTTCTATCTTTCCGAAAGCCTTAAACATGCCAATTTTCTCACCTTTTTTATGCAAAAAATATCCCATCTGAAAAACATCCTTTGTGGATTGAACTTCAAAAACTTGATATTCAGAATTCACCCTGGATGATAGCTGGAGATTTCAATTCCCCTTTGGAGAATGGGGATGGGATTGGTGTGCTCCTATATCAACTTCAGAGTTCTATCATTTCAAGGCAGTGGTACAGGCACCGAACTTGAATGAGATCAAAAGTTTTGTCCCCTACTTTACAGGGAACAAAAGAATCAAGACAAGTAATAGGGCCTATAGCAAACTGGATAGAGCTTTTATCAACAAGAAATGGATTGATCACTTGGATGAATATATTTGCAAGATCTTGCCCGAGAATATTTCTGATCATAGTCCATTGTTGCTGCAAATAACAAAACAACATCAAAAAGTGAAAAAAGCCCTTCAAGTATTACAACATGTGGAGCATTTCTTCTACATTTTTTATAGCTATGGAAACTATATTGAGGGATCATCCAATTTATACTTAGTAGGACCTTTGAAAAAACCTCAACCTATTACATGCTCCCTTACAAAGCATTAATAGACTGGAGTTTAGTGAAATCTAGCAAAAAACAAGTGCTATAACAATGGAATTGGAAGCATCTCAGAAGGCATTACATCAAGATCCCTTGAATACTCTTTTGCAAGCTGCTAAAACTGAGGTTTGATTGAAGACTACTTTGATTTATGAAGTTGAATCCATATTTTTGCATCAGAGGACAAAGGGAGAATGGTTGAAGGATGTGGATAAGCCTTCTAAACTGTTCTATGATCAGCTAAAACATAGACAGTTTAAAAACCATATTCTCTACCTTTTTAATGGTATTGATTTTCTGAGAAGAAGAGATGAAGTAGAAGCTCATTTGGTGGATTTTTTCACCAAACAACTAGGTGCAAGTTTTGCTCCATCATCAACAGTGGACTTGGATGTGCTTAGTCAAGGGGGACCTCTTATCTCAGGAGCATCAATGTAAGTTGATTCAACTAGTTTCTACTGATGAGGTCTAAAATTCTCTTAAAAGCATTTCTGATTGCAAAAGTTCTGGCTTTGATGGCTTCTCTAGCCAGTTTTTTAAGTCTTCTTGGCATATCATTGGGACTAGTGTGATCAAGGCAGTGAAAATTTCTTTAATGGGGGGAATTTTGCCTGATCAACTGAGCACAACTATTATTACTTTGCTCCCTAAGAAGGATTAACCTCAATCGGCCTCAGATTATAGGCCAATTTCTTACTACTTAGTTCTATAAAAGGCTATAACAAAGATATTATGTACAAGGCTTGTAGGGATTCTACCTGACATTATTAATCTGAATCAAGGGGCCTTTGTTAAAGGAAGGCTTATTTCCCACAATGTGCTACTCACTCAGGGACTTCTTCAAACTTATAAATGGAAGGATGAATGTATGGATAGTTGCCTCATCAAAGTGGATATTCATAAGGATTTTGATAATTTGGAATGGTCCTTTTTTCACCTTGCTGGAAAGTCTCAAGTTCCCTAGAGCTTTTATTCAATGGATAAAAAAATGCACTGAGCCTGCTTCTTTTAGCATCTCTCTAAATGGTGGATATACTCGACTTTTCAAGGGAAGGAGAGGAGTGAAACAAGGTGATCCTCTTTCACCTCTCTTATTTGTCCTTGCAATGAAATATTTTTCTAGACTTTTGTCAATGGCTTTCAGAACTAAATTAATTGATTATCATGCAAGATGCAAGAAAGTGGGAATACAATGCTTGCTTTTTGCAGGTGATCTCTTAATCTTCTGTAAGGCTAATGGAAAATCTCTCCATGGAGTTTTGAAGGTTCTTGATCAGTTTAAAATTAATGCTGGCCTATCTATCAATCCTGCAAAGTCACATGTGTATTTCTCTAGGATTGAAGAATCCACCATAGAAACATTATTGGAGATTCTTCATATTCAGAGGGGAGTATTTCTTTTGGCATACACGGGGATTCCTATTGTAGGTAGAAGCTGGAATGCGCAAACCTTTTCATGTTTTGATTGATAAGATCAGATCAAGATTACATTGCTGGAAGGGGGAACTCTTTCCTATGCAGGCAAAATAGAACTGATCAATACAGTATTGCTTAGCCTTACTAGTTACTAGATCAATGTATTTAAACTTCCAGCTGGTGTATATGAAGACATACATACTTTGTGCAGAAACATTTTATGGGGATACCAAGAAAGGGAAAGAGGTATAGAGGAGCTGGAATTAGAGATCCTTTCTTATAGGGACAAGACTTATTATGCAAGCAATTATGGGACATACATAATGAAAAAGAAAATTTGTGGATCAAATGGATACAAGAAGTTTACATGAAGGGATCAACAACTCTTCAAACTTGCCAAGATCTAAATCATGTAAGTTATACCAAAGCACTCTTTCTTCTTTTGGACATTAGCTTTGGGAAGATTATCTACTTTAGATAGATTACATGGTTTTGGATTGCACCGAAATTCCACTGTCTGTTCTTTGTGCAATATGAAACATGAGGATACAAAACACTTGTTCTTTGAGTGTGCTTACTCAAGACAGATATTCCAGCTCATGCAATTACCACGGTTTCAAGATTTCAGGCAGCTTAGAAGATTTCTGTTTATTGAACAGAAAAGGAAGCATGATATGTTTTTTCTTATGGTGGCTACTATGTATCACATTTGGGAGGAGAGGAACAGAAAAATTTTCAAGCACAAGATTCTGGGAAATCAAGACTTATGGTTGATCATTACAGCTAAACATCAGCTATATCACTAGTTTATAGTTGTTTGTTTTTTAGATTCTCTTTGTAGTAGGATCTAGTTTTTGTTTCTAGATTCATTATTAGTTGCAGGGTGCTTGCTATGCTGATCTTGTAAAAATCTTCAATTTTGGTGCTCTTTTGATGAAATGAAAACCACACTTACATTAAAAAAAGGTGTAACCCTATGTGATGAGCGTAACGAATCTTCTTGATGATATTGATGATGAGTCCGATGAGTTGCACGATGCTATGGATAATATGTCTGTACTAGATTATTTTTCCATGCTAACCAACTTGCAGCGGGAAAGGGAGATGGTCGAGATTTTAAAACCTCCTCAACCTTTCCCTAACCCCAAAGAGACATTCATGGACTCAATGCTAGCAAGACACATGATTCATTCCTTATGACGGACAAGAGGTCCGAAGGTAAGGATGGATCATTGTGGAGACCTCTCCACAACGATGTCATCTTGGGTGGAGTCACCAATGGCGATCCCAAGGACCCAGAGGCAGCTGGTTCTAACTAAAAAGCATGAAAAAGGAAATAAGTCGTGAGGACGACAATAAATATACGGTGTTTCTTTTTTGCTTTTTTTTGTTTTTGAGTAGAGATTAGATAGATTTTGCATGTTTTGCAATGAGGATTTTTGAGATGAAACTTTTGTTGGTGTAAAGATTTTGAGTTCGTAACTCGTGATTGTGTTTGAATGGAATTAAATTTTATGGGTGATATAGTCTTTTGAAAAAGAGGGAAAAACTAAGGATTAGGTTAAAATTTTGGCAATATCGAGCCAACACCTGACACGGTCCGCGCCAAAAGCTTGGCGCGAAGGGATACCTTGTGCCATCAAGTTTGGCACGAGGGGATGTTTCGTACCAGGAGGTTTGGCGTGAGGCTTTGGTCCGTGCCAAACAACTTCTGCCCTGATTTCCAATTTTCCATTGTTAACTTGGTCTAAAACTGCAAATTTTCAAAAAAAAAATGAATTTCTAACTCAAAAATGCGTTTTTGGTTCAAAGATTTTGAAATTCCCTAACCCCTTAGGATTTTTATGCAAATAGTGTTTCCTATATTCCTAAGAATTAATTGATTTGTACTATTGTCCCCTAATATGCAATTTTGAAAATTCCATTCTTATCCTAATTGTACCTCACTCACTTATCACCTAGGCTAAAATTTCTAATCTCATAGTACATTTCTTCACCTAATTCTATAATTTGACACATTCTTCCTTCTCAAGAAACACTCACTCTCACACACTCTTGGTGAAACTCAAAACATTGAAGCTTTCTTCCAAAAATTAACAAATTTTGCTTCTTCTTGTGCGGGTCTTACAAATCCTAGCTTAAAATTTTGGGTAACCCATTGAACTCTTTGTGTATGTGCTTTATTGACATTGTGGTGGTGTTATGAAATTATGAATCTTGAATGAGTGTGTATTTTTGAGAGATGTGTTTGGGTTTGTATGCATAATCTTGTGTTGAAGAGGATGTTGGGTGGATTAAGGTGCTATTATGCTTGAATGATGTGAGTTTCATGTGTTGGGTGTTTTAGGAGAGAGTGAAACTTGATTTCATGATCTTATTGATGGGTTTGTGAGAACTTACATGAGTTTATTGTTTGATGAGGAATGTTCTTGTTTAAGTAGCCTTCATGCTTAGATCATTACATTTTGAATGGTTAGGCTATTTGGAAGAATGTTATCTTGTGGAATGATAATAGAGGCCATACCTTGTTTATGATCACATCACCACTCTTGTCCTCATCTTGTTAGTATGCCACCCAAGAATATTTTTTGGAGAAGGGAAAGTCCCTCGGGGTGAGAAGAGAAAGAAGCCGACAAAGGGTGCAAACCCAAGTCGACCACTTCCATTCTTCGCAACCCCCATGTTTGTGACCGAGGAGTTTATAGGTTTAGCCCATATCTTCGGAACTGCATTCCGGTGGTGGAGGAACTTGAGAGAGCCGAAGAGGAGTATTTTGGAGACAAGATATCTTGGCGGCTCTAGGCTTACTCGGGCCGGTCGCTTACTTATTGAGCTGAGTAGGTCTAGAGGGGTTTCTCAAGAAACACTCCAAGATATACATAAGGTGGACCCTAGAGTTCCTAGCTACTCTATAGACAGTCATGGACGATGATGAACACAAGGCGATCAAATTCAACTTGGACGGTAAGGAGTACAAGATAACCCATCAGGAGATAGCGCGTGCCTTATGAAGGTATGTCAATGAGATCTTGAAAACACACCGACAAGGGTTACCTTTCTCTCTTGGACGCTTTTGGGTGCAACTGACAGGCACTGATCGGAAGAACCTGTGCAAAAGTGTCTTCCTGGTTCACCCATCGTTCCATTATGTTTACCGTCTATTGACTATGGGTGTCTTTTGTCACAGTGAACTGACGCAATGCTTGGGTTTGGATGTTTATTGCCTTTGGGCAATGACACCCGAGTGTAACTTTTACCCAAACTTGGTGTGGTCATTTTTACAGGAATGCCTAGCGATGGGAGACCGAAAGAGCTGTAAGATAGCTATGGGAGGTATGTTTGGTCAGTTGGCGCAACACTTTGGTCATCCGGTCACACAAGGGGCTTTAGCTAACTTAGGAAGATTGGGCACAAGATATAGCATAGAGAAGTTAGCAAAAGCATCTATGGTGAGACCTACAACATCAGAGGGTAGATATGTATGACTCCATGGTAGAGCGATCACTTGTAGTTTCATGGTACTTCCACAGCCAGAGCGCACCGCCATTGACCATAACACATGCTTGGATGACCTATTTATTTTTCTGGACCAGAGATTTAAGAGAGAGTTCTATAGAGTCTTAGCCAACCTGGAGATAGAGCTTGGGGAGGCTGAGGGTGAGTCCACTCCAAGAGCACCTCATAGTCGCTCTTCCATATCCACGGACATCATTGACCACTAGCATTCACTTGGGGACAAGCTTTTGAACTCTACTCAAGTGTTACAAGAGGTAGTCCAAGCGATAGGAGGAATGCACTCACAAGTGAAAGATCTTAGTTCGAGGATGGATAGCATTGATGTCACACTTCAAGCAACAAGGTACATCAACAGGAGCTTCACGAGTCACGAGGATGAAGGCCCTTCAGATCCACGAGAGTGAGTGTCACCATTTCTCCCTACCCCACTTATGTTTTGGCTTGATTTTTGTGCATTGGAGACTATGTATTGGCTAAGTGTGGGGAGGGAATAGTGAGCACTTAGGGAGTCCTCATTCTTAGATTTCCTCGGTGCATTTCATGATTTGCATTGGTAATAGTTTTTCTTGATTGTTGGTGATTTTTGTTTGTGTTTGTTGAGGGATGCTTTTGGATAAATATTTGGTGGCATGACAAGCTATGCTAGAGTTTCTAGTTTGCATGGGGTAGGTTGTTTTAGGATATTGGTGGAGTATTTTTTTTTATGTTTGATCTTATCTTTTGTAGCATGAAGCCCACTTTTTCGGGGTAATTTTGTGCTACACCAATTTGTTTTGAAAACATGACAAAATGAAAAAAAATACCAAAAACCTAGACAAGTCAAAAACCCGAAAGGACAACTTGGGAAACATTAGGAAAAGCCCGGATAGGTCAAAAGACCTAGGTAAAAATGAGAGGATCGGCCCGGCTAAGCTTACGAGCCTAGGCAAAAATGAGAGGTTGTGTGGAAAAAGGTGAGAAGTGAGTAGTACCCTTTGTGTGTTAAAGCTAGGATGAAAACCCGAAAGGGCTCCTAGGTAAAATGAGAGAAATTGAGAGAAAACAAAAACTAGGGTGACGATACATTTGACTCCTTTGTTGTAACTAGGTCGAGAATCACGAATTATCCCTATGTTACAACCAAGTCGACGACTCTTGAATTTCCTTGGTGGATTGTTTTTGGAGATGACTCTTGGATTCCTTTGGGATCATTTTGGGGAAAGTAAGCTAGTTTGACACTTATGTTTTTGGCTTTCCTTTTTCCACATTTTATTTTGGGTGGTTAGATTGCTTACGTTCTTTGGGGAGTGTGAGAGTTGTGAGATTCTTACTCTTTTTGGGGGGAAACAGGGTAATCTAGGAATAAGTGAGATGCCTCAGTTAACTTATGTTTGCATGCCACATTTCACTTAATTATTTGTCTTTTCTTTGTTTACTTGAGGATGAGAAAATGGTTAAGTGTGGGGAGTATGATGTGCTTCATTTTGTGTGCGTTAACAGTTGCATCCGACATAGTTTTTGGTATGTTTTGTATGGTGCATTGCTAGTACTAGTTGAGTTACGTAACAAGGGGTTTAGATGGCTATGATTGGTTTTATCATCTAAATCCTGCATTTTGTAGACTTAATTAGTACTAATGGACGTCATATATCCACGGGCTCCTAGATCTTCCATTTGATAATCTTTAGTGGATCGCCCGTGGGTACTTTTTGGTTACATTCTATGTGAAGACCGTTCGAAAGGATGGTAGAAGAGATCAAAGGCCATTGACCTCTAGAATGGTAGTAGACGAAGGCCATGAACGTTAATGTGTGGTAGAAAGAGATTGGAGTCAAAGATAGGTGGCAACGGAGATCAAAGTAGGTAATGAAGAAAAGGGGAATCGTGGTCCGATGAGTTGTGCCAAATTCCGAGAATGATCCAAGAAGAATTAGCCTTCAAGGCTGGTTTCATTGGATTTTTCTTCCTGAGCACTACAAAATTGAATACTAGAACTCAAAAATTGGCCTAGCGGTTCACCCATAGCAAAGGAAACAAGTTCAGCCGGCCAAGGTACCACGGGTCAGCGTGGGCCATTTATGGCCAAGCACCAAAGGCATGCACCAGAGGAGATGCCCCATGCCAACAATTCCAGCTCGAGGCAATGGAGCGACTTGCACCATATGCCACGGTCCGCGCAACTCAAGTTCAAGGGGCTAAGTATTGGTGCAGACCATCCCATTTATGATTTCCCATGCCATTCCAAGATCAAGAGGCAAAGACCAGCCGTTGGCCTACAGCAAAGTCTATGCACGATGCCAAAATTCTGAGCAAACCATTCTTTCTGACCATGATCTCCGCCATAGCCCACAGCCCATGCCAAACTTTTGAGTAAACCATGCTTCCTGACCAAGACCCGCCACACAAACTACGGTCTGCGCCAGAGCCCCGCACCATGGCCCTGAGCTAAATCAAGCATCCCACACCCATGAAGATCCACAGTCCGCGCGCGATGGTGTGTCCTGCGACAAAGTACTTGCGGAGACCGCACTAAGCAGCGGTTGAACAAGGGTTTTAGCACTTTTGGCCTATTTTGGGCCAATTTTAAGCCCATTCCCATTCTTCTATATATATGACCTTAGTCTACTGGGTGAAGGATGTAAAAAGTAGATTATATCATTAGGAGAGCACTTTGAGAGAGAGAAACACTTTCTCATTTTCCTTTTTCTTTCTTTTCTTTTCATGTCCATCCTATATGTTTTATTCAAATCTGCATTTGAATTCCATGTCTATAGAGTAGTTTTCAGAGCTTGGGGATAATTGTAGTACATGATTTAACCTATATGTTTATGTGAGATTCATTAGATTCATCATATTATGTGTGTTCATGATATTATTATGATTGTTCTTGAATGTTCTAAATGCATGAATGTTACACCACATACTGGCACACACTTTGGGCTGTATTCATTTATGGTGCATTTATTAATGCCCCATTGGGAAGAGAAACCTAGATGTTAGAATGGGTAAGGGAGTACGTTGCATCTGCGTGAGTGTGTGCACGGGAGACCTGAGCAATACTCTGACTTATTTGCCATCGCATAAGTCTTAAGTGATTATGTAAAGTTTTTCGATAGGTTGCCGGTAGAGAAAGTTAAAAAGTAGCAAACTAGGGTGTGAGAGATCCTAGATCATAGATAAGGCGGCAACGACCCTTGGGCCTAGTTGATAGGACCCGAGGGAAGTTTTGAATTTGTGTTGGAAGCCCGAGACATAATCGCACGGGGAAGAAACAGACCTACAATAATGGTTGGACCTTGTTGTACTCCCCTAATTACGATGGCAGAGTCAATGGATGGTTGCGAGTGCACTCGACATGACAGGTACGAGGAAGTGTATGCCGTCGGCCACACCACGTGTTGTGAACACAATATTAGGTTTCTTAGTAAATCTTGCATGTGAATGAATTGAGGATCAAAATATTAGATTAATCATGTTGTGCAATGACTCCCCATGTGCTTAGTTTAATTAGCTTACTTGTATTTTTTACTTTATGCGTTGTAGTTGTTAATTTGAAAATCCAAACCCTCCATTGTTTGCGTTTACTAGCTGCTCCTTCCACTCGTACAGATTGACAACCCGTACAAGGTTGTGTTTTTAGTTGATACTTGAGTCCTAGCATCTCTATGGACAAACCCAGGGCTTACCGCTAACTACCCTCTAGGTAGTGTAGCAGTGAGAACGAGAGCATAACATAAATTTTATGTTTGACCTCCTCAGCCTCCACTCGGGTTAATTAGCTACAATTAATGACCTCGAGTGGGGACGGGTCAGAATATCTTCCTTATTGCAAGATTCATTGTGCGAAGTGACAACTTGTACCATTGTAATCATCTGTTTTTCTTTTAAGCTTTTCTAGCTTTGTTTTGCGATTTCAAGGAATAGCTTTGTATTGCGATTTCAAGGAATAGCTTTGTAGGTAAGTAAGAAATATTGCTTCAAAAGATTTATATTTATATTGCGATAATATTGCCTTCAAAATAGAACAAGGGAACGAATACCACCAATGATCATGCCATGGTTTCTATACAATTAAGCTATAATTTCCTACCTCTTCGCTGATTCTACACATAAAAATTTCTCTAGTTAATTATGTGCCAAATGTTGGGAATGCTACTACCCTCCATTCTCTTTAACTCATAGCAGTTGGATCAGTGTGCCTTCATTATCTTGTATGGTCCTTCTCATTTTAGGCACAACTTTCCCTTGTCCTCAGCTAGGCTAGCTTCATTCTTCCTTAGCACCAGATCACCAACTTGAAATTGTGTTTCCTTGACTTTCTAGTTGTATTCTCTAGCCATCATTTCTTTGTATTTTGCTTCCGTGATCGCCACTCTTTGTCTCTTTTCCTCGAGTTTGTCTAAATTCAACCTCATCATCTCAGGATTAACGTTTTCTTTATATTCTTCGACTCGAAGGCTCCAGTTTCCAATCTCCACTGGTATTACTGCTTTATGCCCATATACAAGACTGTATGGTGTTTCTCTTGTTGGTTGTCGTACTGTAGTTCTGTATGACCACAAGGTGTTGGGTACCTCATCGACCCAGCCTGCTCTCTTTCCTTCTAGTCTTTTCTAGATACCTTGAACGATTGTTCTATTCGTTACCTCCACATGACCATTCGCTTAAGGGTGAGCTACAGAAGAGAATTTTTGTGCAATTCCCAGCTTCAAGCATCATTCAGTAACTCCACTTGTGATTGTGTAACATTGTCATCGACAATGGTTTGTGGCACTCCGAAGCGACAAACTATATTTTTCCAGGCAACCTTTCCTGTTACTTCTACTGTGACTCTTCCTAATGGCTTCGCTTCCACCCACTTTGTAAAATAGTTAATTGCCATAGTTAGGAACTTGGCACTACCAGCACCTTTTGGAAACTGTTAGACCAAATTGATTCCCCATTTATCAAAAGGCCAAGCTCCATATATTCCCGTTAAGGTGGATTGCAGCTTGTGTGATACTGGAGCATTAATCTGGCTTCTTTTACACATGAGGGAAAAGTTGTATGCGTCATTAAACGTGGTTGGCCAGTAATATTTGACTCGAATAATCTTCTTCACAATCGGTTGAGATCCTTGATGCCTCCCACATAATCCTTCGTGTATTTCCTTCAAGATCCCATTTGCTTACGATGACCCCACACACTTTCCATGGAGATATGAATCCTTTCTTGTATAAGGTTCTTCTTCGTAAACTTAGTTGTTCGCATTTCTAACTTCCTTGCTTTTACCTTGTCTTTCAACATATTCCTCTTTTAAAAGTAATCAATTAACGATGTCATCTAGTTTATCCCCTCTGTCTAAACTATTGACGCGGTTGTCCTCAATATGCTCCTAACTAGGATGACTTCCACCTTCATATCCCTGTGTTTGGCTAATGACTCAAACCCCGCTGTTGCTAGCTTTCTTATGGTGTTTGCTTTTGTATTTTCACTTCTTAGAACATGATGTATGTTGAAGTATTTGAGGTGAGTGATAAGTTGACGAACCCTGGTTAAGTATTTCACCAATTGCTTCTCTCACATTTTGTAGTCTCCTCGTACTTGTTAGACCACTATCTATGAATCATTAAATGCCTAGACGCTGTTGACCTTCATTTTTAGTGTGAGATCTAAGCTACATATTAGTGCCTCGTACTCAGCTTTGTTGTTGGTAGGTAAAAAATAAAACATAGTGAGTATCTGTATTCTCCTCCGAATGGGTTGATCAACAACAGTCTTGCTCCACATCATTTCTTGCTAGATGCTCCATCCACGAATAGTTTCCAGGTGATGTCTTCCCATTTGGACTTTCCTTTGTCCATGTCCGATACCACTGTGTTTTTACCTACTGCACTTCTACCCTTGTCATCTCGGCAATGAAGTCCGCCAAAGCTTGTGCTTTGATTGCTATTCGTGGTTGAAACTTAATCTCAAATTGCCTTAATTCAAGTCCCACTTGGTCATTCTTCCAGATGATTTGGTTTGCTCAGAATGTTCTTAATTGGTAGTCATTATAAACTACAATTTTATGACCGTGGAAATAGGTTCACAGTATTTTTGTTGAATAGATTAATGCTAGAAACAACTTCTTAATTGGCTGATACACTCTTTCAGCCTGTTGTAGTATTCTGCTGGTGTAGAACACCGGTATCTACTTCTGGTCTTTTTGCCTCACCAAAATTGAGCTCACTGCATTTATTGAAACCACCAAGTATAAGTATAATGTTTCTCTAGGAATTGGTGATTTCGACGTTGGCAGTGCCTGAAGTTGCTCCTTCAATGACTCATATGCTATTTGACACTCTTTGCTCCAGCTAAACTTCTTAGCCTTTTTAAGGACTTCAAAGATGGGAAGTGTTTTTTGATCACCTTTGTTATGAACCTGAACCTACTGAGTGATTCTAGCGATCCCATTAATATTTGGACTTCTTTAACTGTTCATGGCTGAGGGGAGGTTAACAATCACTTGTATTTTCTCCGGATTAGCTTCAATTCCTTTTGAGGATACCTTGTATCCTAAGAATTTTCATGCGCCTACCTTGATTGTGCAATTTTTTGGGTTTAGCTTCATTCCAATTGCACTTAATGTATCCAGGGTTTCCCTTAAGTCCTTCGCAAATTCACATTCGCCCACTTTTTATGACCATGTCATCCATATATGCTTCTATTTTTTACCCTATATGACTGTGAAATGCATTATCAACCACTCTCTGATATGTTGTCCCTGCAATTTTCAGCCCAAAAGTCATCTTCACGCAGGAAAATATCTCAAAGCTCGTTATTAAGGCTATTTTTTCTGTATCCTCTGGGTTATCAATATATGATTATATCCTTTGTAGGCATCCAAGAAAGCCAGGACCTCGTAACTAGAAATTGCTTCCACTAACTGATCGATCTTTGGCAGGTGATAATAATCCTTTGGGCATGCTTTGTTTAAATCGGTGAAATCTATGCACATTCTCCACCTAGAATCTGCCTTTTCTACTATCACTAGGTTTGCTAGCCATTTTGGGTATATCACCTCCTTTATGATCACAACTTGTAACAACGCCTTTACTTCTTACTCAATTGCCTTTTATCTATCACTAGCAAAGATTCTTTGCTTTTGCTTGACCAGTTTGATTGAATTAATTGGTATTCAAAGATTGAGTTGCAATACCCTGGTCGACTCCTCCCATGTTTGTACACTCCATGCGAATGTATCCTTGTGATCTCGAAAAATTTGCATCACTTTCTTTTTCTCCTGATCCGGAAGACATTTCCCTATTTTGACACACTTAGAAGTATTCATCCAAAATGACATCTTCAGCTTCTTCTCCTAGATCTACTGGAGGGTTCACTTGGTTGAGTGAGTCACTGTTCGTGATAGTACTAACCATCTTCATTTTCCCCACATTCTTTCCTACTCTCATCTTGATAACCATACACTGTCTGGCAGTTTGTTGGTTTCCTCTTACCATTACGATCCTTGTTGGGGTTGGGAATTTCATGAATAAATGGTACGAAGAAAATATTGCTTTTTCTCTATTCATCTATGGTCTACTGATGATAGCGTTAAACAAACTTGGATAGTCTATGATGACGAATTCAAAAATTATAGTGCAATTCCTATCACTTTCACCAATTGTTACATGCAGCTGTATGTTGCCTAACAGTGTCTCTGCTTGTCCTGTGAATCCCACAAGTGAGGATGTGAATTTCTTCAAGCCGATCTCTTGAATCCCAGTCTGTCAAAGAATTCTACAAAACTGATTTCTACTGCACTCCCATCATCTACAAACACTCTATGAACTGTTTCATTTATGATTTTAGCAATAATAACCATCAGATCATTGTGAGGTGAAGTATTGAGGATTGCTTCTTCTTTGCTAAACGTGATTGTTTCATCTACACGTAATCTTTTGTCTACATGCTCGTGTGGTGGTGATTAATTGGCCTTAGCCTTCCAAGCATTATTTGATAGGGACTCCATTGACTTATTTATCAAGAAGATTACTTTCTTGGGAGCCTCATTAGACACGTCCTCTTTATAATCCACTACTGCTATCATCTTTTGATTCTTGTTCTGAGTGTTTGTTGCAGCTTGTATTTTTTCCATGGAGCTTCCTGCCTTGCTCGCTTCATTGTATCTATTTCTGCCATCTTTCTTCTTGTATTGTCCTAGATAGCCATTTCTCAAGTTTTCCTCTATTTTCCTCCTCAGATATTTGCAATACTCAATATCATGACCGCGGTCTTCATGGAAGGCACAATATTAATCTCTTGATATTTTCTCTGGAGGTGCAATCATCGGTGCTAGTTTACGAAATAGATCTTTGTTCACTTTCCAGATTTCCTTTTGTGATTTTGTTAGCAGTGTCTCTTGAGACAAGATGCTTTGTGTTCCCACTTCTCTTCCTTTGAAAGGGATATTGCCTTTCCCCTTCTTTGCCAAATTTCTTTATGAGTCCTCCATTACTCTTCTCTGCTCTATTTTGTGGTGGTTTGCTTCTTCGATTCACACATACTGCTCTATCATTTTTTGTAGATCTCTTGGGGTTTCTAGCATATTCTTTGTGAGTTCCTTATAAAACTCTCCCGATCGCATGCCCCCATGAATGCACCCAAGGAATATTGAAAAGATAGGTCACGAACCTACAAACTCTCCGTGACGAACCTACTGTGATACTCTGCCAAACTTTCATCGCTTCGTTGAGCTATATTGTTCATATCTGCTATTGTCTTGGTGAGCTTTTGTTTTTGGTATAAGCGTTCCAATAATAAATCCGAGTGTTGTGCCCAAGATGTGATGTTTCCATTTGGTAAATCTTCATACCATGCAATCGTTGTTCCCGACAGAAATATGGGAAAAGCCTTACGAACGAACTCAATTTCAGCATCGCGAAACCTCATGCTATTACAATAGGAATGTAGGAATTCCTTTAGGTCAGTCGTTCCATCGTAAATTTGAACGTGTAATGGCAACTTGATGTCTTTTGGAATCTTGAAGTTGTGAAGATATGGTACTAGCGGTGACTTGTCTGCATCGTCATCTGCTACTATGTCTCTTAATCCGTCCCCATATTTAAGATCATCATTCTTTTGACATAATTCTTTACTTATCGCTGGGGACTTTGGTTTGAGAGTAGCTAGAAACAGATTATATAGTTGTTCTCTATTCGTTTCTAGAAACAGAGTGAATGCTCTCCTTTCCTATTCTTTGTTCATGTTAGGAGACTCTGCCTCTTCCTCATATTCTGTGTCATCCTTAACACGTTCTTGTTTGAGATCATCATTCTTTTGATCTAATTTTTTACTTATCCTTGGGGACTTTGGTTTGAGAGTAGCTAGAAACAGATTATATAGTTGTTCTCTATTTGCTTCTAGAAACGGTGTGAATGCTCTCCTTTCCTTTTCTTTGTTCGTGTTAGGAGACTCTGCCTCTTCCTCATCTTCAATGTTATCCTTAATGTGTTCTTGTTCTCTGCTGGGAATATAATCCAGATCTTGACTAGGATGTGTGTCCTTGTTTCTTCCAGCTGTTTGCTCTTGAGTAGGAAGGTTTTGGCTTCTTTCACTTCCGGTGAACACAATTGTCGACTTTTTCAGGAATGAACGACTGCAAAAATTTTTGTCCCCATAGACGGTGCCAAATTTTGTGGTATCCCCGACTGTCCAAGCAACTGCTGTTCACCGTGAAACTCCAGCAAAAGAGATCCCACAAGTGGTTCCGGGGAAAGGCTCCAACGTCTATGTTAGTCATAACACTTTTCTGAATCAAGTGTTCTTAGTCTAGTTGCACTTACCTTCTAGTGTTCTTCTTCTCTCCTTTTATAGTATGTTACAATTGTGGCTTTGCCTTATCAAGGCTTCCCATCGTGGGTTGTAACGTGGTTCTGAGAAAGGTGGTCCATGCCTGATGCTTGATCATGGTCTCCATTTTTCTTGGTCCGTGGGTTGACTTGCCTTGTCATGAGTCCATCTGTTCTGGTTCGCATCGTAGGTCAGCATAGAGCGCATTTATGGTTTGGTCCAGCTATCTGGTGTTATGGAGTTTATGGGCTGGGTATACACCACTATGACACTAGAACCTCTTACAACCCTAGCTTGCTACTTTTGGCTATCTCTACCTGTAACCCTTTGGACCAACTCATCAGCTAAGACTGGTGTGCTATCATCGTAACAGTAAAACACAGAAAAGACCTTCATGCACACACTCACGAGGACCCGGACCCTGCTACCCATATCACATCCAGGTTTCTCTTCCCCGGAAGATATTAATATTTTCACCAACATGAATGTAGACTAGAGTGTGTGTGCATTGAGTGTATCATTCATGTAACTATAACATTCAAGAACAAGACATAATAATATCACATGAACAAAAATTAGGATGAACCAAGAATCTTACAAAAGTATAAATGAACACATGAATATAATTATCCCTAAGCTATAGAAACTACTCTCTAGACATGGAATTCAAGTATTTCATTGAATTCCACACCATAGGATAAAAGCAAAAAAAAAAAGAGAGAAAGAACCTAGAGAGAAGAGAGAGTGTTTCTCTCTCTAAGTTGCTATTCCAATATACAAAATATGATCTAAGACTAAAGGGGTATGAAACCCTAGTAGACTAAAGCCTTATTTATAGTAGTAGGGGATTGTGCCTAAAAATAGGCCCAAAATAGGCCTAATATAGGCAAAAAATGTGTAAAACCCCGAGCTAGCCTCCACTGGCGCAGACCTCTACGAATGGCGTGGTCCGTATAGCTGATGTAGCGTGTGTTGGATCTGGTGCACCCCGTGTGTTTTGTGCTGGCAAGCTACGGGATCTGGTACGGGTCATGTTACATCCCTGGCGCGGGGGGTGGTGTATGGTGCAGGTCGTGTCAGGTACGATCCGCATCATCTGGTGTTGCCCATCGTCAAGAGAGTTATTTTTGCACTTCTGATCTACGGCTGTGTTGTTTGGCACGAGCCATTTATAAGACATCAAATGCATGTATTTTCCAAAGCAAATAACATCTCTTTCGTCATCTTTTTGTTGGAAGATTTCTAAATTTAAATAGGTTTACATCATAAGGGGTTTAGATGACCGTTTTCCATTTTCATATCTGAATCCTTCATTTTGTAACCTATTTATAGTCTAATGGATTTTTGGTCTACAATAGCCTCTAGATTCCTTTTTGTAAGCTTAATTTGTAGATTTTTCATAAGCACTTCAGACTGGTTTAGTGAAGGCCATTCACAAGAATGGTAGAAGATTGAAGGCCACGATCCAAACGTGGCAGAAGAGAGTCCAGATTTGAAGAATGAAGGCTAGCCGACCGGTCAGGTGAAGAAAACCGATTGCATGGCCAGCACCCCTATCTGCGCACTGGAAAAGAAGACTTGACGTGGATCCTCGACCAAGGTTTACACATCCTAGTTGCCTTTGCGTGCGACTGCGGGCTGGGCATCACCCACGCGTAGAAGCTACGAACCCTGCGTGCTCGATCACAAGCCCGTGCACCCTAGAGCAGGCATGGTGGTGTAGGCCCCCAGTTTCACATTGAGCGCTTAGCAAAGAGTGGCGCACACCCACTCATAGAGCCCCTTGATTAGAAGATTGGGTTCTCGACTAGCGCCTTTAGTATAGCACATTTAGCCGCGCGCTTGCGCGCACAAGATTAGCTTAGAGTGCAGTACGCAAGACTCAATCGTGTAGCCTGCACGAGCCTGCGCACATGTGCTCTCAATCGGGCACCTTAACCTTGTTCCCTCTCTATCTTACGATTGATTACTTCTTCCGTTCGCACATGCTGCTCAATCATTTTCTGCAGCTCCCTCGGGTTCTCAGGTATATTCTTTGTCAGTTCTTTGTAGAATTCCCCTGATCGCATGCCTCCTGTGAACGCCCCCAAAGAAGACTGGAAAGACAAGTCGTGAACCTGTAAGCTTTCTATAACAAAGAAATTATGATGTGTTGCTAGGCTTTCGTCCCTCCGTTGGGCTATATTATTGAGATCTGAGATTGTCTTGGTAAACTTTTTCTTTTGGTAGAAATGACCCAAGAACAAGTCTGACAACTGTGCCCAAGATTTAATGCTCCAATTTGGAAGGTCTTCATACCAAGTGATTGTTATTCTTGTCAAAAAGATAGGAAATACCTTGCAAACTAACTCGATGTTTGCATTGCAAAACCTCATACTTTTTCTGTATGAGTGCAAAAACATTTTTGGGTCTGTTGTCCCATGGTAGATGATGAGACGTCAAATGCACGTATTTTCCAAAGCATTTAACATCACTTTTGTCATATTTTTGTTGTAAGATTGCTAGATTTACATAGGTTTACACGATAAGGGGTTTAGATGTCCATTTTTGGTTTTTATATCTAAATCCTTCATTTTGTAACCTATGTTTAGTCTAATGGACTTTTGGTCCTTATGAGCATCTAGATTCCTTTTTGTAAGATTAATTTGTAGATTACTCATGAGCACTTAGGAGTGGTTTAGTGAAGGCCATTCTAAAGGATGGTAGAAGATGGAAGACCACTCAAAAAGTGGTAGAAGATAAAGTGAAGAAAGGAGAGCAAAGAAAAGGGTGAAGAATGATGTATGTTTTGAAGCAGATTTTTGAGAAATTTCCAAGAATAATCAGCCTCCAAGAGTGGTACCATTGGGTTCCTCTTCTCGAGTACTATAAAATCGACTACAAGAACTCCCAAAATGGATCAATGGTTCACCCAGAGGAAGCAAAACAAAACGGGACTTTTTTCCGTCGCGACTCGCGATGAGTGTGTCGCAACTCGCGAAATGTTGACCTGAGAGCTCAAAATTTTACTGATCTGGTCTCGACTCGTGATAACTACCCTGCAACTTGCGTTTTACTCCCTTTTTTCTTGTACTATAAATAGCTTTTGACCCACTTCTTCCCCAACTCTCAAAGCCCGACGTGGGGGCTCCAAAACCCTAGTTTTTCACCATTTTCTTCCATTTCTTCTTCTTTCTTTGTAGATATTTGTTCTATGTTATGGGTTTTGATTATCTAGCTTAGTTTTATCTTGGGAGCAATGAATTGAAGCTTCCATATCTATGTAGTAAGAACCATATCTATCTATTTAGTGCTTTTTCTATTGTGCATTTATTGAGCTTTGAATGTGAATTGTTAATTGCATTGATGTTATTGGAAGCTTGAGTATATGAATCGCTTGTATGATTACCTGTTAGGGTTGGGAGAAAGTAGCTAATTCTCCCCTCTTTTAATGTGGAATCCAAGAGTATGAGTTAGAGCTTCTTAAATGATGTTGGTGTGTTGATAATTGCTAGATGAATGTGATGATGTCGAACTCGTTGTCATGTTTGTTTTAGTTAGCAAATGAGAGAAGTCTATGAATGTTGATCGTTCTTGACTAATCTTGTGTAAATGCATGAATTGGCTAAATGCTTAGATATGGTGTAGTATTTATAAGTGTTTCCAAGCTTGTTGATTCTTCGTGCTAAATGCCATCAATGGGATACTCTTAGTCCTAAGGGAGTCATTGGTGAGGTTTGACAAGAGATGTCGAATTCACTCTTGCAAACTACTATCTAAGAAGGATAGAAGATTTATCTTCACAACAAGTAGTTGATGTAGTGAATAGATTGTTTCAGTCATTCTTGAAGCCTTTATTATTTAGCATTTATGTATTCTTGATGCTATGTTTCACTTCATTTATGCCATGGGTTGTTTGAGAATAGGAAGTATTTTTATGATTGAAGTGTTCGGGTATTAGGAAATTGACGAATTCCTTAGCTCCCTTGCATGAAAATCTATGAACATGAACTTATAACTTCTTGTGCATAATGTGTTGTGATTCTTGCTAGATAAGTATGTTAATGTTAAGTCAAGTAATGAATGTGATAGAATGAGTGAATGGTTCAATGATCTACATTAGGTTTGAAGTGGATATCAATTGCCCCCAAGGCTTTATCTTTGTAGTTTTAAACCCCCTTTTCTTAGTTTTGTTTGATGATTAGCCTAGTTGCCTGACTTTGCTAGTTATCTTGTCTTTTTAATTTCATAACTTAGGACCACCAAACAACCAAACCCCCCCCATTTACATCCTTTTATATGTGTATATATATCTACTCCTAGCATAATATCAACCTTTTGTGCCTGAACGCTTAGGAAGATCCCTCTTCTTAGTGGACGACCCCGACTTGCCGCTATCTACTTGTTGTAGATAGTAAGCATTTAGGGCCTATAAATATTAACTTTGAGAGGTACGACGATGACCTCCCAGTAGATTTTAACATGCAAATGAGTTTAAAATCCTCTGGCATTTTAAAACACGCTAGTGTAGAGCTAGAGGCTATTTATCTACGTCATTGTCCGCGACAATGTCACAAAATTCCTCTTCATAGTTAAGGTTTTCACGCACTTGGGTTACCCTTTTTTCTTATTTTGTGGGCTTTTGCTTGAGCGTACTTAGAAATTGGTCATAAAGGTTTTCTTTGTAGGCATAGATTGGTAGTTCACATAATTGTAGGCATAGATTGCTTGATCACGTGAGCATCCAATCCAAATTACTGTATGCATAGATTGGTAGATCAAACTAGTGATCATCCCCCTTCTCATAGGAAAAATGACCTTCCCCCCAAATGCAATGACCATGGCATGTTCACTATCCCTTGCATGATTCAAGGGATATAGATCAAAGATATCGTGGTAGATTTAGGAGCCACTATTAATGTTATCTCATAATCTCTGTACAAATCATTGGACTTAAAGAAAATGCATGGCATCGGAGTGATAGTTCAATTGGCTAATAGCTCCACCATGTATCAAAGAGGTATTGTGGAGGATGTGATAAAAAAGGTGAATGTACTAACATTCATGGAGACCAATCCTATATTATTAGAGATGCCTTTCTTGAAAACCTCTATGGATAAAATTGATGTGAATACTGGAAAGTTAAGCTTAGAATGAGGTCAAAACATTGTAGAGTTTAACATGTATGATAGCATAAATTGTCTTATTGATGAGTCTTATTCATTTATGATTGATTATCTCGATGATATTGTACAAGAGACTTTTGATGTTTTCATGAATGTAGATTTAGAGAATGATCCCATTAATGATACATGCTTTAGTTCTCTAAATGCTAGCTTGGTGGAGAGTGTGGGAGAGGTTCATCCCCAACTTGAGACTCACATAGAGACCCTACCTGAGAACCTAGATGAACTAGTGATGCCCGAACAAAGCCTTCAACAGATGAACCACCCATATCCAAACTCAAACCTTTACCCAAAAACTTGAAATATGTTTTCTTAGGCGAGGGAGAGACATTACCAGTGATTGTTTCTAGTAGGCTCACTAGTGACCAAGAGGATAAAATGATTGAGGTACTTAGGAGGTTTAAGGGAGCTATTGTTTGGACCTTACCTAACATCAAAGGCTGGTCCACACTCCACGGGGTCGCTAATAAACCAACCTTTTCATAGGATATCTACTAACCCACGGAGAGCTAAATACCAAAGATAAGAAATTATAATTTTTTCTCATGTACTCACTACAAACTACCAAAGAGTAGTAAGTGGTAAGTCTGGGGTCGTCCACAGAGATGTTAGGATTGAAAAGCTAACTATGTAAGACTCACAATTCAGCATCACTCCGATTACGTCTCGGGAATAGCTAGTGTATCTAACATGGTTTGGGGGGGTTGTATATATTAAGCTTAGGCCTGGGGACATTTGCGTAACATGAACGACATATGATTTTTTCCTATATTCAATGAAACACTAGACGTATAAACCTGTCCTAATGTTTTTGTCACATAGCATAGTTGATAGTCAACACTTCCCAATATCTGTCAAAAAAAGGTGCCCACGTTTTATTCTATCAACACCATCTCCGTAATTAGGAAACTGTATCAAATAGTCCAACCGTTGTGCGCTCCTCTTTCCCCTAAGGAATTACATCTCGGGCATCCACTATGAATGCTTCTCCCAAGGCCTATAGAGGCAAAGATATTGGAATCTCATGATGACTCTAGGGTTGAAACAACAATGGTCGCTACCTTAAAACCCTAGTTGCTACAAACTATCATGCCTTGTCTATCGAGATACGATTCTCCAGTCAAAAGTAGGCATACACTCATGTAGATTCGGTGCTCATGGCCTATGTCTATACACTCACATATTTGAGGACTCATGATCCCACATATCATAACTGGACACTCCCAAGGGGCAAAACAGCCTAGAACCATACATGAAACATATAACCATTGTGAATCATAGAATATCTAAGATGAATTTTGGAACAATGTAAAGATCAAATCAAGCATGATATTCATAAAAAAAAGATAAGGAGACCCAAAATGTCACAAAATCTTTACCAAGTCATGAATACACATTAGATCCCCAAGAAAATTAACTACTCCCTAAGCATTGAACCTAATTTTACGATTAGATTAAATGCCCTTGGGAAAAACTAGGAAAGATTAAAAGAAGAGAGAAGGGTTATTCCAACCCTTATGGTTGACCCCTAGAAAACTGTGGTCTCTCCTGGTTGTACTAAATGGCATTCACCTCTTGTATATTGTCTATGACTTTGGGACACACCCCATAGTTGTGGTCAAGGTTGCAAACTCCACACACTTTGACTTGATGCATTTTTCCTCGAAAGAGCTCCTTCATTTTAGAAGCAAGAGCTTGGACTTGCTCCTCCAACTTAGGCAATTGTGCGGGTCATCACCATTGGCCTTCCCCGCATAGCACTAGGAAACAACGACGGAGGGTTGACCCTTACCTTGGTGGTGGGGAGCTCTAGTTAAGGCTTCTTTTCAACTACTATCTCCTGTTCTTCGATATTGGCCTTGTTGCTTTCAACAAATTTGTCATCCTTTGGCACGACCTCCTTCTCAGCCTCTCGTACCTCCTTCCATCTTCTCTATTTCAAGGCACTCATATTTTGTGTCGATTAACCTCGGGTTGGGACGGTAGCCTTCTGGACTCTATAGCCTTAAGCCGGCTCACTGAAGTGGCAAGTTGACCAACTTGCACTTCAAGGCTCATAATACTTGAAAAGGCTTTTGTGCCTAGTTCCTCAATATCTCTTTTGTTCGCTCCGGTAACACAGCATTCTTCTTTTCCAATTGTGCAATTGCCTCAAGAATATCCTCCTGGTCTGACTTGTCTAATGAAGCATTGGAGTTCTCCCCTCAAGTAGGGTTGAGTTGGTCCACCGCGATTGTACCCTTGGTTGTCATCGCACCACCAGAAGTTTGGGTGATTGGATAATGTGGATTGAACGAGTTTGCATAAGGGTCTTGTCATTCTCCACCTTGGTTCCTTCGGAACCCTTGTTGTTACCTCTAGCAAATTTCCCATTCCCACTATTGAAGTCTAAGTCTTTCACCTCCTCGAAGTTATCCACCACTTGCGAACATGTGTTGGTTGGGTGATCAAGATTGCAAATACCACACACCTTAACTTATTGCATTCTCCCTTTCATAAACTCTTTCATCATGGAAGCAAGTGCTTGGACTTGTTCCTCAATCTTGGGAGAATGAGATTAATCCTCTAAAAGTTTCACATGGGATCTGTTACCAAACTGCGTAATACCATTGGCCATCTCCTCGAACAATATCTTCATGGCTTATCTTTTTCCACATTTTTATTTTTGGTGGATAGGTTACTTTAGGATCTTCGGGGAGTGTGAGAGTTATGGTGATTTTTACTTCTTTGGGGGAACTAGGGTAGCTTGTGAATAAGTTTAATGCATTGACTAACTTATACTTGCATGCTACATGTCACTTAAGCCTTTTCTTGTTTTTATTTACTTGAGGACGAGTAAAGGTTTAAGTGTGGGGAGTCTGATGTGCACTATTATGCATGCGTTAACCAATGCATTCAGCATAATAATTGGTTTGTCTTATATGTTGTATTGCTAGTATTAGTTGAGTTTATGTGACAGGAGGTTTGGATGGCCATGTTTGGTTTTCTTGTCTAAATACCACATTTTGTAGACTTATTTAGTACTAATGGACATCTTGTATCCATAGGCTCCTAGATCTTCCTTTGTGATCATCTTTAGTAGGTCGCCCGTGGATACTTTTGTTACATTCTATGTGAAGGCCGTTCGCAAGGGTGATAGAAGATATTGAAGGCCGTTTGCAAAGATAGTAGAAGAGATCGAAGGCCATTCACATTCGAATGGTAGTAGGCGAAGGCCACAAATATCAAATCGTGGTAGAAGGTGATTAGAGCCAAAGATAGGAAGCATTGGAGTTCAAGGCTACCAATAAAGAAATGGAGAATTGTGGTCCGAGAGAGTTGTGCCAACTTCTAGGAACGATCCAAGATGAATAAGCCCTTAAGATTTGTTCCATTGGATTCGTCTCCTCGAGAACCATAAAATTGACTACAAGAACTCTCAAAACAGACTCACGGTTCATCCGTATCGAAGGAAAGAAGTTCAGCCGGCCTGAAGTACAAATGGGTCAGCGCGGACCACTCATGGATGACATCAACAGCCCGTACCAGATGATGTGATTCACGCCTAAGGCCTTTGGCATGAACCATGCCAAGGACCGGCATGGACCGCGCTAAACTCGATGGGCCATGCACACAAGTTCTAAGTTTCACTCAAAAAGGGCTAAGTATGGGTGCAGTCCGTCCCATTTTTGATGACCCGTACCGTTCCAAGTGCAAAATGTAAAGACCAGTCGATGGGGTGTGAAGAATCAAGCAACCCGTGCCAAGTTACTGAGAAAATGAGGTTTCTAACGAAAGAGGTGCCAAGTTACTTAGTTGTCCCGGGTGATTTTCTGTGTCTGGGCAGAGATTCTTCATACCTCATCACCATAGGGAGGATGAAGAAATTTAGTCTGATAGATTCCACAGATGCTCCATGAGTGTACCACTTGGTTTTTGGGGCAATGAATGTCACGTTCATGAAGCTTCCCAACACCCAGTGCACCAAGCTTGATTTTGACACACCTGTCAAGGATTTGGCGATTGAGCCAGATATTTTGTTTTGGGAGGGTTTTGAGCGGGAGCTTAAGAGCCTAGTTCCACCTCCAATTCAGGTTAACAAGGGTGCCCTTCTATTCACCGAGCCACAGGATCAGCCTCATTCTCCATTACCTCAGACAGGACCAGAGCTGATGCAGGAGGATCATGCGCACAACTAGTTCCCTCCACCGCCCCCAGATTTCTACTCCCGATGGTAGGGCATGATCTTAGACACTACCCTATTTGTCTTACGGGGTACATGACATCTAGATGGATTAGGAGATTTATCAGCTCTCATCCAGAGTACATGGCATTCAGTCACACTTTGGTGGTCCCTCCGACCCTGATCCCGGAGCTGCGAAGAGTTGGGAACGGCGTCGGAGGAATGTGGAGTGGATGGAGTATTAGAGAAAGTTCTACTCCAGTGATGGTGGATCATCCTCAGAGCAGTGATTGTGAGCGTTTTTTCTTGCACTCCCCTACTTTGCTTTGTATGCTTTTGCCCTATTTTGTCTACATTGTGGGCAATGTGTAGTGTTTCAAGTGTGGGGAGGGGTATTTAGCACTCACTTCTTTTTTTTGGATGATTTTAGCTTCGATGTTTAGGATGGTTTTCTTTGTTTTGGGATGCTTTTCATTTGATGTATTTGGATGTATTGTAGCTTTGACATTTGGAAAGTTTTTTTGCTACTTTTGGTTGGAAAAAATGGAAAAATGAAAAAAATTGAAATATTTGGAAAAAAAGAAAATGAAAAAGAACAAAAACAAAAAGTAACCCGCTAAGTTGAAAACCCGAGAGGGCACTTTAGGCAGCATTGGGACCCGGATAGGCCGAAAACTCAAAAGGGCGACCTAGAAAAATAATGAGAGGCTAAAAGTATGAAAAAATGTTAGATGTAAGACAAAGAACCATGATGCGTGGCTAGGATGAAAACCCAAAATGCACTACAAGAAAGAACAACTAATACTTCGCCCCTTTTACCTCTATTTTTTCCTTAACCCCAAAAAATTGAGTAAAAAGTTCTTTTACCCCGGTTTGTATTTTTTTTGAAATAAATAATATTTTTTACATCGGTTAAAAAATGAGGAAAATAATTGATTTTTTTTACCTCAGTTTCATGGAAACTGAGGTAAATAATGTTTAGAATCGAAGTAAAAAGAATAACTAAAGCGTGTGCGATGTCAGTTGGCTTGGTTCGAACATATAGTATTACTAGAACGTGACCTGATCGACCTCACCAATTATATCATTTTGAATGACTTGTAGTCGAAGACCTTCATTAAGGTCGCATACAACTGGACTTAGTATGTTTTCCATCGACCAAATTCAATCCTTTAATACCCAAAAATTTTCTCTGCATTCCAAGTTCCCACGTTGAAATTCAAATGGACATTCTTGAAGGTGGTTAATAGGGTCGTTGATTGTTCTCAATCACCAAGTAAGTTTTCCCATATCACAAATTTGTAGTTTCATCTTCAAATTAGGTTATAGGTTAGTTTATTTCATATGAGAGAATGTGATTAGGAATCGTTTGATTGAAATTAGGCATTTCGTCATTGTATATATGGGTTTTGGTTTATGTATATATGTATATATATATATATATATATATTTATATGTGTGTGTCTATGTGTATGCTAATAAAATGATTTTTTTCCGTAACATTGATATATGTATATATGATTTGTATATGCATGTCATGAATTGAATGAATGTAAGTGGGTGTATTTTTTGCCAAGATAGGTCCATAAAGAGTGTGTACTTATTATTGTATTGTAGGAATGTCTATGGATAAAGCATATTGTTTCGATGAAGGTTGAAAAAGCGGGGGTATCAATCTTTTGTAGCCAACTTTATTGAATATGCATTTGCGAATGCCGAGAAGGAGAATCTGTCTTATGTATATTATCCTTTCAAGAAGTGTCGGAACACAAATATTCATGAACAAGCAATTTTTTTGAAGTAAGACTTATTTATAAATGGTTTTGATCTGACATAAAAAAAATTGGTTTTGGCATGGGGAGAATGTTGATGAGCATACTAGAAATGAAGGAGATGCTAAGAAGGATGACATGATGGATGAGTTGGTTAAGGAGATCGTTAAGAAATACAGTGGAAATCCAAAAAGAATTTCAGACCTCCATGGGCATAAATGCACACTTCTATACGATGGATGCCCAGAAAGAATGACCGTATTGAAGCTACGTTACAGTTTATAAATGTGAAAACTAAGTATTCCTACAGTGATGTCAAATTCTCCCCTTTGTTGAAAGTGTTGAAAGGAATGCTTTCAGCTGGCGATAGACTACCTGAAACGGTATATGAGTCAAAAAAGGTACCATGTCCAATGGGCTTGGATTATGAAAAGATACATGCTTGTCGGAATGATTGTATCTTGTATAGGGGAGATCACTTGTATGCTGAGGCATGCCTTAAATGCAATGCTCTAAGGTTCAAATTGAAGGAGGTCAATGTTGATAGAGAAATTGGAAATCAGTGGACAAAGAAGGTTCCTGTCAAGGCTATTTGGTATCTACCTATTATTCCTTGTCTGAGAAGATTGTTTGAAAATGTTGAGGATGCTAAGAATTTGAGTTGGAAAGTGGACAGGACAGTGGTTGATAATGAAGTGATGCTGCCTTTCCGGACATCGGGAATGAGCCACGTAACTTGAGGCTTGGTTTGGGCACCGATGGAATAAACCCATTTGGTAATATGAGCAGCAATCATAGTTTTTTGCTAGTGATGGTAATGATCTACAACTTGCCCCCTTGGTCGTCCATGAAAAGGAAGTGCATAATGTTATCTCTAATGATCTCTGGTCCGATACAACCGGACAACGATATCGATGTCTACTTAGCCCCCTTGGTGGATGACTTGAAAACGTTGTGGCATCTTGGTATTAGGATGTGTGATGGGTTTTGGAAGGAGGAGTTTGAATTTAGAGCGATGTTGTTTTGCATTGTTAATGATTTCCCACGTATGGGATCCTTTCTAGCTATTGCGTAAAAGGACACAAGGTATGCCTAATTTTTTTAGATGGCACATACTATTTTTAGTTGAGGCATGAAAGCAAGACTGTGTACCTTGGTCACCGGAGATGGCTTCAACAACTCATTAGTGGAGGAATAGACATGATGAATTCAGTGGAAAGGTAGAGTTGTTGCCCCCCTCCTGTATTAACAGGTGCTTAAATCTTGTACATGTTGTGAGATTTTCGTAATGACTTTGGGAAGAGGAAGAGGGAACCAAAGTTAGCCGGTAGTTGGAGGAAGCATTCCATATTTTTTGAACAACCATATTGGGAGAAACTTGACATTAGACATTGTTTGGACATGATGCATATTTAAAAGAATGTCTGTGACAGTTTGGTTGGTACTTTGATGAATATCCCGGGCAAGACAAAGGATGGCGTGAAGTCAAGGATGGATATGGTCAATATGGGAATTAGGCCTAATTTGGCCCCCACAGGTGCGAGGGATGAAGACATACTTGCCAGCAGCTTGTTACATACTTTCAAAAGTAGAGAGAGAGTTAATATGTTCTAGTGTTAAAGGATTTGATGTCCAGACATGCTACTCATCCTTGGTAAGCAATCTAGTGTCCCATGAGGGATTGAGATTGGGGAGTATGAAATCTCATGATTCATATTGTTTGATTCAAGAATTTACCCTGGTTGATATTAGATCCATATTGCCAATTCATGTGAGGAAGTGCATTATCCGATTGTGTCGCTTCTTTAAGGAAATTTGTTGTAAAGAGATCAAGCGTGGGAAACTGAAGGAACTGTAGAAGGAGATAGTTATTGTGTTGTTTGAGCTGGAGATGTATTCCCCCCCTCCATTCTTTGACATAATGGTGCACTTGTTGGTGCACATTGTATGGGAAACTCTGATTTTTGGTCTTATTTACCTTTAATGGATGTATCATTTCGAGAGATATATGAAGATATTCAAGGGTTATTTGAAAAATCATATTCACTTGGATGCCAGTATAGTCCTGAGGTATGTAACTGAGGAGGTGGTAGAATACTGCATGGAATTCATGATGAATGATGAGTAGGTTGGTGTACCAAATTGCGCCATGGCGATAAAGTGGGGGGCAAAGGTTTGCGAAAAGGAACAACCCGGATACTAACCATGGCATGTTGGAGAAAGTACACTTATATGTCTTGTGCAATTCAGATGTGGTTTGCCCCTACGTGGATATGCACACGGTCTCCATCAAAGAGCGGGACCCCGGTTGATCAGAGAAGTAAGTACTTGCCGAACACAAGCACACCTTCATTAATTGGTTATGGAAAACTGTAGTTGGCAAAAGTCACGGTGAAATCTTGAATTGTTTAGCCTTTATCCCTTCTGCTACTGCATTTTCTTTTACTGGTTATGACATGAATATCTTTACCTTCTCAACTCTTGAATAGGACAAACACACGTCAACACAAAATAGTGGTGTTTTCATAGTTTCCCAAGCACTACATGTCAGTAGCTTTATGGTGTGATTGAAAAAATTTGGGAGCTTGTCTATACAAGTTTTAGGGTCCCAATTTTCAAATGAAGATGGGTTGACAACAATGCGGGTGTATCAATTGATGAGCTAGGTTTTAGAGTCATCGACTTGAGCAAGACATATCTACTAGCGATTCATACATCCTTGCATCATAGGCTTCACAAGTGTTCTATGTAGATGATCCCTACAATCCTAGTAAATAAGTAGTCATTGAAGGAAAATCCAATTTGTGGGGAAGGTTAGTCCATCCTCATTTTCAGAGATAATCCCACATATACCACCAATAGGCAGTGATGTCAGCTAGGAAAAGATAATTGGTGTCGACCTAGCATTGAGGAGAGACCATGAGGAGGGTGTATGGATTGAGTGGCATTCAAATCAAATATGAAGAGGCCAAAGAAAACATAAATTAATACCCATTTTGTATGTTCTAATTAACTTTGCATTATCCTACTATCTGTTGATTATAAATTTGCGAAGGATATAATAACGATGTATAATTGGTAACCATTTAGCATACACATTTTGAATCCAATAACATTTGAGTTAGTTTAGAGGAAGTAGTTGTCAACATCACACTACTTGTCATTTGATGAATTGGTATGGATGAACACTTTTGTGCGACCTCGTATAATGAGATGCAATGGTTATGAAAAGTGGAGTTTGCGACGTCAGTTACATCGTCAGTAAGGTAGTCAATTGAAGACAGTGCCAAAATCCACAAAACCCATTAATTCACGCGATCTTGCTGTCATATCTATAAGACTTCATGTTAACCGAGTTGTGTTTTAAGGTATGTTTGTAACGTCGTACACTACAAAACTTTGATTTGTGAATTGAGAGCTAAAATATTCTATCTAGAACTTGGAATGTAAAACCTACAAGTATAACACTCCGAGTTCACAAAAGCCTAGTCCACAACAGTCCGTAGCAAAAATATAGATCACAAACCAAACACGATACATTAATGTATTGTATCATACACAAAATGATAACATAATAACATTATAGCGTTCAATTGCTACCGTAAAAAATCTCACAAATATTACACACCAATAATTAATTTCAATTCATCGTTTAAAAAACCATAAAACCACACCAAATCTTGTGGATTACAGGGCATAATGGATGCCTATTAATCATCAGTCTCAGTCTCACTACTACCTTCAGTGCTCTCCGCCTCATTTTTGTCAGTCCTCGACCCGGTGCTGGAATCCATCGAATCATGATCAGTGTCCAATGCCTCTACATTTAAGTCCTTGACCTCCAACTTAGCTTCTTTTTCCACTGTCCCCCTTCACGCACTCCCCGGGTTAAGATAGACCCTCCACCACGCCACTCCTGCATCATCCTCTATTATTTTTTCTCTAAATGCAGTGTATTAGCAGCCTTCATTTCCTTCATCCCCATCAGGAGCATGCTCCAGGCACTGCGTCTCAGCCTTGATGCTACAAAAAAAAGGAGATGACACACTATAATTAATTACGAAGATATTACTATAATGACAAAAGAAAAATGCACCTTACCAATTTCCTTACCGGAAGTATTCACAGCTTTGGCTGGTGATTGAGTTCCCTCTTGCCCAGGGGTGGTTTTCAGATTAGGATCTCCTTTGGATATGTTACGATCAACCCATTCATCCCCTTCCCAGTGCCAATGCTTTTGGCTAATATAGTTCTCATCATAGTATCTTGGGGAGATCTTACGAGTGGACCAGATCGGAACACTTTGTTTCTCCATGAGGGCACTTATCACATTGCCGTAAGGGAGGGTTCCTTACTTATTGGATTCAGCCACCGTGTGCATCTCCTTGATAACTGGAGTCAACAACCTTGTTTTCGCATATGTGCCAATAGAGGATAGAGCCATTGATTGTGGGAAGGATGGCCAGCCGGTATCAGGCAGTGACATATAAGGTAGTACTTCATCTTCTCCTCGATCTTGAGAACACTAATCTTGATTTCTCTCAGTTTGAATGTCCTGTTACCCACTTTTAGATTGAAGTAATTTTCAACCATCCAATTGGGATAGAGGGCCCCAGAATCATCATCCTCAGCAATCCGATTAGGCCGATTGTCAAGGGAGTAGACTTAGAGTCTTTGAACTGGGTTTTTAGGACTCTAAGCAATTGCGCACCCAATAGCCTCATTACCAACTCACTAGTCAATAACATGTTGACGATGTTATCTAGAGTTTTTTACCTCCCGATACCGAGACAAGTGAAATTTGAGTAGAACTCAATGACCTCAGTCTTATAAGTGGGCATATCAAAGTAAATCAGCCCCTCCATCCCCAAGGATTTGAAAGCCTCGAGGAATACATCAAAGTGGAGCCATTGCACATTACTGAGCTTTATGCACCTCACCTCGTTCAGCCTCCTCTTGCTGATAACATCTATGTATCATTTTCGTTTTCCTCTAAGAAAAAACATTTCTTGTCAAAGGCTGGTGGGGGAGGGGCTGCCTTTGCCTTCTTTACACGAGACGTGCCTGCCTCATTGCCCTATGCCATGGTACTTTTCGCTGTGCTCTTGACTGGTATCTGAAGGACAACATTAGAAAAACAATAATCAGTGAGGGAATGAAAGTGATTTGCTGTTGCTGCACACATAATGACCGTGCTTGGTAACATGTCGATAACATTTCGAATGACACCATTCACTTTTGCGAGATTGCACATTCAAAAACATTTAAAAATTTGTGAATGTGTGAACTCATAGAGTAGTTCGGTTAAATTGAGTATTTAGTGACATAAAACCGAATGGTACAAAATTTCAAGAACAAGTATGACAAATGCTAAAAACACCCTCAAATCGAAGCTTATATGCTCGAAAATCATCTATTCCCCAATAAAAGTTCCCCATTTCATCCATGCACCTAAACCCTTATCATACACTACTAAAGTAGTCCAAAAACATAACCATTCACATACAAGGTAGATAAAGCTTTCACATTTCACTAAATTAAAAATTACAACAACATATAAACTCAAACCATTATCCAAATCCACAAAAAATACATAAAATTTAAAATACTGACCTTATCTAGGGTTTAGTGGTAATGTGCGTCTCTCCTGTGGTTTTAATGGATACTGACAAACAAGGAACAGAAGGCGACTGCATTGGTGGGCGGCACAGTCCCTGATTCGACGGGCAGCGGTGGAGCTTGAGGCCCATGGGAGGGCTTTGATATTTATCTAGGAGGTGGTTGGATGGTTGAAATTAGCGGTTTTATGGCTGTTTTGTGGAGAGGGGAGTTTTAGGGTGTACGAAACCTATCTGGGCCTCCCAATTTTGCCTAATTTTTATACTTGGGTTTTCAACTTAGTGTGAAAAAAGTGTATATATATAATTTTGTTTTTCAAAAATAATAAATCAATGTAGAGCATATGGAAACTACAACACAATACCATGAGATATGTTTCTCTAATCTCCCCACACTTGAAACACACATTGTCATCAATGTGAACACAAGGACAAGATAGGGAGATAAATAAGAAAGAAAAAAAACTCACAACTAGGACCATAGAGGCCTTTCCCGGTGGTAGCAATGCTCACTCCTCAATGAATGTTCTACCCACCATGTTCTCGAATTCTATTCAATATGTAACCTTGAGCCATCCACTAAAAATTCATGACTATGAAAGTCCCGATCTTCTAGCAGTTGCAACTTCCTATGCTTCTCAGCTTCACCCAAGTTCAAGTTAAGGCGTTTGACAGCCCAATGTGTTTTGAATTCACGCTCAACTGAGATGTGTCATCTTTTACCAAAAAGGATCCGGAAAGCTGACATGCCAATTGGAGTCTTATATGCGGTGCGGTAGGCCCAGAGAGTATCATCCAGTCAAGCACTCCGATCCTTTCTAGAGGTATTCATAGTCTTTTCAAGGATGGCTTTAATATCCTGATTGGACATTTCCGCTTGGCCGTATGTTTGTGGGTAGTGAACAGTGGAAGTATTGTGGGTCACTCCATATTTTTCAAGCAATGTTCCCACAACTCGGTTGCCAAAATGGGTTCCTCCATCACTGATTATGGTTTGGGGTACACCAAAACATGAAAAAATGTTGGATTTAAGGAAGCTCACCACTGTTGTCATGTCCATTTTCCTTGTGACCTTGGCTTCTACCCACTTGGACATATAGTCTACTAGTACTAAGATGTAGTCATTTCCATCAGAGTTTGGGAATGGGCCCATAAAATCCATGCCCCACATATTGAAAGTCTCAATTGGCATTGAAAAGGCTTGGGGCATCTCATTTATGGTTGAGATGTTCCTTATTCTTTGGCAATGGTCGCATGATGACAAAAATATTTTGCCATTGGATAGCATTTTGGGTCAGTAAAGGCTGCAATCTACTACCTTCTTTCAGACCTTTTGTAACCGAGGTGTCCCCCGACTTAAAAGGAATGACATAACTTAAGGACACGATCTCTTTCATTATCGGGGATGCATCTCCTAATTTCTTGATCATAACAATGCTTCCAAAGGTAAGAATCATCCCAGAAATAGTATCTCGCCTCATTCACCAATCTTTCCTTTCTCACTTTGTCAAGGTATGTGGGAAATTCTCCAGTGGTAAGGTAATTTACCATATTAGCATACCAAGGCTGGCTAGTTGTTATCCCAAACAATTGTTCGTTGGGAAATTCTTCCTAAATAGGTTTCATCTTTGCCTTTTCCTTGGCTGGTTTTGGGCTCTCGAGGGTCGGTAGTCTACTTAGGTGATCTGCCACTACTTTTTCAGTGCCCTTCTTATCCTTTACCTCTAGGTCAAACTCATTCAAAAAAAGTATCCACCTAATGAGTCTTAGCTTGGCATCTTTCTTCGTCATTAAGTAACGAAGTGCTGCATGGTCTGTGTACACTATGACTTTGGTTCCTAAGAGGTATTGAGAAAATTTTTCTAGGGCAAGATCACGACTAGTGACTATTTCTCTGTGGTGGAGTAGTTGTGTTGGGCATCGTTAAGAGTTACTGATGCGTAGTATATGGCGTGTAGTGCTCTACCTATCCTCTGGCCTAAAAAAGCTCCTATAGCATGATCACTCGCATCACATGATTTCAAAGAGGGAGCGACCAGTCTGGAGGTTGGATGATTGGGGAGGTCACTAGGTTATTTTTCAAAGTGTCGAAAGCCTATTTGTACTCCTCATAAACATTAAATTCGACATCTTTTTGCATTAGTTTGCACAAAGGTTGGGAAATTTTAGAGAAATACTTAATGAAATGCTGGTAAAAACCAGCGTGACCAAAAAATAACCTAACATCCTTGATATTAGTGGGGTAAGGTAGGGATTTAATTGTGTCCACTTTAGCCTTATCAACTTCTAGCCCTTGAGCTGACATGACATGTCTTAGCACTATACCCTTTTCCATAATTTAGCACAAGGTTGGTGTCCATACATCGCTCTAGCACCCGTGCCAAATGATGTAGGCACGAATTGAAGGAATCTTCATGGATGGTGAAAGCATTCATGAAGACCTAGACAAATTTCTCGATAAATTATGAGAATATGCTGACCATACACCGTTGAAAAGGCCCTGCCCTTTTGGAACTTTTGGAGGTAGCTGACAGGGAATGATCGAAAGAATTTGTGCTAGAGCACTACCTTAGTTCATCCGGCATTTTGTTACGTTCATCGGTTACTGGCAATGGGATATTTCTGCCACGGTGAGCTAACATAAATTTCTAGTTTGGATATTCATTGCCTCTGGGCAATGACTCCCGAGGGTAATTTCTACTTGAACCTAGTAGGGAACTTCGTACATAAGTGTATGGTCATGGGGGAAAGAAAGAGTGGTAAGATATCTATGGGAGGAATGGTAGGTCTACTGGAAAAGTACTTAGGGCATCCAGTCACACAAACAACGTTGGCTAACTTGGGACGATCGAGTATGAAGTATAACATTGAAAAGTTAGCAAAGACATTTATGGTGGGGCCTACAACATTGGAGGATCAGTATGTGTGGCTTTATTACGGGGTGAGCACTTGTAGCTTCACGGTACTTCCACAGCTGGAGCTGGGAGGTCGTCACCGTACCTCTCAAAGTTAATATTTATAAGTCCTAAATGCTTACTATCTACAACTAAGTAGATAGCGGCAAGTCAGGGTCGTCCATGAAGAAGAGGATTTTCTTAAGCGTTTAAACATAAAAGGTTGATATTATGCTAGAAGTATATATATGTATATGTATATATGTATATATATATATATATGTATATATATGTATATATATGTTTTTGTGTGTATATATATATGCACATATAAAAAGAATGTAAATTGGGGGGTTGGTTGGTTGGTTTTCCTAAGTTATGAAAGTAAAAGACTAGATACCTAGAAAAGTCAATTAACTATACTAATCATCAAACAAACTAAGAAAGGGGTTTAAAACTACAAAAGATAAAGCCTTGGGGGCAATCGACATCCACTTCCAAACCTAATGTAGATCATTGAACCATTCACTCATTCTATCACATTTGTTATCTTTGGGGAATGCAAATGGAAGATCAACATTCATTCCATCCTAATAGTAATTTGCAAAGACAAACAACGAACGTTAGCAAACCTCGTTGACAATCACTCTAGGAAAACCACACCATAGAGGTATTTCATCAACGACATTATACACAAAGGACCATAGATTTAATAACAACAAGCCTTCTACCAAAGACATAGCCATTTAACCAAACATAGCATTCATTAGGTTAAAATTAGAACAAATAACATTCAAGGTTCAACCTTTCATTGCATCTATAGGATAAATATGAGAACAATCCACATTCACATACTTATCTAGCAAGAATCACAACACATTATGCACAAGAAGTTCTAGGTTCATGTTTCTAGATTTTCATGCAAAGAAGCTAAGGAATTCGTCATTTTCCTAACTCCCTAACACTTAAATCATACAAACCCTTCCTATTCTCAAACAACACATGGAATAAATGAAGTAAAATATAGCATTGAGAACACATGAATGCTAAATAACAAAGGCTTCAAGAACAAGTGAAACAATCTATTCACTACTTCCACTACTTGTTATCAAGATAAATCTTCCATCCTTCTTAGATAGTAGTTTTCAAGAGTGAATTCGACATCTCTTGTCAAACCTCACTAATGACTCCCTTAGCTGAAACACGACTAAAAGTATCCCATTGATGGCATTGATCATGAAGAACTAACAAGCTTGGCAACACTTATAAACACTGAACCGTGTCTAAGCATTTAACCAATTCATGCATTTACACAAGATTAGTCAAGAACGATCGACATTCATAGTCTTATCTCATTTTCTACCCAAACCAAAAATGACAACGAATTCAACATCATCACATTCATCTCTCTATTTCCCACAAATCTTACAACAAATGGCATAAAAAATCATAAAATATTTGGCAAGATTTGCGAATGTTCAGTTCAGCAATCTCCTTGCATTCTCTCTCAGATTCAAAGATTTGATCTATTCCAGGTGCAAGGGATCGTTGGAATCTACCCTAGGAGGAGCCACACACGCACCGTGAGCACAAAGTCATTAGATACCATTTACAATTATTGCCAAAGGTACTCGGCTGACTCACCTTCAAAAATTGTGGGATTCTAAGTTTTTTTGGAATTTTTGGATATCTGCATGGTTAGGAATTCTTGAAGATGGGACTTAGTTTTGATTATTGTATTCTGGTAAGATATTTTAACTGTGGATTGGTTCTTAAGAATTATTGGACTGTTATTTGGCAAAAGGCGAAGATCCGCTCGCCCTCAGCGGCCCATACCAGTCGACACCCCAGCCAACGTATGAGAGGTAAATCACGGTAGCCCAGCACCATGACCAATGGGCTTGGTATGGACTCGGTGCGCACAAGGGAGCCTTGCAAAGCAAGAGCTCCCCACACTGCCGCTGCCGAGTATCGAACCTGGGATCATTGGCTTACCCACCCATCTCTTAACCACTGGGGTACACCCGTGGGTGTATTGGACTGTTATTTGGTGCTTATTGGTGTTGTCTATCTTCTGTGCTGTCAATATACCACATAGAAAGAGAACCAGACCGAAAGTACAGTTTAAGGGGCTAACCACGCTCCTTCTAGAGCATCAGTAGCAATGGGGCCATCTTATTGGACCTCTCATCCCCGAGACTAAGTTTGCAGACAAGATGACTCTCAAGGACCTCAAACTTTACAAACCAGTAAGGGTGCTCTTGGGGAGGGTAGGGATCAAGGAATATACGACGAAGACATTCCCACCTATATTAGATACACTTTGGAGGAATTTACGATGAAGTAGTTCACCAAAAATACTTCCAAAATATAATCAAAGAGAACCATACAATTTTTCAATTTCTCTCATTTTGCCTAGGAGCCCTTTCTGGTATTCATCCTAGCATCCCACAATTTTTTTCCTTTTGAGCTCACTTCTCACCTTTATCCACACCGTGGCCTCACTTTTTCATAGATTTTTCAACCTTCTCTCCTTCTCCATCTCCCTTTAGTTTCCTTTAGTTTCATCTTGTCATTTCCTTTAGTTTTACCTTCTCTCCTTCTCCATCTCCCTCGACTGATAACGGTCGGAATTTGATTTTCCAGACCGTTAATGGCGGCTCCTCCACCTGGCCGTGGTGGCAACGCTACGGTCAAATCGTTCCTCCAAGCTTTAGAAAACCGTCCGCCTCTCCTATATACTGCCCTTCCATCTAATCCTGAAATTGTGCCAAAAACTCAATACAAAGGGGATATAGCATGTTTGGTGTCTCGTCGCGATGCAGAAACCTTGGCCTCCCATTACCAGAACGCCTTGGTGGGTAAGTTCGCAAGAGGAAAGCCACACATGCCTGCTTTAAACGATGCTTTCAATTCCGTTGGTTTCAAAGGTAAGTTCCAAATTGGATCAATAGACTTCAGGCACATTCTAATCCGGTTTCAAGACAAAGAGGATTATCAGAGACTCTGGCTCAAGGGTCAATGGATTTTCAACCAGGCTCCAATGAAGGTTCTCAAATGGACCATGGATTTCTCCCCAGAGGCAGAATCTTTAATAGTGTCGGTATGGGTTACCATCCACTATGTCCCAGTCTTTTTCTATAACACTGCTATGCTGCAATCTATTGGGAATCAGATAGGGACTTTAATTAAGATGGACGCAGCTACTGCTGCTCTCACCCATCCTTCCATGTCTAGGGAGTAGTTAGATTAGCTTGAGATTCATTTTCGCACTTGGTATATACAAAAAGCTTTATGAGATTCATTAGATTCATCATATCTTTGTGTTTATGATATTATTGTGATTGTTCTTGAGTGTTATAAAGGCATGAATATTACACCAAATATAAGCACACACTTTGGGCTGTACTCATGTATGGTGCAGTTGCCGATGCCCCCTTGGGAAGAGAAACCTGAATGTTAGAATGGGTAGGGGAGAACGCGTGTGCATAGGTGTGTGCACGGGGGATTTGAGAATGCTCTGACCTACAAGTATTAGCCTACAAGCTTTATGAGATGTGGAATTCAAATCTATATTTAAATTCCATGTCTAGGGAGTAGTTAGATTAGTTTGAGATTCATTTTTGCACTTGGTATGTACAAAAAGCTTTATGAGATTCATTAGATTCATCCTATCTTTGTGTTTATGATATTATTGTGATTTATCCTATCTTTGTGTTTATGAATCTTCAATAGTGCCGGTATGGGTTACCATCCACTATGTCCCAGTCTTTTTCTATAACACTGCTATGCTACAATCTATTGGGAATCAGATAGGGACTTTAATTAAGATGGACGCAGCTACTGCTGCTCTCACCCATCCTTCAGCCGTGAAAATGTGTGTAGAAATTGATCTAAAAAATAAGCTGCCATCATTCATTAGAGTGGGAATTGAGGAGGAAGGAATTGAATATAATGTAGTTAAGCTACCTTTACAATTTGAGGATTTACCTCTATATTGTCACCACTGTAAGTCTATTGGTCATGAGAATGATAATTGCATATACTTACACCCTGAACTCAAGAGAACTAAATCTAATTGGATTATGACTTCTGGGGATGGTAAGATTGGGCTCCAAACCAAGGATCAACATGGTGGTTTAGATAGTCTACATAAGGAAGGAGTAGATTTTCTACATGATCAACACAATAAGGCAGGGGGTTCAGGACTGTCAGTTGCAGAAAAACAAAAACATCAGACTGTTAGGACCTTCAAATATGTTCCAAAACAGAAAATCTCTCCAGTTATAATTATTGAAGAGGGTGATGACCCTGAATCCTTAGTGGAGGTGGACAAAAGTAAGCACCCAGAGATTATGCCTTCTAAGGTAGGAGACAGTGCTGGTGATCAGATGGCAACAGATTTGATATTAGATTCAAATGGCCCTGACCCTGAGATGGGAGATCAGATTGCTTCTAATCAGGATAAAAAGGCTGAGGTGATCCTTAGGGCAGTGCAGCATAATGAGACTCTAAAAGACTCTGATGAGCGTACAAACACCAAAATGCAGTCTCCTAAGCATTCCCTATCTGCTCCACCTAACATCACCTCAAGGAAATTTTTTGCAAAGGATGACATTCCAAGTAAAAGGGGTAAGTCCTTCTCACCTTTCAATATCATTATTGCCGCTAAAAACTACTTCTTCTCTCAGCAGAAACAGAGGCACAACAGATTCCTCCCTCTGGAGGACGATGATGGAACCAGTGGTGATAACACATCAGGTAACCTTACAATCAACGAAGTAGCTCCAGAAGCTGAGGATGTTGACCCTATGGGTGGTCAGGCTAGCCAGGTAAGTTCATCTGCTTTACACCACAAACCATCTAGGTTTAAGAGCAATAGACAATCAGTGAATAATTCTAAGCACAGGAATGAGACGTATTTAACTCAGCTAAATACCATCATGACTAGATCAAAAAGCGCCAATAACATCTCATTATGAATAATACAACATTGAAGATAAATTTCCTGGTTTGGAATCTGAGGGGAATGGACACCTCCATGCTAAGACTACAAAACTTGATTACTAGGCATAGGTTTGAACTTATCTGCTTAATTGAGCCTAAACATGACAATATGCAATGTGATTTATATAGACAACGGCTACAATATGACAAATGTGTGTATGCAACAAGTGGTCAGATTTGGCTTTCTGGAATGACAGTATATCACTTACTGTTATTTGTGATAATTTACAATTCCTTTCTGTCTCTTTGTATAGTCTCACCTTGAATAAAAATATGGATGCTTTCTTTGTGTATGGACTTAGAACTAGAAATGGAAGGAAGCAACTCTGGTCTAATCTTAGGTCTTCGGCTAGCTCAGATGCTATCTTTATTGGGGATTTTAATGTCATTACATCCATAAATGAGTATAAAGGCCCATCCACTCCCAAATTAGGCAGTATGAAGGATTTTAATGATTTCATTAATGGAATGGCATTGGAAGAAATCCATACAGTAGGGAATTTATTTACATGGAGTAACAACAGGCTTAGAAATCCTACTATTAAAAGATTAGATAGAGGCCTATGTAATTCCTCATGGTCATCCACTTTTCCTACCTCTTCTGTTCAAATTCTAAATAGAATGTCTTCGGATCACAACCCTATGCTGCTCACTATTGGTAGTGATATCCCATCAAACCCTAGGCCCTTCAGATTTCTAAACACGTGGTTTAAAAGGAATGAATTCATGGAGGTAATTAAAAGAAACTGGGATCTCCCTCTAGAAAATTCAGGAATGCTTGGGTTTTATCTTAAATTGTTAAGGTTGAAAAAAGAATTAAAAATATGGAACAGGGAGCAGTTTGGTAATATTCATGAAAATGTGGTTCGGGCTGAAAGGGCTCTAGAAGCTCAGGAACAAATATATAATCACAATGTTTCAGTGGATAATTTGGTTAATCTGAAGGAAGCTAGGGCTAAGTTAGTGAGAGCTCTTGTTGAACAGAAAAGCTTCTGTAAACATAAGGCCAAGATAAAATGGTTAAGGGAAGGAGACAATAATACAAGTTTTTTTCACAACTCAGTTAAGGAAAGAAAAAGTAGGTTAAGAATTACTAAAATCAAAAGTAGAAATGGTCAATGGCTAGATTGCACACAGGATATAGAGACTGAAGCTGTTCACTACTACCAAGAACTCCTAACTGATGATAGCACTCCTGATTGTAATTTTTTCAGATCTCATTTTCTAAGTTAGATTCCTAAGCTGGTTACTCAACAAGATAATGATATACTCATGCAAACTGTCACATTGACTGAGCTCAGGGACATTGTTCTTAGTCTCAATAAGAACAGTTGCCCTGGTCCAGATGGGTTTACATCTAAATTCTAAATCAAATCTTGGGACATAATTTCAACTGATATTCTATCAGCAGTCCAGGATTTTCTTGCTGGGAATTACATTCCAAGGGGTTTTGGTTGCACCTGGATTGCAATCATTCCTAAGAAGAAAATACCTATGTCATTTGATGACTATAGGCCTATTAGTCTTTCCAATGTAGTTAATAAGATCTGTTCAAAAGTACTAATGGCAAGACTCAATCCACTCATGCCTAAATTAATCTCCCCGCAACAAACTGCTTTTCTTAAAGGTAGAGACATCTCGGACAATGTAATCTACTTACAAGAAATGGTTAGATTCCTGAATAGGAAGCAAAGGCAACCGAATTGCATTGTCAAGCTAGATCTTAAGAAGGCTTTTGATAGGGTTAAGTGGTCATTTCTATATAGTGTACTTTCTAAGTTTGGTTTCCATGCTAGATTTATCTTTCCCATCATGAATAATCTATCACAGTTATGGTTCTCTATATTGATCAATGGTAAGCCAGCTGGTTTCTTTCTATCTACAAGAGGTATTAAACAAGGTGACCCCCTCTCTCCTTTTCTTTTCAACATCTTTTCCGAGGCATTTACTAGAAGTTTAGTGTTTATTTTTCAAACTGGTAAGCTGGCCTATTATGACCTTCCAGGTAACTCTCTAAGAATTTCCCATTTATCTTATGCTGATGACACTGTGGTCTTTTTTAAGGGTGAGAAAAAAACACTGTCTAGACTTAAAGCTTTCCTGTCCACATTTGAGGAAGTCATGAGTCAAAAAATAAATTACAGCAAAAGTGACATTTTCATTGGGAAACATGCATCTGCTCACACAGTTAACATAATAAAGAGGACCCTAGGCATGAAAATAGGGATTTTTCCATTCACATATTTAGGTGTGCCTATCTTCACAGGAATAGCAAAAAAATCCTATTGCCAGCCACTCATTGAGCATATTGATAATATGATTTGTAGTTGGAAAAATAAATGGCTATCTACTGGGGGTAAAATTACACTCATAAAGTCCTGCATTTTCTCTATTCCCCAGAACATATGGTCAGTACTAAAGCCGAGCCAGCTGGTAATTTCCACCATAGAAAAGAAACTCAGTAGATTCTTTTGGGGGTATATTGATCAGAAACCTAAAAGATCATGGAGAAGATGGGATGCTCTTTGCTTCCCTCTTAATCAAAATGGTCTAGGTTTCAGATCAATAAGCACCATAATTGATACCTGCTCTGTTAAGCTATGGTGGAAATTCCAAAAGGCTGAGGCTTTATGGACTCATCTTCTTGCATCCCTGCAACCCTCCTATAGAACCTCTTCTAATTGGAAAAGGATTTGCTCTTTTAATGTTTGGGCTGAACAAAACTCCAGAGTCATAGTTGGTAGGGGAGACTGTAATTTCTGGACCTCTAACTGGCTAGATATAGGGCCAATTATGGACCACTGTGATTCAAACCTTGTCCATATCCCGGAGAACTGTACAGTATCGGAATTCATCTCAAACAAATTTCGGATGATTTAGGAAATTTCTCCTCATCTTCCATCTCATGTTATTTCTATTTTGCAGGATTCAAAACTCTCACCACATAGGAGGGACAGACTTATATGGAAACCATGTATTAAGGGTGATTTCTCCTTTAAATCTACTTATCTCCTGCTCAGCTCACAGTCAGGTACTATGGCTTCTACCCAACTAATTTGGACTTCCAGGATAGAAAAGAAAATCTCAATTTTCATGTGGAAGCTTATTAACTCATACTTACCTTTTGATAATGTCCTGCAAAAACTGAGGTTGCATTTGCCTTCTAAATGTTGCATGTGCAGCAACCATGTGGACTCCTTGGATCATTTCTTCAATTCATGCATATTCTCTGTACATGTTTGGAGTACTGTTCATCAATTCACGGGGATACGGGATAGATCTTTCCCATCCATTTGGGAAAGACTTTCATTCTACCTTACCTATCCTGGTCTCAGTTCCTTGCATAGAACAATAATTAGTACAACCTCCCTAATTACCTTTTGGAACCTATGGAAAATGAAAGACAAATGTTTATTTGATTCTGCCTTGCCAATTAGGGGCCCAGTGCTAAACCAAATCAAGGAACAAATTTTCTATACTTTTTGTGCAAAACCGGTCTACATTACTTCTAATATAGACTTAAGCATTGCAAATCACTCCTTCTTACCTTTAATAAAATCCACTCCTAAGCCAAGAATTTTCAAAATTGCTTGGGAAAGACCTTGTAATGGTTTCAAAATAAATGTGGATGCTACATGGAATGGTTCCTCCAACATGTGTGGAATTGGAATGATAATCAGAGACCCCAGGGGTAGTTTTATCTCAGCTCAAACTAGTTTTACATAGGCAAACTCCCCTCTGGAAGCTGAACTGAGAGCAATACTTTTTGCATTAGGAAATGGTAGAGGCTACTCTGCACCTGTATATATTAAATCAGATTGCTTGATGGCAGTAAAATTTGTTGTTGAACCTATGTCTGCACACTGGAAGTTGTTTCAATTGGCTGATGACATTCACCAAGCCTTGGGAGATTTCTCCCTACTGCATATACACAGGCAGGCCAACTTGGTTGCTGATTCTTTGGCTAAAATCTCAGTCTAGTTCATGCTTGAACAGTTTTAAAATGCTTTCTAATACCTGTCAGGGCCTAATTAGATTAGATCAGTTGGGTATTCCCTCATTAAGAATGCCTCATTGAACGGATGCTACTGAGTTGCTGTGTTGTTTCCTATTTCTGCAGGTGTTGGCGGCAGCTTCAGGCGCTGCATGATCAGGATGTCACGTTTTAGAAAGAGGCTTTCCTTGCAAGCTTTACACTGCACCAGCCTTTCTGGTAAAAATTCGAGGCAGACTGCTCAATCTGACTCATACTCACCAAGATCTTTTCCTCTTATTCACTTCATCATGGTTTCTTAACTCGGAGCTTTTGACTATTGGAAGTGGATATGCTTACTGTCTAAGTAAGGTGACTCTGACTGACTTTTGTTTCCACATGTCGATTCACTAACAAGTTCGATGATCTTTTACTTAGACCATTGGAAAATCCTCTAGCTACCTTTTCAATCCTTGTCATTCTTTTGAAAGCAACAAATGTTGCTTAATAAGCTTAATGCTCACTCTTGTATATCCTAACTAAGCTACGGCTTCATCTTTCTTCCTGTATAATGTTTTTCTTTTTCTATGGCTTGGGAAGGCCTAATATAATTTCCCCCATCCATGGATGGTTTAAATTAAAAAAAATAGATTTTTTCAACCTATCTTGGTCTTTCTCATTGTTTCCTAAGTCGCCCTTTTGTATTTTTGACTTAGTCAGTTATATAACTTTTTTAATTTTTTTAATTTTAAAATATTTTTTGCAGCACAAAATGCCCCAAAGATGGGCTTCATAGTACAATGAAGATAATAAACAAAAACAAACAAACACTACCAAAGTGTTCTGTCATCCCAAACAACTACAAAAGGTGCCCTCACACCTATAAAACCAAGTCCTCAAAAAGAACAACACAAAAGAAGTTTACAAAACAATGAGGGAAAAGAAATAGGGAAAAATAGTAATCATCAGCATCCAAAACCAAATAGGAATAACAAGATAGAAGTAAGAGAGACATCATCCATATGATGGTGTTCCAACCCCTTTCCCACACTTAGTTCTTGCATTGTCCCCAATTCATGTGACCAAGGTAGGAAAAAGGTCAAAGACATCAAAAGTCCTCAATGCTGCCTGCCACACTTGGCTCCACTCATATGGCATGGCCCGTGCTGCTTGAATACCTCATGCCGGCTTGTAGCAAAAGACTTGGCACTGCCCATGCCAAATCCTTGTTTTTTCAATTTTTGTTGTTCAATTCACACACCCAAAAACACAAAACCCAAGCATAAACTACTCCAACCAAAAATTCAGATGACTTAAAATCCCTAAAAAACCACCAATAATAAAATTTTTTCTAAAAACCACATGAACAAATTTCTTAACCTACTATGACAAGATAAAAGCATCGTTTCTTTATTAGTGTCCTCACGACTTATTTACCATATAATATTTCATTCATTGATTTGATTACCAAGGAGGGGATTTCCCTCCTTGACTAATCCCAAATTTCCACACTCAATTGACTTATCCCAAATTTCCCCACTCAAAGTAAGGTTTCACCCTCTAACCAATGACTAGCCACTTGATGTCATCCTTCTCATCTTTCACCTCTAATGCACCATGGGCATATACCTTGATCACCACATACGGACCCACCCACCTTAACCACAGTTTACCCGGAAAGAGATGAAGCCAAGATTGGAAAACAAGGACTCTTTATCCCACCACAAAGTCCTTCTTCACTATTCTCTCATCATGTTGTGATTTTGTCATTTCCTTGTAAATTAGTGCGGTTTTTATAGGAGTCGCGCCTAAGTTCTTCAAGTTCTTGTAGTTGCAACTTCCTATGTTTTTTGACTTCACTCAAGTACAAATGCATGCAGTTTACAGTTCAATGTGTCTTGTAATCAAGTTCGAACGGGGGGTGGCATCTTTTACCAAAGAGGATTCGTAAGGGTGACATGCCTATGGGGGTTTTGTGTGTGGTTCATTAGGCCCAAAGAAAATCATCTAATCGGGAACTTCAATCCTTCCTATATGGGTTTAATGTCTTTTCAAGAATAGCATGGATTTCCTGATTAGATATCTCTGCTCGACTATTTGCTACTTCCCCTTGGTCCTATATACGCTAGGCCCAAGGTTCTTAGGCACCTTATCTGTGATACCAGGGTTTCAACACAACACCTAGCTTACTACTATTCACTATCTCTACCCACAACCTCTTGGACAACAAGTACAAAGTAAGCTAAGACTTGTAGGTCAGAGCATTCTTGAATCCCCCGTGCACACACCTATGCACACGCTTTCTCCCCTACCCATTCTAACATTCAGGTTTCTCTTCCCAAGGGGGCATCGACAACTGCACCATACATGAATACATCCCAAAGTGTGTGCTTATATTTGGTGTAATATTCATGCCTTTATAACACTCAAGAACAATCACAATAATATCATAAACACAAAGATAGGATGAATCTAATGAATCTCATAAAGCTTTTTGTACATACCAAGTGCAAAAATGAATCTCAAACTAATCTAACTACTCCCTAGACATGGAATTTAAATATAGATTTGAATTCCACATCTCATAAAGCTTGTAGGCTAATACTTGTAGGTCAGAGCATTCTCGAATCCCCCGTGCACACACCTATGCACATGCGTTCTCCCCTACCCATTCTAACATTCAGGTTTCTCTTCCCAAGGGGGCATCGGCAACTGCACCATACATGAGTACAGCCCAAAGTGTGTGCTTATATTTGGTGTAATATTCATGCCTTTATAACACTTAAGAACAATCACAATAATATCATAAACACAAAGATATGATGAATCTAATGAATCTCATAAAGCTTTTTGTATATACCAAGTGCGAAAATGAATCTCAAGCTAATCTAACTACTCCCTAGACATGGAATTTAAATATAGATTTGAATTCCACATATTTGGGAAAAAGCAAGAAGAAATGAAAAGAAAATATTAGACAACCTACAAAAGGAACTCCTTCCTCCTCTCAAAGCTCTCTCCTCTTCAAATGTGTTTCCAAATATGATCCTACTCACTAAATGAGTAGACCAGGGTCCTATACATAGTAGTAGGAGATTGGGCCTAAACATAGGCCCAAAATAGGCCAAAAGTAGAAAAACCCTAGGTCATCCGCCAAGGTTTCACAGATTGGCATGGATGCCACGGTCAATAAATGTTCATAGTCATGGCCCATGGGAAGTGGCGTGGTCTATGAAGCTGGGATTGTGCCATGGTCCATGAAGGTTTTGAAGAACCGCAAGTAACATGTGGTTTTTGCTCAGATTTTCCCGCGATTAGTGATGGTCTTCACGGACCGCGAATAGCTTCTGGTTTCTGCTCAGAATTATTCTCATGGTCCGTGAATTTTTTCATGAACCGGCTCCATTCTCAGCCAAATTCTTCAACTTTTCATCCCCTTGCTTCACGGCCCGGTGCTTTTGTCACGGCCCGGTGCTTTTGTCACGGCTCGGTGCTTTTGTCACGGCCCGGCGCCTTTCCTCGTGAAGGTCTCATGTTGGTCTCATGCAGGTCTTCACAGACCTATGGATTCTTGTGTAGTGTTGGCCATGAAAATTGTCTCGGGCCTCTGGTGCTTGACCATGCGTGGTCTGTGACCAGCCGCTGGTACTTTGTTGGCTGTACTTCGTTTGCTTGTCACGGGTGAACCGTTAGTTTGAATTGAGAGTTCTTGTAGTCAATTTCATAGTACTTAAGAAGATGAATCCAATGGTACCAGCTTTAAAGGTTATTTCTTCCAGGATCATTCTCGGACTAACGCAACACTCCTCGAACTATGATTCACCATTTTCTCCTTTGACCGTCTTGAAACCGAAGCGGCCTATCTTTGGCTTCAATCTCCTTATACTAAGTATTTATGTTCTTGGACTAATGCAACACTCCTTAAACTATGATTCACCATTTTTTCCTTTGATTTTCTTAAACTCGGAAGCCGCCTATCTTTGGATTCAATCTCCTTATACTACACATTGATGTTCGTAGCCTTCGTCTGCTACCATTCAAATGTGAATGGCTTTCAAATCTTCTACCATTAAAAGTAAACGGCCTTCGCAAGAATGTAATGTTACAAAGAGCATTCACGGACAACATAAAAAAGGTATTTATAATGAAGACCAAGGAGCCCGTGGACACAATATGTCAATAATTACTAATTAAGTATAAAAAACATGAGACTTTGAATAGAAAATCAAACATGGTTGTCTAAACCCCATGTCATGCAAACTCAACTAATATTGCCAAACCGCCAACCCAAAAGTAACTAAAAACTATGTCAAGTGCATTGGTTAAAGCATGTGAAATGGTGCAGATCAGACTCCCGGAACTTAAACCATTACTCGTCCTCGAGTAAATAAAATAAAAGAAAAAAGGTTCAAGCCGAATGAAGCATGCAAAAATAGCCAATGCATTCAACTTGTTCCCAAGCTACCCTATTTTCCCCAAGAAGGTGAAAATCTCACAACTCTCAACTCCCCAAACTTCCCAAAGCAACCAAACCACCTAAAGAAAGTAAATATGTATGGAAAAAGATAAGTGACAAAAGATTGGAATAAAGCCAAGCTCACTTTTCCCAAAAGTAGTCCCAAAAGCAATCAAAGAGTAATACTCAAGCAAAACAATCCACCAAGGAAATCCAAAAGCTGTCGACTTGGTTGCAACACAGGGATAACGCAAGATTCTTGACCTAGTTGCAACCAAGGAGTCTCATGTATCTTCAACCTAGTTTCTTGTTTATTTTTTCATATTTTCTCTCAGCCCTTTCGGGTTTTCATCCTAGCTTTATCCCACAAAACATGCTCACCTCTCACCTTTTTCCACACGGCCTCTCACTTTTGCCTAGGCCTTTCGACCTATCCGGGCTTTTCCTTATGTTACCTAAGTCAACCTTTTGGTTTTCGACTTGTCCGGGTTTTTTTTTTCATTTTTTCAATTTTCCAATATTTTTTGGTGTAGTATAAAATTTCCCCAAAAATGAGTTTCATATTACAAAAGATAAGCAACAAACCAATACATGACCAACTCCTAAAGCCACATTCCACATGCAAACTAGAATCCTAAAATCCTAGCATAACCTGTAAACCACCAAAATTTTCTAAAAGCATCCCAATCAAAAGTAACAAAAAATCAACCCAGAAAAAACAAACAAAACATGCGTGCACAAAGAAATACATGAATGAGAATTCCTAAGTACTCACTAATCCCTTCCCCACACTTAAACAGTGCATAGTCTCTTATGCATTCCCATATGAAATCAAAGTGAAGTAGGGAAACTAGTGATACTTACGCTTCTGGCCTCAAAGGGCCGGCCTCCTCGTGGCTAGTGAAACACCTCTCAATGAATCTCGTTGCTTGGATTGTGGCCTTAAGGAATTCCACCCTCATGTTTAGCTCCTAAAATTGTGCTTTAGCTTGAAAAATCTCCTAAATCACTTGGGAAAAACTTAAGAGTTGCTCCCTGAGTAGGTGTAGTTAATTCATAATGCCCATGGGAAGATGAGATCGGCTCGGAAGTGCTCTAGAAGATGTCTCCCCTTCGGTGTCATCTAGGTCTATCTATAGGTTGGCGGGTTAAGGAATTAAAACCTTCTAAACCCCTTCCTACTTCCAAAATCAACAAAATATGGCTACTATTATGAAAGATGGATGTGTTTGGTATGTATCTACTAATGTAAAGGGTAAACCTAAGGTAATGTAGGGACCCATCGATAGGGATGTGATCAATGGTGGTTTCAAGGACAACGGGATAAGTCTATGAATGTCGATTGTTCTTGACTAATCTTGTGTAAATGCATGAATTGGTTAAATGCTTAGACACGATGTAGTGTTTATAAGTGTTGTTAGGCTTGTTGATTCTTCGTGCTCAATGCCATCAAATGGATACGTTTATTTGTGTTTTGACTAAGGGAGTCATTGGTGAGGTTTGACAAGATATGTCAAATTCACTCTTGCGAACTACTATCTAAGAAGTATAGAAGATTTATCTTCACAACAAGTAGTTAAAGCAATGAATAGATTGGTTCACTCGTTCTTGAAGCTTTTGTTATTTAGCACTCATGTGTTCTTAATGCTATGTTTTACATCATTTATGCCATGGGGTGTTTGAGAATATGAAGTGTTTTTATGATTAAAGTGTTAGGGTGTTAGGAAAGTGACTAAATCCTTAGCTCGTTGGCATTAAAATTCAAGAACATTGACTTAGAACTTCTCGTGCATAATGTGTTGTGATTCTTGCTAGATAAGTATGTTAATGTGGATTGTCCTTATATTTATCATATAGATGCAATGAAAGATTGAAAATTGAATGTGGTTTGTTCTAGGTTTAGCCTAATGAATGCTATGTTTGGTTAAATGGCTATGTCTTTGGTAGATGTCCCGCCTTCGGTGTCATCTAGCTCTATCTCAAGGTTGGCCAATACACTATAAAAGTCCTTCTTGAATCAAAGATCAGGTTCAATGAACAATTCATCTAGGCTCTTATCAAGGTTGATAGAGGTGTGCTCCGGTTGCGGAAGAAACATGAATTTGCAATTAGGTGCTCCACCATAAATCTTCAAAAATCTATCCTGCAAAGTTGTAGTTCCCACCATGAATGCCCTAGATAACTTCTCAATTGTATAGGTCAATCCCGACCTACCCATATTAGCCAATGCCATATGCAAGATATGATGTCTCAAATGTTGAGCCAAAAGGCCAACCATTCTTTCCATAGGAATGTTCCCGCTCTTCTGCTCTCCAATTGCCATGCATTCCCGAAACCAAGTCCGGGTAGATGTTCTGCTCCAGTGTCATTGCCCAAAAAAGGTGTACATTGGAGCCCGAACAATGTGTTAATTACCGTGGTGTAGAACGCTCATAGAAAAGAGTCAATGAACATAACGTATCGCCGGGTGGACTATAGTCGTGCTCCAGCTTAGATTCTTCCCGTCGATCCAGGTTAGTTGTCTCCAAAAATTCCCAAGGGAGAAGGGCATTCCTTGGCGCTGATTTTGTGGAATGTCCCGGCCGGGTCTTCCACCCAAAAAATCTAACTCCACCTTTCTTTAGGTCATTTGGTACTCCTTGTTATCTAAGTTAAACTTAATCATCTTGTGACCCTCGTCTTCTATGACCTTCCAAATAGTATCTAGGAACTATAAAGTGTACCTTATGTAGGTTTTCGAGTGCACGTCGAGAAAACCTTCTAGCCCAAAAGAAAGTTCACTTCTTCAAGTAAGCCTTGAGCCATGCTGGTGCTCTTGGAAGCAAAACTAGTCTCCAAAATGCTCCTGCTAGGTTCCATCAAATTCCTCCATCTCCGGGCTGTAGTTCCGGTAATATTGGTCAAACCCATCGGCCAAAGACTTATGGTTGCGAGGAACGGGAGTTTCTGGTTTAGGGTTTGCACCCTTTACCCGCTTCTTCCGTTTCTCACCCCGCAAAGACTTCTCTTCTCTGAAGTATCCTCTTTGGAGGCATCCTAACACAATGAAGGAGAATAATGGTGATAGTAAACAATGCATGGCCCATGATGTCATCCAATGAAGAACATTCTCCCAAAAAGACCAAACATTCAATGCATGATGGTATGAGCATAAAGGTCATTTAAAATAAGAATATTCCTCATCAATCAACAACATCATGCATGCTTTTCACCAACCCATCAATAGATTCATGCAAACAAGATTAATTCTATCGCTAATCACCTACAAATGAAGAACACATCATTCAAGATAAATAGCACATTCAAGACTCCCATAAATTCATCATCACAATATTGGACACACAAGCTCAAACAACATCACATCAACACATATTCATTTGAAAATCATGATTTTCATAACAACACCAAAATGTCAATCAAGCATATATACAAAGAGATCAAAGGGTTACCCAAAATTTGAAGCCAAGAAGTGTAAGATCCACACAGAAGAAGCAAAAAATACTAATTTTTAGGAGAAAAGCTTCATTTTTTTCGAGCTCACCAAAGAGTGTGTGTGTGTGATTAAGTTTTTTTTTGAGAAGAAAGAGTGTGTAGATGATGAAATTAGGTGGAGAATTGTACCATGAGAATGAAATTTCAGTACAGGTGTAAAAGAGAGAGAGAGAGGTACAATGTAGATAAAGATGGAATTTCAAATTAGGGGACAAGTAGTATAATCAATTAATGTCGGAGGTACTAATTGCATAAAAAAAATCTAAGGAAATAGGAAATCTCACTTCATGTATCAAAAATGCATTTTTTAATTTTGAAATCCAAATTCCTTTTCGAAAAGTTGCATTTTTTAGACAAGCTGGGGGGAGGAAAATAAAAAATCGACAAAAAGAATTTTCTAACTAGTTTTCCCACCTTCGCAAGAGTCTTGTGGCCATCGTCATGGCACGAGACCTGCTCTCCGTGACAGGCATTGTCACAAAGCGAACCCTAGATTTTTCACTATTCCTTTGTATTTCTCAATTTTTGAAAGAAAATTATGCCACCCATCAAAATCCATTCAATCTACACATAAACACACATTTTCACATCTAAATCTCCAAATCAAGCAAGAATTTAATTCAAAGGATCCTTTCTTTTGAGCAATCATGCAAATTCTACCAAGTCACTACTTTAAACAAGAAAACAAAAGAACGACGTATATTTATTGTCGTCATAACAAATTATTTCATCTTCACGCATTTTAATCTGAAGAACTTACATGTGGGTCTCCAGAATCGCCATCGGCAACTCCGCCCATGATGACATTGTTGTGGAGAGGTCTCCACAATGAGCCATCCTTACCTTTGTAGCCCTTGTCAGAACCTAGAAATGTCTCTCATTTCTTTGCCAACCTTAACTCCTTTAATTTCACTTTGGGGTTATGAGGAGGTTGAGGAGGTATCAAATCCTTGATGCTCCCATTTTCCTGCTGAAATTTGGTTAGCATAGAAAAACAATCTAGTACAGGCATATCATTGACCAATTCTTGAAATTTATCGGAGTCCTCCACAAGCTTATCAACAAGAGATTCATGCTCATTGGTAACACAAGAAGGTTCAAGAATATCATGCTCATAAAAAAGTGTCACACCTTTGCACGTAAGAGAAGGTTTGTTGAATCATGCCTAGATTTGTAAATGTTGAATTCCACGGTCTGTGTCATCATGTAGATTCAATATTCCTGAGTGGACAACAATTTTAGTCCTAGAAATTTTTAGAAAAGGTCTCCCCCAAAGGATTGCGGGTGCACTTCTGTCATGAGCTACGTCTAGGATATACAAGTCCGCTAGAAAAAAACCAACTTTCCTACTCGCACCATCACATCCTTCCCTAGCCCATGAGGGCTAGCTTGGGAGTGATCGGCGAGTTGAACAATCACTCTACTCTCTTTAAGTTCACCAATTTCAAGACATTGAAATAGACTAAATGGAATCACATTGATATAAACTTCTAAATCTATCATGGAATGTTCAACAAGTGTTCAACCTAAAGAAATCAGGATAGAAAACATTTCGGAGTTATCACATTTCTTAGGCAAATTCTTATGATTCAAAATGGTGACTTTCCAAATTTTTAGCTTTCCTAACCTCTTTGGTAGTCTATGCCTTTTCTTAATACATGCAACCTTAAGAAATTTAGCATATGAAGGCACGTTGTCAGTCAATTCCAAGATAGGGATAGATACCTTCACTTTTTCAAAGACTTTTTCAAATGTTGGACTCATTTGTCTCCACCTTCGGCTTTCCCCTCAAAGAAACTTGGAAATGGAGGTGGAATAGCAACTCGTGCCTCGGGTGGTGGGAGATCCTTGGAGGGTGCTTCCTTGACAACTATCTCTTCTTATTCAAAATGTGCTTTGGTGGCCTCGACTAACTTGTCATTCTCTTGTGTCACCTTCTTCTCATTTTTGAGAACTACCTTACCACTCCTTAGCTTGAGTGCACTCATATTTCTTGGATTCACCTTCGATTGGGAAGGTAGTTTACCGGACTTTTTTGCTTCAAGTCGGCTCACTGAGGTGGAAAGTTGTCCAACTTGATCTCAAGGTTCTTGATACTTGGCTCTAGTATCAAGTTCTTCAATTTCCCTCCTAGTCTTTTCAGCAAAGATCTGATGTTTCTTCCTCAATTGAACAATGGAATCCAAGATCTCCTCCCTATCCAACTTGTATAGTGTGGTATGATTGTTGGATGAACCTTCACCCCTAGGATAAGGTTAAGGTGGTGCTTGTCCACCCCTATGTCCTTGAGTTTGATTGGCATGCCTCCATCGGAAATTAGGTTGATTTCTATACCTTGGATTGAATGTATTTTCATAGGGATCCAGTCTTGCTTCACCTTGGTTTCCCTGGAACCACTGTTGTTCACCCCTAGCAAATTGAGGTCTCTTTCGATTGTTGTAGTCCACAACTTTTACTTCTTGCACATCACCAACAACCTTTGGGCATTTTTCGGAGTTGTGATCAAGGTTGCAAACCCCAAACATCTTGACTTGGTGCATCTTTCCTCACAAAATCTCTTTCATCATAGATGCAAGAACTTGGACTTGCTCCTCCAACTTTGGTGTGTGTGCGGGTTCATCCAAGACCTTATCCCTAGACCTTGTGACAAATTGCCTCATCCCATTGGCCATCTCTTCAAAAAGTGCCATCGCATCCTTCAGGCTCTTGTTGGCTATAGAACAATTGCATGTGGCATTTACCATCCTCATGTCTTTGTCACAAAGGAATTCAAAGAAGTAATAGAACAAATCTCCTTCCTTGAATGGGTGGTAGGAGCAACTAGCTAGGAGTCTCTTAAACCTCTCCCAATGATCACATAGGCTCTCGGTCTCTCCTTGAGTAATGTTGGACAACTGCTTCTTCAACCCGGCCGACTTAGATGCTGGAAAGAATTTTTCCAAGATTTCCGCTTCATATCCATCCACGACCCAATGCAACCCGGTGGTAGATAATACAAAAAATATTTTGCTCCATCTTGCAGTGAAATGGGGAGTGCTCTCAAGTTGTAATCATCTTTAGACACTCATATCGGCTTCATATTCGTGCACACCAAATGAAATTCTAACAAATGTTTTTTTGGATTCTCTCTCGCCATACCGTGGAAAGTGGAAAGGCAATATATCATCCCACGTTTCAGCTCACAAGTGACATTTGGAGGTAAGGGTAGAAATGTGATACATAAGGGTTGGTTCTCTAAGTTTGGGGCCATAAACTCTCTCAAAGTATGGTTATCTTCTGCCATCTTGTACGATGCTTCCTCAAAATTCAAACCCCTAGGTTGAGCCTCCGATCTAGCTCTCTTTCTCCTTCTCCTCCGATTACCCGTGGAATTAGTTAGAGAATGCAAAAAACCTCAATTTGTGGTACGAGTATTTATCATAAAATATGATCACACTATCCTTTCAATGTCACAAGGAAACTATGACAAAAAATCCACATACAGCAAACAAAACAAACAAAATAAAGACAATAAAAGACATTACTAACTAATTTACTAACATGTCATGCTCCCCTAATACTTGAATTGAAATGCATCCCCGGAAACGGTGCCAAACTTTTGACCAGACCCGGGTGTCGTTAGAACACTAGCCAAGGGGCTTATTAGTCAAAGATAGTGATTTATATTCTGCACCTATTCTTACTGCCAAGCTACCAAGGGGTAGTAAGCGGCAAGCCCTGGGTTTGTTAACAAGAATGCTAGGAATAAAGCATTAATTAAAACAAAACCTCATGCGGATCGTCAATCTACATGAGTGAAAGGAACAACTAGTAGTGTAGACATGCAACTGGAGGGGTGGGTGGGTGGGGGTTTGGTATTTTCAACTAACTACAAAGCACGCAATTAACAAACGAGTAAACTATTTATCCTAGACACTTGGGAATTATTTAGCAACATGGTAGTTCTAATGCTTCAATCCCCAATTCATTCACATATAGACATACAAAAGACCTATCAGTGCGTTTACAACACGTGGTGTGACTGATGGTATACACTTCCCCAACCCTATCATGGTGGGTGCGCTCGCAACCCTTCATCGACACCACCATCGTAATTAGGGGAGTTCAACAAGGTCTAACCATCATTGTAGGTCTGATTCTCCATAGTTCTATTACGTCTTGGGCCTCCACCACGAATGTAGCTACTACCCCCGAGTCTTATATATGCTAGGCCCATGGTTCGTAGACACCTTATCTTTGATACTAGGGTTTTAATGCAAAACCTAGCTTGCTAATATTCACTATCTCTACCTACAACTTATCAAACAACAGTTACAAAGTCATCTAAGTCTAGTGCGATGGAAAATAGGCCAGAGCATTAAAAAATCCCCGGTGCACACACCCACGCAGACGCAATCTCCTCTACCCATTTTAACATCCAGGTTTCTCTTCCCAATGTGGCATCAACAATTACACCATACAAGAATACAACCAAAAGTGTGTGCTTATATGTGGTGTAATATTCATGCTTTTATAACATTCAAGAACAATCACAATAATATCATAAACACAAAGACATGATGAATCTAATGAATCTAATAAAGCTTTTAGAACATACCAAGTGTAAAAATCAATCCCAAGTTAATCTAACCACTTCCTAGACATGGAATTCAAATATAGATTGAATTCCACATCTTTGGGAAAAAGCAAGAAGGAAAGAAAAGATTACAAAACCTACAAAAGGAACTCCTTCCTTCTCTCTAAGCTCTTTCCTCTTCAAATGTGTTTCCAAATATGTTCCAACTCTCTGAATGAGTAGACTAGGGTCCTATATATAGTAGTAGGAGATTGGGCCTAAAAATAGGCCAAAAGTAGCAAAATCCAAGGTCATCCGCCAAGGTCATCCCCTTAACGTGCATCAAGAGCCCAGGGCATGGATCTTGTAAACATTGGAAGAGCCAACACAGCCTATCGAGCATTTTAGGGCCAAAATCCCCTTAACGCATATCAATCACCCAAGGCGCAGATCTTGTAAACATTCGAAGGGCCAACACAACCCATTGAGCATTTCAGGGCCGAAATCCCCTTAACTCGTATCAAGCGCCCAAGGCACTGACCTTGTAAACAGTCAAAGAGCCAACACATCCCATCGAGCAGTTTAGGACCAAAATCCTCTTAACACACATCAAGCGCCCAAGGCAGAGAGACCTTGTAAACATTTCAAGGGTCAACACATCCCATCAAGCAGTTTAGGACCAAAATCCTCTTAACACACATCAAGCGCCCAAGGCAGAGAGACCTTGTAAACATTTCAAGGGTCAACACATCCCATCAAGCACTTCGAGGCCAAAATCCCTTTAACATGCATCAAGCGCCCAAGGCATAGACCTTGTAAACATTCGAAGGGCCAACACAGCCCATCGAGCATTTTGGGGCCAAAATTCCATTTTACATGAATAAGCACTAAGAATAAAAATATTGTGATTAATCAATGTGGAACCCTTTGCTACAGATGAGTGGTACCCTTTGATTAGAGGGTAGTGTACCCAAGGGAAAGCACCACTGTAAATCCCAGGACACCCTTATCGATACCAAATTAATGAGATCATCAACCACAGTATAGCACACCCAGTACAAATGACACTTTAGGCCAAATGATTATATTTGAAAGGCCTCCGCAACCTTGTAAATACTTGAATGGCTTCCTAGGCTTGTCAAGCACCCGGGGTCAAAATCCCCTACATATATGAGCGCTTAGGAATCGAATCATTATTTGAAAGGCCACTATAGCCCAATGAACGCTTTGGGGGCAAAATTCCCTTAATTCATGTAAATAGCCCAAGGTAAAAAACTTGTAAACATTCGAAGGGGCACCATATCCCATTGAGAGCTTTGGGGCCAAAATCCCCTTAACGTTCATAAAGTGCCCAAGGTAAAAACCTTGCAACTATTGGAGGGGCCACCACAATCCATCGAGTGCTTTGTGGTCCAAATCCTCTTTCATGATATGAGCGCTAAGTCATTCATAGCTTGTTTAGTACTCGAGGTTAAAATTCCCTTTCATGTTATGAGCGCCAAGGCATTTGTAGCCTATTTAGCACCTTGGGGCCAAAATCCCCTTAAAACATGTAAGCGTTAATGATATAAATCTTGTAATCAAAGGGCATACATGGCCTATTGAATGCTTGGGGTCAAATCCCTTTCTTTACATGTGTAAAAGCGCCAATACATAAGTGTTTGGGGTAACAACCCCCTATTTACATGTGTAGAAATGCCAATACATGAGTGCTTGGGGTCGAACTCCCCACACACATATACAATTAAGGATAAAATCCTTTCATACACTTGACTGGCCCCCGGGGCCCACCAGCAACTTGGGGTCGAGCCCCACACTAACATAAGCACTCAAGAATCATATCTTCATATCCTTGCATACACTTCAAAGGTTTCAATGGCCTGCTTAGCTCTTTGGGTCAAATCCTACATATGCGTAAGCGCTCAAGGATCATACCCTTGCATGTACATATGCGCTTTAGGAAAAGCCTCCCGTATACATAAGCGCTAAGGGATCAAAATCCTTTCTCTCACTCGACATGAAAACCCTTGACTAGGGTGTAGCATGCCCAACACAAATGTTTTTATAGGACGTAGGGTGCATCCTACTTTTAGGAAGTTGGAGCCACATTTGTTAAATGCCACGATGGATTTAAGGCACTGGATGCTACCTTTGTTAAATGCCATGATAGCTTTAAGGGGCTCAAAGCTACCTTTAAAAAACATCACGACAACTTATAAACAAAAAGGTAGAATCCCTTAAATCTATATCAAGATACCACAGGGACTTGTAAACAAAAGGTTGAACCACATACATGTATCTAAATATGTCTCATGGGTTTGAAAATAGAGAGGTCGAAATCCCCTTCTTATGATTCAGCGCTTAAGGGATAAAAAACCTTGTAAATACTTGAAGGACCTTCAAGTTTTGCTATGCGCCAGGGGCCAAAATTCCCTTCTTATAATTAAGCGCTTAAGGGATAAAAAACCACTTCTAAATACTCGAACGACCTTCGATTATTGTTATGCGTCTAGGGCTAAAATTCCTTTCTTATACTAAAATGCTTAAGGGATAAAAAAACCCTTGTAAATACTCGAAGGACCTTCTAGTGTTGTTAAGCGCCTTCGGCTAAAATCCCATTCTTATGATTAAGCGCTTGAAGGATAAAAACCCTTGTGAATACTCAGAGAGCCTTCAATTATTGTTAAGTGCCTAGGGCCGAAATCCTCTCAAGAGTCTCAGCTCGAAATTGGCTTTGATAAGCCTTTCACTCTCGATTTTTGGTCTGATGGTCCTTCTATCTAGAGATTTGGTACAACCCAAAATTAGCTTCGATCATCATTTCATTTTTGAGTCTCAGCTCGTAATTGGATTTGATCTGTATTTCATTCTTGAGTTTCGGCCTAGTGGTCCTCCTATCTCGATATTTGGCACGACCCGAAATTGGCTTTGATCAGCCTTTCATTCTCAAGTATCAGCTCAAAATTGGCTTTGATCAACCTTTCACTCTTGAGCTTCTGCTCAAAATTGGCTTTGATCAGCCTTTCATTCTCGATATTCAGCTCAAAATTGGCTTCGATCATTCTTTCACTCTCAAGCTTTGGCCTGGTGGTCCTCGTATCTCGAGAAACACTCACATGAGAGAATATTATATGGCAAAATCATATATGTAACACCTATTCAGAAAACCAAATGTCATATCAAGAACTAAAGTCTTCAATACCTTGAATGAGTCATTCCAAAAAGCTCCTAAGGTATCAACCTATTTTGAGAGCCCCTCAGACCTCGAAAGGACCTTTGATTTTTTTGGGGCTTCTTGATAGTAGATAAATCTTTAGTGGTGTAATAATATTGGGCCACAAGCTAAAATAATGAATTGTCACATAATATTGACAATTGGGCCAAGGCTTGAAGGGTAATCCAATAAAAAACCCAAGGGTTTCTAGAGTATATATGCTCTTTTATTCCTCAATACTCATATTAACACAGACATTATGATCGGAGACTCTCCCACTGGGCAACCCTCAGGGGCTTTGTTTTGTAGGTTACAGTGAAGGGATCAGCGGTGCTACGTAATCAGGTTTCATGTAGCATCAAATGTAACTGAAAAATATATTGTCTTTCCATTTTATCCCAATAGTGAAGCTATAAGATGGTGTACGAGAAGTTAAAAATAAACATCGCACACTAGTCAGTTTAAAAATTGGTCAATACGACACTATATATGTGAAGTCACAATGTCCCTATACTAACTTTGAAATAGACCATACGAACTCGCACTACTTTTCAATGAGTAATTAGGTTAGACAAAATCACTCATGGTGATATCGTACCGACCCATCGGTTAAATTCAGTGCCTAAATTAGCTTATCTCACTTATTACATCCGAAGCCACCTGCTAATCGATAACCCCTCGGCTTCACTGACCCTGTGGTGTGCGAATATAGTGCGACGTTGCAAGTGTTCAACTAACCTCAAAAACTATCACTCCTAAAACAATTAAGCTAGAACAATGAATGATTCAACTAAAGGAAGAATTCCAAGTTCACCACAACCAACCACATCTTGTCTAATCGAATACAAACCTTATATTAATAAGATATTAAAACCATTAAAATCAATGAAAACAAATACTAATATGCACGGAATCCAAATTGAACCATAAAGCACACTGTGTTAAATCCTTGAAATATTTTGAAATGCAACAAAACACATTAAATTCACTAAATTCCAAAACAACCATGAAACACACATTAATTAATCCAACAAACATTCATAATTTTTTAATTGAGAAACATGAGGGTAGAAATCTTCTTCGGATGTACTATTTCCATAGTAGGTCATTTCACCCGGCTGGAATCATTGCTGAAGGACTCTATCTCGCAACCACTAGAGTTTGATCCATCTTTATCGGCAGCTAAGACAACCTCCTTACCCTTCTGCTCTTTTGCCCCAGCTTCATGTGCATCTTCCCCGGCACCATCCCCCTCTGTTTCATCACTATCCTCCTCCATCTCATCGTCATCATCCTCTATGTCATCACAGTTTACCTAAGCTCCATGTGCAGCCATATGGGGGACACAAGGTGCATTGATAGCACCGGCCAACATCGCCTTCACCTCCACCATGTTTGTGGTCAACTGTTGGATACAACACATCATTTGATAATTTGACGCCTTGGTCATAGCCATATCCCTCATTAGCATTTCCAATGAACTAGTTTTAAGTTATTTTAGGGAAAAATAAAATTTTAATTTAATATAAAGTTTGTAATTTTGTTAGGTGAAAGGGAGTAAAATTAAATTTGTACCTGAGGCTGGGACAGGAGTATTAGCTTAGGGTTGCGATGGTGCGGATGACAATTGATTACTGTTGGGCCTGGCCTGGGATGAACTTCCATGACAAATTTGCAAAAAATCCGCATTTGCGCCTCCCAATGCCAATGCTTCTTGTTGAAGTAGTTCTTACCATAGTACTTCGGCTGAATCTTCACTTTTGATTTGATCATAACACCTTGCTTCTCCATCAAGTTAGTGATCATGTTGTCATAGGGGAGGTCTGGCTCTTTGGAGCGAGGAAGACCGTGTGCATCTCAGTGATTATGGTAAAACTAGAGTCAATTACTTTCTTCTCTGCAATGTGGTAAAACAACACCGTTTTGTTGATAGTGCACTCAGAAGGATGACCAGTCGGGATCAACGTTTGTACAATCATATTGTACATCATCATTTTAGCCATATCTAGCACATCAATCATTACTTGCCTTGGCCCAATGGTCATGTTATCCACATTAATCTTGAAGTGATTCTCCACCATACGGTTAGAGTCGAGGGCCCTTGACAGATCATCCTTGTTTGGCCTAGGAGGATACACTCCCCCACAATATATTTGCATTGGCAGAGCCTGTTGCTCATGATCATCTCCTCCAAATGTAGCTGAAATTGCCTCGTCGATCACTGCCAATGTTAGTACCATGGACACCCCCATTGACTTTTTTGGAATAGTTTATGGTTGTTAGATGAGTTAAGTATGCATAGAATTACTTCACGTCCATTTTGTAGGTTAGTTGGTCGAGACAAATCAACCCCACCATTCCCGAAGGTTTGAATGCTTCAAGGAAAACGTCCAAGTGGAGCCACTCCGCTTCCTTGGCCCACGTGTCCCTAACCTTTTTTACTCTTCTCTTTATAAACATTTTGAAACACTTCTCATTTTCCTCTTCGAAAAAGCATTTTTTGTCAAACGTTGGTGATGGTGGGGCATCCATGGTCCTCGCCTTTTTGGAGTGGGATGAACCTACTGCATCGCTCTTGCCCTTGCCCCTTTTTGCTGTTTGCTTCACTAGAGACATCCATTAAATTATGTTTTTTCAAATCTCGGTAAAACAGAGTAGAAAATGCACTGGAATGTAATTGAAGCCTAATTTCAAAAAAACATTGCAGACACTTCGACATGACCAATAGGTCATTTGCAAAGTCGCAGATTCACAAGTATAAAGTGCGAAATTGCAATAACCATCGACCCATTCGATATGTTTTTGAATTGTACATAAAATACACAAATCCCACATCAAATTAAGCAACATATACACTAAGACCCATATGAGAGTAATAAAAAATGAGATGCACGAGATGAACACAAAAATTCACAACCCATTAAAGAGATGCACTAATTCCTAACCAATTTATAAACACCAAATACAAAATTTAATCAATGTGCAATGAAGTTCATTATAACATACTCCCTCGGTTCCACTATAAATGGCTAAATTGATTTTTCATGGTCTATAATAAGCATGTTTGACCATAAATATCTCTAGGTACCTATAATAGTGGTGCATAAAAAATTGATATATAAAAAATAGATGTTAAGATGAATCTAACAAGATCTCACATGATATTTCTATTATATCACTACCGCAGAGACCCCCCTCTAGCATCGATTTTTTAGCTCTGATTTTCAAAACCGGTGCAAAAAATTTAATAGCACTTGTTTTTTTAAAAAAATTTTAACACCGGATTTTAAAACCGGTGTTAATTTAACACATGTTTGTTAATTTTAACACTGATTTTTAAAAGATTGGTGTTAAATTTTTAATTTTAACTCCAGTTTTTTAAAACCAGTTTTAAATTTTAAAATAGCACTGGTTTATAAAAACCGATTTTAAATTTTAAAATAGCACTGCTTTATAAAAACCGGTGCAAAAACGTTTTCAAAAAGCACCGATTTTGGAAAAAATAGCACCAATTTCTAAAAACCGCTGCTAAAAATTTTCAAAATTCATTTTTCCAGCTAAACAAATCTCAAAAAAAATTTTAATTCAATTTTCCCGCCAAAAGTTTCACAATATTTGTCGAAATTTTTTAAAGTTCAATCTTTCCGCCAAAGAATTCAAAAAATTTCCCAAAAATTTCCACAAAAAATTTCCAATAATCCTGCTAGAAATTTCATGGGCCGGGAGCAGCTGTGCGCAGCCGCTCTATGTTAATTTTTTTTAACTTTCAAAATTGTTTAATTCTTTTGTTGACTTTAACTAATAACTAAGTTAAGTTAAATCAATGAACAATCAATCTTTATTGACCTAATATATATAAATAAGAATAAAATTTATTTACATTAATTAATTAACGTTCAACCCTTAATTGATTTAGTATAAATAAATACAACTTTAACTAGTCAACGGTTAATCCTTATTTGATTTTGAATATATAAACACTAATAACTAGACTGATTTTGACTAATCAACGGTCAAACTGTACTTGACCTTCAATATATAAGCACTAATAACTAAGTTGACTGTAACTAAAAAATGTTCAGTCCTTACTTTACTTTCTATATATGAACACTAATAACTAGGTTGACTTTGACTAATCAACGGTCCAACCTTACATGACTTTCTATATATAAATACTAGTGCCTAAGTTGAATTTTACTAATCAATGGTCAAACTTTACTTTACTTAAGATTCCCGACGAGGACGCAGCCCTGCATTGTTCATCGTGTTAGGTTTTCACCGGGTTCCTCTTCCACAGCTCTTCTTCTCTGGCGAGGAGCCCGGCATTAATGTTGGGCTCCTCGCTGGGAATCTCTGAATGTATAATAGGTCCTCTAATTTGAAGTATTTCTCATTCTCGGAAGTCATAAAAATTGGATCTAGGTTTCTCGCTAAAGTTTGTAGCTCGTAATTTTGGGTTGAAGACTTTGGGAAAAGAGTAGTTCGTAATTTTGGGAAAAGAGTTGGTTTTTACTCTTGATGGCTCCAAAACAAGGCGCATCCTAGAAAAGACGGTGATGGCTCCAGCGTACTCTGGAGGAGGCCGTGCTTCTTCGAACTTGGACGAAGATGACTTCCGACTGGGAACCCGACCCAGAACCAAACCCGCCGCCAACTTGGGTTGAAGACTCCGGTCCTCAATCTGGGTCACTGGAGACGAGAGCTTGGCGAACCTCATGTAAGTCCTGCTCCCTAAATATGGTGTGGATTTGTATGATGAATTTTGTGCAGATTTTATTGTGTGAATTTCTGCGGACTTTATTGGATGAATTTCTTGTGCGGATTTTCTGCGGATTTGTTTTGCAAATTTGTGAGGAGGAACTCTGTGGACGAACTTGAGAGAGTGGCTGTCTTCGATTTCATTTAATGCAATTTGTGTAGAAATCTATTTGTGGTGAGGCTCCTGTGGAAAGTAGTTCGTACGCTAAACCCGTGTGGATTGCTGTGGTACTCTGTTTTGAGAAGTTTTAATGGGAATAGGAGAAGCTTTGCATATTTAATTTTGTAGAGTGTGTGGATTGTCGTCGCATGTTGGGATGATTTTAGTAGGAAGAATTGAGCTGTTTATGAGAATCTGTGTGGGTTAGTGGCCTGTAAATATGATGTTCATAGGAGATTAATATTAATGAAGGGTCTGAGGCATAGAAATTGTTAGCACTTGGGTCAGCTTCTAATCGATTCGGGTAAACTTGTGCTCAAACCTCGAGCCCGACCGGCCTAGCTTGTGTCCAAACCCTGGCCTTGTCCCCGGCCTTGCTAGTGCCCAAATCCTGGTCACCTTCCGGCCTTGCTTTTGTTCAAAACCTGGGAAACCTCTGGGCTTGCAAGTGATTAAAACCCAGCCTGCCCGCCCGGCCTTGCTCTCGGTAATCCACCCAGCCTTGCTCGTGCTCAGAACCCAGAAAATGCTCGACCTTGTTTACTTGAATTTAAATTGGAACTTATACCAACAGGCTACCCCAACTGATTTAGGTGAACTTGTGTTCAAACCCTGGGCACCCGACCGGCCTAGCTTGTGTTCATATCCCAAACTGGCCATCCGGCCTTGCTAGTGCTCAGAACCCGGCCACCTTTCGGCCAAGCGTGTGTTCAAATCCTGGGAAACCTCTGGCCTCGTAAGTGAACAGAACCTGGTACCTTTCCCGGCCTTGCTTGTGCTCAGAACCTAGTAAACTCTCAGCCTCGCTTGTGTTCACAACCTGGACACCGCCCGACCTTGTTTTACCTAAACTAGTTGGTACTTAGATGCTCTATGCCGAAAACACAGATTTAAATTTTTCTCACTCATGAACATTCATACGGGGATCTTCATTCTGGGTGCACTAGAAAGCTATGGGTGGAGGAGGCATATACTTTGGGGCTATTCGGATTCATCATAGATGTTATGAGATGTTTCACTGTGTGATGGTTGGACCTAGCCGTTTGGCTGCCATGGTGGATCGTTTTAATTGGAATCATCAAGAGTGGTATTCCCAACTTGTTGGCCTTGCTCCTCAGTTTCATAAGAATCCCCGAAAAAAGAGGAACGAAAGTGCAGATTCTCATAATTGGTGGTTCTCTCAATTTTTCCCTATTTTTGGTGACTCAACAGTACTGGAAAATACGGTCCGGTAATGTTAGATATTCGAGTGCTCAAGGCGTACAAAGTGATGGTGGTAATCGAGTACTCGAGAGGGCCATTCGAGTGTTGGAAGCTTTCGAGTGCTCATTGGGGGCATTCGAGGGCTGAAGGTGTTCTATGCTCTGTCCTCGAGGTGGTGCTGGTGGTGCTCGAGTTCTCGAGGGGGCAATTCGAGTGTTGGAAGCTTTCGAGTGCGCTGGGGGGGGGGGGCGGGCATTCTAGGGCTGAAGGTGTTCGAGTGCTTTGTCCTCGAGGTGATGCTGGTGGTGCTCGAGTACTCGAGGTGGCCATTTGAGTGTTGTAAGCTTTCGAGTGCTCGTGGGGGGCATTCAAGGGCTGAAGGTGTTCGAGTTCTCTGTCCTTGAGGGGGGACTCGTAAAGTACCCTCGAGGGATGGCCACTGCAAAAAAAAAATCATCGCAGCAGCTTCTCTCCATATGGCTGAAAGGATTTCCCATGGTAGCAGCATGGCCATGTAGGTTGGGTAGGGGGTAAATTAATTCTGCGTACGCATATTAATTAACCCCTTGCTAGGTATCACTTGGAATTAACGGTTGCGCTATTTGCCCGCGCTGCACTGAAAAGTGTAAAATGGCATCAGGCTGTCCATTTGCCTAAAATGGAAAGAACGGTTACAAAACCATTACGCGGGGCATGCGCGGTAGAAGTCATGCCCGGTCTCTTATGCCTAGGAGGTCTATCCGCGGGGAACACTTGGGAGCACAACGGACTACGGTCAAACTGCTCCCAACCCCACAGAGAAAGCCTCAGCCCTCATCCAGACACCGTTATTGAAGGCCAATAACACCTCTTTATCTTCATCTTAGAGGTGTACATGGTAGAAGCGGTGTGCAGGCCCTTTTAGGAGGACATGTCATAATATTTCATTCATTGGAAGACCGAGACCATTCTCGTAGTTGAAGACACTCGTGGGGAGCAAACCACGGTGAAAGAGCCGGTTCACACCACTAGTAGCATGGAAGTAACATGGAGTGAGGAGGCTAGTGAGTTTGTTCTCCTACCCCTCTATTTTTTCACGGATGGCTTATACAGGCCCCGGTCACTACGACGGGACTCTGTTGAAGGGATGGCTCATATAGGCCCCGGTCACTACGACGGGTTGTAATATTTTTCATGGATGGTTTCCACAGGCCCCGGTCATCACGACGGGACTAGTTTCTTTTGGTCACCTGGTTGTAACATTTAAATCAGGGGTAGTATTTTAGGTAACATGTATTAAGGGAGTGGGCTAATGACCCCACTCCCGTACACTCCCACGGCATTTCTTTGGGCCACCTGATTGTACCGTCTAGATCAGGGATAGTTCAGTAGGTTTCACTGTATCACGAGAGTGGGACAATGTTCCCACTCCCGTAGACTCTCACGGTTTCTTTTTATTTACCATTACCTTCGACTAGTGACTAAGCTGACTTTAACTAAATAACGGTCAAACTTTACTCGACTTTTAATATATACACACTAATAACTAGGTTGAATTTGTCTTATCACCGGTCAAATTTTACTTGACTTTCAATATATATAAACACTAATAACAAAGTTGACTTTAACTAATCAACGATCAAACTTTATTTGAATTTCTATATGTAACACCAGTAACTAAGTTGAATTTAACTAATCAACGGTCAAAATTTACTTTACTTTCTATATATAAACACTAGTGACTAAGTTAACTTTAACTAATCAACGAAAAAACTTTACTAGACTTTTAATATATAAAAATTAATAATTGGGTTGACTTTGACTAATTAATGGGCAAACCTTACTTGACTTTCAATATATAAACACTAAAAACTAAGTTGACTTTAACTAATCAATGACCAAACTTTACTCTACTTTTAATTTATAAACATTAATAACTAGGTTCGCTTTGACTAATCAACGGTAAAACCCTACTTGACTTTCAATATACAAACACTAATTACTAGGTTGACTTTGACTAATCAACGGACAAACCTTACTTGAAAACTGGTGCTGACAAAAAAACTGTTTCTAAAATTAGCACCGGTAAAAACCGGTGCTAACAAAAAAATTGGTGCTAAAATTAGCACCAATTTTTGAAAACCGGTGAAATCTTTTCAGTGGGCACTTAGGCGCTGATTTTTTTGGGTAAAAAAACCCGGTACTATAATAAGAAAAAACCGGTGCTAGAGGGGGGTTCATGTGATAGTGTATATAGATTAATATATATTTATGGTCAAAGTTGGTAAAGTTTTACCCCTCAAAAGAAATTAAGTAATTTATAGCGGGACAAAGGGAGTATTTCGAATGGAATAATAAAATGAAAGCATTCAAACAAGTGAAAAAATGAGTACCACGATTGCTACCTTCGCTAGGGTTTGAATGCTTGTGATTCTGTACATATTGTGCTACCATTTATTGAATGGGAATGATTTGGATCTTTGTTGGCAATTTATATGTCAATTTCAATAGTTTTTTTGATGAACGGTGTCATTTTTAAGATATCTGCGATGTCGAGTATAGCTTTGTATTGGCTGACATGTATGACGAATACAATGCCATGCCGGGTATTGCATATACTGGGAAAGGTGTTTCACCACTACTGGAAAATAGGTACATACGCACTCGTATAAATTCATGAATACAGGTATACTGGTGCGTATGTAACCAATTGCTCTGGTATTTATCATGTTAACATTAGTACTGGTGCAAATAAATACATACACATCGGTATCCTTTCAACCGGTGTACATTTCACCTATTTTCGCACCGCTGTTGGCTCTACAGGTGTACCAACGTCAAATATTTTGCATTGGTATTATCCGAATAGGTATTTGGACCGGTGCATTTGCTAACATGTGCACTGGTACACAATTACCGGTGCGTACTTATTTCCTTTTTTTAATTAATTTGGCATCAAGAGGACAACTTTTTAAACCGGTAATGGGAAATTACCGGTGCAAGAATTAAAACAATGTGGGAAATATTTGCATTTGTACATCAGTTACTATTAGAATCGATGTAGGAATTGAACATGCACCGGTATTTAGAAAATACCGGTGCAATTTTTTTCATTTTGTAGAAATTTGCCTCTAAAACTATTAGTTTTCACACTGATACTGTGATCGTACCGGTGCAGGATAAGAAATTATGCGGGTTTTGGCTAAATATCTACACCGGTAATTGATTTTACTGGTTTAAAAGGCTACAAATGCACTGGTAAAGTCTAAATATCGGTGTAGAAAATTGAATTAAATGCACACCTACCCCATTTTTTTAGCGGGTTAAAAATGGGATTTTTGTAAGAAGAGGTTCATTAATGGTGATTTTTGGTTGATGAAGGCATTGAATTCTCCACAATGAAAACCCTTGAAGGTACCTTTTTTTTATAATTACATTTATGGATATTAAGAATTTGTATGGTTTTGCTTAGTAGTGATATTTACATTTTTTTTTCGATCACTTGATGGTGATTGAGGTAGAATTGTAGATATTAGTTTGTCATTTTCTCTCAAGGTTGTTGTAGTTATAAGGCTATGGCTTTTGATTCCTATAGTGTTGGACATGTTAAAAATGTTGTAATTGTAATGTTGAATATTTGTGTATGTTGTGCATTTATGATGTTGCATGATTAGGAAGTCATCATGAAAAATTCTATTGTATTAAATGTGTGAAGTTTGATTATTGGACATTTATTGATATGTAGAATTGTATCGTGTCATCGAGAGGCGTAAGCATGTGTATGTCAATGTTAGTAGGGTGAGCGATGAATATATTATGTTCGTGGATGAGTACTTGGAGCATGATTTTAGTCGAGGGAAGAAAATATTATGTCCTTGTTGTGATTGTTAAAATCAAATTCGTACTGATAAGAAAGACATCCTAAAACTCCATATTTATAGCCGGGGGTTTGCGAAAGATTATGTTGTGTGGACCTTTCATGGAGAAAAATCACCATCGGAAGTGAGAATTAGTATTTAGGGAGAGTGTTTTGGGGAGTATATGTTGGATTGCATGTGTGAGGAGGTTGTTAATGAGTTTTGAGGGAGACCCGATGTTTTGGCTTACTTCCTTGGGGAGAAGGATACATCATTGTATCCTGGTTGCAAGAAGAAAGACATTGTCATATCGTGTTTGATAGAGTTGTTTACACTGAAAGGTGTAGGGTCATTGAGTGATACTAGCATGAATAACTTTCTTTAGTTTTTGAATGAAAAGCTTCCACCTGGTTACGGGGTTCTTGATAACCTTTATTGAGCTAAGAGAATTTTTTTCCAATGAGATTGTAGTATGAAAAGATACATGCTTGTCTGAATGATTGTATCTGATATAGGGGTGGCCTTAAGGATAAGATTGTTTGTCTAGTATGCGATGTGTCACGTTACAAGAAGAAGAGAAATATAGTTGTCGGTGGAGAGCATGTTGTGCCGGTGAGGAGGCGGGTGCCCGCCAAATGTATGTGGTATCTTCCCATTATTCCAAGGCTGAGAATGTTTTTTAAGAATGAAAAGGATGCAAAGAAATTTACATGGTCCATTTATAGGAGAGGTTGTAAAGATGATGATATAGTTCGACACCCGGCTGATGCAGACTAGTGGAAGAAATTTGACAGGATGTATCCACACTTTGCATCTGAACCTAGGATTTGAGAATTACTTTGTGTACTGATGGTATAAAACCATTTGGGAATTATGTCCTCCAAACACTGTTCGTGGTTTGTTATGCTTGCCATTTACAATCTTCCCCCGTACTTGTGCATGAAGAGAAAATATATGTTTATGACCATAATGATATCAGGCCCGAAACAACCTGGAAAAGACATAGACACTTATCTTGCCCCTTTGATAGAATATTTGAAGGTGCTTTGGTTGGTTGGCTCCTTAATGATTGATGGTTGTAGTGGTGAAGAGTTTACATTGAGTGCGATGTTTTTTTGTACCATAAATGATTTCCCAACATATGTTAACCTTTCAGGGTATGTGGTTAAGGGTTATAAGGCTTGGACAGTTTGTGAGGATAAGACAGATCACCATCAGTTGAGAAATGGGCAGAAGGCTGTTTATTTGGGTCATTGTAAATTCCTGCCTGTAGGTCACAAGTTGCAGGATAAAGCAGTTGCATTCGTTGGTGGGAAAGAGAGGAGAAAGGAACCCAAACCTTTTGACCGGTGTAGCTATTCATAACAAGGTGAAGAAATTGAATGTTTTTCTAGGTAAGAAGTAATCAAAGGGTTGTGGTGTTGTAGACGGACTGTGGAGAAATGGTCCATTTCTTCAATTTACTGTACTGGTAAAAATTTTGAGGTTCGCCATTGTTTGGATGTCATGCATATCAAAAAGAATGTTTGTGAGAGTCTAATTGGAATGCTTCTGAATATTCATAGGAAGACTAATGATAGCTTGAATGCAAGGAAAGATTTAGTGGACCTTGGTATACAGTTGGATCTAGCACAGGAGGTAAGAGGGAAGCGAACGTACTTGCCCCCCGCTCCTTACAATCTGTTAGTTGATGAGAGGAGATTGGTGTGTGAGAGCATTCAAGGAATGAAGGTAGCTTCCGATTACTCCTCTAATGTTAGTCGGTTTGTGAATGATGAGTTGTGTCATAATGCTTTGAAATCACACGATTGTCATGTCCTTATGCAAAAACTTTTTCCCGAAGCAATATGTGGGTGTTTAGAAGAGGAAGTTAGATTTTTAGTTAATGCGCTTATGTTTCTTCTTCAACTCGATATGCAAGAAAAACATTAGCAGGCAACAACTAGATGAACTGGATCAAGAGGCTGTTGTTGTTCTATGCCATTTGGACAAGTATTTTTCCCCGTCATTCTTTGACATCATAGTGCACCTAGTGGTACACTTGGTTAGAGAGATACATATGTGCGGGCATGTTGGGATGCATTGGATGTACCCCTTTGAACATCACATGGTTGTTTTCAAGGGTTATGTTCATAATTATAGTCGGCCCGATGCCGCCATTGTTCAGAGGTACATCACTGAGGTGATCATTGAGTATTGTACAGTGAACTTGGTCGAAAGAAGAGCGGTTGCTGTTCCAGGTGGTCCCCACTGTGGAAGGCAGAATGGGATTCCACATTCCAAGGGTACGCTTCATACGCCCTATCACGATGATTTGATGACTGTTCACCTGTATGTATTGCGTAATAGTAGCGAGACTGTAACATATGTTGAAGGGCATATTTCCCTGTTGGAAGAGATTTATCCAGACTGGCCCCCGAATAAAATTCAGGATGATCATTCTTCAAGGTTTGTTAACTAGTTTTACAATTGTTGTAATGTTGAAGGGATGCCTAGTAGCCTACGGGCATTTGCAAGGAAGCCGAACTGCACCTTTGGACGATACCTTGGTTATGTCATTAATGACTTTAGTTTCTCAACATTGGCAAAGGACGAGAAGAGCATACTAAAAAAAGTGGTGTATATATTGAATCTGAATCCATGTGGCGGGCAAGCAAGAGAAATAAACATCTGGTTTTTGCTATGGTGCCTTTCTATGGGGCGATTGAGGAAATTTTGGAATTGGATTATGTATATTTCAAAGTTGTTGTGTTCAAGTGTCATTTGGTGGAACATGGTTCCAGTGGTGTTTTTAAGAAGCTCATGTGGTTCATGTTGGTCGACTTGAATCGTGTAGGATATGAAGATGATATGTTCATCTTAGCTACCCAGGCACAACATGTTTTTTACATCAAGGACCCTTCGAATGAGAAGTATCATATGGTGTTACATGGGAAGAAGTTTTACTTTGACGAGGAGATTGATCAGCCCGTCATAACTGATAGTCTTCAGTTTCCATCAATATTTCCTGGTTTGGAAGATGTTGGAAGACCCATTGTTGGAATATGTTCTCATGGTGATGGGTTGTGGGTTGATAGGGGAGGTGAAATAATAGGTGGAGACAATATCTTGAAGCGGAAGCATTAGATTGGTCGTTCCTATCTTTTGTTTTTGTGACCATGTTTTGTGAAAATTTGTTTTATCACTAAGCGATTTAGTGTTTAATGTATTTAATTGACACTCTTATTAATTGGTTGGTTTGATCCATGATTTCAATGGAGTGTTTATGAATTGAATCGGTGAAAATGTGTTTTAATTTTAATTAAAATTTCTACTAGGTGCTGGTTTTTTACACCGATAAACATTAAATTACCGGTGTAGAAAAACAACGGAGGTACTCTGTTTTGTACTTACGCACTAGTACTCCTACCGCTGCTTACTACTTATAAATTTTTTTATTTATAGCTCTCGGGTCCGACAATGTTAATTTTTTGGCATTTAAAGCAGTGTAACGTAGCTGCTTTTTGTTAAATTTGCACCGGTAATTGTACCGATGCTAGGTTTTTAGATAATTTTTTAAAAAATTTACTCTGGGGTAGGATTAGATAGAAATTTTTTTATTTAAAGCAGCCTAAAGCAGCTGCTTTAAGCCTCATTTTACACCGGTATATGTAGAATACCGGTGTATAAAAAAACATTCCATTACTTAAAACCCTCTTAGCACCCCATTCTCACAGTACCAAATTTATATCTCTCACTCAATACCATCTCCATCACTACCCATCTTTGTTGAAATCCTACGTAGGTTGGGATATAATCAGGTAAAGCACTTCAATGCCTTTATAGTATGATTGATTAGCAATTGCATATGAAATAGAATCATTGAGAATGTGACATCATGAATAGCTTGACTTGCATATAAGGTATTTGATGAAATGCTTCAATGTATTTTTAGGAAATGCCTCCCAAATCAAATTCAAAAAGGATATGCCATTCACCGTCCCCATCATTGTCGAAATTATCACGCACACTTACCCGGATGGTATCTTTGTGTCCGAGGAGGCAAGGTTGACCATGAATCTTACAAAGAACACCGTCATCACATAGATAGAGGAATTGAAGCCTCTCCCCTATTCAAGCAAACTATCCAGCAGCTTGGGTGGGAAAAATTCTACGAGACTCTGTAACCAGTCAACCTAACCATTGTAAGTGAGTTCTATGCAAACTTGAAGTGCGGGCCATGCTATCAATGGCTTGTAGAGGTAATATTGTCTCCGTCCCACCAGAATCTATCGATGGCTTGTTTGGGTTGCCCAATGTTCCAAAAGATGAGGACGAGTTTCACGCACTCCATTTTCTAGGTGATGAAAACTATATTCTACAACCAATTGAGAATGAGATTGTTGAGACTGTAACTAGGGCAGGTATGGGTATAGATGATTTGGTAACACCAGGTTGGAGAAAAATACCTAAGAAAACTCTAATTTCATAAATGAATGGGTGGTACCACTTTGTGGAATCTAGAATCCATCAAGTAACTGTGAACACAGAAGTTCACAAACTTTGCCTCACTCCTTCTTATATGCAATAAAGAGGGAGCTTTGATGGAATGTTGGACATCGAATTTGTCCAATGTTGCAGAGGGAACGGGATCAGGTGGAATCTTATGCCTATCGCAGTATCATCTCTGCGTTTTGTTCAAGAGCGGGAGTTAGTGCTTGTGCACATGACTTTTATGGCCAACCAATGGGTAAGATTTGTCTGGAATCTTTCGATAGATAGACATCTGACACCTATGTCGCTACTATTGAATCAAGAGTTTCTGCATTGGAGGTCGGTGTAGCAAACTTACTTAAAGAATCCAAATATCAAAGACCCTGGCACGAACATATGGCTAAGGTTATGACGTATCAATTTCCTAACGCCATGGAAGCAGTCATAAATTCCCAACCTTTTGTGAAGGTAATGTTGAGGACATAGACGTTAGCACAAGTATCCGTGATGGTGATGCAACAAGACCAGCTGACGGGGTGGAACCATTTTCTCGTTATTATTCGTAGAAAACTTGTAGTAGCAGTTAGAAAGAGTAGATTTTGTACTACACTTTGATTGTGTTGCACATAGACAGTTTGACATATTTACTTTTGACAAACATGCATGATGATGAGTCGAATAAAAAATTTGTACACCGCATTTTTTGAAATTATGTCGTACAAATACACCCATGAAGACAAAAAAAGATAGGTCGAACGTAGTTGGCCTAAGTGGTTCCTTCAAGACCTCTGAATTTGGTGCATTATATTCCAAGAATGGTTAGAATTAAAAAATATCGTAGCATTGGGAGCTATCGAGGTTCCTTAAAAATATGTGGGCAATAGTATGATTTTGGAAAATATAGTGCAAACATTCACTGTTGGTTTTACAGGGCCGTCCGTCTACCAGTAGAGTCTACAAATGCATTAACACGATTGTTGTATATTGAATTGCATATATGTGGAGCCAATTTTATATTCCAACCCTTCCAAGATTCTTGGAGGGACTAAATTGCAAAAAGTAAAAAGTTTACTCGTAAATCGAAATTGCAATCCGATCAAACCGGATGGTCCATAAAACAACCCTTTTGTATTTCCAAGTTCCACATGTGGGAAAACAAAAGGGTACAGAGTCCGAATTTAGTTTGGAAGATGTTCAGATTACACATAGAAACATCGAAGTAAACCCTTGCCGTTTACTCTACGACACTTACTAGCACTTTAGGACGAATCACCACCTGGGCACAATTATGTTGCAATTATTATTTATGCTTGGAATATTAAATTTGGTAATTTATGTAGTTTCCTAACATGTTGTAATCGCATGTCACAATTTGAGGGACCTAATTTAAATAAATGCATATAATCAATAGTACGGGTTCCTCGGTACCATTGATGTGCTGAAACGTTACTTATTCAATCTGGAGCATCCAAAATTTCATTTGGGCCAGTGGAAAAGAACTTCAAGTGGTGGAACGAAATGTTTGAGGTCAATATGCAAATTTTATGAAATTAAACAATGCTTAGAAACGTCAATGTACGAGGCCTATGTGTGGTCGATATTTGCATGAAACAACTAGTAAAATGTTTATTCACAATAATTAATTGTCAATTTGATTAATTGGGGTTGTTTGAAAAATGCACGGGAGGTAAATGCAATAAGTGGAAATTTAAATAAATAAAAATATTTTATTTACACCGGTAATATTAAACAAATACTGATGTAAGTGTTCAATATTTTTGTAGCATTTCAAAAATTTTTATTTCTTTGATTTGTAATAAGGCGCGAAACCTTTTACACCAGTAATTTGTATTTTTGCACCGGTAAGTATGCCGGTGCTGAACAATTGGTCTAAAATTTCATAAGTTCATCTCGGGTTGAACATTTCTTTCCAAAAATATATTTAAAGCAGCCGCACGCAGCTTCTTTTTGTGAAGTATTACACCGGTATAGCCTTTTCTTCACCGGTGCTTGTTACCGATGTACAACAGTTAGCCTAAATTTTCATGTGTTCCTCTCGGGTCAATGAAAAAATCATTTGAAGCAGCTGTATGCAGCTGCTTTTTTCCCTTTCCTACACCGGTATATGTACCAGTGCTGAATAGTTAGCCAACTTTTGTACCCATTTTCACTAATTTTTCACTGGTACTGTACATAATGCTGGTGTAAAAAAAGTTTCATATGAATCCAACACCATTTCAAATGACCATAACTCTGACAAATCCTCCTATTCTCATCAAACACCTTCAAATTCTCTTTCAAAACCGCCATCTACCACTCCAACCATCCAATTCACGCTTAATTGAACCACCACAACTTCTTATCAACCATTGTAACTCACATCATCTATCCTATAAAGTGTGGAACAACAGAAGAGAAGCAACACAAGAGAAGCAACAAAAACGCGAGAGGAACTTCACGAGAGAAGAAAGTACTTAGCGAGTTCATCATCCGATTCCGTTCTTGGCGAGTTTGACAAAAATGAGTAGCAACAACAACACTCCATTGGTGAAGGTAAGTGCTAGTGTTTATGTTACCATGGGTTACCATATCAATTTCTCTTCAAACAACCATTCCACCCCTCACGCACAACACATGTTCAATCAATTGCCTCTATGAACAAAAACATGTAAATTGACAAAAAGTTGAAAGGTTAACTTGAATGATATGTTTATACAATTGTGGGGTTAAAATGTTTTTCTTTTTTTTGTGGATGGATGATGTAGTACTATAGTTTTTTGGTTGGTGATAATGTTGATAGTCACGTTAGGAGGGAGTGATAATTGCTCGGTTGTATGCCTATTTTATGAATCCAAAGACATTGGTATGGTATTCTATCAACTTCTATAAGGTTACATTTCATTCTATCTCAAGTTCTATGTCTTAATTGTTTATGTTCTATGCCATGTTATATAAACTTTTATGCCTTACTTAATGTAGTTTTATGTATGAATTAATCAATTTATATGCTATGTTTTTCTCAAAAGTTTTAGGAATTTGTTGATTAAGTTCTATGCCACATCCTATAAATGTTTATCTTTAAGTACCATTATTGTATGGATTGAGAATTTTCAATTCTACTATTTTAGATGCCGCCGAAAAGAGGAAATTAAACACGAAGAGGAAGCGATCGATTACAAAGAAGGGGGAGGAGGTGAAACATGTGGTCGATGAGGAGGTTGATGTGGTGGACCAAGAACCACCTCCAAAAAGGATCCCGTTGAAGATACAATTTGAGGAAGATGCAACGCAAACAAATAACCCGACTAGTGAAGAGAAGGAAGAAACCGCAGAACATGGTGATGTTATTGTTGGGGATGTTGAAGGAGTACATACCGGTAAACATTTGGCCAAAACACCAATTCGCAAGGGAAAGGGAAAGAGCACCATCAAAGGAAAGCCAACTGTTAATGAAGCAGACGACAACTTAACAAAAGCTGGAGGGAAAATGGAGAAGGATGGGACAAGTTTGAGGTAAAAAGTTATTTGAGGAGGTGAGGAACTAGCACGTTCCAGTCTGTGATGTTGGTGAAGCATAACACTCCAACTCCTATTGTGTTTGAGTTCCATGGGAATCTAGTGGTATGAATTAAGAATTGGTTAGCGTGGCAGGCTTATGGCAATTATGCTTTCCGACACCACATCATATTTGGTGCATGCAAACACTGGAGGGATGTCCCTGAAGATTTTAAGGAAGACTAACCAATTGTGATTTTAATTTTTTATTCATGGTAAAGTCTAAGTGAAGATGTGATTAATGATATGCCTTTACATATGATTCATTCCAGGGGAGCTTCACAATTGAAACACCCGTGACAGATAACTAACTTGAAATACTGAAGAAGGAGGTTAAAGAGAGGGCAAAAAACCAACATAGGAATTTGAAGACAAAGGTGGAAAATTGGTTTTTTCATGGCGTGGACAAAGGTATCAATAATACAGGAATATCGGCATGGGAAAAGTACAAGTGGATGGATGAAGACAAATGACACTTGTTTGAAAAGAGGCGTCGTCATCCAATTTTTTTAGAAAGATGAAAAAAATAATACTTGGTAAGAGCCATGTTTCCCACAAATTCTATTCAACTAAAATTTTCTTTATAACAATATCAGATGCTCATGGTAACATTTATTGAATGCAAGAAGGGCTGGGGATTACATGCACCACATGGGCAGAAGGTGTAATCTATACATCCGTGACAAATTAACTATGGAGCTAAAGGAGAAGGAGAGAATGAGCTTGACCGCTGAGATATTCACTGACGAGGAGATTGAGTAAAAACTCAGTCAAAATGATTTTGCACCTGACATATCTCTTGTCTACCTTGAGGAAAACAAAGATAAGAAAGGGTTATACACAACGAAAAAGGTTGAGAAGCTCGCACCTCAAGTTGTGTATTTCACATTATTCAAATAAAAAACTATGTTCCTATGTGATTCTCAGTTGAAATGGAATGGGCTTAAGGAAAAAGGAGCATTGGAACTGCAGCCAGGTGAAGACATTCTCATAAAAGTGACAAAGAAGAAGGATCACCCACGTATGTATAGGGGAACTCAGACGGGTCTACCTACAGTGGTGGATGTTCCTCATCTTTCCCATAGTAAGTGCGGTAGCAGTTCTTCGTCCAAAGTTATAGCCCAGAGGAGACCATCTAATGATCAACCGGTTGTGAAAGCCATGGTATCGTACCTAGAGCAATTGGTGAAGGGCTTAGCATTTGCAGGTGGTGTTCAGATTCCGCCAGGTCTTGAAAATCCCAAAAAGTTTATATTGAAGGCGATGGATGACATTGCTGCAGTTGCTACAAAGTCCGGTGAAGGGCTCAGTACGGAGAAGGAGAAGAAGAGGTACACCTTCAATAATCTATGCATGTCCTATAAATTTAAATACACATCCAAAATGTCTCTATAACCATTTGATCTATTCACTAAAATATTATATGAATAGGATGGAGAACGCGTGGTCCTTTTCATTAAAGACATTGTCGGGAAGAAGAAAATGGTCGCACGTGGGCTGCAGTAGGTATCTCGTCGTTGCAATGCCTAACAAGGAAGTGTTGCTCAAGTGAGAATATGCAAGCTAGTCCTCCTTCCTAGGGCGGGATTGCCCTCGGCAGACCACCACTTTGATAATGTTGGAGAGATGCTCAATAGCTTTGTGGATTGGTCAGGGTCCTTAATAGGCAAGGCTGATGACTAACCAAGTAACATCGATGATCTCAATGTCAGAGGTGATACAGATGACAATAACGAGGAGGATATGAGTCTCACTGGCGACGATGAGGTACATTCTTGTAACACATTATTTTTCAAATCCTCAAAGTACTTTTGCGTATCCGTATTCATTAATCCTTGTAACAGGATACTGGCGAGAAAAAATCCCAGTCGATAGCTAATTTCCAGCCATTTACAAGACCAATATTAAATTGGCTGCAAAAACAGGTAGTGCACTAAAATGAGTACCATTATTATTCATTAGCAACAAAAGTTCAATACCACATGCTTATGTGATCTTTTTGTATCATTTCATGTTTGCAGATTATCAACAAATGATACCTGACAGATTGGCCAATCATGGGGCAATTCATAAAGGAAGCAAATGCCACTACCCTAGAAATGATAAAAAATAAGGACTGCATGTTCTTCCCAGTGTTTTGACCATCGATATTTCACACTCCATTACACCTGGGGTGTTGGAATAGAAGTTCTGGTCATGTTCGGGAAGAAACTGGGGAACATGCATTCGATGATCCGATCGATAATGCGCAGGTCGATGTGTGGACGGGGTGAGTTTCAAAACTTACAACCTTGATGTTTTTAAAATTATCAAGAATTCATTTTTTGTATCATTAGCATTACAGACACCTGTGGGAGAAAATATGGGAAACTAATTCAAGCCGCGTCCAATTCTGCCCATCCAATTGTGGCAACCTGAACAACTTCGAGCAGGAGGTCGAACTCCATTTCAAACAAATTTGGGAAACAATGAAGGAAACAGATGCAAAGTTCTACATCGTACCCTACATGAGAATGTAAGTATTTCTTCCTGATAATTACATTCACATTTCAAACCACTTATGTTTCATTATTTGTTAACATAATTTTCCGACACCAATCATTGGTAACTCATCCTTATTTGTCCCAGAACAGAGGAGGTTTTCACTCTGTACACATTGTCAGGGGGTATCAAACCAACAAACATGGTTAAACTCAGGGTTATTTCTAGGTATTTCAATCAATCAAATCAAAATTCCTACTTTGCTAATATACGGGAAGAAGTAACCATTTTAATTTACTTTCTTGATAGGCTTGCTTGCGCATACCAAAAGGATAAGAGAAAGATGGAGCCATTACCTGACTACACATGGAAAATCAACAACATCATGGTAAGTCATTCGGTCATTTCATCCCTCAAATTATATGTTTAGGGTTAGTAATTACATTTACCTTTCATGTGCAGTACCGAACCCTGAATTGTTCGTGGCAATGCAGGTACTCTATCATGCTCTTCATAGAAGAATTTGTTAATCACCCAGAGATAAAAAATATCTTGGAGTTAAACCTTGCATTTCAAAATTTGTTATTATTAATCTCTAGTAAATGCAACATTATTGACTAACAGTGTAAGTTTGTAATTAACAGATTTTCCCAGAGGCCAAAGGGTCGTACCATGTGTACAAAATTCAAGGTGTAGCAGAGAAATGGTGTAGGGCTTGGCTTGGAGACTATCAGTAGCAGGCAAACAGTACGTTGCAACTTCTGGATAATAAGAATGACATAATAGGTTGATAGTTTATTTTGAATGGCTGATGATATTAGAACTCTACGGATGGTGTTTGGTTATAATAAACATTAGTAATTTTTTACTTTGTTTCATTCCATGCTTAAGATACTTCTTCTACTTCATAGTTAGAATAATGTTCGTGTGTTTTGCGAGTGATATTTCATAATAGAATGTTTCAAATTTCCTATCGATTCAAAGGTTTCCAATTTATAATAGTTCACAAGTATCTCTATCTATCGTTTCCCCAAAAAAGATCCGGGAGGGACCATCGGAAAACAAATCGGGCATTGCAAAATTTAGCCAAATAATACACCGGTATAAAATGCATGTACTGGTGTAAAAATAAATGATGTTTTAAATAATTTATTTTAAATTATTTTAATACTACTGGTTAATAAAGTATAGTAATACCGGTGTAAAAAAAATACTGGTGCAAAAAACAATATTCTTACTACGAAAGAAAGACCGGTGTTATATTTAATACCTGTGTACAAATCACGCTTTTACACAGGTTCAAATGTTAAATACCGGTGCAAAATGTCTACACCAGTGCACTAAATAATACCGGTGCAGATATATTGTGATTCCAAAATTTATACATTGGCCTAATATGCCGATGCAAATAAGTTTCTACACCGGTTCATTTTACCGGTTCAAATTTGTAGCATTTTTATACCCCTATACATACGCACCGGTTGTATTTGCATTGCTAATTTAGGGCAATAGTACCGGTATTTTGGGGGACAAAATACCGGTGCTATTGCCCTAAATTACCAATGCAAATACCCTTATCCTGCAGTAGTGCACCGGGGGCCCAAACCATTTTTTGCGGGCTAGGAGAAGGGGGAATAGAATTGTCAGGTAGCAATGTAACTGGTGAATTCACCATAACTGAACGGTGACCAACATGTAAGCGAGGTCGTAAAGACATAAAAATGGGCTGAATTGTAAAACCGGCCCAGTCGTTTAAACTTGTGGGTTTGAAAGTGGTTGTTTCAGACTACATGACTCAATTTCTCATAATGATGTAGATATAACTGACTATTGTCCGGCATATCTACGATGTTGCACTTAATGGATGGGCCTTTCAGCCCAACATCAATATATGCTAGCCTATTTTCTGGGCTAACACAAATGGTACGGAAATAGTATTAATTAGTATGATTATTAGTAAAAGTATCGTTGAAATGAAAATTTTTAATATGACTATGTCCCGGTCTCTAATTTCTTTATTATCAAAAACCCCCCTATTTATACGAATACATATGTCCTTTTGATTGTTGATGGAACTCCTATTTGAACACTGATTCGTGTGATAGGGTTGACTTATCTGTCTCCTGAAATTATAATCCTTAGTAATTGCTTGAAATGAAAATAATCAATGGTCAACCGTTGAAATATGCTAGAACCGTCGAACTTGTAATTCTAATAGCCTCACCTGTTTAATGCGATTCATAGTCCGTGGGGTTTAAACTTAAATACTATGTAATTAATTGAGTTGGTAAATATAAGCTACTCTTATGTGAATAACTATGTCTTGCCTTAAACCACCCTGTATCAATGGGATATTCTGAAAGCATTAGTCGTGTAATACGGTTGAATATCTTGTTCTTAAAAGTATACCTATTAGTAATTGAAAGATCCAATAACCTTTGGCCTAGAGTAAGATCCAATATGCAGTTGACTAACGTACATGGTAGACTTCTGTGATCGTAGCAGTTCAACTAGTTATTCATGTCAAACTCACACCTATCTTGCCGACTCTTGTAATGAGTTTGATGTTTGTGGGCTTCTACTGAAATCCATACATAATTTATACATCATAAAGCTATAGCTTCGAATGACATGGGTAACAAATTTACTGGTCTTTAAGAACAATAATAATCGAACAAGTAATTTAATAGCCTCACCCATTTAATGCGGTTTGTAGTACGTGTGTTTAAATTAAAACACTCTATAATCAACTAAATAAGCTAGTAATTATAAGTTGCTCCTATGTGAATGGCTATGTATTGCCTTAAACCATCCTGTATGAAGAATGGGATATTGTGAAAGCCTTGTGTGATATGGTTGAATATCTTGTGGTTAAACATAACAACCTTTTATAATTGAAATCGGAGATTACCTTTAGAGATCAAATATGTGGTTGATAGAAACGTACACAATATCCTTGTATGATGGGTCAGGAATATACAGGTCTTTTAAGAACAATGATACTATTACAGGTAACTTCCAAACTCATAAATGTAACGTAGATTTCCAAAAAACCTTTCTTACAATGGGAACACTATGTAAGTAATTTGTTTGCCCTTCATATAAATTTTAAAAATTGGCTTAAAACCCAAGATGCAAAGTCGCACAAACATTCTATCGTAGTGACAATAGGACGAATAAGGAGTGACGTTGAGGATTCCTGGGGAATGGGTATTTGGTCCATCCACATGCCCAAGACTTGGCATTAAATCGTATGTATTGTCGAGATCGCAAATTCCATCATATGTTCCGATGTTTGTCCGACATATTTGCGAGATTGGATATTCTACATGGACGGGCTTATTGGGCCAATTTAGACCCAAACAGAGACTAAAGTGATATCGATTGACATGTTGCAAAATATGTGCGACATCACATCAGTGTCGGGAGAGTACTTTTATGCACCATACTAGGTAAAAAAATCCAAAAACTCTTTGAAAAAGCATTTATTGTCAAAATTGTGGCCCTCTCCATCCAAAGCCCCCAACATCCATCATTTTCATTTCCTTCCACCACCAAGTAATCAACAACCAAACACACCAGAATCCACCACAACCCTATCACTCCCAAATGGAGAAACAAAGGGAAAAGGATGAGATCATCAAGGTGGGGGATTCCATGAATAAAAAAAGTTGTAAGTTTTCATCTTTATATCATTACTTAATAAAATTATGAAAAAAGTGTTTTTATAACCCTACCTAGTTGACAAAAGTGCCAATATAACCTTTCAATATTCGAAAGTGCCAGTATAACCCTATATAGTTAGTGAAAGTGCCAATATAACCCTATAAGTTTTAAGGATGTGCTGATATAACCCAACAAACATTAGAAATGTACTGATATAACCCTACAAACATTAGGAATGTGCTGATATAACCCAATAAGATTGCATAATGTGCTGATATAACCCTACCTAATTTCAACGAACTATGGCGTTCCGGCTAACTATAAGGGTAAAATTGTCCACCCAATTTCAGAGTTAGCCCAAAGGGTATTTTGGTCAATTTACATTGAGTCAATGCTGAAAAATTGAGGTCAATGCTAGAAATGGGGTTTGAGGGTTATATTGGCACTTTCATTAACTAGTTAGGGTTATATTTGCACTAAAAATTATCACAGGGTTATATTGGCACTTACTCAAGTAGATAGGGTTATATTGGCACTTATCCCTAAAATTATTTACGCCCACATCCCTTGGGATTGGCTATTGAAATGGTGTTTAAGATTGCTATGTTTCATTCTTTTTCATTTCATTATCTTTTAGATTGTGGACAATACACATGTAGGGTTATTATGTTTTCATTAATAATGTTATTTTTTCAAGGGAATATGGTGTAAAAACATGTGGAAGCATGTTAACAGATGGTATTTGATATTGGAGATAACATCAAATGTTTCATTTGCATCATTTTGTTATGGTGAGGAAACACTACATGAAGTATGTATTTTGTGTACCATGCGAGGGATTGACATGCATGTTTAAGATTGCTATGTTTCCTTTTTATCCATAGTAAAGGTTCCATATGAACTATTATATTGCATTTATAATTTATGTTTATGTTTATTGAACTCTACATTTAGGTCTTCTAGTCGTTAACCACGATAAGATAAAACGGCCCCAAGAAGGGGGAGATATGATTTGATCGAAAAGATATAGGTAAGGTCAGGGTAGGGAAATTTTCAAGAAATAAATACACATGGTTGAGAAGGGTACGAAATGTACACTGAAGTTCAATCACATCGAGAATTCCATAGGGGAGGAAAGTAATTGGTGGTCTAGTCACATAGGTTTGATTCCTAGGACAAAGGTAAACATGTTCATGTACGAGTCATGGCCTTATATTGATGATGCTTACAAGGATACACAATGGAGGGCAATGCAATATGCCTTTGAAATCAAGTGTGATTATATGGAAAAATTGAAAACGAGAACTATATGGTGCTTTGGTTAAACATGGAGAGATTCAAAGAAAAATTGACTAGGGATTACATGTTCGGTATGAAGAAGAATTGCAACCCCAAAATTAAGCATTCATTCATAAGTGAATTGAGTTTGAAGGGTTTGTTTTACAAGAAAACTAGCAGGCAAAAAATTGGTAAGGAATTACATTGACATGCTTACGTACATACACAATGTCTACATATTTAAAAATTTATACATACTTGAGTAGATATTTGTTGGTAGCATCGCAATGTTTATGTTGTGTATGATTTCTAGGGTTTCAGAATTGTAAAGGTCCAACCTTTGCCCAGAAAAGAGTAGCAGTAGCTAAACATGCGACGTTGCAGAGTACTAATCGTGGTTTAAATTGTTGAAGTTGACTAGTTTGCGACGTCGTTACTACACTTAGTTTAGAAACTGCATTGAACTAATAATTTGTCTGAAATCACAAACTTGCCTGGCGCTAAATGTGATGTACTTACCGATGGGTGTCCGATGTCGGTCACAGAAGGGGAATTGTGTTACCGAATCCATTAACATTGTAGATTTGTATTATGAACTATTTGTTATAATGATTTTATAGGGTGCAAGGGGAAAAAGGTGAACTAGTAGGAAAGAACAAGATGCACCACACTATGAGTCATGGAGGATTCACACTAGCTCCAAGAATAATCATGAAGGAAATTTTTGAGGCTAGAGTGTTCGACAAGGTGGAGCTTGAAATGATGGATGAAGAAGCAAGGACTTCAAAGGATTATCCCACGCCCGATGAGGTTCCCCGATTTGAGAAATGGTTAAATGGCTGCAGAGGGCGTGTGAAGATGTAGGGTAAGTTCCACATCAAAGATGCGGAGATTGTTGCCTAACAAATTGTATGTTTTGCATTTGGTTTAGATGATATGATATGAATGAATTTCTTCAAGTAAAATTTAGCTGAGATTTATTATTGGTAATTTATAGGAGGACTTAAAAGGAAATCAAGAGTCCAGCTAGTTCATTAGTTTGGGAAAGAAGGATATAGTAGGGGTTGCGCTTTTTAAGAAAGAACATCCTGGCCGGATCCGGGGTGTTGTAATGCTCGCTACACATGGGGACATATTTGTCAAACCCCAAACTCCTAAGGTTGATATTGAATCAATTAGTCAACAAAGAGAGACTAATGCATTGAAATCCACATTAAGCCAACTAGTGGCTTATGTCTCGTAAGAATCAAATGGGAGGAAAATGCCACTTTACTTGGAGAGAATTATTGTATGTTCTAAACCAACAACCTATCCTCCACCTCACACTTCTTCTCTGAAAACATCAAATGGTGGTATTTTGGAGTGTCATAGTAGGCACATACCACCGTCTCCGGCCTCGACGACACCTCAATCATTTGATCGACTAAGAACGGTGTTAGTAGAGGCCACCGAATGCAATATCAAGGTATAAATAAATATATTACACTCTTCATTTTCCGAATTAGTTTACACTACCGACTCTTCATTTATATGATAATTCATTGTGCATACTACTTGCCAAATGTATTGATGGAGAGACCCACATTGTGGCGGAAGGTAAAGTTTACACATCAATAATAGTGCATCATCATAAGCTAGCCACAGATGATAACATCATTGTCAATGTCACAAAGAGCCTTGTAAATGTTATTATTCTTCCAATCCCTGAACCTGAGGCCAAAACATTGGGTGCGACATTAGGAATGTTTGTTGAAGCCCCTTCGTTTGGTAGATATTTTGGTTAATAGGGCAACAAAGAAGGTATAAAATCGATAATATATATACGATTTCTTATGATTTGAGAGAAATGTTTAGAAAATAACTTTTACGATTGATTTCATGTAAATTGTGACAAGGATTATAAGTATCCCCGCAAAATTTCCCAATACATATGGGGATCCCAAACTAATAAAGTCTCGTGTTTCTAGAATGAAGCCACCACCATTCAATCCCAAAAGGGATGGTTACCTAAAGAACATCCACATGATTGTGACACCATACCCTCCATCATGTCTTTACAAAATCCCTGTTGAAGAAGTGAGTATTTTAGGGTACAAGGTAGATGCAATTATCGGGAAGGAAGATTTGGTATCATTGTTCTAATAATGTGCCCCTCCCGTGATGCAACTAAATTGTGTGTATGTATTAAAGCATCACCCTAAGTTTATTCAGCTACATACACATTGCGTTTGGCTTCAATAAAGCAAGACTAACCATGTTTATAGGCTCCTGCATGCACAATCCATTTCCAAAATGAAAGGGTGGACATGGGTGTTTTGCCCAACAAAGATCCAGTATGGCAATGTTGCGATGGAAGAGCGTTTGGACTACTTCAGCTCCTGGTTGATGGAAAAGGACCATCTGATATATATCGCACCTTATTACAAGTGTCGAATCAACTATACTTACTACATTACAATTGTTTGGTTTCCATAGGTAGTTTTTGCATGAATCTATGTTTTTCTATGTGGTTTTTTGAAATAAACTCTTGATGGTTTGAAATTTCAGCTCCAGACTCGTGATTGTGTTTTCAATGGAATTAAATTGGACGGGTGACATAGTGTTTTGAAATAGAGGGAAAAAACAGAGGATTAGGGAAACGGTTGTTGCATGCATCACGCATGGTAGGCCGTCGCGAGGCTCCCCTTTTTGTCGCGGCTGGGACGATGTGAGGTTATGCCTCGTTGTAGATGCCTAGCCCCTTGTGCACCTAAAACTAATTTTTTAGTTTTCTTTGCTCCGATAATGCAAACTTTTTGAAAATTCTTATTCTCAAATTCAAAAATGCATTTTGGTTCAAGAATTTGGAATTCCCTAATTCTTTAAGAGTTTTTAAAATACTTTCAAATATCATGTAATTAATTGGCTTGTACTATTGTCCCCAAAATTGAGCATTTTAAATTCCATTCTTATCCTAATTGTATCTCTCACCCTAGTCACCTAGGCTGAAATTCCATTTCCATAGTACACTTCTCCATCTAATTCTCTCATTTGACATATTGTTTCTTCTCAAGAAACACTCATTCTCACACACTCTTTGTGAACTCAAAAAATTGAAGCTTTTCTTCCAAAAATTGGCAAATTTTACTTCTTCTTTTATGGGTCTTGCAAATATTTGCTTCAAATTTCGTTTAACCCATCGAACTCTATGCTTATGTGCTTTATTTGACATTGTGGTGGTGTTATTTGAAGCATGAATTTTGAATGAGTGTTTTGTGGGATATGTGTTTGTATTTGAGTTTGTATGCATGATCTTGTGTTGAAGAAGATGTTGAGAGGATCAATGTGCTATTATGCTTGAAAGATGTGATCTTTGGTGTTTGGTGATTTGGGAGAGAGTAAATTTTGGTTGCATGATTTAATTGAATGGGTTGGTGATAGCTTACATAAGATTGATGTTTGATGAGAGATGTTCTTGTTTGAATAGTCTACATGTATAGAATATCATGTTATGAATGTTTGGGCTATTTGGAAGAATGTTATCTTATTGAATTGTAGGCCATGCTTTGTTTATGATCATATCACCACTCTTGCCCTCATTTTATTAAGATGCTGCATAAGAAGATTGCCTCGGAGAAGGGAAAGTCCACTAGGGTTGAGGAGAGGAAGAAGTCAAGCAAGGGTGCAAACCCCGAGCCGACAACTTCCATTTTTTGTAACCCCCCATTTTTGACCGAGGAGTTTATGGGTTTATCCAACATTTTTTAAACTACAGCCTAGAGGTGGAGGAACTTGAGAGAGCCTAAGAGGAGTATTTTAGAGATGGGGTTTTCTTAAAAGGAAACCTTGGCGGTTCTAGGTTTACTCGGGCTGGTCCGTTACATGTTGAGCCAAGTAGGTCTAGAGGGGTTTCCCGAGAAACACTCCAAGACATACATTAGGTGGACCCTAGAGTTCCTAGCTACTCTATGGATGACTATAGATGATGATGGACACAAGGTATTAAATTCAACCTAGACGACAAGGAGTACAAGATAACCCATCAGGAGGTTGCGCAAGCCTTTGGGTGCATGTATGACAAGGAGATCCAGAAGACATATTGACATGGATTACCTTTCTCTTATGGACACTTTTGGGTGCAACTGATGGGCAGAGATCAAAAGAACCCGTGCAAGAGTACCACCATAGTTCATCTAGCGTTCCGTTATGTTCACCATTTGTTTGCTATGGGAGTCTTTTTCCACGGTGAACTAACGCAATACCTGGGTTTAGATGTTCAATTCCTTTGGGAAATGACTCCCAAGGGTAACCTTTTCCCAATCTTGGTGGGGTACTTTGTGCACAAATATTTAGCGATGGGAGATAGGAATAGTGGCATTTGGGGTGGAAGCTCGGGATGTAATCATACAGGGGAGAAGGGATGAATGTTTCACTTTACAAGTCCTTCCACGGGGGAGAAGGGATAATTGTTGGAAGTCCTTCCAACAATCATGCTTCACTTTACAAGTAAGAAAGGGATGAGATCTTGGAAGCCATCGTTCAATTAGGGAAGAAACATGAGATCTTCACAGAGTAGACAAGGCAAAAAATTGAGAACCTTGGCAATAGAGCTTTCTCAAGTATCAAAAACCTCAAAGTTTAAGTTGGGAAACTTGCCACCTCAGTAAGCTAACGTGAAGCCAGGGAGTCTACAAAATTACCTTCCCAACCAGAGGTGAATCTGAGGAATGTTTATAGTTACATACTTATTGTGTTTGGCTTCAATCAAGCAAGACTAACCATGTTTATAGGCTCCTATTTGTACAATCTATTTCCAAAATGAAATGGTGGATATGGGTTCTTTGCCCAACGAAGATCCAATGTTGTGATGGAAACGTATTTGGCCTACATCAGCTCCCGGTTGATGCAAAAGGACAATCTGATATATATCATACCTTATTATGAGTGGTGAATCAACTATACTTACTGCATTACAATTGTTTGGTTTCTATTAATCAAAATTGAGTTTGTGGAAATTTCATTTTTGTAGCAAACATTGGATGGTGGCAATTACCATTTTCTGCCATCTAACATAATGTTCAGCTACGATCTATAACATCTAACGCTGCCAGAAAAAAATTTCATTCACAATTACAAAGGTGATGACTGATCACATAATTAACAAGCAAACCGTATTCGCGTGGAAGTCCCTAAAGGTTAGAATTAAATTCAACATTGTATTATGGAATAAGTTTTGCCATAAGTATTTATCAGTGTGTTTGTGAACAATTTGATGGATCGACTAGCATAAAAAACAAATAGCCCTATGGGAAAGCAATTACTATTGCATGCGCTTGATGAAGGATTTGGTAATGCTTATAGGCTACTCCTATGTGAATGGCTTCCTTAAACCATCTTGTATGAAGAATGGGATATTGTGAAATCCTTAGTTGTGTCATATGGTTGAATATCTTGTGCTTAAACATAACATCTTTTTCTAATTGAAATAGGCGATAACCTATGAAGATCAAATATGCGGTTGATGGAGACGTACGTAGTAGCCTTGTATGATGGGTAAGGAATTTACAGGTCTTTAGGAACAATGAAGATCTCATAGGTAGCTTCCGAACCCATAAATGTCACGTAGATTTCCAAAAACCTTGCCTTACAATAGGAATACTATATAATTGATTTTTTTGACCTTCATATAAATTTCTAAAATTGGTTTAAAACCTAACATGCAAAGTTGCACAAATATGATTTTGTAGCAACTATAGGACGAATGGAGAGCGACGTCAAGGATTCCTGAGGAATGGGCCATTTGGTCCATCCACAGGCCCAAGACTTGGCATTAAACTGTATGAATTGTCAAGATTGCGAATTTCATCTTATGTGTCAATATTTGGCCAACATATTTACGAGGTTGGATATTCAACATGGACAGGACTATTGGGCCAATTTTGACCCAAACGAAGATGTAAAGTGATATCGATCGACATGTCATGAAATTCGTAAGACATCGCATCAATGGTGGAAGAGTTCTTTTATGCACAATACTTGGTAAAAAAAACCCAAAACTCTTTCAAAAAACAACTATTGCCAAAATTGGTACCCTTATCCTCCAAAGCCCCCGACATCCATCATCTACATTTCCTTCCACCACCAACTAATCAACCACCAAACACACCCACATCCACAGCAACCCTATCCCTCCGAAATAGAGAAACAAGGGGAAAAGGATGAAGTCATCAAGGTGGGGGATTCCATGAATAAAAATAGTGGTAAGTTTCCATCTTTCTATCATTACTTGATCAAATTGTTTATGCCCACATCCCTTAGGATTGATTATTGAAATGGTGTTTAAGATTGCTATGTTTCATTCTTCTTCATTTCATTATCTTTTATATTGTGGACAATACACATGAAGGGTTATTATGTTTTCATTAAAGATGTTATTTGTTTCAAGTTAATATGATGTCCAAACATGTGGAAGAATGCTAATAGATGTTATTTGATATGGAGATAACATCAAATGTTTTATATACATCATTTTGTTATGGTGACAAAACCCTACATGACGTATGTATTTTGTGTAGCATTCGAGGGATTGAAATTTATGTTTAAGATTGTTATGTTTCCTTTTCAACCATAGTAAAGGTTCCATATGAAATATTATATTTCATTCATCCTTTATGTTTGTGTTTATTGAACTCTACATTTAGGTCTTCTAGCCGTTAACCACAATAAGAGGAAATGGCCCCAAGAACAGGGAGATATGAATCAATCGAAAATACATAGGTAAGGTTGGGGTAGGGAAATTTTCAAGAAATTGATAGACATGGTGGAGAAGGGTACAAAATGTTCTATGAAGTTCGATCACATAGGTGGTCTGGTTACGTCGGTTGATTGCTAGGACAAAGGTAGACATCTTCTTGTAAGATTCGTGGCCTCATGCTGATGATGCTTACAAATATAAACTATAGAGGGCCATGAAATATACCTTTGAAATTGAGTACGATGATATGGAAAAATTGAAAAATAGAACTATACGGTGCTTTGGTGAAGATGGAGAGATTTCAAAGACAAATTGGCTAGGGATTACGTGTTCCATAAGAACAAGAATTGCAACCCCATAAATAAGCATCCATTCATAAGTAAATTGAGTTGGAAAAGTTTTGTTGCAAGAAAACTAGCAGACAAAAATTCAGTAAGGAATTTACATTGGAATTTATACAAGCATTTTATTATTGGAAAAACATGATTATGCTTGAGCATAGATTTGTTGGTAGCATTAAACTGTATGTGTTGTGCATGATTGCCAGGGTTTTAGAATGGTGAAGGTCCAACCTTTGCCCAGAAAAGAGTAGCAGTAGCTAAACATACAACATCACATAGTACTAATCATGCTGTATATCGTCAAAGTTGACTTGTTTGCGACTTCATGACTACACTTACTTTAGAAATTGCATTGCACTGACAACTTGTGCAAAATTGCAAACTTGCCTGCCGCTAAATGCGATGTACTTACCGATGGGTGTCCGATATCGGTCATAGCAGGGGAATTGTGTTAACGAGTCCATCAACATTGTTGATTTGTACTACGAACCACGTGTTCTAATGATTTTACATGGTGCAAGGGAAAACAGGTGAACTAGCAGGAAGGAACAAAATCCACCACACTATGAGTTATGGTGGATTCGCACTAGCTACAAGAATTATAATGAAGGAAATTTTTGAGGCTAGAATGTTCGATAAGGTGGAGCTTGGATTGAAGAATGAGGAAGCAAGGACTTTAACAGATTATCCCATGTCTGATTAGGTTCCCTGGTTTGAGAAATGGCTAAAAGGCTACACATCAATAGGGTTGGATCATCATAAGCCGGTTGCGAATGATAACTTCATTGTCAATGTTACAAAGAGCCTGGTAGATGTTATTGTTATTCTAATCCCAGAACTTGAGGCCAAAACAGTGGACGGCGTTAGGAATATTTGTTGAATGGCCCTTCATTTGCTAGATATTTTGGATAACAGGTTAATGGGTATATCATTGATAATATATATACTATTTATTATGATTTGAGAAACATGTTTGGAAAATTATACGGTTGATTTCATGTAGATCGAGAAAAGAATTACAAGTAGCCCCGCAAAATTGCCCAATACATGTGGGGATCCAAAACTAACAAAGTCTCGTGTCTCTAGAATAAGGCCACCCCATGCAATCCCACGAAGGATGGTTCCCTAAAGACCTTGCACACGATATTGATACCACACCCTCCCTCATGTTCGTACAAAATCCCCGTGGTAGAAGTGAGTATTTTAGGGTACAAGGTAAATGCAATTATTGGAAAGAAGGATTTGGTATCATTGTTCCATTTCAATAATGTGCCCCTCCCGCGAGGCAACTTAATTGTGTGTAGGTATTAATGCATCACCCTAATTTTTTTCAGCTACATACTTATTTTGTTTGGATTCAATCAAGCAAGAATAACCATGTTTATAGGCTTCTAAATGTAGAATCCATTTCCAAAAATGAAAGGGTGGATAGGGGTTCCTTTCCCCAAGATGTACTTCATTTTACGTGCATTAACCGTTGCATCCGATAAATGTTTTTCTAAGTTTTGTATGGCAGATTGCTAGTATTAGTTGAGTTTACATGACAAGGGGTTTATACACCAATGTTTGGTTTTTATCAATTAAATCTTGCATTTTGAAGATTTAATTAGTACTATTGGTCATCTTGTATCCATGGGCTCCTAGATCTTCCATTTTATCATCCATGGGTATTTTTGGTTACTTTCTATGTGAAGGCCCACTGTATAGATGGTAGAAGATATTGAAGGTCATTTGGAAGGTCGTCGCTGTACCTCTCAAAGTTACAATGTATAAGCCCGTTATGCTTACTAAATACAATTAAGTAGATAGTGACAAGGCGGGGTCATCAACAAAGAAGAGGGATTTTAATAAGTGTTTGAACATATAAGGTTTATATTAGGCTAGAATTGATATATAGATATATAAAAGCAAGTAAATGGAGGGTTTTGGTTGGTTGTGGTCGTAAGTTATGAAATTAAAAGACAAGATAACTAGCAAAGTTAAGTAACTATGCTAATCATCAAACAAACTAAGAAAAAGGGGTAAAAACTACAAAAGACAAAGCCTTGGGGGCAATTAATATCCACTTCCAAACCTAATGTAGATCATTGAACCATTCATTCATTCTAATCATATTCGTTACCTATGGGGACTGCTAAAACTTCCCATTCGAAGATCAACATCCATTCCTTCTTAATAGTAATTTGGAAAGACAAACAACGACCATTTGCAAACCTCATTGATAATCACTCTAGGAAAACCACACCATAAAGGTATTTCATTGACAACTTTATACACGAAGGACCATAGATTTGATAACAATATGCCTTCTGCCAAAGACATAGCCATTTAACCAAACATAGCATTCATTAGGCTAAACCTAGAACAAACCACATTCAAGATTCAACCTTGCATTGCATCTATAGGATAAACACAAGAACAATCCACATTAACATATTTATCTACCAAGAAACACAACACATTATGCACAAGAAATTCTACTTCCATGTTCTTGGATTCTCATGTCAAAGAGCTAAGAAATATGCAACTTTCATAATACCCTAACACTTCAATTATACAAACACTTCATATACCCAAACAACCCATAGCATAAATGAAGTAAAACATCACATTTAAACACATGAATGCTAAATAACAATTGCTTCAAAAAAGAGTGAAACAGAGGTTCTTACAACATAGGTGTGGAAGCTTCAATCAATTGATCCCAAGTACAAAACTAAGCTAGATAATCGAAACTCATAACATAGAATAAAGATCTACAAAGAAAGAAGAAGAAATGGAAGAAAATGGTGAAAAAATAGGGTTTTGGAGCCCCCAAGTCAGGCTAAGAAAGTTGGGGAAGAAGGGGGTGAAAAACTATTTATAGTACAAGAAAAAAATGGAGTAAAAAGCAAGTTGCAGAGCAATTATTGCGAGTCGTGACGCTTCTGTCATGAGTCGCGACCAGATCAGGAAATTGTGAGCTCCCAGTTCAATATTTTGCGAGTCACGACACACTCGTCGTGGCAGAAAAAGTCCAGTTTTGTTTTGCTTTCTCCGTGTGAACCGTTGATCTGTTTTGGGAGTTCTTGTTGTCTATTTTATAGTACTTGAGCAGAGGAATCTAATGGAACAACTCTTGGAGGCTAATTCCTCTCTGAAAATTCTCAAAACTCTGGTTCAAAACGTAGATCATTCTTCACCATTTGCTTTGCTCTCCTTTCTTCACTTTATCTACTATCACTTTGTGAGTGACCTTCCATCTTCTAACATCCTTTCGAAGAGCCTTCACTAAACCACTCCTAAGTGCTCATGAGTAATCTACATATTAAGCTTCCAAAAAAGAATCTAGATGCTCGTAAGGACCAAAAGTTCATTAAACTAATTATAGGTTACAAAATGAAGGATTTAGATATAAAAACCAAATATGATTATCCAAACCCCTTATCATGTAAATCTACCTAAATCTAGTAATCTTACAACAAAAATATGACAAAAGAGATGTTAAATGCTTTGGAAAATACATGCATTTGAAGCCTCATCAAATCTCCCCACACTTAAACCTTACTCGTCCTCAAGTAAACAAGAACAAGCAAAGACCAAAGCGTAAACTAGCATATAAAATTTTTCCCAAAATATCCAACATCATATTCCTCGACTACCTTAACCCCCCAAGACATAAGAATCTATTACACTCTCACATCCCAAAGCCTAAGATAATCTAAACAACCAACAAACCATAACAAAAGTGAGGTATACATATAATGCCAAGCTATCTTACTCTACTGGAAAAGCCACCCAATAAACACATTAAGAGAAGCATAAATTTTTTCAATTTCTCTCATTTTCTCTCATTTTCTCTCATTTTCTGTCATTTTCTCTCATTTTTCCTAGGAGCCCTCTCAAGTTTTCATCCTAGCTTCACACAATTTTCTTTTTCAATACTTACCCTCACCTTTTCCCACACCACTTTGCCTCTAATTTTTTCATAGGTCGCCCTTTCGGGTTTTTGGCCTATCCGGGCCTCCCACTTTTGCCTAAGTTGCCCTCTCGGGTTTTCAACTTAGCGGGAAATATTTTTCATTTTTTTTTCAAACAAAACACATCAAAGTGAAGCATATTCACTCTACAATGCAATACAATGAGATATATATTCCTCTTTACCTCCCCACTTAAAACACACATCGTCCTCAATGTGAAAAGGACAAGATAAAGAAATAAGGGAGAAAGAAAGAAAAAAAAACTCACAACTAGGACCTTGAAGGTCCTTCCAGGTGATGGCAATGTTCACTCCTCAATGAATGTTCTCTCCTCTATGTTATTGAACACCACCGAACGTGCAAATTTGATCCATCCACTACGAAGTCACAACTATGCAAATCCCAATCAACACTCACAAAAGACAACAACTACTAGTACTCCTAGATGGTTGTTTTAGTAGTGGTTTTTGGTGGTGGGTTGTGGTGGTATTCTTGTTGTTTTGGGTAAGGGTTTGAGGACATGGTTGATATTTATTTTTTTTGAAGAAAATAAAAATACTAACCTAACTTAGAAACTCAGGTTGCCTCTCGAGAAGCTCCATATTTTTTAAGGTCTTTGGCATGACCCTAATGTTATCCATATGGTGATGGTTTGAACCCCTTCACCATAAGTATCCAAAAATAGAGAGGAGGAGGTACAAAAATTTCAAGAGGAAACTTTTGAGGAGGTGGAGATAGTTTAAAAGGAGTTGGGTGGTTAGGAGGCTTGGGATGGTCTTTTGACTCCTTTCTTAGCTCCCTCAAAGCTTCCAAAAATGGTGGAGTTGGTTCACTAGGTGGGGGTAGGGGTGACGATGCTAATGAATGTAGCACAATCACCTCTTACTCCATTTTTTTCCTCCTCAACTACCAACTCCTCATCCCAATCAAACTCAAACTCATTTCCCATGGGGACCTCACTCACCGAATTCTTGAATTCGACTTGGGATGGTGCATTTTTGGAATCACGAGCTTTCATTTGGGCCAAGGCTTCCAATATACTCCTTGCAAGCCCCTTAATAGCCTCAAAACTAGATGAGAGCCAAGTGTTTGGTTCCTTGCTAGTAAAGTTGTTTAAGTTTGCTATATTGCATTCATGACTTCCTGATGTGTCAAACTTGAACTTCCTTGTTGGGCTTGGTTTTGGGGTATGGTATAAGATGGTGATGGCCAACTATTTTGCTCATATTGGTTTTTTTTGGCTCATTATCATACCTCCAATCCAGATTACCACTCCATTCCAAGTTGTAAGAATTATGGTATGGATACCATTCTTGGGTTTCTTGCCCTTGAAAACCAACATCTCCTACCTCTTGGTAGCACTCTTCACAATACTCTTGGTTTTGGAAACCAAGGGTTCTTTCCTCCTCAGAGTGCTCCTCTCTCAACATATAACAAGACTCGGTAGGATGGTCGGAATGACACATCCTACAAAACCTTTCTTGTTGAGCCTCTTTTCTCATCATAAGTTCCCTCAAGGTGAGACGTTCCATTATTAAATTTTTGTTTTTCACTTTTTCAAAAGTCCGGAATCATATTGCAAGGATTCTTGACAAAAATTCACCAAGAACTCAATCAATACCTACTCTAAAAAAACAACCAAAATGAAACGAAAAATAAAAGCAACTAGCTAATATGCAACAAAATATGCCCAAACACTTAAAAATAAATGACTCTTCCTCGGCAGCGGCGCCAAAATTTGGGAGGTCGTCTCCATACCTCTCAAAGTTACAATTTATAAGCCTTTTATGCTTACAAAATACAATTAAGTAGATAGTGGCAAATCGGGGTTATCCACGAAGAACGGGGATTTTCTTAAGTGTTTAAACATATAAGGTTTATATTAGGATAGAAGTAGATATATATAGATATATAAAAGCAAGTAAATGGAGGGTTTTGGTTGGTTGTGGTCCTAAGTTATGAAATTAAAAGACAATAAAACTAGCAAAGTTAAGTAACTATGCTAATAATCAAACAAACTAAGAAAAAGGGGTAAAAACTACAAAAGACAAAGCCTTGGGGGCAATTAATATCCACTTCCAAACCTAATATACATAATTAAATCATTCACTCATTCTAACACATTCGTTACCTATGGGGAATGCTAAAACATCCCATTCGATGATCAACATTCATTCCTTCTTAATAGTAATTTGCAAAGACAAACAACGACCATTTGCAAACCTCATTGATAATTTTTTTTTTTTTTTAATTTTAAAACCATCCTGAGATGGAGGGTATATATTGGCTCCCCAGACCGTTAGATATGCCAATAGGCGCACAATGTTCAAATACAAAATATCATTCCTTAGAATGTGAAACTTAAAAATACTAGTTTGTAGCCTATTTGTTTTTATCCTACTGGTAGCAAAAACGGACATCCTCTATGTAGTCTATGGTTTTAGCCGAGACATCACAAACAGGTCGAAGAGTCGTACAAAACGAAACTTCTATTTGTCGATGATTTCTGACCCAAAAACCATAGAGCTTGAGAGAAAGGTTGGTACTGTATAACAAAAAAACTGCAAAAAGTCTTGCAGATAACTTCGTACTGCACTCATTCTCTTCCTTTGTTCAAAAATCAGTGAAAACCATCTTTCCATTCTTAAATTCTCCACCTGCAAATGCTTATGCAGTAGAGAAATCTTTCCAGGTAACTTCCTTCCCAGCATATGGTTGGTACTGCAATCCGTGTCTTCCTCTGTTCAAAATTTGTTAAACCTGTGTTTCCATTCTTAGTCTTCTCCACCTGCAAATGCATAAAAAACAAAAAGCGAGCAGTATCCAGTAGAGATGGATATAAAAACCATTTAAAAGCTTCAGCCGAAGATTAACTCTTAGCTATGTTCCTATGTTCCAATTCTGATTCCATATAAACCAGCTCTATCCAAATAAAGCAAACCTTTTAAAAAAGAGGGAATATCTTCTAGATTAACATCTCCAGTTATGTTCCTTTTCCTAGCATATTTAGCTATGTAATCTGCAGCTACATTTGCCTCCCTAGGAATGTAATGAATCAAAGTTCCTTTGTTCCATTTATTCAAAGTACAACATAAAGAGAAAACGGACCAGTGACATTTTTTTGGGTTTTGGGATCCCTTAACCGCATTGAAACAGTCTGTCTCTACTGTGAAGGTTAAAAGATCAAGCTCTAAGCCTAGGAGATAAGCATAATGTATTCCAATAAGTTCTGCATGTAGAGGTGAATCAGCCTTAAAGTGATAGACTCTTAAATTAATCACCTCTCCCCTCCAGTCTCTAATTATAACAGCACTTGTAGATTCACAATCAGATTTCCATGTTGCATCTGTGTTAAGCTTATACCCTACTGTTGGTTTTTCCCATCTTACTGCTGTAATTAAAGTCTTTTTTTTTTTCTGATGTGGAGCAGGAATGATTTCCTTTTGTATTAGGTGCTGATGCTTCTCTAGGCTACCATATTGCGGATTAGCAACAAAGATCTGGTAAACCTGTTCTTTAACATTCAAAAAGCATAAATCCACAGAGCATGATTGATCCTCAAACAAAATCTTATTCATATATTTCCATATTGACCATGCTGTGACCATTGTAAAAGCTATTATCAAATTAGACCAGATCACAGAATCAGCTCTGATAGACAGATAAAAATCAATTCTATTCTTAAAATTACCAAAAACTGGCTGATTAATTTGCAGGACATCATTGACCTTTTTCCAGATTGCAGTGGCAAAAGCACAAGAATTGAAACAGTGATTCAGAGAATCTGAGTGCACTCTACACATGGGACATATTGAGGCTAGAGAGAAACCAAACTTACAAATAATATTATCGAAGGGTAAAATTCCATTAAGGGCTCTCCAAACTAAAACTGACATTTTGGCAGGTATAAAGGATGACCATACCTTATTTAAATGCCTAATAGTTACTCCTTTCTGTCTGCAGATGCTATAGGCTGAAGCTGTGTTAAAATCTCCATTTGCTGAAGCTGTCCATATTAACCTATCCTCATGTGAATGAGAAATTGTTACCACCTGCAAGAGTAACATTGTACTGGTAGCCAAATGTGGCTCCAAAAAATGAAGATAAGAGTTTTTATTCATCACAAAAGTATTAAGAGGAATGTCTGGGAAAGGTATTTCCTCATCTTGTGGCCATTCATATGTTAAAGCACCTTTTCCTGTCCAGTTTGCATTCCAAAAAGAGCAATCTCCATTTCCATAAATTACTCTAGACACACCATTAGCTAGTTCAGTTATTTGACAGATTCTCTTCCAAACATTAGATTTCTTATATGAATCTGGTAGTGTCCATAAATAATTTGCCCAGAGAGTGTTATTTACTTGCAATTTCCACCAAAGCTTGCAAGAAAAAGCATTAATAGTGGCATGTAAATCCCTGAATCCTGTACCATTTTCATGGGTAGGATAACTCATTCTAAGCCAAGACCTCCATCTTTTCCTATGTACTAAGTTATCATCTCCCCAGAAAAAACCTGAGGCCATATTCTCCATTTTTCTTATAATTACCTTAGGTGGCTTTAGAACTGAAAACATATATGTAGGAATTGAGAGAAAACAGTGGTTTATAAGGATAATTTTGCCTGAAGTACTTAACCACCTATTCTTCCAATTATTTAAAGCTTTTTCCATTCTCTCTAAGATGGGATAATAATATATCTGTTTATTTCTACCTGAAAAAATGGGGATACCTAAGTAGGTGAAAGGAAAACTGCCTCTAGTCATACCTAGATTCCTGCTCAGTGCATGTATTCTATCAATAGCAGTATTTGGAGCAACAAAAAAATTAGATTTAGAAAAATTTATTTTTTGTCCCGCTGTTTGTTCATAAGCTGTAAGAAACTTTTTAAACCTCTCCAGATTTTTTTTATTTCCATTAAGGAAAACAGCCGTATCATCCGCATACATTAGATGTGTAATCTGTGAACAGTTTTTAGGCAGGCTAAAATACTTTAGATAACCTAAACTAAAAAGTTTTTTTAAGCCCCAGAGAAAGCTTCTGAAAGGATGTTATACAAAAAAGGAGAAAGGGGATCTCCTTGTTTGATACCTCTATTAGAAGCAAAAAAACCTGCAACAGATCCATTAATTAAAACTGAAAACCGTGCTGAAGATATGTTTTGCATTATCCTGTTGACAAAACTCCCATGGAAACCAAATTTCAGAAGAATTGAATTGAGAAAAGACCAAGAAACTCTATCAAAAGCCTTTTGCATATCTAATTTAACTATTAAATTTGAGGCTTTAGTTTTCCTAGAGAGTATTCTAGTCATTTCCTGCATCATTATGGTATTATCCGATATATCCCTCCCTTTCATAAATGCGCTCTGTTCCAAAGATATTATTTGTGGCATATAAGGTTTAATCCTATCCATAAGCAACTTAGAGAAAACCTTATTCACAAAATTTGAAAGGCTAATAGGCCTGAAATCAGAAAAGTTAACTGGGACCTGTTTTTTAGGGATTAAAAATAACCAGGTGCTAGAAATTGCACTAGGAATATTTCCAGTTTGTAAAAAATCATTTGCAGCCTCTAAGAGATCCTCTTTAATTGTATCCCAAAAAGTAATATAAAAAGAGCTAGAGAATCCATCCGGTCCTGGTGCACTATTTCTATTAAGTTCAAAGACTACACTTTGTAATTCCTTTATTAGAAATGGAGACAGAAGAGAGGAATTATCCTGATCTGTAATTACTGCTGGTATTTCTTTCAGAAAATGCTGAAAATAAGTACCTTGTTTCTGAGATGTATCCTCATTCAAAAGGTCAGTATAAAATCTCACTGCCTCATCTTTTATCAAGGTAGGATCAGTAATCCATATTCCATGTTTATCTCTTATTTTACAGATTCTAGCCTTTGCTCTCTTCTCTTTAATTGAATGATGAAAAAATTTATTATTTGCATCTCCATATTTTAACCAATTTAACCTAGCTTTTTGCCTGAGAAAAATGTTTTTTTCTTTTTGAGCCCTCATCAGTGTTTGTTTAGATTTATTAAGTTCTGCTAGGATTAACTGATCATGAGTTTGCTGGAAAGCTTTTTCCAAATCAGTAACTCTATTTTCCTGTTGGTCCAAATTTTGATCCACATTACCAAATTGTGTTTTGTTCCAATTTTTAATTTCCAACTTTAGCCTCTTAAGTTTGGCTACAAACCTAAACATACCAGTGAAAGGAGTATCTATATTCCAGTTAAGCATTACTAACTTCTGAAATTCCTCTCTATTCGACCACATTTCCTGATACCTAAAGGGTCTAGGTGCTAATTCTTCAGCAATTTGAACTGAAAGTAGAAGAGGAGCATGATCTGATGACATTCTATTTAGAACCTGAATTGAGCTATTAGGAAATAGATCAAACCAGTCTAAAGTTGCCACTCCCCTATCTAGTCTTTGAAATATTAGGTCCTTACATCTATCTTTAAACCTGTTATTACTCCATGTGAAAGAATTTCCTACAGTTTGAATTTCATGCAAATCCATAAAACTAAGAAATCCATTAAACTGTTTCATACTTTTTTTTGGAGTGGACTTTCTGCCTTTGTATTCATTAACAGTTGTCACAGTGTTAAAGTCCCCTATATATAATGTGTTAGCCTCTTGTTTTCCTTTTAAATCAGACCATAAAAGCTCTCTTATTTGCCTATGAACACTTGCATAAATGAAAACACAGTTCCAAGTGCTAGAGGAGGCCACATCAGTAACTTTAACATTCACATATTGGTCAGTTTCATCAGCAATAGAGATATTGAAATTTTCATTCCAGAATAACCAAATTTTAGCATGCTGAGCAGGATAAGCATTTCTAAAACCAATATTATGTTTAAATTCTGAAATTTTGAGTTTATCTTGCCATGGTTCGATTAAGCACAAAATGTCTAGTTTATGTTTGTTTTTTAGGATCTTAAGTCTATCCAAGGATGTACCTATTCCCCTAACATTCCAAACAAGTATATTTCCTATAATTGTGTGTTTAATCATTTAAAAATTTTTGGCATGGCTTTTTGTGTGGATCTAAGATTCCTACCAGTCTTAGCTGAATTTTTCCCTTTGTTCCCTGATTTACCTGTTTCTTTTCCATTTTTTCCAACTACAGGGCTTAGCTCAGGCTCATTTAGCTTTAAATTTTCCTCTTCTGAATTAATCTGATCATTTGTCTTTAAGTTTTCCTCCTCTACAGCATTTAGCTCTAAATTAATCTGATCAGAGTCTTGATAATTCAGTTCAGCTACCATTATTGTGGAAATCTCCTGATTAAGTCCTTGTTTTTCTATCTCTTCACCTGAACCTAAAACTATGTTCCTGTTTACTTGTTCTTCAGAAAGTATAATTACTGGATTATCATGTGTCTCCAAAGATTCATGAAAAATCTCTAGAGTTTCCCCTTCTTGGTCCTGATCCTCACTGAGATTATCCAATATATTAAAAGCATTAGAAATAGAAACTGTGTTCGGTTTAAAAGTGTTTTCCTGAATTGGAATAACTTCAGAGTGTATTGTTTTTCTCCTCCAAACTGTTGTGGTTATAGGCTTAGATATATCATCAAGAGAGTAGAATGAAGGTGCTTTTTTCTTGATATTAATTGGACCAAGATCAGTGCTCAGACTTCTATTTCCCTCTGTATTAATTTTCTGTTCCTGAAACTCCTTTTCTTTTTGTGATACTGTTAAATCAGAGGAGCCCTCTAGATTAACTAGGACTCTTTGTGCTATTGTTTGTTCTCCTTTAGCTCCCTTAGGTTGTTTATCTTCCTTCTTTTTCTCCATCTTTTTCCTTAGTTCAGGATGTAAGAAGTTACATCTATTACTAGTATGACCAGTTATCTTACAATGTGAGCAATAAGTAGGCAAATCTTCATATTCTATCGGATATTCAGCCACCTTATTTCCAACTCCTACAACAATTGTACTAGGAAGTGATGCTAACAGGTCTATCTCTACACAAACTTTAATGGCCGAGGGTCGGGTTAAAGCAATTGTTGCCGCATCCATCTTAAGAAAACGACCAATCTGACTACTAATTCCCATAATTGCTGAGTTATTATAGAACATAATTGGGAGTTTGTGGAAAGTAACCCAAACCGGTGCTATTGATGATTCCACTGACGGCGAGAAATCCTGTGTCCATTTTTGAACCTTCATGCTGAATCCATTGATCATCCATTGCCCTTTAATCCAGCACCGTTGGTAATCTTCTTGTTCCTGAAAACGAATAAGAATATGTCGGTAATCGATAGAACCCAATTGAAATTTAGACTTAAAACCTATCGATTTAAAAGCCATGTGAATAGCCTCCATATTTGGTTTCCCCCGAAGAAATTTCCCAACCAGCGCATTCTGATAATGCGCAGCTAGCAGTTCTCCCTCCTCTGGAGGAAGAATATACGCTACTTTCCCTTTAAATTCTGTAACGGGATGTAAATTGGGGGTATCAGGAAGTGACATCAGTAGTGGCGATGGTTTTGAATTTAGGGCCTGAGCAAAGCTTTTGGGGATTTGGGGGATAGGATGAATCGTAGTCATAGTAGGATTAGTGTCGGGATTCGGTATATGCGCCGGTGACGCCATACCGGAGGTGGCAACGGCTTCCACCAGAGGGATATAGCCGTTGTCTGTGAAGCAGATAGAATAAGAGAAGATTCACAGTGACAGTTAGAAGAGCAGAAATGAGATGAAGAAGAAGATCCACAGTGACAGTGTGTGTTTCGCACACAAATCGCACGTAGTAACCGTTAGAGCAGGATCTTGATTGAACAAAAGTTTGTATTCCACTCTAGGCAAACCACACCATAAAGATATTTCATCAACGACATTATGCACGAAGGACCATATATTTGATAGCAACAAGCTTTCTACCAAAGACATAGCCATTTAACCAAACATAGCATTCATTAGGATAAACCTAGAACAAACCACATTCAAGATTCAACCTTACATTGCATCTATTTAATAAACTTGAGAACAGTTCACATTAACATATTTATCTAGCAAGAATCACAATACATTATGAACAAGAAATTCTAATTCCATGTTCTTGGGATTCTTATGTCAAAGAGCTCAGAAATTTGCAACTTTCCTGACACCCTAACACTTCAATCATACAAACACTTCATATACTCAAACACATGAATGATAAATAACAAATGCTTAAAAAAAGAGTGAAATAGAGGTTCTTACTACATAGGTGTGGAAGCTTCAATCAATTGCTCTGAAGTACAAAACTAAGCTAGATAATCAAAACCCATAACATAGAAAAAAGATCTACAAAGAAATAAGAAGAAATGGAGAAAATGGTGAAAAACTAGGGTTTTGGAGCCCCCAAGTTGGGCTTAGAGAGTTGGGGAAAAAGGGGGTGAAAAGCTATTTATAGTACAATAAAAAAGGGAGTAAAAAGCAAGTTGCAGGGCAATTATCGCAAGTCGCATGCCTCCATCGCGAGTCACGACCAGATCAGGAAATTGTGAGCTCTCAGGTCAACATTTCGTGAGTCGTGACACACTCTTTGTGAGTCGTGACGAAAAAAAGTCCCATTATGGTCTGCTTCCTCCGGGTGATCGTTGATCCATTTTGGGAGTTCTTGTAGTCGATTGTTTAGTAATCGAGCAGAGGAATCCAATGGTACCACTCTTGGAGGCTAATTCCTCTCAGAAAATTCTCAAAATTCTGCTTCAAAACATAGATCATTCTCCATCCTTTGCTTTGTTCTCCTTTCTTCACTTTATCTTCTACCACTTTGTGAATGACCTTCCATCTTCAACCATCCTTCATAATGGCCTTCACTAAAACTCTCCTAAGTTCTCATGAGAAATATATAAATTAAGCTTACAAAAAATAATCTAGATGCTCGTAAGGATCAAAAGTTCATTAGACTAAACTTAGGTTACAAAATGAAGGATTTAGATATAAAAACCAAATATGACTATCTAAACCCCTTATCATGTAAACCTACCTAAATCTAGAAATCTTACAACAAAAATATGACAAAAGCGATGTTAAATGCTTTGGAAAATACATGTATTTGAAGCCTCATCACCGTTTGAAAGGATGGTAGAAGAGATCAAAGGTCAGTCACCTCTAGAATGGTAGTAGACGGAGGCCACAAAAATCAATGCGTGGTAGTAGGAGATTGGAGTGGAAGATAGGTGGAAACATGTGTCAAAGCAGCCAATGAAGAAATGGGGAATTGTGGTCCGATGATTTGTGCCAAAATCTGAGAACTATCCGAGAATAATTATCCCTCAAGGCTGATTTCATTAGATTCATCTTCTCGACCACTACAAAATAGACTACTAGAACACAAAAATCAGACTAACAGTTCACCCGTAGGAAAGGAAACAAGTTAAGCCGGTTAAAGTACGATAGGTCAGTGCAGGCAGTTCATGGCCAAGCACCAACGGCCTGTGCCAGAGGAGATGCCCCACGCCAACTATTCTAGTTTGAGGTAATGGCACAATCTGCACCATATCACATGGCCAATGTAGCTCTAGTTCAAGGATTTGCTTAAAAAATGGCTAAGTATGGGCGCAGACCGTCCTATTCGTGATGGCCCGTACAGTTCCAAGATCAAGATGCCAAGACCAGCCAATGGCTCGTGCCAAACATCTAAGTAAACTGTGCTTCTTGACCATGGCCTACGCCATAACACACAGTCCTATGCCAGAGCCATGTACCACAACCCTGCACCAGATTAAGCGCCCCGCGCCTATGAAGAACCATGACCCGAGCGCAATCATGCATCCCACGATAAGTGCTAGGAACGAACCTCGCCATCTGCAACGGCTCACGCTAGGTGGTAGCTGAACTAGGGTTTTAGCATTTTGGGCCTATTTTAAGGCCCCATCCCCTTCTCCTATACATATGACCTTAGTGTATTAGGTTAAACATGTACAAAGTAGTTTAGTTCATTAGGAGAGTACTTTTAGAGAGAGAAACAATTTTTCCTTTTCCTTTCTTTTCTTTTAATTTTGTTTTCATTCTAGACATGGAATTAAAAAATATATTTGAATCCATTTATATGGGGTACTTTCCATAGCTTGGGGATAATCGCAGTGCATGTTAATCTATATGTTTTTTTTAGATTTATTAGATTCATCCTGTTATATGTGTTCATGATATTATTATGATTAATCTTGAATGTTCTAAATGCATGAATATTTCACCACATACCAGCACATACTTTGGGCGCTATTCATCTATGGTGGACTTATACATGATGCACCAATGATGTGAACATTCGAAACATATTTGAAAAGGTCGAGATAACCATCCCTTTCTTGGAATTGATTGAACATGTGTCATCGTATGCTAAATTTCTTAAAGTAGCATGTACAAAAAAATAAGTAGGACAACTAATATGTTAGGACATTTAAAAATGGGGGGGGGGGAGTCGTCATTTTGAATCATAAAAATTTTCCCAAGAAATGCGATGACCCCAAAATGTTTTGTATCTCTATCTCTTTAGGTGGTAAACTATTTTAAAATGCATGAATCCAGCCTTGAACATTTCCTTCATGATAATTCTAGTAGCTAGTTTGAATCCTCCATGACTCACAGTGTGGTGTATCTTGTTCCATCCTTCTATTTTACCTTTTTCCATTACACTCTTGGTAACACAATTACTCTACTATGACCGACATTGGACACCCATCGGTAATTACTTTGCATTTAGCGGTAGGTAATCTTGCAATTTTGAACAAGTTGTCGGCCGAATACAGCTTCTAAAGTAAGTGTAGTCACATCGCAAACTAGTCAACTTTAATGATTTACAGCATGATTAGAACTATCCGACATCACATATTTTAGCTACTGGTACTCTTTTCTAGGCAAAGATTGGACCTTTACCATTCCAAAACTCTAGCAATCATGCACAACATACACATTACGATGCCCCCTTAGGAAGATAAACCTAGATGTTAGAAGGCTAAAGGAGTATGTTGCGTCTGCTTGAGTTTTTGCATGGGAGAACCGGTATTACTCAAACTTATTTGTCATTGCACCAGTCTTAGTTGATCATGTAAAATTTTTAGATAGGTTGCGGGTAGAGATATTGAAAAGTATCAAACTAGGGTGTGAGAGGCCTTAGATCATAGATATGGTGCCAACGACCCTCGGGCCTAGTTGATCAGACTCGGGGAAAGTTGTGAATTCGTGGTGGAAGCCTTGGACATCCTTGCATGCAGAGAAACAGACCTACAACAATGGCCGGACCTTGTTGTACTCTGTTAATTACAATAGCAGTGTTGACACAGGGTTGCAAGCGCACCAGTTGTGACAGGTACCGGGAAGTGTATGCCATCGGCCACACCACGTGTTGTGAACACAATATTAGGTTTCTTATTAAATCTTTCATGTGAATGAATCGAGGATCAAAATATTAGTTTAATCATGTTGCGCAATGACTTCCCATGTGCTTAGCTTAATTAGATTACTTGATTTTTAATTTATGCTTTGTTGGTTTAAATCTAAAAATTAAAAAATCCCTCCCCTCTTCTTTGCATTTACTAGTTATTCCTTTCACTCGTATGGATTAAATACCCGTACAAGGTTGTGTTTTCAGTTGAAACTTGAGCCCTAGCATCTCTGTGGACAAACCCAAGGCTTTCCGCTAACTACTCTCTAGGTAGCGTAGCAGTGAGTACGGGTACAGAACATATATTTTAGATCTGACCTTCTCAGCCTCCGCTTGGGTTGATTAGCTACAAATAATGAACTTGGGTGGAGGCGGGTCAAATTTTGGCACCGTTGCCGGGGATGCTATCCAGTTCAAGTATTAATTATGACAACTTGTGGTGCTAATCATGTATGGTGGCATTTTCAATAAGTTTACCACCTCATATTGCCAAAATTTCCGGGAATGCTATCTAGCTGAAGTATTGATTAATACAACTTGTTAGTTGAAGTAGTTAGTAGTTGCCTTTAATTTTTGTTTTTTTTGTGTTGTTAGTTTGGTTGTTGAGTTGTTATTACAGTTTCTTTGTTACCTTTTGATCCTTTTTTTAGTGTTGTATTCGGAAGGGTATTTCTAGCCCTAGTTTATGGTACATAAAAATACCACTAATCTAGGTGTCTTACACTACCTGACTAAGAACACCGTTGTTCAGAGGAGAAAGAGATGGAGGATTAGGGTAGAAGTTTAACCGAGGCAAGCAGTGTTAGTAAAAGATCCACTGGCGATTGCGGAAGCTAATGGTCCCTAACCTAGAGAATCAACCATTATGCACCACCTTTCCGCCATTACCCACCAATGGTAGTTGTGAGATGAAAAGTGGCATGATCGATTACCTACCTACATTCCATGGACTGGCTAGGGAGGACCCAAACAAGCATCTTTTGAAGTTTCAGTTTCACTTGGTGTGTACAAACATGAAGCCACTTGGAGTTTTTGAAAGCGATTACAACTTGAGAGCCTTCCTGTTTTCCCTTCAAGACGGAGCTAAATACTGGCTATTTATTACTTGCCACCTAAATGCATTAGTTCTTCATGATGCAGAGGATCTTAGAGAAGTATTTCTGGCTTCTAGGTTGGCAGGGCTAAAGAAACACTTGTCAAACATCACCTAAGAGGCTACCAAAGCTTGTATGATTATTGGGAATGCATCAAGTGACTTTTGGTGAGTTGTCCCTACCACCCCTTCAAGGAGGGGGATTCAGTTTTTTTTTCTTTGAGGGTTTGTGCGATGAAGATATGCAAATGGTGAATGCCACTTGCAATTGTTCGATAGCGAACAACAGCCCTAAGGATGCAATGACCCTTTTTGAAGAAATGGCTAATGGTATGTGACATATTAGCACAAGATTAAGGGTTAAGGTTTTGGATGAACCTGCATAATCACCCAAGTTGGCAGAGTAAGTCCAAGCTCTTGCTTCCATGATAAAGGAGCTTTTACAAGGAAAAGTGCATCAAGTCAAAGTGTGCAGAGTTTGCAACCTTAACCACAACTCCGAGGAGGGTCCCAAAGTAGTAGAAGATTTGCAAGAAGTGAAGGCCATTTAGTACAACAATTTGGAGATTTCACAATTTTGTAGGGGTTAACCACAAGGGTTCTAGGGAAACAAAAGAGACACAAGGGCGGATCCCTATGCAAACTTGTTCAACCCAAGGTAGCAGGATCATCCAAATTTCCGTGGGGCACTCAAGTGCCAGTGTTGTACTAAATAGCCCACCTTGATAAGCCCAAAAATATGAACCCCACCTCCATTATCAACTCTCCATTACCAATGTGAAACCCGTGGGGCATCTCCTCTGGTGCGGGTCATTGGTGCTTGGCTATGAATGGCCCGTGCTGACCTGTGGTACCATGGCCGACTGAACTTGTTTCCTTCACGTCACAAAGTGTGAACCATTATATTGTCTTCGCATCTTGATCTTGGAACGGCACGGGCCATCGAATATGGGATGGTCCACGCCAATACTTAGCCATTTCAAAGAAAATCATTGAACTTGAGCTGCGCGGATAGTGGGGTATGGTGCGGATCGCGCCATTGCCTCAAACTGGAATTGTTGGCGTGGGGCATCTCCTCTGGCATGGGCCGTTTGTGCTTGGTCATGAATGGCCCGTGCTGACCTGTGGTACCTTAGCCAACTGAACTTGGCACCAGCACTTGAATGTGAAAACTTTGAACTTAAAATAATTCAACTCCCAAATCTCCTCTATCACCCTGTAAAAGGCCATCACAACAAAAATATGGTTTTTGTCTTTCTTGCTAGCTGTCATATCGATTTAGATTCAATCTATACACCACTATGTTTTTGTCATTCTCTTTCTATGCTTCTTAGTCGTCGCAAATTGAATATATTAGTATCATACCTTAGGTATCCTCTAACAGTGCAGTGCAGCCTCCTTGTAAATGTACGAAGTTTACTAGGCACGCCGTCCATATTACAGGGATTATAAAACCAATTCAGAAATGAGGAAGATTTATCCAGTTGTAATTTATTCGAAGGCTTATCTAGATATAGGGATTGTAACTGTGACATGTGCTTTTGAACATAGATTGAATTTTCGTTAATATTTTGTAAAACATAAAGGTGCACTGCCAGCAACTCAGCATTTGAAGGGTGTATGAAGTGTACCTTTTGAACGTTCAACCCCATTCTTCCTACCAAAGTGTGCTTATTCAGGTAATCCCAAAGTTTCATACTAACTAAGGTGGAGTAAAGTATTCAGTGATCTCTTTGGTCACATAAATTTTCACGATGCTCGCATATGGCCTGCTACAATTGTGAACATAACCTTTTAAAATATCCATGGGCCGTAGTATGGGTACATCCAACTGACTTAACAATAAAACCCCCTCCCGCTCCAACATATGAGGCACTTTCCTTCTTATATTCTTCCAAAAAATGGAGTTGAAGAAGAAAAAAAGTCACATAACGCTAAATTGCACATCCTCCTCCATAACACCAAGGATAGAAATGAGAAACAATTGTTGCATAAGAACGTGAGAATCATGTGATTTCAAGCCGTTCATATGCAAATCATCATTCATAGAGCGACTAACATTAAAAGAGTAGCCAGATGGTAACTTCATTCCTTGGATACACTCACAAACGGATCTTCTCTAATCCATTGTCAGATTTTACGGGGTACGAGGAAGGTACATTTGTTTCCTCTCACATCCATGGCTAGGTTTGACTGAATCCTATGCTCCAATAAATCCTTCTACCCATTCAAGATGTAATTCGTCTTTCCAGGGATGTTATGTAAGGTCTTAATCAAACACTCATACACATTATTTTCAATGTGCATTACATCCAAATAGTGTTAAACCTCAAAATGCTCCCACTAAGGTAAATTGAAGAAAACTGACCTCTTATTCCAAGGTCCACAAGGCGCAACACCCAACTTCTTAATCTTTTTCCCAAGAACAACATTCAATTTCTTCATCTTCTTCTAGATGATAACCCCCTTCAATGGCCTTAGCACCTTCCTATCCTCCTCTGCACTAAAAAACTGAAATATGTCCTCATGACATCAACCACCAAACCTCTTCTGCACCAACAAACTGAAATATATCCTCATGCAATGTGTGCTACATGAGGAGGAATTTTCATTCACCAAAATACAATGTCTTTTGACCATTCTTCAGCTAATGGCAATTTGTGGAGTCTTCCCATATAGGACATGCCTTGTGCCCCTTCAGCACATAACCTGAAATGTTTTGTATGCAGGGAAATAATTTATGGTACTATTAAGGATTGCCTTCAAGTTGAACTTTGATATCCTAAAACCATTAAATGCATTAACATTTTAGGCCCATAGTACCTACAAATCTTCTAATAGAGGTGCCAAATATGTATTGATGTAATTTTTGGGCAGTTTTGGTCCTGAAACCAACAAAGGAATCAACACATATTTCTTCTTCATACATAAATGATCTGGCACAGGCCGTGGGCTATGGAGCGAGCCGTGATCAGGAAGCACAGTTTGCTGAGAAGTTTACAGCGGGGTGCAGACTTTGGTGCGGGCTATCAGCTGGTCTTGGTATCTTGATCTTGGAATGGCACGGTCTATCGTATATAGTACGGTTCACGCCAATACTTAGCCATTTTTAGCAAATCCTTGAACTCAAGTTGTGCGGGTAGTAAGGTATGGTGTGGATCGAACCATTGCCTCACACTGAAATTGTTGGCATGGGGCATCTCCTCTGGCGTGTGCCATTGGTACTTGGCCATGAATAGCCCGTGCATACCTATGGTACCTTGGCTGACTGAACTTGTTTCCTTCACTACGGGTGAACTGTTAGTTCAATTTTTGAGTTCTAGTAGTCGATTTGTAGTGCTCGAGAAAAAGAATTTAATGGAATCAGCCTTTAAGGCTAGTTCTTTGTGGATCGTTCTTGGACTATGACACAACTCATCGGACCACGATTCCCCATTTCTTCATTAGCCGTTTTGATCTCTGTTTCCGCCTATCTTCGACTCAAATCTCCTTCTATCACACATTGATATTTGTGGCCTTCGTCTACAACCATTTTAGAGGTGAATGACCTTTGATCTCTTCTACTGTCATTGTGAACGGGCTTCAATATCTTCTACCACCCTTAAAAATGGTCTTCACATGGAATGTAACCCAAAAGTACCCACGAGTGACCCACTAAAGATAATCAAAGGAAAGATCTAGGAGTTCATGGATACAAGATGTCCATTAGTACTAATTAAGTCTACAAAATATAGGATTTAGAAGATAAAACAAAACATGGCCCTCTAAACCCCTTGTCACATAAACTAAACTAAAAGTAGCAATCTGCCATGCAAAACATACCAAAAATTATACCAGATGCAATGGTTAACGCAAGCAAAATGAAGCACATCACACTCCCTACACTTAACTGCTTGCTCGTCCTCGAGTAAACAAAGACAAGAAAAAGAATTAAGAAATATGTAGTGTGCAAACATAAGTTGACTGAGGCATCCTACTTATTCCTAGATTACCCTGTTTCCTCCCAAAAGAGTAAGAATCTCACAACTCTCACGCTCCCCTAAGAACATAAGCAATCTAACCACCCAAAATAAAATGTGGAAAAAGGTAATCCAAAAATATAAGTGTAAAGCTAGCTTTCTCTTCCCAAAAGATCCAAAGTAATCTAAGAGTCGTCTCCAAAAACAATCCACCAAGATAATCCAAGAGCCGTCGACTTGGTTGTAACACAGGGATATTTTGTGATTCTCAACGTAGTTACAACCAAAGAGTCAAAAGTTTCATCAATATAGCTTTTTTGTTTTCTCTCAATTCCTCTCATTTTTTCTAAGAGCCCTTTCGGGTTTTCATCCTAGCTTTAACACACTAAGGGTTCTCACTTTTCACCTTTTTCCACACGGCCTCTCATTTTTGCCAAGCCCCGGAAGCCTAGTTGGGCCTAGCCTATCATTTTTACCTAGGTCTTTCGACCTATCTGAGCTTTTCCTAATGTTACTCAAGTCGCCCTTTTGGGTTTTTGACTTGTCATGGTTTTTAATTTAATTTTTTTTTCATTTTTTCATGTTTTCCAAATTATTTTGTCGAGCACAAATTTCTCCAAAACTGGGTTTCATACTACAAAAGATAATCAAACACAAAATATACACCACAAATAGTTTCCGAAACATGCTGAAACACTACAAAAGATACCCTCACACCAAAAATAAAAAATAAATCAATAAGGGAAAGAAAACAAAAAAACATAAAAGATAGTCATCCTCAAATCCAAAGCAGCAGAACATAGGTAAAAGGAAATACTAGCCAAAGGGGATACCTTAATAGTGGATGTTCCAACCCCTCCCCATATATAGTTTCTTGCATTGTTTCCAAAACAAGGTACTAAGGTGAAAGAGAAGTTGGAATCATGAGAAAAGTCAATCCCTCCTGCGACGTCTGGCTCCAAGCCCTTCCCATTTGGAAGATCCATATAAGGCTCCTCTATGCTTGCACTCCTCAACTGTTAGAATTATCCATAAGCCCCTCATGGAGAGCTCTCATACCTTTCGTTAGATAATGTAGTTGACCATCAACTTAATCAAATCTATCAATCATGTCCCGGTGATGGTCGTCCAACTAAGCTCTGGCGGTGGAAAAATCCTATCTAACTCCAAAGATTGTACCTAGTAAGGCTGGGGCTGTTGAGGTGGCTCTGTTCATTAGGCTACCCCAACAGCCTAGTAATGGCACTCTAGAATGTGAACAAATCACATGTGTTCAAATCCCTAAATCCTGACACCTTTCTCTGCTCCTTCAAATTTAAGTTTTCCCCAACTCGTTGTAAGTCAAGGTGCGGGGTTCATAACCCAAAAGGAATCTGATGCATTTTCTTCCCTCCAATGTATATCTAGTGTAGGTGGGGGCGAATAGGGTGGTAAACTTCCTCATACCCACCCTACATAGCAACAACCAAATAACCTTATAGAGTTTTCCTTCAAACTATTCCCAACACAGAATAAAATCCCAAATCAATGAACCAACAACAATAATCACCAAAGTTCTTAAGCATGCAAACACAGTCCACAACAATTATACTAATCAGAGATCTCAAATCAAGAATAAGTTTGGCCGAGACTACCTCAATTGGTGAGTGTGGTAAGATCTCCGCTTGGGAGTTGTGCAGCACCTCCCCTAAGGTGAACCAAGGCTAACTCCAATACTTCAAAAGGAATCACAAACTAAGCTCTCCGGAGGAATTTCCAATCTGCTGCCAAAACGTTCTCCATTAATCTTCTCAAATTCACGTACTTTATGGGATTGAGGTTTAAAGGGGTTGGATAGAGTTTGGAATGAGGAGAATTTTGATATATGGTGAGGAATTATTGGATGAAAGATGATGATGTAATGGCAATTTTTGTGAGAGAGGGCTGGCTAGAAGTTTTCATGTGTGAGGGAAACGAGAATGATGAAGGCTGATGTGGTTAAAAGGGAAATGGAATGAGGGGTATATATAGAAGGTGGGTTGAGCTAGGATTGGCTAGGTCAGGCGGCAATGTGGATCCCAGGGTGAACCTCGCTCCACCACTTGGCGTCCATGTTAGGTGTGTGTTGGTTCACCCTAGACACACGTTAGTTTGCGCTAGCCCATGCCACATCTGTACAGTCCATGATTCAGGGGCACATGGCAGCCACATAAGCTTCACGCTGGCTAGCTCTGGCCCGAGGGTTAGGCTCGCGCCAAAATTCTGAGCACGAAACATCGGTTCGCAAAAATTCTAAGCACAAAACATCGATTCGCGCCAATTGTTTAGGCATGAACCATGCATTCGTGCCAATCCTCTAGCGTAGATAACCGACCTTTCTTTTTCCAATGAACTTTTCTCTGTACCTATACCCAAAAATAACCAAACACTAGAGTAGTACTGTTTCACACAAATAATCGATGACTAAAATTTCCTAAAGAATTTCCACCAAAGATTAAAAGTATATGAAAGAAAACTCCTACTTGAAATAAAATCAACGTTTCTTTATTGTCAGCTTCACGACTTATTTTTCCTTTAATTTCAAAGACTAAGGAGAGTGGTTTGATGGGTCACCTAAATCACCATCCTTGACACCACCTGAAATCTATACAAATGAAAGCAATAGCTAGTGAATGCAAATAGGGGGAGGGGGAGGTTGGATTTTCATAATATTAACTACAAACCATAAAGTAAAACAGACAAGTAATCTAATTAGCTAAGCACTTGGGGAGTCATTGTGCAACATAATTAACCTAATTTTTCAATCCTCTATTCATTCACATGCAAGATTTACTAAGCAACCTATTATTGTGTTCACAAAACACGGTGTGGTCAATAGCATACACTTCCCCGTACCTTTCACGTCAGGTGCGCTGGTAAACCTCCATCGACACTACCATTGTATTTAGGAGATTACAACAAGGTCTGACCAATTTTGTAAGTTTTTTTCTCCCCCGTGCAATTACGTCTTGGGCTTCCACCACGAATACACAACGTGCCCCCCATCAACTAGGCCCAAGGGTCATTGGCACTCTCATTAGTCTTTGAAATTAAAGGGTTATTGCATGAGGACATTTAAAAATGATAGAGAGAGGATAACAACCCTCAAGGATACCGAGGTTGACAAGCATATCCTCAATCATATCCTCGAGATGAAGGCCCTTAGGAGATCAATCCAAGGAATGTGAGTGCACTCAAATTGAGAAGTGGGAAGGAAGTTCATGAGTCCGAGACAAGGGTTATGCAAGAGGATGAAAAAATATTGGAGGCTACCAAGGCACACTTCCAAGGAGCTTCCACCACTCGAGGCCCAAACTACCATTCCACACTCTATTTCTAAATGTGTTGAAGGAAAGCCGAAGGTTGCGACCAATGATGCGAACATTCAAAAAATCTTCAAAAAGGTCGAGGTAACCATCCCTATCTTGGAATTGATTGAACATGTGCCATCGTATGCTAAATTTTTGAAAGTTTCATGTACAAAGAAAAGAAGTAGGCCAACTAACAGGTTAGGATATTTAAAAATGGGAAGATTCAACATTTTGAATCATAAAATTTGCCTAAGAAATTGGATAACCCCAGAATGTTTTCTTTCCCTATCACTTTATGTGGTAAACTTATTGAAAATGCCATGATAGATTTAGGCGCATCCATCAATGTGATTCCATAGAGTCTATACGAACACCAAGAACTAGTTGAGCTTAGTGAAACTAGAGTTTTTTTCCAACACTTTGATCATTCCCAAGCTAGTCTACGTGGCTAGTAAAGGATGTGATGGTGCGAGTTGGCAAGATAGTTTTTCCGGCGGACTTTTATGTCCTAGACATGGTGCACGATGGTAGTGCACCCCTAATAGGTTTTGGGAGACCTTTCTTTAAAACGTCTAGGACTAAAATTGATGTCCACTTAGGAATATTAACTCTAGAAGATGAGATGGATGAAGAGGAGTTTGAAATTTATAAGTCTAGGAATTATTTAACAAATTCTTTTCTTATATGCAAAGGTATAACCCTATGTGATCAGCATGACAAATATTCTTGTATTACTAATGAGCATGAATGTTTAAATGAACCACATGTTAATGATAATGATGGTGAGTCCGATGAGTTGCACGATGCTGTGGATACTATGTCTGTACTAGATTGTTTTCCCATGCTAACCAACTTGCAGTGGGAAAGGGAGATGGTCAAGATTTTAAAACCTCCTAAACCTCAACCTCCCCCTAACCCAAAGGATACATTCACAGACTCAATGCTAGTGTGACACGAGGATTCATTCCTTATGACAGACCAAAGGTCTGAAGGTAAGGATGGTTTGTTGTAGAGGCCTGTCCACAATGATTTCATCATGGTTGAAGTCACTGATGGTGATTCCAGAGACCTACAGGTAGGCGATTCTAACTAGAAAGCATGAAAAGGGAAATAAGTCGTGAGGACGACAATAAATATCCAATGTTTCTTTTTGTTTTTACATTTTTGATTAGAGATTAGATAGATTTTGCATATTTTGCTATGAGGATTTTGAGGATGAAACTATTGTTGGTTTGGAAATTTGAGTTTGAGACTTGTGATTGTGTTCGAATGGAATTAAATTCAATGGGTGACATAGTTTTTGAAAAAGGGGGCAAAACTAAGGATTAAGTCAAACTTTTGGCAATTTCAAGCCTACACCTGACACGTTCTGCGCTAGGAGCTTGGCGCAAGGGGATAACTCGTGCCATCATGTTTGCTGCAAGGGGATGTTTCATTCCAGGAAGTTTTGTATGAGGCTTTGGACCATGCGAAACATCTTTTGCGCCAATTTCCGATTGCAAAACCGTTCCAAAAATGCAAGTTTTTGAAAACTTCTGAGTTTCAAACTCAAAAATACATTTTTTGTTCAACATTTTTTGAAATTCCCTAAACCTTTAGGATTTTTGATGCAAATAGTACTACCTACATTCCTAGAACTTAATTGATTTGTACTATTGTCCCCTAATATGCAATTTAGAAAATTCCATTATTATCCTAATTGTACCTCTCTTACTTGTCACCTAGGCTAAAAATTCTAACCCCATAGTACATTTCTTCACCTAATTCTATCATTTGACAAATTCTTCCATCTCAAGAAACACTCACTCTAGCAATTTTTGCTTCTTCTTGTGTGGATCTTACAAATCCTAGCTTCAAATTTTGGGTAACCCATTGAACTCTTTGTTTATGTTCTTTATTGACATTGTGGTGATGTTATAAAAAGCATGAATCTTGAATGAGTGTGTGTTTGAGAGATGTGTTTGGGTTTTTATGCATAATTTTGTGGTAAAGAAAGTGTTGGGTGGATTAAGATGCTATTATGCTTGAATAATGTGATTTGCATGTGTTGTGTGATTTAGGGGAGAGTAAATCTTGATTGCATGATCTCATTGATGGGTTGGCGAGAACACACATGAGTTTTTTGTTTGATAAGGAATTTTCTTGTTTAAATAGCCTTCATGGTTAGATTATCATGTTTTAAAGTGTTAGGCTATTTTGGAGAATGTTATCTTGTTGGATGATAATATGAGCCATTCCTTGTTTATGATCATATTTCCACTCTTGTGTTCATTTTGTTAAGATGCCACCTAAGAAGAATGTTTTGGAGAACGAAAATTCCACTTGGGGTGAGAAGAGGAAGAAGCCGGCGAAGGGTGTGAACCCTGAGCCGATTACTTCCATACTTTGCAACCCCGCATTTGTGACCATGGAGTTTATGGGTTTATTCAATATCTCTGGAACTGCAGTTCGGAGGTGGAGGAACTTGAGAGAGCCGAAGAGGAGTATTTTGATAATGGGGTTTTCTTGCAAGGATACCTTGGCAGCTTTAGGCTTACTCGAGCCGGTCACATACCTATTAGGCCGAGCAGGTCTAGATGGGTTTCTCGAGAAACACTCCAAGAAGTAAATTAGATGGACCTTCAAGTTCCTAGATACACTGTGGTCAGACGTAGACGATGATGGACACAAGGCTATCAAATTCAGCCTGGATGATAAGGAGTATAAATGACCCACTGGGAGGTAGCGATGCCTTTGGGTGGAATTATCGCAAGGAGATCCAGAAGACACACAAAAAATAGCTACCTTTCTCTCTTGGACACTTTTGGGTGCAATCGACAGACACTGATTGGAAGAACCTGTGCAAGAGTACCACTCTGGTTCCCGATGTTCCGTTATTTTCACCGACTGTTGGCTATGGGTTCTTTTTGCGATGGTGAGCTAACGCAATGCTTGGATTTGGATGTTCATTGCCTTTGGGCCATGACACTCGAGGGTAAATTTTACCTGAACTTGGTGGGGTTGTTTGTACAGGAATGTTTAGCAATGAGAGACAGGAAGAGCGGCAAGATAGCTATGGGGGGCATAGTTGGTTTGTTGGCGTATTGGATGATAATGATGGGGAAGAAGTTTCCCAGCCAAACCCACAAAACATAGATGCAAATCCTGTGGATTCTATACCACCAGAGCCTAATATGGATTTTGTCCCAAACTTTACGTCATTTGGTCACACAAAGGGCTTTAACTAACTTAGGAAGATCGGGCACTAGATATAACATAGAGAAATTAGCGAAAGCATCCATGGTGGGACCTAATACATCAGAGGGTAGATATGTATGGCTTTATGGTGAAGCAAGCACTTGTAGAGTCATAGCTTTCACATCTGGAGTGCACCGCCAATGACCATGAAACATATTTGGATGATCTATTTATTTTTCCGAACCAGAGATTTGAGAGAGAGTTCTATAGAGTCTTAGCCAACCTCGACATAGATATTGAGGAGGCCTAGGGTGAGTCCACTCCGAGAGAACCACCTAGTCACTCTTGCATATCCACAGACATTATAGACAAATTGCAAGCTCTTGGGGAAAGTTTTCAACCGTTGTCCATTTAACTTAAAGGTATTGGACTTAACTCAATCTAATATTTCTACCGCACCATGCGGGAACACCTTTACCACCTCAAAAGAACCAATCCACCGCAACCTCAACTTATCGGGAAAGAGGCAAATGCGGGATTTATATAGGAAGACCTTTTGACCCACGTCGAATTCCTTCCTAGGGATCATCTTATCATGCCACACCTTTGTCTTCTCTTTATAGACCTTGGCATTCTCATAGGACTCCCTTCGGATCTTATCTAATTCTTTCAATTGGAGTTTCCTAAGCAAACCAGCCTCATTTATATCAAGGTTGAATTCTTTGACCGCCCAATAATACTTGTGCTCTGTTTCCACCAGTAGGTGAAATGGCTTACCAAAGATCAACTAATATAGTGACTTACTAATTGATTTCTTGTAAGCCATGTGATATACCCACATGGCATCGTTCAACCGATAATTCCAATCCTTCTGGTTAGGATTAAATGTTTTTTGAAAGATGAACTTGATTTCCCTCATTGATACTTTAGCTTGGTCATTGGTTTGTGGGTGATAGGAGGTGGATGTCTTATGAGTGACTCCATACTTATTCAGAAGTTCCTTTATGGTTTGGTTGCAAAACTTGGTGCCAGGATCACAAATCAAGGCTCGGGGGACCCCAAACCTAGAAAAGAGGTTGTCCCTAAGAAATCTGCAACCACTTTAGAACAATTAGTTCTAGTAGGTTTTGCTTCAACCCACTTTGACATTTAATCAATGACAATAAGAATATATGTAAAGCCACAAGAATTAGGAAAAGGTCCCATTAATTCAACGTCTCAAACATAAAAAATTTCACAAAAAAAATAGGTCTTTGAGGAATTTCATTCTTAGAGGAGATATATCCTATTATTTAGACTTCATCACAAGATTTGCAAAAAGGTATATGCATGCTTATTCAATGTAGGCCAATAAAAGTCACTTTCTAAAACTTTCCTAGCGGTTATCTTTGCTCCAAAATGACCACCACATGCATAAGAATGACAAAACTCAAGAATTGAATGCACTTCATTATCGGGGATACATCTCCTAACAACTTTATCAGCACCCTGTTTGCACAAAAAAGAATCATCGCACACATAATATTTAGCATCACTTCTTAACTTATCTCTTTGAGCCTTAGAAAATTGAGAAGGGAATTTACTAGGGACAAGAAAGTTCACAATATCGGCATACCATGGTTGGAGGTTCCCGATAGCAAACAATCGTTCATCAGGGGAACTCCTCTCGTAGTTTCTCCTTTACTGATGAATTTACTTCAACATCTTTGCATGGAGGCAATCTGCTGAAATGATCGGCCACAGGGTTCTACGTGCCTTTCTTGTCTCGCACCTCCAACTCAAATTCGCTCAAAAGAATTATCCACCTAATAAATCTTTGCTTGCCCTCTTTCATAGTCATCAAGTGACAAACCGCTGCATGGTCAGTGTACACAATAACTTTTGTAACAAGCAAATAAGTTGAAATTTTTTCCAAAGAAATACCACTGCAAACAACTCATTTTTTGTGGTGCAGTAGTTTCTTTAGGCCTCATTGAGAGACATGGATGCATAGTAGATTGCATGATGTGCTCTCTCCACCCTTTGACCAGCACCGCTTTGATGACGTTATCACTAGAATCTCACATGATCTGAAAAGCCAAAGACCAATCCGGGGGTTGTATGTGATGTGTCCATTTTAGATGGTTATTTTAGGATTTTTAGGATTAGGTTTTGTGCAATTTTGTGCTCTACATGTGGCATTTTGCCTTGAAATCATCTAAGGAGGGATAAAGGCGGCTTTGACGTTTTTATCACTTTTTAGATGATTTTGTGCGACAAGGTGATTTGTTTGAAGACTTTGAAGATTTGAAGACTTTGAAGATTTATCTTTGAAGATTTGAAGATTTGAAGACCTTTATATTTGAGCTTTGTGAAGATTTGAAGAAGTGAAGAGATGAAGAAAGGAGAGCAAAGCAACGGATGAATGATGATCCAGGGTTCTCAGAATTTTCCGAGAAGAATCAGCCTTCAAGAGTGGCACCATTTGATTCCTCTTCTCGAGCACTATAAAATCGACTACAAGAACTCCCGAAACGGATCAACGGTTCACCCGGAGGAAGCAAAACAAAACAGCAAGGCTGAGTTACTGATCTGGTCGTGAGCTCGTCGCGAGTCGCGACGGCAGCGTCCAGTCAGCTCTGTTTCAGCGTTTTTCTCCCCTTTTTCTTCCACTATAAATACCTCTTCCTCCCCTTCATTCCACAAGTTTTTTTTCCTTTTCTTCTTGCATTTTAGGGCTTGAAAACCCTTGGTTTTCTTCTCTTTCTTTTCTTAGTTTTTGTAGTTTAATTATGTCTCTTGTTATTCTAGAGTAGTTTTTGTTCTTGGGAGCAAGGATTGAACCTTCCACTTCTATGTATTGAGAACCATTTCTATCTATCTATTTGGTGTTTTTGCTATTGTGCTCTTATTGTACTTTGAATGTTAATTGTTGATTCCATTGATGTTGTTGGGAGCTTGAGGATATGAATGCTTGTATGAATTGCTAGCTAGGGTTTGGGGGATTTGGGTTAATTTCCCCCCTATTCTTGTTAGGAATGTATGAGTGTGAATTAGAGCTTTTGATTGTGTTAGTGTGTTGGCAATGTGCTAGACGAATGTGATTGATGTTGAACTCTTCGTCATATTTGTTTTGTGTAGCAAACGAGAGAGTCATATGCTCGTGGATGAATGTGCTTGCACATTCATCCAATCTCGTGTAATTGCATGAATTGGTTTAATGCTTAGTCACGGTGTAGTGGTCATAAGCATTGCCAAGCTTGTTGGTTCTTCGTGATTAAATGCCACCAATGATACCTTGAGTCGTGGTCGCGACTCGGGAGTCATTGGTGAGGTTTGACGAGAGATGTGGAACTCACTCTTGCAAACTACGAACTAAGAAGGATAGGAGTTTAGTCTCCACGACAAGTAGTTGAAATATTGAATAGATAGCTTGTACTCATTCTTGAAGCATTTGTTATTTGGCGTTTATGTATTCTTGATGGTATGTTTCACTTCATGTGTGCCATGAGTTGTTTGAGCATAGGGAGTGTTTGTATGGTTGAATTGTTTTGGTGTTAGGAGCGTGACGAACTCCGGGACTCCTTTGCATGAAAATCTATGAGCATGAACTTAGAACTTCTTGTGATGTATGCGTTGTGATCCTTGCTAGATGGGTATGTGAATGTTGAGTCATGTATGCTATATGATGGAATGAGTGAATGATTCAATGACCTACGTATGATTTGGAAGTGGATATCCATTGCCCCCAAGGCTTTTTATCTTTGTAGTTTTAAAACCCCTTTTCTTTAGTTTCGTTTGATGATTAGCATAGTCACTTGACCTTGCTAGTTATCGTGTCTTTTTATCTTTGTTAATTTAGGAAACCAACCAACCAACCCCCCCCCCCCTTACATGCTTTTATGTGTGTGTATATATAGTTACTCCTAGCCTAATATCAACCATTTGTGTGCTTAGACGCTTAGGAAGATCCCTCTTCTCCTTGGACGACCCCGATTTGCCACTATCTACCTAGTTGTAGAAAGTAAGCATTTAGGGCTTATAAATTATCTTTTGCACGGCGGGCGCGACGACCGCCCGCCTTTCAAAATGGCGCCGTTACCGGGGATCGAACCCGGGTCACCCGCGTGACAGGCGGGTCACCCAACTTGAACTCGATGATTCGGTAAGTGAGGTCACCAATAATAATTTTGAGTTTGAAAGGGATGAGGAGTTGGTTGTAGAGGATAGAAAAATGGAGGAAGAGGTGATAGTGCTACATCCATTAGCATTGTCACCCCTTCTCCCACCTAGTGAACCAACTCTAATATTTTCGGAAGTTTTGAGGGAAACGAGAGAGGAGCCAAAAGACTATCCCAAGCTCCCTAACCACTTAATTCCCTTTGAACCATCGCCACCTCCACAAGACTTTCCTCTTGAAAGTTTTGTGTCCCCACCTCTCTTATTTTGGATGCTCATGGTGAAGAGCTTCAAGCCTTCACCATACGGATAGCATTAGGGTCGTGCCGACGACCTTAAAAATACTGAGCTTCGTCGTGCTGACGACGTTAAATAAATTCGGCATTTCTTTTAGTTTTTGCTTCTTAATTTTCGTTTTTTTAGTCTTTGTTTCTTAGTTTTTGTTGTTGTTTTGTTTTGTTCTTTTTATGGCTTGTTTTCTGTGATTTTGTAGCAAAGTGACGTGCATTGCAATGAAGGAGATGAAAGAACGAGATCAATGAACGTGGGAAGAAAGCTTGGACAGTTGGTAAGCAAAAGAAAAATTTTAAGCCTGGGATACCCTGCCGTCGCGAGTCGCGATGGGCTTCGTCGCGAGTCGCGACGAACAGGGGAGAAAAATCACTCCCAGCGCCAACTTTCCGCGAGTCGCGATGACATCGCGAGGCACCGTCGCGAGTCGCGATGAACACCGTCGCGAGTTGCGACGTGCTCCAAACTTTTTGAGCTTCCGGACTCAACTTTCCGTGAGTCGCGATGACTTCGCGAGGCTCGTCGCGAGTCGCGACACACTTCGTCGCGAGTCGCGACGAGCTCAGAAAATTTTGAGCTCTCGGACTCACCTTTCCGCGAGTCGCGATGACTTCGCGAGGCTCGTCGCGAGTCGCGACGAACCTCGTCGCGAGTCGCGACGTGCTCAGTAACTGTTGAAAATTTTTTGAGCCCGGATTTCAAATTTCCAAGCTTCCAAGTTTCCAAATGATTTTAAACATTGCATGATCCTACCTTCTTCTCCACCCAACACTCCCAAGAACCACCACATACCCACTCATTCCTCCACCATCCTACATTTATTGACATATGAACATTCTTGCATCTTTATAGTACATTTGTTGATTGTAGTATGCCGACTACATCATTGTGATCGTAAGTGCATATCCTATAATGATGCTTGTATACATGTCAATATATGTTGGATATTTTTCATGATTATTCTTATAGTGTTGGTTGAGTGTGATTTGGTTGTTCTTTGAAAATACTATGGTTATTAACTCTTGATGCTAAACCTAGTATTACATATCCTTATGTACCTGTGAGTTTAATGTGTTCTTCGTGGTGTTAGTCTTGATCAAACGGCGCCATGGAGACAATGCTTTTCTCGAGGGGTGAGTTCTTCTACGGCATCTTTGCTCCCCCTTCCGGTTCCGAAACCAATTTCGGGACCATACAAGTGCTTGGATTGCGCCATATCACCGGCGAATTGCGGAGACACGGGTGTCACTCTATCCCCTTACCTTGATTTTTATTGTTCTTGCCTTACATGTTTACATTGAGGGCAATGTAATGTTTTAAGTGTGGGGAGGGGTTAGAGGACTCATATGCATGCTAGATTGTTTTGGAATGCTTTTTTCTACTTTTCATTGGAAAAACATGAGAAAAAAAAATAGAAAAACAAAAAGAAAAAAAATTTAGAAAAAGAAAAAGAAAAAAAGAAAACCCGCTAAGTTGAAAACCCGAGAGGGCAACTTAGGCAACATTGGGGGCCCGGATAGGTCGAAAACCCTTAAAGGGCGGCCTAGGCAAAAATGAGAGGCTAAAATGTGCGGAAAAAGGTGAGATGTGAGCTAAAGAAACATGATGTGTGGCTAGGATGAAAACTCGAAAGAGCTCCTAGGCAAAATGAGAGAAATTGAGAGAAATTGAAAAATGCTATGATTTCACTCATTTTCCGGCGTTGGAGTCATAAGGTTACGGTTGTCACACGGATGGATCGGGTAGCTCAACATCTATAGACCTCTTGGGATTGGGTAGCTTAATGGGTTAGGAAACGAAGTGTGGTTATGCAATTCCTTATCTCTTTCTACTTCGTTTTTGGTTGATATATTGGCATTTAGTGAAGCATGTGTTTGAAACTCTTATATGGTTTTAGCTTCATTTTATGTCATTGGATTTTGGTTGATATATTGGCATTAGGTGTAGTATGTGCTTAAACCTCTTAAATGGTTTTAACTTCATCTTGTGTCATTGGACTTTGGGAATATCAATTCGGGGCTTTGAAATATTTTTATGGGTAGTGAATTGATAAGTGGTAGGTTTGGTTAGATTTAGGATTGGGGATGTGTGTGTGAAAAATTCTCATGTGAGCTTTTATTTTGGGATTTATGATATTGAGAGTTTTGTGAGGCTTTGATTGGGGGATTAGTAGTTAAGATAGGGCTATATCATTTCTTCCGTGTGCTTAGATCTTTTCTTACTCGAGGGCGAGTAAGGTTTAAGTGTGGGGAGGTTTGATGTGGCCATTTTATGCGGGTATTTTAGGGTTTTTAGGATGTGGATATGTCATTTCCTCCGTGTGCTTGAATCTTTTCTTACTCGAGGGCGAGTAAGGTTTAAGTGTGGGGAGGTGACAGGCGCGGGCGGTCATCGCGCCCGCGCGCCAAAAGATAATTTATAAGCCCTCAATGCTTACTTTCTACAACTAGGTAGATAGTGGCAAATCGGGGTCGTCCAAAGAGAAGAGGGATCTTCCTAAGCGTCTAAGCACACAATGGTTGATACTAGGCTAGGAGTAAATATATATACACACACTTAAAAGCAAGTAAAAGGGGGGGGGGGGTTGGTTGGTTGGTTTCCTAAGTTAACAAAGATAACTAGCAACGTCAAGTGACTATGCTAATCATCAAACGAAACTAAGAAAAAGGGGTTTTAAACTACAAAGATAAAATGCCTTGGGGGCAACGGATATCCACTTCCACATCTAATGTAGTTCATCGAATCATTCACACATTCCATCATATAGCATTCATGACCCAACACTCACACACCCCATCTAGCAAGTACCACAACACACACATCACAAGGAGTTCTAAGTTCATGCTCATAGATCTTCATGCAAAGGCGCTACGGAATTTGTCACGTTCCTACACCTAAACAATTAAACCACACAAGCACTACCTATGCTCAAACCACTCATGGCACACATGCAGTGAAACACACCGTCAAGAATGCATAAACGCCAAATAACAAATGCTTCAAGAATGAATTTAAATCATCTATTCAATACTTCAACTACTTGTCGTGGAGACTAAACTCCTATCCTTCTTAGTTCGTAGTTTGTGAGAGTGAGTTCGACATCTCTCGTCAAACCTCACCAATGACTCCCGAGTCGCGACCACGACTCAAGGTGTTATTGGTGGCATTTACCACGAAGGACCAACAAGCTTGGCAATGCCTATGACCACTACACCGTGACTAAGCATTAAACCAATTCATGCAATTACACGAGATTGGATGAACGTGCAACGCACATTCATCCACGAGCATATGACTCTCTCGTTTGCTACACAAACGAACATGACGAAGAGTTCAACATCAATCACATTCGTCTAGCACATTGTCAACACACTAACACAATCAAAAGCTCTAATTCACACTCATACATTCCTAACAAGAACAAGGGGGAAATTAACCCAAATCCCCCAAACCCTAGCTAGCAATTCATACAAGCGTTCATATCATCAAGCTCTCAACAACATCAATGCAATCAACAATTAACATTCAAAACACAATAAGAGCACAATAGCAAAAACATCAAATAGATAGATAGAAATGAGTTCTTGCTACATAGATAATGGAAGCTTCAATCCTTTGCTCCCAAGAACAAGAACTACTCTAGAACAACAACAAAAGACATAATCAAACTAAGAGAAAGCTAAGAAAAGAAAGAAGAAGAAAAACCTACGGTTTGCGCCCAAAAACCAGAGAAAACGCGGGCTGAGCAAAACTGCAGAAGAAGAAGAAAGAGAGTAGTATTTATAGTCGGAAGAAGATAAAGTTGATTTCTGGCCGCCCGTTCGTCGCGACTCACTACGGTATTCGTCGCGACTCGCGACGATGTCCCGACTCGTGATGGTGTCGCGACGGTGTCGCGACGGGAGCCAGAGTTCTGCATTGTTTCTTTGTCTTCTTCATAGCTATCCCTCTCGATCTTAAAGTCTTCAACGGCTCCAAAAATGGTCTTCAACGGCCTCCGGTCTTCATGTCTTCGAAGTGAGTATCCAAAAGTCTTCGAAAGTATAGTCTTCAATGTCTTCCGGTCTCCGTTGCTTCCGTGTTCTTCCCTTGTCACACAAAATCCACTTAAAAGAGGTAAAAGAGTGCAAAGTTGCTTTTGCCTCTCCTAAGTGAATTTCAAGGTAAAACACAAGCTCTCGATAATAAAAGAGCACAAAAGTGATCCTAAATACTACTAAATAATGCGCCTAAAATGGACACATCAGGAGGTTTGATGTGTCCATTTTAGATGGTTATTTTAGGATTTTTAGGATTAGGTTTTGTGAAATTTTGTGCTCTACATGTGGCATTTTGCCTTGAAATCATCTAAGGAGGGATAAAGGCGGCTTTGACGTTTTTATCACTTTTTAGATGATTTTGTGCGACAAGGTGATTTGTTTGAAGACTTTGAAGATTTGAAGACTTTGAAGATTTATCTTTGAAGATTTGAAGACCTTTACATTTGAGCTTTGTGAAGATTTGAAGAAGTGAAGAGATGAAGAAAGGAGAGCAAAGCAACGGATGAATGATGATCCAGGGTTCTCAGAATTTTCCGAGAAGAATCAGCCTTCAAGAGTGGCACCATTGGATTCCTCTTCTCGAGCACTATAAAATCGACTACAAGAACTCCCGAAACGGATCAACGGTTCACCCGGAGGAAGCAAAACAAAACAGCAAGGCTGAGTTACTGATCTGGTCGCGAGCTCGTCGCGAGTCGTGATGGCAGCGTCCAGTCAGCTCTGTTTCAGCGTTTTTTTCCCCTTTTTCTTCCACTATAAATACCTCTTCCTCCCCTTCATTCCACAAGTTTTTTTCCCTTTTCTTCTTGCATTTTAGGGCTTGAAAACCCTTGGTTTTCTTCTCTTTCTTTTCTTAGTTTTTGTAGTTTAATTATGTCTCTTGTTATTCTAGAGTAGTTTTTGTTCTTGGGAGCAAGGATTGAACCTTCCACTTCTATGTATTGAGAACCATTTCTATCTATCTATTTGGTGTTTTTGCTATTGTGCTCTTATTGTGCTTTGAATGTTAATTGTTGATTCCATTGATGTTGTTGGGAGCTTGAGGATATGAATGCTTGTATGAATTGCTAGCTAGGGTTTGGGGGATTTGGGTTAATTTCCCCCCTGTTCTTGTTAGGAATGTATGAGTGAGAATTAGAGCTTTTGATTATGTTAGTGTGTTGACAATGTGCTAGACGAATGTGATTGATGTTGAACTCTTCGTCATATTTGTTTTGTGTAGCAAACGAGAGAGTCATATGCTCGTGGATGAATGTGCTTGCACGTTCATCCAATCTCGTGTAATTGCATGAATTGGTTTAATGCTTAGTCACGGTGTAGTGGTCATAAGCATTGCCAAGCTTGTTGGTTCTTCGTGATTAAATGCCACCAATGATACCTTGAGTCGTGGTCGCGACTCGGGAGTCATTGGTGAGGTTTGACGAGAGATGTGGAACTCACTCTTGCAAACTACGAACTAAGAAGGATAGGAGTTTAGTCTTCACGACAAGTAGTTGAAATATTGAATAGATGGCTTGTACTCATTCTTGAAGCATTTGTTATTTGGCGTTTATGTATTCTTGATGGTATGTTTCACTTCATGTGTGCCATGAGTTGTTTGAGCATAGGGAGTGTTTGTATGGTTGAATTGTTTTGGTGTTAGGAGCGTGACGAACTCCGGGACTCCTTTGCATGAAAATCTATGAGCATGAACTTAGAACTTCTTGTGATGTATGCGTTGTGATCCTTGCTAGATGGGTATGTGAATGTTGAGTCATGTATGCTATATGATGGAATGAGTGAATGATTCAATGACCTACGTATGATTTGGAAGTGGATATCCATTGCCCCCAAGGCTTTTTATCTTTGTAGTTTTAAAACCCCTTTTCTTTAGTTTCGTTTGATGATTAGCATAGTCACTTGACCTTGCTAGTTATCGTGTCTTTTTATCTTTGTTAATTTAGGAAACCAACCAACCCCCCCCCCCCTTTACATGCTTTTATGTGTGTGTATATATAGTTACTCCTAGCCTAATATCAACCATTTGTGTGCTTAGACGCTTAGGAAGATCCCTCTTCTCCTTGGACGACCCCGATTTGCCACTATCTACCTAGTTGTAGAAAGTAAGCATTTAGGGCTTATAAATTATCTTTTGCACGGCGGGCGTGACGACCGCCCGCCTGTCAGTATGATAGAGGCCGAGACTAACCTTTCCTTCAATGTATCGAAGGCCCCTTCACAACAATTATTTATCACAAATTCCACCTCCTTCTGAACCATTTTTACAAAGGAAATGTTGTCTTTGAAAAGTCCTTGACTAGCTGGCGATAAAATCTTGCATGACCAAGAAAATCACGCATATTAGTAGGATAAGGAAAAGTTTGAATCGTGTTTGTCTTTGCCTTGTCTACCTCAATAACCTTAGGTGAGACAAAATGTCCTAATACAATGCCCTGCTCTACCATAAAACGACACTTCTCAGAATTGAACATAAGATTAGTACTACTGCAATGTTTAAGAACTTGTGCTAAATTTGCTAAATAGTTGTCAAAATAATTACCAAGAATGGTGAAATCATCCATGAAAAACTTAACAAATTTTTCAAAAAATTCTGAGAAAATGCTTACCATTTACTTTGACATAAATAGGTAAATAGTATAGACGATGGAACCTGCAGCAGAGCCCGAAAAGGACCCCACCAAATACAAAAGAATCCAACCCTAGGTAACCTAAGGAGTAAATCCGCAAAGAAGTAGGAGGGGGGGGGGAATGAGAGAGTGCAAATCCGAAAGATAAACACTCCCCCACCCCCCCTTTTAACTATGTAAAATAACTACCCACCCTAAGCAAGCAAGTTAATCGAGCAAAGGGAGAAAAAAGCAACCTGGAAAAACACAGGCTATAAAACAACCGAGAGATGGGGTGAGAACAAACTCACTACCTATCAACAAAAATCCACTTCTACCCCTAACAAATGGGGCCGTCTTCATTTTGATTCCAAAATGCAGCCGAGAGTTGTGTCTCGGGTCTTGAACTAGTGTAGTTGCTGGAAGCTGATGAAGTAACAAAAATCCAATGTCAAATTATTTGAAATCCTAGTGCAGCCAAGAGTCTATCTCGGGTCTTGGATATCTCATAAAAGATTTGAAGCCGATGATCCGAATTGCACCATACTGGCACGGTTGAATATCTGCTTCTACCATATACATCCCTAAGTTGGAGATAGAGGGATGTTATTGGCCTTCAAGCATTCTCTTGTAAGCACCGAGAGTGATTTTATGGGCAAAGATTAGATGAGGCCGTGCCTCCAACCTTTGTGAGTCCCAATCAAATCAGCCTCCTGAAGATGTGAGAATGAATACACTTATACCGCGTGCATCAAGCGTGGCGATTATGTAATCACCCACTCCATTTTGAGCAAATGGACAGCTTTATGCTAATTTAACACAGAGTGTAGCGCGAGCATAGAGTGCATAAATAACCGTTAATTCATAAGTAAAAGCTAGGCTTAGGAGCAAGAGCATTAGAGTGTAAATCCATACTCTCAAACCTATTGCCTCATCCTGAAAGAACCAGAAGAAATCCGAGAAAAACCTTTGACTCCATCGGGCTCAAACAACTCCAAATTGGCTCGGGACATGGCTCTAAACAGCGCCAAACAGCACCTGGCCTTAACGCCCAGAACCTGCGCCCCGTGCCCATTAACCTCTCCTTGCATTTGCCCTGTTGCCGTGCTTCATCGCTACGCATAGCAAGCCCGCGCAGCAACTGGCGCCCAGTCCACAGCGCCAGGAACATAGTCCCTTAGCCCACAACCTGCAGCACCCAGTGCACATCACCCAGCACCTCCCAACAGCGCCCAGACCCAGAATAACCTCTACATGATAATGGCCCTGTTGCTGAGATCCGGTAACTTGTAGCGGATGGCGCCCAGCCCACGATGCCAGAAACCAAGTCCTATAGCACAAAGCATGTAGCACCTAGTGCATAGCAATCAGCACCACCCGCCAGCCTTATTTCATCTATTCCATCCGAGATGCTAAAACAAGTGTTCATCAGGGAATAGCCTATTCATCACCATATAACAATCCTTCATAATTAACTTGACCACTCGATCAAAGCTAGGGGAGGCGCCATCCATAACAACATTATTTTGCTCTCTCCAAATACGATAAACCGTAGCTATCAAAGCGAGGATACCAAATTTCTTACGAACCTTAGAACCCTTGATTTGCCTTTTAACCCAATTCATTGAACTCGATATCGCATTTGTTCTTCTCCGTAGCCCCATCCAATTCCTTATACGACCCCACACCACCTCTGAAAATTCACATTTAAAAAACAAATGCTCGTTAGTCTCGACCTCTAGGTGGCATAAAGAACAAACCTTGTCCGAGTTATCCCCTTCCTCAGTTCAGATTTTGTCCTTTGTATAGAGCCTTCCAATTGTAGCAAGCCATGCTATAAACGAGAACTTTGGAGGTACAAAACCTCTCCAGATGCTATTGAAAACCTTCTCACAATTTCGGCCACTTTCCTCATATAGCCTCGGGTGTTGGTGGCGATGCATGAAAACATAAGCTTTAGACGTAAATTTCCTTGAGTTAGCCCAAAGACCAAGTTGGTGTTGAACTTCACTCACATCTCCTTGGAACATGCCGCACAAGTAATCTTGAATCTTACATAAGTCACCAAAGTAACTTGAATACCTTTCGCCCAATCTTCCATTTTGGATCCTAGGATTTATGTCCCAGAAATCAACATCCCGAAGATAGAACGAGTGAATCCACTTTACCCACTGGCTACCTTCACCAGTTTAGTTTGCCTCTCACTTGTCCAATTGTTACTCACCTCATGTATGCTGATGATACAGCTATCTTTCTAAATGCCAAACCCACAACTTTAAAGAGATTTAAAAGGTTCTTAATTGCCTATGAACATACCACAGGTCAGAAAGTAAATTTTGGGAAATCCGAATTCTTCACCTCACATAAAACCCCCCCTGACCTCATTCTAACTGTTAAGAGACTTTTGGGTATGGATCAAGGTGCACTCCCTTTTAAGTATCTTGGTGTGCCAGTATTCTATGGTCGAAACTTGCAGGTTTATTACAAGCCAATGCTAGAAAGGATGGAGAAGACAATAAACAATTGGAAGAACAGGTGGCTCTCCAGTGCTGGTAAGCTGGTTCTTATCAACCACAGTATACTCTCAATTCCTACTCACATTTTCTCAGTTCTGCGCCCTCCTAAGATTGTTATAAGGAAAATGGAAAAATTGGCATCTACTTTTTTCTGGGGGAAAGTGGATAACACTGAAAAAAAGAAATGGAGATCATGGAAAAATATGTGTCTACCTATTGATGAAAACGGCTTAGGACTTAGGGATATAGGAGCAATTGTTGAGGCTTTCTCATGCAAACTCTGGTGGAAATTACAAGCCAACAAATATCAATGGACCTCTTTAATTTGGTCACTCCCTAACTCTTACAAAACATCCCACACCTGGAAAAGAATCTGCTTAATCACAGAAAAGGCTAATAGACATTCAAAAGTTATTTATGGTCAGGGTGAGTGCTCCTTTTGGAGTTCCAATTGGACTGGAAAAGGGGCCCTTTGTTATGAATAGCCAAAAGGGATGTCTATCCCCTTTGAGGATATCTCCCTGAGGTTTTTCATACAAAATAAAAATAATTTTCTCCCTCTCCTGGAGCCACACCTGGCTACCAATACTCTTGCCATCTTGCAGGTTGCTGAATTGATATACCAACATGAGGATAGGATGATATGGACTCCAAATATCAATGGTAGATTCTCTATTAGCTCGGCCTATCATACCTTTAGGCAAAGAAAACAAAGAATCGGACAACTATCAAAGGTATGGAGTTCTTTTATTCCAAGGAAAATGTCTGTTATATTGTGGCGTGCTTTAAATGGCATTCTGCCTTTTGATAATATTTTGGCAAGAAGAGGCTTCCAATTTGCATCTATATGTCCTTCCTGCATGAATCATCCTGATATCCTAGATCACTTTTTCAATTCATGCTCATTTGCTTTTAAAGTTTGGGAGGCTATTGGTGTCTTACTTGATATGCATATGCCAAGGTTTGGAAGTCTGAAGTCTAGAGTTGATTTCATCCTATCTTTCAAAACTGCCACAAGGATTCAGTCTCAAATCATCATAGCTTCACTTTTGGTCACAGTTTGGATTCTGTGGGTTAAGAGGAATAAATACATTTATGACAATGAATCTTTTTCCCTTAATGCCTGTATTCATGAGATTAGATGCCTCATTTATGACATATTTACTGCTCACCAGCCTTCTGGCAACCTAGAAAGGAACAAATATTGGACCTGTTCTAACATTATTCCCAAGATTCACCCCAAGAGGAAGAAAATTATAACAGTTGTAACATGGAAGAAACCTTCCTCTGGCTTCAAAATCAACACTGATGCCTCATGGATACATCCAGGTCTGGCCTCATCAGCTGTAATAGTTAGAAACATGTCTGGTAATGTGATTTGCATGAGGACCAAAACCTTCCAGTCACCAACACCTTTTGATGCTGAACTGGTAGCAATTCAGGATGGGTATGAAATAGGATATGAACTAGGAATTGCTAATGGTGCATTGGAAACTGACTGTTTAAATGCTGTAAGAGGTATTCACAACCCATTGAATGCCCCATGGAGGAACTTCTCCATCTACAGTGCTCTCCATATTCATCATATGAAATTTCCAATCTCTCACATTCACAGGGAAGCCAATAATGTAGCTGATTATCTGGCTAAATTCTCATTACAGAACAATATCCAAGGGAACCTCGATCTCCTATTGGCTCCAATTGTGCTTAGAGGACTCATCTCCCTTGATAGATTAGAAATCCCCTCAGTAAGAATAGGCTCAAGACCAGGAGATGATACTTAACTCTTTCTACTCTTAATTTCACATGTTAATACTATACGGACTCCAATGAGTTTTCTCTCTTCATTGCACTGGAATGGAATCTACTGTGTTTCTTTTCCCTTTTCAGGTCTGCTGCTGGAACTGGGAGTTCAACCACGGTGCAACTCAAGGATGAACACCTACCTCAATTTTAACTTCACTGGTTGAAGTTCCTTGCTGCTACTCTTGTATCTAGGACTGCTACACTCTCTCTATCTTGCTGCTCTTCCCACAGATTCCTTCCTAATCTTTTCCACGGACTAATAGGGGTCTCGCTTTGGCCGATTCGCCGATCTGTTTATGGACTACATTTGGTAGCAATTTGTAAGAAGTAGCTCACTAGACTCTTCCTTTCGATAGCTAGTTATTTAGCATCTTAAGCATCTGTTTTGCTCTCTGATCATCATATTGATGAATTTTGTAAACCAATATGCACTTTCAGGCTTATGCCAGTTCTTTCGGCCTGGGGAGCCAAATAAAATTCCCCCCATCCTTAGGATGGTTTAAACTTAAAAAAAAAAAGAATCCACTTTACCCACAAACTATCCTTTTTCATATGTATATCCCATAGTCTCTGCGCCATTGAAGCTCGATTCCAAGTACCAAAGTCTCGCAAACCGAGTCCCCCAAAAGATTTAGGATTACACAACTTTTTCCACGCCACTTTGGTCTTATATTTGCCTCCCCATAAGAAAGTAGCAAAGGTGTTACATAGCCCGAAAGGCATACGCCGGTAAGCAAACGTAACAAAGGGGCACATGAAGGTTGTCTCTTTTTGATATTCCGGGGCAATGACCACTTGAAAGCATCCCGAGTACCCATCCAAAAAGCAATGAAATGAGTGAATTTCTAGCCTCTTGAGCATTTGATCAATGAATGGCAGCAGGAAGTGATCTTTCTGGGTTTCCGTATTAAGCCTCTAATAGTTAATGCCAATATACCACCCATTTTGGATATGGGTGGGCACCATTTTACCTTTCTCATTCTTGATTACCGTCACCCCACTCTTCTTAAGTACCACTTGAGTTGGGCTCACCCATTTACTATCCAAGATTTGATAGATTATACATGCTTGGAGAAACTTGAGGATTTCCGCCTTCACCACCTCCATCATAGGAGGGTTTAATCGACGTTGGGGTTGCCGCATAAGCCTGCATATTCTTCTAAAAAAATTAGATTCATGCAAGTGGATGGACTTATACCCTTGATGTCGACAATATTCCATTTAATTGCTTCCTCTTGCTCTTGGGTGAGCTTTCTTGAAATGGTAACTGTGAGTGTCTCCCCTTCCCCAAGAAATAAAAACTTGAGGTAACTTGGAAATTGTTTAAGCTCAATCATCCGGGCTTTCACAAGTGATTGAAGGTGTTCCAACATTTCCGGTTTGTCTAGGGGTAGATGAAGAGGGTTTGAGAGGGTAGGTCTCATCTCTTTAAGCATGTTCAAGTCCTCAAAGCTTTCCTTCAAGTTAATGCTCATAGAATATACATTGTATGCATCGTTACTATCACATTTCAAAGAAACTAACAAAGAATTATCACCACTTAGTTCAAAAATATCTTGCACAACATGTTCAACAACATCTAACGCATGCCAAGAATATTCTTCAAAGAGTGATTTATGTTAAACTCTACATTTATCCCATTAAAATACATAGTGAGGGTACCATTATGCACATCAATCATCGTCCTTGAGGTAATAAAAAATGGCCTCCCCAATAAAATTGAGGCGGCATGTTTATCATGCTCCATGTCAAGGACATAAAAATCTACGGGAAATACTAAGGAATTCACCTTAACCAACACATCCTCGACAATACTCTCAGGGTATACAATAGAACTATAGGCTAATTAGATTACCACCCTTGTTTTGTGCAAAGTACCTAAGTTGAGCCTTTCATACAAAAAGTAAGGAATCACATTTATTGATACACCTAGATCAAGCATGGCCTTTTCAAAATGTGTGTTTCCTATTTTGCAAGGGATTGTGAACATGCCGAGATTGCTACACTTAGGGGATAACTCTCTTTGACACAAGGAGGAAACATGCTCACTTTTCCATTTTAAAACTTATTCTTGGATCTTTTATTTCTATTCACAACAATTGATTCCTTAAGAAATTTAGCATAACTTGGAATTTGCTCAATGGCATTTAAGAGTTGAATTTTTACCCGCATCTACGAAAGACTTCGTAAATGTACTTGTTGTCATCCTTTCTCCTTTTGTCTTTCAAAGCTTCCAAAAATTGTGGTTCCGACGCACATGGAGGGAGTTTCACTACTTTTTCCTTCTTGTGAGGAGGGGATGAAGGTTCAGGAATGGAGGTTGATTTTACAACAATGACCTCTTTTTTCTTCTCCTTCCCCTTTCCTGCTTTCTCCTCGGCCGATTTCTTGGCTTATTCTTCTACCTCTATTCCAAACACCTCAACTCTACTAGGCTCATCTTCAAGAATATCACCATCTGGGGGGAGTGCCAACCTCTCTGCCACTTCTCAAAGAGATAGCACTAGCATTTTGGCGGGGATGGAATTATGGTTGGAATGGGAGCTTTCCCTTTTTCCCGCGCCTCCATCCAATTCACAACTTGTGCTATTTGGTCCACTTGAGTTTCCATGTATTTTATGCTCTCCTTGGCTTCATCTTGGAATTTTTTGCCTTTTTCCGCACAAAAACTCAACCCATGAATGGCTTGTATCACCTCATCTATTGTCAAGTCCAAAATCTCCCCTTGGTCCCAAGGCTTATCTTGAAGCCTTTGGTATTGTTTTTGAGGTTGTCGATATTGTTTTTGAGGAGGGTGATACGGCTGAGCATTTTGGCCTTCTTGAGGATTTCCATACAGAAGATTCGGGTGATCACGATTACTTGAATTGTATGGCCATTTTTTGTAGCCTTGATTTCCTTTATAGCTTTTGTACCCTTGGTTGCCTTGGCAGCCTTTTCCACCTTGATACCCCATGGCACTCACCCCCTCAACATAATCATCTTACAAAGTAGGGCAAGCATCTGTAGGATGTGCCGATTAGAAAATTTCACAAGTTTTTACGTTTGGCACATTTCCGGAATTGGTAATGAGAGACTTCACCATAGAAATAAGGGCCGAGACTTGGTCCTCGAGTTTGACACTATTTGAAGGGTTACTTGTGGGCATTGGATTTCTTCTTCACATATCGGTTCTAAAAAATTCCTTGACTTCTAAGCTAGCTCCTCATGTAACATCGTAGCCTCCTCCGAAGTCTTGTTCCCAAGGGTACCACCACAAGAACTCCTCACTAGTCTTTTGTCCTCATCAAGAACACCATTGTAAAAATAATAAACCAAGTATCCCTCTGAATAGCCGTGGAAAGGGAAACTCGAGAGAAGTTTCTTGAACCTTTTCTAATAGTCGAAAAATGACTCTTCATGCCATTGAAGGGTGTTTCTAAAGTTCTTCTTCAAAGTGACGGACCATGAGGCTGGGAAATACTTGGCGGGGAATTTTGTCTTCATGTCAAGCCAACTTTTGATGCTCTTGTGCAGTAGGTAGTGGATTCAATCCCTTGAACCATCCCTCAATGTGAATGGGAATGCCTTCAATTTGTAGAAGCCTTTATCTATTCTGTGGGGAACTGTACCACCATATAAAAAGTGGAACTCGGTGAGATGCTTGTTGGATTTTTCCCCTTGCCTTTCAAGAAAGATAGGTAGGAATTTTATAAAACCATTCTTAAGATGAAGTGCTCGTTCAGTCCAACAAAAGGACATTCTAAGCATATTGGTTGTTCGTCAAGGTTGGGGCCATAACGTCCCTCAATAGGGCTTTCCCCAAAGGAATCTCCCTTCCTTAGATGGGAGGAGCTTTTCTTCCTTGGAGAGGAGGATGTTGAGGCCCTCATCCTAGATGATCATCTTCATGCTTGTGTTGATGCTCAATAGAAGTAGAGGTATCCACAAAATGGTCACTAGGAGGGGTGTTATTCACACTTTCCAAAGAAAGTCTCCTAACTCAGGTCATAGTGTAGGGGTTCTTGTGAAGAGGATCGCGTGTAAATCATACACCAAGAACTCGAACAATACATCTCCTAGCCAAGAAAAAATGGTAAGTAAACTAAGAATACAAAATAAAAGAAAAATAACAAATATTTACAACTAGCACATAGTCACACATAATATGCCCAAACATTTAAAAATAAATGCCTCTTCCCCGGCAGCGTGCCAAAATTTAGTAGGTCATTGTCGTACCTCTCAAAATTAAATTTATAAGCCCTAAGTCTTCCTATCTACAATTAAGTAGATAATGGCATATCGGTGTCTTCCACAAAGAAGAGGGATCTTTTCAAGTGTTTAAACATATAGAGTGGTTAATATACTAGGCATAGACATATAAAGATACATATAAAAGTATGTAAGGGAGGGGGGGAGGGTTGGTTGGTTTTTGGTCATGAGTTACTAAATTGAAAGACAAGTTAATTAGCAAGAAAGTTAAATATGCAAAGCATACAAAAACACATAAAAGGTGATTAAACCAATAATTAATGGAACCTTGGGTGCAATTTACTTCCACTTCCAAGCCTCTTATCCATCATTGAACATGCAACCTATTTACTACTTTCAATACTTGTGAAGACAAAATCTTCTATCCTTCTTAGATAATAGTTTGTAAGAGTGAATTCGAAATCTCTTGTCAAACCTCACCAATGACTCCCTCAGTTGAAACACAACTAAAAGTATCCCATTTATGACGTTGAACACAAATAATCAACAAGATTGGCATCACTTATAAACACTACACCTTGTCTAAGCATTATAACCAATTTATGCATTTACACAAGATTAGTCAAGAACGATCAACATTCATAGAATTTTCTCATTTGCTACCTAAAAAAACATGAAAACGAGTTCAACATCATCACATTCATCTAGAAATCAACCCATTAACACAATCACAAGCTCTAATTCATACTCTTGGATTTCATATCAAGAAGTGAGAAACTTAGCTACCTTTACCCAAACCCTAACAAGAAATCATACAAGTATTTCATATACTCAAGCTTCCAAGAACATTAATGACATTAACAAACCACATTCAATGCTCCATAAATGCTCAATAGCAAGAGTATTAAATAGGCTACAAAGTATTTTTAAGACATGGGCTTGGAAGCCTTGGTCAATTGCTCCCAAGAACTAGATTTTGCTAATAAAAACCATACTAATTAACAAAAACAATTCAAATATAAATCAAATATGAAAACAAGATGAAAAAGAGAGAAACCTAGGGTTTTACTGTAGAAAATAACGAAGAGAAAAAGTGAGGAAGGAGAAGAGATAGAGTGCTATTTATGGTACAAGAAAAACAACATGGATTTCTGGCCACCCATTCATCACGAGTCATAACAGGGTCTATCGTAACTCGCGATGGGAGTCCAGAACAGAACATATTTTTCTCTTCTTCTTGTCCTCTAGCATTCAATCCATTACACAATTCTTCAAGTCTTCAAGTCTTCAAATATTTAAAGCTACTCTTCAAATCTTCGAAGTCTTGAACAGATGATCTTCAACAGCCTCCAGTCTTCAAGTCTTGATGTTTTTTTCTTGTCACACAAAATTCACTTAGAAAAGGTAAAAGAGCGTAAAGTCGCTCTTACCTTTCCTAAGAGAATTTCAAGGTAAAACATAAGCTCTCGATAACAAAATTGCACAAAAGTGATCCCAAAAAGTACCAAAATATGCACATAAATGGACACATCAGTCGCATATAGTTCTCATTGGCTTACCGATGGTACATTGAAGTGAGGTACAATGCAAAATGAACCAAGAAGTAGTCTCCGACATCACAGCCACCTCGACTGTACAATCATCTTTTGTGACATTGCTAACTATTCGTATGTCCCATCTTTAATTATTGTGTGCATTCTTCCTAAAAAGAAGAAGCAAATTTTTTTATTTACAGTTGTTCAAAACCACATTTAAATATCATATTTTGTGAAGTCGGTTACTAAATAATGCAATTTCGGTTAGTGTCAATAACGACGCCGTAAATTACAAAAGAAATCGGTGTCCACAACTTCGCCAAGTGGTCGATCATCAGTTTGACACTTTATAATTAACTATAGTCATTCTACAAAGAAACCGATATAAAAAAGTTATTTATCGCGCTTCAAAACCATAGTTAAAAATATTTGTCCACAAACTCGGAAAGACCTAATGCGATATCAATTATGATTAATAATGACATCGAAAATAATATATATATATATATATATATATGTGTATATATGTGTGTGTGTGTGTGTGATGACTTGTAATGCTACTTCACTCATAGATGGGATGTCGATAACCCTCACATATGAAGCCACTTCGCTGTAATGTCGGCATGGTCATCAGCTCTGGATAATTTACCTCAGTTAATTTTATGAAAAACTGAGGTAAAATGAACTTTGTACCTCAGTTTTGAACCGTGTAAAAAGTATATTTTTTTACTTTACCCACATTACCTTGGTTTTTCAGAGGCAAAAAACCGAGGTAAAAAGGCATGAAAAACTGAGGTAATAGAAGGTCAACCCTCCACCGCCATTCTTGAGTGTTTTGAGGGGAAGGGCCAAATTGGCATCTAACAAGGAAAAAATCTACCAAATCTTCGAAAAGGTCGAGGTTAGTATTCCACTCTTAAATGTATTTTAGCATATTCTATCATCTGCAAATTTTTTAAAGAATGCTTGAACTACGAGAAGGTCTAAGCCTATTAGAAAAGTAGGAAAATTCAAAATAGGAGGGGTCGTGACCCGCCTCCACTCAGGGTCATTAATTTTTTGACACCTTGATATAGATCTCTAGTTAGCATAGAGTATCAATGGCATAGTTGATTTTGTGAGAATTTGGGTAACATACTAAGAGTATGGATGGTGTAGTGCTTCTCGTTCTTGTCTTTATGCTTTGTGCTTGTTGTAGTAACATTCAATCTTAAAGGACATTCAATGCTGGGTATCCTATTCAAGAAAATTTATATTTCTGTTATTTATATTATGATCGACGTCGCACACTTTAATAATCTATTAAGTACAAAAGATCAAAATTAAGCAATGTCACGCATAGTTCTCATTGGCTTACCGATGGTACATTGACGTGAGTTACATCGTACAATGAACCACGAAGTAGTCTCCGACATTGCAACCATCTCGACTATACATTCATCCTCTGTAACATCGCTGACTCTTCATTTGCCCCTTCTTTAATTACTGCAAACATTCGTTCCAAAAAATCAAAGCAAAAAAATTTGATTTACACCAATTCACAACCACAGTTAAAAATCATAATCTGCAAAGTCTGTTACAAACAAACGACATCGGCGTTCGTGATTTCACCCAATTCGATCATCAGTTCGACACTTTATAATTAACTACTGTCATTCTGCAAAAAAAACTTATATAAAAAACTTATGTACCGCGGTTCAGAACTAGTTAAATATCTTTGTCAGCAAACTTGGAACAACCTGATGCAATATCAATTAAGATTAATAATGATGTCATAAATAATATATACGAAGTTGTGTAATGCATCTTCGTTGGTAGATAGGATGTCGACAACCATTACATGCGAAGTGACGTTGCTGTGACGTTAGCATGGTCGTCAGCTCTGGATTACTTACCTCAATTAGTTTTATGAAAACGAGGTAAAAATAAATTTTTACCTTAGTTTTGAACAAAGGTAAAAAGTATATTTTTTTACTAAACCCACGTTACCTTATTTTTTAAGGGGCAAAAAACCGAGGTCAAAAGGCATGAAAAACTGAGGTAATAGGTGTTGTCTGTTATAGTGCACCGAGGAGAAGGTCAACCCTCCTCTGCCATTCCCGAGTGCTTTGAGGGGAAGGGCCAAGGTGGTGTCCAATGAGGAAACAATATGCCAAATCTTTGAAAATGTCTAGGTTATAATTCCACTGTTAGACGTATTTGAGGAAACTCCATCATGTGCTAAATTTTCAAAGAATTCTTTCACTAGGAGAAAGCCCTTAGCCTATTAGAAAAGTAGGATAATTCAAAATATAAGGAGTTGTTACCGGCCTCCACTCAGGGTCATGAATTGTAGCTAATTAACAAGAGCGAAAGATCAGATTAAAAGATCAAAGGTCAAAGATAAAATTTATAATTCTGCACCCAACTCACTACTCTGCTACCAATAGGGTAGTTACCGAGCCCTAGGTATGTCCACAGAGATGTTAGGGCCTAAAAGTCAATCACACACAACCACCTTCGGTTTGTCAATTTGTACGGTTTCCAGGAATAGATAGTATAGTAAACTAGGGGGAGTTTGTTTTTCAACTAACAACTACTAACAGGAAGTAAAAAGCAGTTAAACTATATAAGCTAAGCACTTGGGTAATGCTTGCGTAACATGGTTGATTTAATGCTTTGATCCTCGATTCATTCATATGAGAGATTTAGACAACCCTAAAATAGTGCTCATAACAGTTGGTGTGGTTGATGACATACACTACCCCATATCTTTCACGTTGGGTGCTCTTACAACCTTCCATCGACACCGCCTCTATAATTAGGGGAATACAACAAGGTCTGACCATTGTTTTAGGTCTGTTTCTCCCCCGTAAGATTAAGTCCCGGGCTGTTCCACCATGGATGCTCTACTACCTAAGCCTATAGATGAGGCAAAGGGAAGTAGGCACCTTAACTATGACATAATTACAACCCTAGCTTGCTACTTTTCACTATCACTACCCATAACCCATCAAACTACTTTGTGTAATAAGCTAAAATTGGTGTGTTGGCAACTTAACAGAGTATTACTCATAAAAGACCTTCGTGCACACACCCACATGGACCCGTACCTTGCTACCCATAACACATCCGAGGTTTCTATTCCTTGGGGGGTATCAATATTTACACCAATATGAATATAGACTAGAGTGTGTGATAATGGAGTGTACTATTCATGCAATTCTAACATTCAAGAACAAGTCACAATAATACCACAAACGTAATTATTAGGATGAACTAAGAATCTCACAAAAGCATAAATCAACACATGAATACAATTATCCCCGAGCTAGAAATATACTTCCTAGAAATTAAATCCAGGGCAAATATTAAGTTAGATTCCATGGATCTAGGAAAATAAGAAGAATAAAAGATGAAAAAGGGAAGGACAAAGAAGAAGAACTGTAGAGTGAGGGAGAACTCTCTTCTTCCTTCTATATAAACTAAAGAGAGAGAAAAAGCATACGTTATACCTAGATCTGGTGTGGTCCGTATCAATTTCTTGGTGTGGACCATGTGATCTAGCACAGTCTACATCGAATCATTGGCGTAAACCATGGGATCTGGCGTGGTCTGTGTCAACTCCTTGGCGCGGACCGTGGCATCCTTTACAGGATATGTTGGTGTGATCTACATCATTAGGCATGAGCCTCAATTAGAATCCTTATTTTGCTAAGTATTTTTGAACTGTCCACACAATGTTTCACATCCCAGTGGGTGGTCTTGATATTTTGCACTTGGAACGGCACGTGGTGTAAAAAATGGGATGATGTGTGCCCATATTTAGCTGTTATTAAGTGAAAATGGGAACTTGACCGCATGGCCCATTGAGTTTTGTGTGGTTTATGCCAGGCCTTGGCCCGTTCCATGCTAAAGACCCTTGGTGCGAACCGTGTCATCTGGTGCGGGTTGTTGGTGCCACCCATGAGTAGCCCGCGACGACCCATTTGTGCTTCAGCCAGCTGAACTTCTTTCTTTCGCTACGAATGAAACTTTAGTTCATTTTGAGATTTCTTGTAGTCAGTATTATGGTTTTTGAGGAGATGAATCCAATGGAACCAACCTTGAAGGCTTATTCTTCTTGAATTGTTCCCAAAAGTTGGCACGATTCTATGTCTACAGAAAGCGAGATTTAGATAGGAAAACCAAACATGGCTGTCTAAACCCCTTGTTTTGTAAACTAATACTAGCAATCCAACATATAAAACGAAGAAATTATTACGCCAAATGCAATTGTTAAAGCACGCATAATTAATCACATCATGTTGCCACTTCAGCTTATAGAAACATTCCTAAGAAGTGTGAGGACCCTGACATGTTTTCAATTCCTATTTATCTAGGTGGTAGGCTAATTAAGAATTCTATGATTGACTTTGGAGCATTCTTTAATGTTATTCCCTAAATCCTATTTGAAACTCTAGGTACGGGAGAGCTTATGGATACTAAGGTGATAGTCCAATTAATGTATCTCTCCCAAGTTAGCCTTGGGAGACGGGAGGTATTTATAGATGTTATGGTTAGTGTGTATGTTTCCGATGTACTTGTTTGTCCTTGTTGTGATGCACGATGGAGGTGCACCCCCAATTCTATTGGGGACCATTTTTGAAAACATCAAGGACTAATATAGACATCCTCTTAGAATCTTTGACCTTAGAGCATGGCATAAACAAGGTCGGTTTTGATATTTATAAATCTATGAAAGAATCCTCTAATCCCTCTCTTGTATGCAATGGTATAAGCCTATGTGATAAATTGATCAATGAGATAAATCTTGCATGAGTAGTGATTGTGATGATGTGGTACCTAACATTGAGATGTTACATGTTCTTATTTCCTTGAATGATAATGTTAATGATGCTATTGTTGATATAATGTTAATTGATCAATGAGATAAATATTGTGCTATTAAGAATGCTTGTTTTCCAAATGTGATGTAGCAGGAAAGGAAACGGGTTAAGGAGTTCAATCCTTCTAACCTCTACCTAGGCCCATAGTCAACTAGAATGTGTCGACAATTGTGAAGGATGGAATTGTCTGCTATGTGGCACCAAAGGTAAGAGGTAAGTCTCCTGTGATGTGGAGACCCGTCTATAGGGACATGGTTGTGGGTGGAGTCACAGATGGTGATTCTAGAGACCCATCGGTAAATGTTTTGTAGTTTTTAAATTTACATGAAAAATAAGTCGTAAGGACAACAATAAAGAAACTATGCTTTTTCAATTTTTAGTAGGTTGTGAATGTGTTCTTGTGATTTGTTGGAATGTTTGTAAATTGGTGGTGTCTTAGGAATTAATGGTCATTGAATTTTGTAACAGTAAAACGTGCATCCCCGGCAGTGGCGCCAAAATTTTATATGCACTCCATAGAGTCTCTAATAAACTAACTTTTTCAAGGCAGGTCTACTAACCCGAGGAGGGCTTGTACACCAAATATACAAATTTATAATGTTTCTCCCATACTCATGATAAACTACTAAACAATAGTTATTGGCAAGTCCGGGGTCGTCCACGGAGATTCTAGGATTCAAAAGTTAACTATGTAAGACTCGCAATCAGGGTATCACTCTGGTTATGTGTCGGGAATAGCTAGTGTAGAAAACATGGTTTTGGGGGGTTTTATGTATAAACTACTAAATATACAAGAACACGAGAATAACCTATATTAAGCTAAGACTTGAGGATAATTTTGTAACATGACCGATATATGAATTCGGTCCTGTATTAGGTAATGTAAAACACGTATAAACCTATTCATATTTATGTCACATAGTGTGGTTGATGGTACACACTTCCTACTGTCTGTCACACAAAGGTGCTCATATCTATTTTATCAATGCTACCTCTATAGTTAGGGAAATTGCACGGTGCAGTCCAACTGATCTGTTCTCCTCTTTCCTCGTAAAGAATTATATCTTAGGCCTCTACTTTGAACGATTCTTCACATGCTTACAGAGGCAAAGTAATCAGCATCTCATGATGATTCTAGGGTTAGAAAAGACAATTGTCGCTACTCTACAACCCTAGTTACTACATACTATCATGCATAATTTATCGAGGTTCCTGAACCAGTCAAACTTTGACATACACTCATTCGGATTCCATGCTCATGACCTATGTACATACACACCTATATTCGGGACTCACGATCCCGCATACCTTAATTAGACACTCCAGAGGGTAACAAGCCTAGCACCATACATAAAATATATAACTATTGTGTATTTTAGGATAGATAACTTGCATTTCAAAAGAACATACTAATTAAATCAAGCATGATATTCATAAACATAAAGGATAAGGAGGCCTACAATCTCACAAAATATCTACCATATCCTGAATAAAAATTAGATCACTAAGAAAATAAAACTACTCCCTATGAATTGAACCCTATTTTACCATTGGATTCAATGTCTTTGGGAAAAACTAGGAAGCTTATAAGAAGAGAGAAGGGTTAGTCCCTTTCTCTCTCTACCCACTTTTAAAAACTAGAAGAATAGAAAATGTTTCTGTTTCTAACTACTAAACTGTAGTAAACATAGGCTCTTTATATAGTAGGTAGGAAATGGGCCATAAAGAGTACCAAAACTAGAGAAACCCTAAGCTGGTGTGGTGGCACGTGCTGTGCAATGGCACACGGGCAGTGCAATAGTGCATGGTCCACCGAATGGATGAGGTTTCTTAGCATTCTGAGTGGCGCAACCGTGCAAATCCTAGCAAGCCACTATCTTGAAAGGTCTTCTGGCTGAGTGAACGACGTGGCCCATGCCTATTTTTGCGGGCCACGAGCTAGAGCTGAGATTTCCTCATTTTGATAACGTTGTCATGCAATACATCATGGGGCATGGGCTTGACTTTGAATCAGTTGATATTTAAGGTGCACGGGGCATGCCAAAGGATATGGCTCACACTCATTTTTTGCTTCACGAACCCGCTAGATGGCACAGGCCGTGCAAAAAGCACACGACTCGTGCCTATACTTAGTTGCACCACCATTATTTCTGGTACGGGCTGTGCAGAAGGATATGACTGTGCCAATATTCTAAGTTATACAGGCTTCAACTCCTTTCTCTTTGGCGCATTTCCATTTGCTACCATGATTAAGCATGTGGCCTTCGGCCTACTACCATCCTTGCAATGGCTATAAAATATCTACTACCATTCTTGGGAATGGCTGGGAGGTTGTTGTCATACCTCTTAAAGTTATATTTCATATCCCTAGAGTGCTTCCTAAATAAAATTAGGTAGATTGTGGAAAATTGAGGTGGTCAACAAAGAAAAGGGATTTTCCTAAGGGTTCAGGCATATAAGGTGAATATAGGTATAGATATACATATATAAAAGCAAGTAAATAAGGAGGGCGGGGGGTTGGTTTGTTTTTCCTATGTTATGAAAGCAAAGACAAGACAATTAGATTATGAAGATGAATAGGCTATGCACTAAACTACTCAAAGATGATAAAGTCAACAATGACAAAGCCTTGGGGGCAATTGATTCCCACTTCCAAACCTCTTATAGATCATAGAATCATTCACTTATTTAATCACATTCATTACCCATGGTGAATACTATCACTTCTATTTTAAAGATAAACATTCCTTTCTTCTTAAGAGTAATTCAAAAAAGCGAAAACTATTTGCAAACCTCATTAATGATCATTTTAGAAAAACTTCGCCTACAGGTGTTTCATCAATGGCATTCTACACAAAGAACCATAGATTTGATAATAACTACAAGCATTATTCAAAATGCCCAGCCATTTAACCAAACAAGTCATTTATTACATTTAACCTAGAACAAACATCATTCAAGATTATACCTTTAGTGCTACTTTAGGAATAATATGCTACCAAACCTCATTAACATACTGACTTGGCAAGATTAACATCACTTACACAACAAGATGGTCTAATTCCATGTTCTTGGATATTCATGCCAAGGAGCTGAGAAATTATTCACTTCTCTAACATCCTAAAACTTAATCATAGAAACACTTCATATTCCCAAACAACATATGGCATAAATGAAGTAAACATACGTATTAATGACACACACTAAATAATAAATGCATCAAGAAAGAGTGAAATAGGGATTCTCACTACATGGATTTGAATTAGTCCAAAGAGTAGAATTAACTACTAGAGTTCATACTAATGTTCATAAGAAAATCCAACACAATCAAAGATGAAAATTGATGAAAAAAAGGTAAAACTAGGGGTTCAAAAGAGGAAAAGTTAGTGATATGTCCATTTTATGTGCATACTTTAGTACTTTTTGGAATCACTTTTGTGCTCTTTTATTATCAAGAGCTTGTGTTTTAACTTGAAATTATCTTAGGAGGGGTAAGAGAAACATTACGCTCGATTACCTCTTCTAAGTGGATTTTGCGTGACAAAGGAAGAACATAGAGGCTTAATGACCGGAGGCCATTGGAGATCATCTTTTAAGACTTTGAAGACATGCTTCAAAGATTTTAATATTTTAATAATGAGAGGAATTATTGTGAAGAAGAGTGCTTCCCACAAGAAAAAGAAAAGAAAACAAGGGTAAGTTTTGGCTCCCATCACGAGTTGTGACAAACCTGTCGCAGGTTGCCAGAACCTAACCTTATCCTTTTTGTACTATAAATATCATTCTCTTTCCTCTCATTTAGAACAGCTTCTTCACCCAATTTTAGTTTTCCACCATTTTAATCTTTGAATTCTCTTGTATTATATTTGGTTTGTTAGCATTAATTAGTATGAACTCTAGTAGCTAAATCCAGTTATTGGGAGTAATTGATTGAAGCTTCCAAACTTATGTAGTGAGATTCTCTATTTTCTCATTTATGAACATTTATTGGAGAGCATTTATTATTCCATTAATGTTGTGTTTTTCCTAATTTATACAATGAGTTGTTTGAGTATATGGAATGCTTGTATGATTGAAGTGTTAGGGTGTTAGGAAAGTTGCAAATTTCTTAGCTTATTTGACATGAAATCTAAAATGGATTTAGAACTTATTGTGTATAATGTGTCGTGATTCTTGCTAGATGAGTATGTTAAACTGGATTGTTCTCCTATTTATCTCATATATGCAAAGTAAGGTTGAACCTTGAATGTGGTTTGTGCTAGAGTTAACCCAGTAAATGTTTTATTTGGTTAAATGACTGTCTTTTGTAGAAGACTTTTTGTTATCAAACCTATGTTCCTCTGTGTGAAATGCCATTGATGCAATACCTCTATGGTGTTGTTTGCCTAGGGTGATCATCAATGTGGTTTGGAAGTGGTCATTGTTTGTCTTTGTAAACTACTACTAAGAAGGAATGAATGTTGATCTTCTAATGAGAAGTGATAACATTTCTCATAGACAATAAATGTAATTTAATGAGTGAATGAATCAATGAGCTATAGGAAGTTTGGAAGTGGAAGCCAATTGCCCCCAAGGCTTTGTTAATTATTTTTTAAATCATCTCTTTAGTTGTTGTTGCATGATTAGCATAGTTCTCTTGCTTTGCTAATTGATGTCTTTTCATTTTTTAACTTAGGACCAAAAACAAACCAATCCCCCCCTTCTACATGATTTTATATGTATCTATATATGATTATATCTAGTATGTTTTCTCCTATATATGTTTAAACACTTTGAAATATCCCTTTTCTCGTGGATGACCTCGACTTGCCATCATCTACTTAATTGTAGATAGGAAGCATTGGGGCTTAAAAATATAACTTTGAGAGGTACGACAATGACCTCCCAGTTGAGAAGAAGAAGAATGGATGAAGAGATATTAGGAGGCTAAACAGTGAATATAAGAAAGGTGGTCAATCCTTCCTTTGCAGGCCGCACTATATGTTGCGGCATACCGGCATGCGACGGTCTCTTTGTACAAACACCAGCTGCAAAACTACATTCGTGGGCCGCGAAGGTTCTTCTACCCTCTTCTTATTTCCACCACTATGGATGAATGGCTGATATGTTTGAGAAGTTATTGTATTCTAGTTTTATAGTGCTCGAGAAGATGAATCCCAAGGTACAACCCTAGAAGGCTAGTTCTTCTCTGATTGTTCGAAGAACTTGGTTCAAACTTTTGGATCAGAATGCATCCACTTCTTTGTCATCCTTCTTCGACCCTTCTATTTCTACCACATTTTGATTCGTAGCCTTCATTCTTATACCATCCTTGCGAATAGCCTTCACTAAAATACTCGGAAGTGCTTACGAGCAATCTACAAATTAATCTCACAAAAAGGAATCTAGTTACTCGTAAGGACCAAAACTTCATTTGACTCAAATTAGGTTACAAAATGAAGGATTTAGATATGAAAACCAAAAATGATCATCTAAATCCCTTATGATTTAAACCTACCATAATCTAGCTTTCTTCCTACAAAAGATAACAAGTGAGATGTAATATGTTTTGAAAAATACATGCATTTTATGTCTCATCAACGGCCATATACTCTAAATTTATTACGAGAAATATATAATGAAGCTCACAAAATAGGATCTAGATGCTCGTAAGAACAAATCATCCATTAGGTCTAAATAAATCTACAAAATGAGGGATTTTGTCAAGAAATCCAACAAAGGCTATCTAAAGCCCTTGTGATGTAAACCCAACTAAACCTAGAAATAAAAAATAAAAATGATACTAATAAATGTTCTAAATTCATTGGTTAACACATACTTCTAGGTGAAGATCAGTTCCTTCCTTAGCGTAACCATAAACTCAAAACGGGACTTCACCCTTACCCAAACCTAAATCATCCATACCTCCCTTGTTTCTTACTCAAATTTGACCAAGTTTTCCCCAAAAAGATCCCCTCTAAATTCCAAAAAAACTGACTCAAAACTAGATAAAAAAAACCAAAAATTACCGAAATAAAAATAATTCTGTTTGGCCATTTGGAGTTCTTTCTCCTAAGAACTCAAAAATTTATCTGATTCAAGTGTTAGAGATTGCTGGGTTTTATTGTAGATGGATTTCTGCATGCTCCAAGGTTCTCAAAGTGAACAAAAATCTATATTCGATCTCCCGGAAGGTATATGGCCAACTGTTCTTTTAGGAATTTTATTTTTTTTAGTGTTTGGTTGTTCAAACTGTATGTTAGGACACTGGGTTTAGGGCTATGATTGTGAATTTTGGGAATGATAGAATTTTCCTAGTGTGCTTCAAGTTGAAACACAAGGATTAGATGTCTAATAGTGCCTGGATTTCTTAGGATTTGATGTGGGCCCATTCTAGTTCACCCTTACCCGACGACTGTGGGGGAAGGCAAGCAAGAACAGTCCAACACTGAGGTATTTAGAGAGGTTGATGACTATAGTGGTACTTAGCAAAGGAGAGGCCACCACTTTGACCCATGAGGACTGTCGGATATTGTGGTCAATTTGCATGGGGCGCGCTTACCATGATATCGTAGAATACTTTGTCTACAAGTTTTTTCGATTGTCCATAGCATAAGAAATGGAGGTAAGATAGCATCTGGGGCTATAATATTGCTCTTAGCTGCTCATTTTGCCTTCCAGGTTTATGATAGCGTGTGGGAGAACCCGAATACTTGATCTGCCTTCCCTTACAGTCATTAATTGTAGTTAATTAACCCAGGCATAGGTTGTGGGTTAAAAGATAAGAATTTATAATTTTTCACCCTATTCACACCGCTACACCTATGGGGTAGTTAGCCATAAACCCTTGGTTTTTCCGCAGAGATATCAATCAAAACACAACCTTGTACGGATCGTCAATCTGTATGAGCAAAAGGAATATCACTAAAGACACATGCAAAGGGGGGTTTTTTGGTTTTTCAAACTAACAACTACTTAGCATAAAAGTAAAAAGCAAATTAAGCTATTTAACTAAGCACTTGGAGAGTCATTGAGCAACATGATTAATCTAATGTGTCGATCCTCTATTCATTCACATAAAAACTTAGGCAAACCTAATAGAGTGTTCATAACATGTGGTGTGGCCGATGTCATACACTTCCATGTCCCTGTCATGGCGGGTGCACTCACAACCGTCCATTGACACAACATCGTAATTAGGGGAATACAACAAGGTCTGACCGTTGTTGTAGGTCTGTTTCTCCCCGTGCGATTATGTCTCGGGCTTCCACCATGAATGCACTACATCCCAGTTGTCCTATCAATTGGGCCAAAGGGTCGTTGGATCCTTATCTATGATCTAAGGCCTCTCACACCCTAGCTTGCTACTATTAGCTATCTCTACCTAGAACCTCTCGGAAAACTTTACAAAGTCAGCAAAAATGGGTGCGATGACAAATAAGTTAGAGTATACCCAAATCCCTCGTACAGACACCTATGCGGACACATTCTCCCTTACCTATTCTAATATCCAGGTTTTTCTTCCCAGAGGGTCATCGATATAGCCCAAAGTGTGTGCTTATATGTGGTGTACTATTCATTCAATTAAAATAACCAAGAACAATCATAATGATATCATGAACAAAAAAATAGGATGAACTATAGAATATCCCAAAATAATTAAATCAAACCATGCTCCTACAATTTATCCCCAAGCCATAGAAACTGCTTTACACAAGATATATCCATGGAAAATATTAGTTTAGATTCCATGGCTCTGAGAAATGGTGATTGGAGTATAGGAAAGTATATGAGCTTCATGGATCGTGCACGTCTTATGGTCTCAATGTGTGTGTCTCAAGGGTTTTGAGGGTAGGTGGGTTTTGGGTGGTACTTTTGTGGTGGTAGGGTGGTTTTAGGGAAGAAATTGTGATTGGGGTGTAGGAAAGTATATAAGCTTCATGGGTTGTGCACGTCTACAAGCCCTATGAAATTGAGGTTTGGTTCTCTTCCTTGTCCACCATTTTAAGCATCACGAACCATGTACGTCTACATCGTCAATGGGTTGGACTCCCCATTTGCTAACCTTCCTCCAAGAACCATATGTTTCCTACAAAAAAAACATGCACCCCAAGTGTAGTAGTGTCCAAAAAAAACAAAAAGCTACAAATAGGAAAACACACAAAAAATACTGAACTAATCTAATTTATTCAAAGCTCGGGTTGCCTCCCTAGAAGCTCCCTATATTTAAGGTCGTATGCACAACCCTAATTATCTATATGGTTTGGGTTTGTTCCCCATCACCATGGACAACCAAACATGGAAACGTGGGGGTAAGAATCATCCAAGGGGAAGATATATAGAGGAGGACTCAACCTTAGAGGGAATATGTTGTTTGGAAGCTTAGCATATTCAATTGGCTTCCCTATGGTTTTCTGTAAGGTTTCCAAAAATGTGGGAGTTGGTTCCATAGGTGGAGGTAGGGGTGAAAATAGGTAATATGGAAAATTAAGTATAATCACCCCTTCGTCGACTTCTTCAATCTCAACAAACAATTCCCTATAGATTTATCTACTAAAAGTTCACACTAAACTAAGGATGGTTCATTTTTGGAATATTGGGTTTCTAGTTGGCTAACCTTTTTTATCGAAACAAGCACTTTCCCTTTCACTTTCTCAATGCTTGAGAGTAGTTGATTTCCCAAATCGCTAATCTTGCTAAGCATTTGTGATTGGAGTAAATCAATACTCTAGGTCACATTAGCTATACCTTGCAAAATTTCTACATAATCTGATTTGGGAACAAATCATAGGGATTGGTTTTGGGGCATTGGGTAAGTTGGTGATATCCAAGTGTTGATTTCCTGATGCATATCCAAACCACGAATTGGAGTTACCCCTAAACCTCAAATTTGGAGAGTCATGGTATGGGTAGCAGTCTTGATCCCATCCGCCTTGGGAACCAATAACTCATACCACTCTCTCATTTTTGCCCATCAAAGAGCAAGACTCTGCTGGGTGTTTGAAATGACATATCCTAAAAAATCTCACTCGTTGAGCCTCTCTTCTCTCAATGTCACTCAACCTTGAGCAACAATCTGTAGGATGATCATAATGACACAACATATAGAGTGTAATCCGTTGAGTACTTTCCCACATATTGTTTTCTTTTCAATTAAACACAAATAAACGAAACACACAAAATTTGAAATTGTAGTGCAAGGGTCCTTGGTTTTCACAAAGACCTCAAGCAATACCTACTCCGAAAAATAACAAAAAAAATGAAAGCTAATACTAACTACTTTACTAACATGTTACACCTAATTGACACTTAGACTGAATAGCATCCCCAGCAATGCCGCTAAAATTTTGACCTGCCTCCCCCTGGGATCGTTAATTATAGCTTATTAACTAGGGTGGAGGACGGGGGTTCAACGATAAAAAAATTATAGTTCTGCACCCTGTTCTTACTGCTACGCAACCTATGGGGTAATTAGAGGTAAGCCTTTTGTCCACAGTGATGCTAGGTCTAAATATCAATCAAAACACAACCTCCTACAGGTTATCAATCCGTACAAGTAAAAGGAAGAGCTAGTAAAGCAGACATGCAAATCAGGGTTTTTCGGGTTTTAAAACTAAAACTACAAAGCATAAAAGAAAAAACCAAAGTAAGCTATATAACTAAGCACTTGGGGATTCATTGAGTAACATGTTTAATCTTATTTTTTTATCCTCGATTCATTCACATAAAAACTTGTGCAAACCTAATAGAGTGTTCAAAACCCGTGGTGTGGCCGATGGCATACACTTCCCTATCCCTGTCACACCTAGTGCACTCGCAACCCTCCATCGACACCGACATCTTAATTAGTGGAGTTGGCACGCTCAGTGGGACCTGAGAGAAGTTAGATCTAGATCTGTTGGTGGATGTCCACTTCCACGACTACTGCTACAAGGAGTGAATGATTGAAAAGTAAGGGAACATGCGCTGGGGACGAGCACAATTGGGCCCCACAATGCAAAGACATCTATGGCAGTGCAAAATATGGGGACGGATCCGATGGAGATATCGGTGAATCCTATCCCAGTGGTTCCCATGGAGGAACCCCTCTCCAAGGAAGGGACCTACAGGAATTTGGAAGTTAATATAGAACCGGCAGTTGGAATCGTAGCCCCTGAGATCCCCACCCAGGTGTCAAGGGACGTTGATGGTGCCTAACTGAATGTTCTATTGATTCTCAAATCGAAGCTTATGAAAGGAGGGTTGGAGATAAAAAAGTGTGGTGGAAGTGTTTGTGAATCAACAATTGGGTTTGGACAATGTCCAAACATTGTTTTAGGTCATTTTCTCGCCTGTGTGATTACGCCGCGGGCTTCCACCACAAATGCACTACTTCCCAATGGTCCTATCATTTAGGACAAAGGGTCATTGGAACCTTATCTATGATCTAAGGTCTCTCACACCCTAGCTTGCTACTATTCATTATCTCTACCAAGAACCTCTCAGACAACTTTACGAAGTCAGCTAAAACTGGTGCGATGGAAAATAATTTAGAAATTACTTGAATCCCCCATGCACACACCCACATGGATGCGTTCTCCCTTATCCATTATAACATCCAGGTTTCTCTTCACAAGGGAGCATCGATATTTTCACCATACATGAATATAGCCTAAAGTGTGTGCTTATATGTGGTGTACTATTCGTGCATTAAAATAATAAAAACAATCACAATGATATCATTACCACAAAAATATGATGAACATAGAATCTCACAAAATAATTAACTTAAACCATGCTCCTACAATCGATCCCAAGCTATAGAAACTACTTTACAAAAGATAGATCCATGGAAAATATTAGGTTACATGCCATGGTACATAATGACTACTTAGGGGTACTAGAAAACTAAGGTACCTATATATATTAGTAGATAATTTGGCCTAAAGATTGGCCAAAAAAAGGCCAAAGTTAGGTCAAAACCCTGGTCACCCTTTCCCTCTTGTGGCCAAATCTTTCTCAAATAAACTTCTCAAATCCATGAAATGTTTGGTGCTGGGATTTAGTGCGTTGGATAGATCTCAGTAAAATGAAAATTTCTATATATGGTACAGGGAAATTGGATGAAAATTGATAGAGCTATGGCCGAAGTAGTGAGAAACCGCCACTTCCTGTGGTGTTACGGGGTCGGGCTTATCACCCAAACTCAACGCAACCCCATGCCCACATGCATTCCACAACCATGTTATTGTCCTGTGTCACTTAATGTGTATCTGTAAACTGGTATCCTTCAACCGTGCCACACACGCCTTTGATTTATCAAGTGCTGACCGCTTAACCGCTCACGGCCCATGATGTCCCCCTCAGTGCCCACGATGCACTGTGCATAACACCTGAGCCGTTCATGCCCAATGCATGTGTATGCAGCGCCCTATCGCCAGGCCAGCATACTAAGTATTGAGTCACGGCCTGTTAAGACATGTCCCAAGCTCATTGTCCCAAAAATCTTCTCTTTTTCTCGTAATACACATAGCTAATAGATTAGATTAGTTTCTTTCAATAAGGTCAAGGCCTACAAGCCTCTTTCCTTTGAACTTATTTTTTCTTTGTACCTGGTACCTGTGAGAACGTTTATACAACATATATGTGGAGTAATGAGCTACCCACATCCAATTACCTTTTTGCAATACATTGAAAACGAGCATTTACTTCCCGGTTGTCGGACACTGTATTGCATTGTTTGCTTGTGTGTGTGAAGCCTTACTCCCAATCAAAACTCGTGTGTGTATTTCCATCGCATACTCGACCACGTCTCTCTAATGGCTTGGTGTGGTGAGAACAACCAAGCTTAGTGTGACGCACGTGGGAAATCAGGCAGTTGTCATGGCACTCTACAATGGTTAGGCCGTACGATTAACCCCTTGAGTGGATAACCCGTGATAGTTTGTATTAGAGCTCAAGTAGTCCTTTAGCGTATAGTGAAATGATGTCATTATGTCGAAGAAGATCAATCAGTTGGAGAACATAAAGAGGGTCCTCTTTGGTGAGGCACACGGGTCCTAGAGCCTAGGTGACCGTGTGGATCGAATGGAAATAGATGTTGATAGTATTAGTAGAGTTATCTAGGTGGCCAGAATGAAGGTTTCACATCAATATGAGGAGATCGCTGGGCTGAGGAAAGCTTTAATATCTCGCGAGTCGGATATTGCTGAGTTGAGAGGCATCATCGAGCAGCTTGACAGAGACGTGTGCATACTCATGCAAGCTAGGGCTAACTTGCCCCAAGGTGGGGTGGTGGTGGTGATGTTTGTGATGTGCACAAACGAAAAGTCCCTGAGCCTATGAAATATAGCAGAGCATGTGACACAAGAGAGTTTGATAACTTCTTGTATGAGTTGGATCAACACTTTAAGATGATCGAGACAAACCCAAAATCTTAGAAAGTCACTCTTGCCACGATGTACCTTGAAGGCTCTACTATGGTGTGGTAGTGATCCCAAGATGATGAGATAAAGGTAGGGCACCTGGCCATCAACACATGGGATGAATTGAAGCTCAAGGTGAAGTAAAAATTCATGCTCACTATCGTGAAGGAACATGCACTGTTGAGACTTAGGACCCTGGTGCAGATCAGAAGTATTATGGGGTACGTGTTGGCTTTCTAGAATTATTTTCTCAACATCCTAGACAATCTATAGGAGTACAAACACCATGACATCAGCCAGTGATTGAAGTCGTGAGCTATACTCGAGCTAAGGAGAGCTTGTTGCATTTACTATAACTTGGTGAAATGTAATGGCGGAGGATTGCAAATGGTTGATAGGGATCTACTATTGCCAAGGTGGGCAATGGTGCAGGTGTGAGTTCTCCCATGGTGGGGAGTAACTTTAGACCCTGTCCAAGTGGCGGAGGTAGCTACTAGCCTAATTCAGGTGGGGAACTGATGCGTCCACTTTATAAGCTTATTTTAGTACTATTTAGGATCCATTTTGTGCTCTTTCATTACAACAGCTTGTGTTTTACCATGAAATCCTCTTAGGAGGGGTAAGAGCAACTTTGCGCTCTTTTACCTCTTTTAAGTAGATTTTTTGTGTGACGAAGTAATGAAGACTGGAGGCCATTGAAGACTACACTTTAGAAGATTTTGAAGACTTGCTTCGAAGATGTGAAGACCGGAGGCCATTGGAGATCACTTTTGAAACCGTTGAAGACTTAGAAGTTGAGAGGAGTGACTATATAGATGACTACATGCCACAAGGAGAAGAAGAAGAAATAATGCAAAAATTCTGGTTAACGTCGCGAGTCGCGACGGACTCGTCGCGACCAACATGTTCGTCGCGAGTTGCGACGGCCACTGACCAGAATCCTACTTTCTTTTCCTTCCACTATAAATACCATTTTTTCTCTCCTCTCATTCCAGTTTTCCAGAGCTGCGGATTTTGTACTGTTCTAAACCCTATTCTTCCATTTTTCTTCTTTGATTTATCTTGTTGTTTTGATTTGTTGTTTTAGTTAGATTATCATGAACTCTTGTAGCTAACCTATCTCTTGGGAGCAATTGACTAAGGCTTCCAAACCCATGTCTTAAGAACAATTTGTAGCTTATTTATTACTCTTGCTATTGTGCATTTACGGAGCATTGAATGTGTTTATTGATTTTATTAATGTTGTTGAAAGCTTGAGTATATGAAATGCTTGTATTAATTGCTTGCTAGGGTTTGGGGGATTTGGGTTAATTTCCCCCCTGTTCTTGTTAGGAATGTATAAGTATGATTTAGAGCTTTTGATTATGTTGATGGATTGATGATTGCTAGATAGATATGCAATGTCGAACTTTTTGCCATGTTTATCATTTGTAGCAAACGGGAGAAGTCTATGAGCGTTAAACGTTCTTGACTAATCCCGTGTAAATGCATAGATCAGTTAAATGCTTAGTCACGGTGTAGTGGTCATAAGTGTTGCCGAGTTTGTTGATCCTTCATGCTAAATGCCATTAATGGGATACCTTGAGTCGTGTTTCGACTACGAGAGTCATTGGTGAGGTTTGACAAGAGATGTCGAATTCACTCTTGCAAACTACTATCTAAGAAGGATAGAAGTTTAGTCTTCACAACAAGTAGTGAAAGTAGTAAATACGTTGCATGTTCAATGATGGATAAGAGGTTTGGAAGTGGAAGTCAATTGCGCCCAAGGCTTCGTAATTGTATTTTCATCACATCTTTATTTGCGTTTACATTATTAGCATCATTCTCTTGATTTGCTAATTGTTGTATTTTAATTTGCTAATTTAGGAACCATCCAACCAAACACCCCCCCTTATTTACATGCTTTTATATATATCTATGTATGTATGTGTTTAGTACGTTTTCTCATATAGGTGTTTAAGTACTTAGAAAAATCCCTTTTCCTGTGGACGACCCCGTCTTGCCACTATTTACATTATTGTGGATAGGACGCATTAAGGGCCTAAAAGTATTAACTTTGAGAGGTACGGCGACGACCTCCCAGTTCATGGGATGAATTGAAGCTCAAGGTGAAGTAACAATTCATGCTCACTATCGTGAAAGAACATGCACTGTTGAGACTTAGGACCCTGGCGCAGATCAGAAGTATTATGGGGTACGTGTTGGCTTTCTAGAATTATTTTCTCAACATCCTAGACAATCTATAGGAGTACAAACACCATGACATCAGCCAGTGATTGAAGTTGTGAGCTATACTCGAGCTAAGGAGAGCTTGTTGCATTTACTATAACTTGGTGAAATGTAATGGTGGAGGATTGCAAATGGTTGATAGGGATCTACTATTGCCAAGGTGGGCAATGGTGCAGGTGTGAGTTCTCCCATGGTGGGGAGTAAATTTAGACCCTGTCCAAGCGACGGAGGTAGCTACTAGCCTAATTCAGGTGGGGAACGAATTGGGGAAGCCCTCGTGCAAGTGTCAATTTTTCAATTGGGTCCAAACAAAGGCAGGATGGACAAACCGGGAAGTCATAACTTGTGTGTGGAATGTGCAAAGGAAATCCTGCCCTTGTTGATTGCCAAATAGAGTAGAGGATCACTGCTATGTTGCTCGAGAACTCGAGACAAATTAGGGAGGCACCGAGCGAGGTTGTTCAGGAACATTTGGCTGAGGAGTCTGGGCCTAAATAGGAAGAACCGTGCTCCATGGGAGCATTAAATCTATGGTTTAATTCGATGGTGGGATCAATAGAGCAAGGGCAGATTAATCTATCAACGGAGCCTAAGATTATCCGGGTGGTTGCTGTTGTGCGAGCAAAGAGAGCTGCGGCTCAGTCAAGCAGAGCAGAGAAGGCTGCACCTAAGCTTGATGAACCAGAGATTTGCTGTGTGAAACTAGTGCGATAAAAAATGGAGAATTTATGTATATTTACTTGCATGTGAATGGAAAATGCATCTGAGTGACGGTCAACATGGAAGCTAGCCATATGTATGTCTCCGAGGTAGAGGCATCAAGATTGGGGCTCAAGTTAGAGAAAGTTGTGGGCAAGATGAAGGTCGTTAACGGTATAGCTAAATCGACACTAGGTGTTGTGAGGCAATGTTTGGTCCAGATCGGCACCATGAAAGTCACAGTAGAATTCTATGTCTTTAAAATGGATAACATCGGTAGAGTCCTCGACATTAATTTTCTGAGAGATGCATAGACTGTAGTATATCCATATAGCAACTGCCTTTATGTCTTAGGTACCAATTCGTGCATGGTTAAAATGATTGCAAAGAGATTAACCAGGTATAAACTCTCGGCTTTGTAGCTCATCATGTGCATAAGATAAGATGAAGACCACGGTTCAGCGAATCCTGGTGGGGAGAACAAAAATGAAGGGTCAGAAGGGTGTACACCAGTATTGGGTTTTCCTGATGCATCTGAGGACTTTGTGAAGAAATTTCAAAGACTAAGAATTTTGTGGGTCGCTCCCAAATGTCAAGGGATAAAGATTTCTTAAGCGAGGAGAATAGGAAGCGTTCGTTGGTTGCTAAGAATATCTAGATTCCAAAGATGTATCTGTCGGCTGGCGTGCCCCATCAAACTTCCTGTTTCAAGCATTTTACATAAGCTAAAACTTGTAAACCTCAAAAGGGAAAGAAGATTCATCATTCACATTAGCAACCCCTTGTTGTTCCACAAGGCAGGAGGCAGAATTGTGAACGGATGATGATGCGTACCTAATAGTATCCAGAGTTGGGCTTTCCTTCGGTCTTCGACCAAGGAGTGGGTGCTATAAAATCAAGCCAGCTCAAAATGGAATGGATGAGAAGCCCAGGACCACGGCTACATCAGAGTACACTAGCACCAGCAATTGAATCAACCTCTTTCTTGAGATAGAAGTGTACAAGACAAATGTGGTTAGAAAAACACCTTCGGGAATTGATGGCTCCGGGTAATTTTGCTGAATTAAGTGAGAGAGAAAGTTAAAGGGTAGGGCCTATCACCCAACCTTAACACAACCCCATTCCTGTATGCATGTCACAACCGTGTTGTGGTCCTGTGCCGCTCAATGCGTGTCTGCAAACCAGTCTCCCTTAACCGCACCGCATGTGCCTTTGGGTCCTCCAGTGTCGACCGCCTAACCGCCCATGGCCCATGATGTCCCCCTATGCACTTGCTATGCACTGTGCATAACACCCAAACCATTCATACCTAATGCTCGTACGCAGTGCTCGATTGCCTACTAGGTAAGCACATTAAGTGTTGTGTTATGGCCCGAGAACACATGTCCCAAGCTCCTTGACCCTAAATTCTTCTCTTTCACTTGTAATTGAATTAGTTAGTAGATTAGCTTAGTTTCATTCTATAAGGTCCAGGCCTATGTGCCTTGTTTCCTTTGACATTCTTTTATCTTTGTATCCGGTACTCGTGAGAACGTTTGTACAATATATGTCCGGAGTACTGAGCTACCCACATCCAGTTACCTTTTTGCAATATATTAAAAACAAGCATTTTCTCCCCCCATTTCCAGCCTTGTATTCCATTTTTGGTTTTTGTGTGTGAAGTCTTGCTCCCAATCTTAACTCGTGTGTGTATTTCCGCTCCATACTCAACCACATCTCTCTAAAGGCTAGGTGTGCTGACAACAACCAAGCTCAGTGAGACACACATAGGAAATTTAGCGGTATTCGTGACACTCTAGCACGGCTAAGCCACATGTTTGACCCCTTGAGAAGTTGACACATGACACATGTGACGTCATAGATGGCGCAGTCTGTCGCATATACTTCCATCCTTGCTGGCATGGGGCGCTGCATCTGGCACAAGTTGCGCCTCTTTATCTGGCGCGGGACACTGGATTTGGTGCGAGATGCATCATGTCTCTGGCATAGACCATGGCCTCTGGCGTGGACTGCTAACATATGCATGATTTTGGAGTTTTTGATCTGTGCCAATAGTTATTGGCGTGCACCGTGGTACAGAAGGTTGATATGCTCGAAACTTTGGCACGAGCCGTGTGATTCGCGACACCCCACCAGCTGGTCTTGGCATCTTGGACATGGAACGGTGTAAGACATAGACAACGAGACTTCTCGTACCCATGCTTACTGAACTTGGTGAGAACTTGAGATATATGCTTGCGGCCTGATGAGGCCATTTTATGCGGTTATATTAGGGTTTTTAGGATTGGATTTTGCATAATTTTGTGCTCTACGTGTGGCATTCTGCCTTGAAATCATTTAAGGAGGGATAAAAGCGACTTTGACGTTTTTATCACTTTTTAGATAATTTTGTGTGACAAAGTGATTTGTTTGAAGACATTGAATATTTGAAGACTTTGAAAGATATATTTGAAGATTTGAAGACTTACACTTGGGCTTTTTGAAGATTTGAAGAAGTGAAGAGGTGAAGAAAGGAGAGCAAAGTAACGGGTGAAGGATGGTCCAGGGTTTTCATAATGTTCCGAGAAGAATCAGCCAGAAAAAGTGGTACCATTGGATTCCTCTTCTCGAGCACTATAAAATCGACTACAAGAACTCTCGAAACGGATCAACGGTTCACCCGGAGGAAGCAAAACAAAACAGGGCTGGAGTTTACTGATCTGGTCGCGACTCGCGATGGAACTGGTAGCGAGTCGCGACGACAACGTGAATTCAGTCCTGCAGCAGCGTTTTTCTCCCCTTTTTCTTCCCCTATAAATACCTCTTCACCCCTTCTTCTCCAGAGCTTCCAAGCCCGCCTTTGGGGCTCCAAAACCCTACTTTTCACCATTTTCTTCCATTTCTTCTTCTTTCTTTGTAGATTGTTGTTCTATGTTATGGGTTTTGTTTATCTAGGGTAGTTTTTATCTTGGGAGCAAAGGATTGAAGCTTCCACTTCTATGTAGTAAGAATCATTTTATCTATCTATTTGGTGTTTTTGCTATTGTGCATTTATTATGCTTTGAATGTTAATTGTTGATTTCATTGATGTTGTTGAAAGCTTGAGCATATGAAATACTTGTATGAATTTATATCTAGGGTTTGGGGAATTTGGGTTGATTTCCCCCCTTTTCTTGTTAGGAATATATGAGTATGATTTAGAGCTTTTGATTGTATTGATGGATTGATAATGTGCTAGATGAATGTGATTGATGTTGAACTCTTCATCATGTTCGTTTGTGTAGCAAACGAGAGAGTTATATACTCTTGGATGAATGTGCATTGCACGTTCATCCAATCTCGTGTAATTGCATGAATTGGTTAAATTCTTAGTCACGGTGTAGTGGTCATAAGTATTGGCAAGCTTGTTGGTTCTTCGTGATTAAATGCCATCAATGGGATACTCCTAGCAATAGGGGAGTCATTGGTGAGGTTTGACAAGAGAAGTCAAATTCACTCTTGCAAACTACGAACTAAGAAGGATGGAAGATTTATCTTCACAACAAGTAGTTGAAGTATTGAATAGATGATTTTAATTCATCCTTGAAGCATTTGTTATTTAGCAATTATGTATTCTTGATGGTGTGTTTCACTTCATTTGTGCCATGAGTTGTTTGAGCATAGGGAGTGCTTATATGATTGAATTGGTTAGGTGTTAGGAACGTGACGAATTCCGTAGCTCCTTTGCATGAAAATCTACGAGCATGAACTTAGAACTTCTTGTGCATAATGTGTTGTGATTCTTGCTAGATGGGTATGTTGATGTTGAGTCATGTAATGCTATATGATAGAATGAGTGAATGGTTCAATGACCTACATTAGATTTGGAAGTGGATATCCCTTGTCCCCAAGGCTTTTTATCTTTGTAGTTTTAAAACCCCTTTTTCTTAGTTTTGTTTGATGATTAGCATAGTCACTTGACTTTGCTAGTTATCTTGTCTTTTTTACTTTCGTAACTTAGGAAAACCAACCAACCAAACCCCCCCCAATTTACATGCTTTTATATGTATGTATATATGTCTACTCCTAGCCTAATATCAACCTTTTGTGCCTAAATGCTTAGGAAGATCCCTCTTCTTCGTGGATGACCCCGACTTGCTGCTATCTACCTAGTTGTAGAAAGTAAGCAAAAAGGGCTTATAAATTATCTTTGAATAGGGGTGCGACGACTGCCCGCTATCAAAATGGCGCCCGTGGCATTTGGCTAGGGTTGTGCCGGTGCCTCATGCGGAACATGTTTGCACGAACCATTATCTCGCGTTGATCATTTTGGCACTAGTATTTGCCACACACCATGGCCTCGTGCTGATCATGTTGGCGTGGAACATCTCCTTTGGTGCGGGCCATTAGTGCCATCCATGAATGGCCCACCGACTTGTTTGTGGCTCGGCCAGCAGAACTTGTTTCCTTTGCCACGGGTGAACCGTTAGTCCAATTTGAGAGTTTAGTAGTTTATATCATAGTGCCCAATAATTAAAATCCAATATTATCAACCTTGAAGGTTGATTCATCTCGTGCCATTCTCATACTTTGGCGTAACTCTTTGGACCACGATTCACCATGTCTCCCTTGATCGTTTTCAACTCCAATACTACCTACCTTTGGCTTCAATCTCCTTCTACCATGCATTTATGTTTGGGGCCTTTGTATTCTACCATTCTAGAGCTGAATGGCTTTCGATCCCTTCTACCATCCTTGTGAACGGCCTTCAATATCTTTTACCGCCCTTACTACCATTCTTGTGCCATCCTTTTCATTCTTAACCTCTATCGCTCCTTGATCATACCCCTTAATCACCACATACAATCCTTCCCACTTTAATTGTAACCTCCCAGGAAAGAGACATAACCTTGATTAGTAAACAAGAACTCTTTGTCCCATAAATAAATGCTTCTTGACTATACTCACGTCATGTCGGTCTTTTGTTCCTTCCTTATAGATTAACGTGGTATCATAGGAGTTGCACCTCTTTTCTTTGAATTCTTGCAATTTCAACTTCATATGCTTCCCGAATTTACTTATGTCCAAGTTTAGGCATCTAATATACTAATGTGTCTTGAATTCAAGCTCAGACAAGAGATGACACCTCTTGTCAAAAAGGATACAAAAATGTGACATGCCAATTGGAGTCTTATATGCTGTTAGGTAGGCCCAAAGGACATCATCAATCTGGCCACTCCAATCCATTCCTGAAGTGTTCTTTGTCTTTTCAAGGATAACTTTGATTTCCCAATTGGATATCTCTGCATGTCCATTGGTTTGTGCATGGTAAGCAGTGGATGTCTTATAGGTCACTCCATATTTTTCAAGAAAGATTCCCATGAATTTTTTACAAAAGTGAATCCCTCTATCACTGATTATAGTCTTAGGAATGCTAAATCATGAGAAAATATTAGATTTGAGGAAACATACTACTTTCGCAGCGTCATATTTTCTTATTTTTCCCGCTTCAACCAATTTGGACATATAGTTCACTACTACTAGGATGAAGTAATTACCATTTTATTCCAGAAAGGAACCCATGAATTCCATGCCCCAAACATCAAAGATCTTAACTAGCATGGAAAAAGACTTAGGGCATCTCATTCTTGAATGAGATATTCCCCATCCATTGGCATTGGTCACAAGATGACACAAAGTTTTAGGAATCTTTTAAAAAATTGAGCAAATAAAGGCCGCAAAATACATGCATTTGACGTCTCTTGCCCTCACAAGTTAAAGCTAATATAATACAACTATGCCAAGTGAAAGCATTCGAAAACAAAGAAAACAAATATCTCCAACATCAAAGTCTAGAAAAGAAAAAATTCAAAACCAAGAAATAAAAGGAGTAAATACCCCTCCCCACACTTAAGACACTACATTTCCCTCAATGTAGCGAAAACAGGGCAAAAACATACAAAGAAAAGTATGGAAAGGGTAAGAAGATGAAGCTCACAATCACTGTTCTAAGGATGAACCACCATCGTTGAAGTAGCACTTCCTGTACTAAGCCATCCGCTTATCATCTATCTGAGTACATCATTCAAGTTGAAGGTGATGTACCTCTCACACTGCTCATTATTCCGCATGCTGCATATCCGGACGATGGATAAGAACTCCAATACATATCGCCGGTAAGTGGGGGCACTCTTGTCCATGAAACCATCTAATCCTCCTTGGGCGAGGAGGCATCGAACTGGATTTTTCAGACCGAGAGCATTAAATGTTGTCTCATCTATGAAGCTCATCTCCATGAGCTTGCAGGTGACCAAGACATTCCACCTATCTGCGTAGGACCAGTGATCAGAGTCAAACCCATGTACCGTTCTGGAGGAGGGGTACAGGGTTTGGCTCCGAAGCTGGTGGCGGAGGTGGAGGTAGAGCGACAACACATGCACCTCATGAAGGAGCCATAGCTCTCTTAGTAGAGGCCATATCAAATAGTCACAACAAACATGTCAAATGCACAACAATAGAGATGTGTGCAATATTTTCAAATCATAATAAACCTTAAACTAGTCTAGCCAATACCACAACTTTCAAAACCCAACAATCAAGTCCAAGCTAACTTGTTCAAGTGCTATCTATTATTGCATATATAACACAAATCATGCCACATTCAATCATGCTGACATTTCCCACTCATTGAAGTTTCCAGATAGCTAGATATTCAATATGCCATGTATTATGATCAAAACAATGCCTAAGTGACTTAGCTATCATCAACACTTTTTTAAAATGCTAACATTTAAGTCCCATAGCTAAACTATTTCAAGCACGACAACAATTGTATATAAGTATAAACTTTGTCCAACATGCCAACACAACCAATCCATAGCATAAGCCACAATCAATTCCAACAATCACAACTCAAGCATTCACTTATGCTCTTGGCAAATTAAGTTAAAATGTCAAATCAACATAAGCATAACTTCACCCCGTAGTCAATACCTCACATCAACATAAGCAATTTAACCTAAGCATATTATTATCACAAAGTCAAAATCTTATATCAACATAAGCATAACTACATTCCATAATCAATAGATTGTATCAACCCAGCTAATTCAACATAAGCACAATATTATAAGTACAATATCCAACCTAAGCACAATATCGACAAGAATCTAGTATACATCATAATCACAATTCAAGCTCAAAAAGTGAGGGAATGTGCCACTTAGATGCTTATCATGAAGGATGTATCAAGCCCATAAACACTTTCTACCTAGATTGCTCAAAATCACAAAACCCCTAAATTATAGGGTTTTGTGTTCTTCAATTAGAATGGGACGATTTGAGGGTAAAGGGGTGGATATAATGGAATTAGGGAATGGATTAGGGTTGAGGAAGATAAGAGCAATTTTTTTTGGGTAGTTAGATAGGTGGAGATGGTGGTTGAGGTGGTGGAGATTTGAGGGAGATGAGCGGGAATGGTGAGGAGAAAAGAAAGGGACTAACAGTTTCCGTTCGGCCCGACTGTTAAAAAGGCCCTGGACTCCACGCCTTGGCGTACGACAAACTTTGTGGTTGTGATGGACAATGTGACTCCCAATCTGACCATTGCGAGTCATGATATCTTTGGCCTGAGAACCTATATTTTAGAACTTATCCCTGATTTGGTCGCGGGATACGACCCAACCATCGCTGCTCATGATGGTTCATCACGACTCGCGATATAACCATCGCGATTCATGATGTATTAAACCTGTGAGCTCATTTTTCCATTCTCAACTTGATTTGGTCACGTGTCGTGACCAAACCATCGCGGCTACCTGCACACTTTGCAAAACAAATTCACCATGACTTGCGATGTGATGATCACGACTCGCGATGGATACTTTGCCTAGGACATAGAATATTTTTCAATTGACCAATCCATGCCTTCTTTAACTGACCAATCTAGCTCCCTGCGCCTCAATTTGCTACAAAATCTTGGAAAAACACACCCTGAAAAGAACATAGCAAAGAAAAGAAATTAATGACAAAAACTCAAAATCAAACAACATCAACGGAAAGTTATGAATGGCGATACGGATGATCAAAATAAAGTTTATTTAAAGTTGTCGGCATGCCTTACTCCCCTCCTTGGAGCATACTTACAAAACGAGTCGAAGTGTTAGGTCTCTTTTCCTCGATCCGTATCAAAACATGTGGGATCCACATCATCTCCAAATAAGAATTGGTGCACAATGGCTAGGGTTTCCTTATGTTCCCTTAACATTCCCAATAACTCACATTTTTCTTCCACGTGATCTCAATCAAGTGAGTATTCGGGGGGTTTCTCCTTCTTCTCCAAGGAATGAACATTTAAGAACTTTCGGCGGCGGTTTGCACTCTACCACCAAATTATTCTCAAGGGAAGGAGGGAAACTCACCCCCATTGGCTTACCTGTGGGTACACAAAAGGTGAAGGGTGTTGCTTTCCCAAGAGAGCATTCACTACTGTTGCTTTCCTTCAAGTTAGTACTGACAACATTTGCAATCAAAGCATCACTCAAAGCATCATCTTTAGAAACATTTAAGGAACTACCATTACTGGGCTCTAATACATCTTGCTTTATATCATCTACAAGATTAATAGTTTGGCAAGAATGGTATTTACTAGGATGCTCAATAGAATTTTTAGTGTCGAATTGTATCTTTCACCCATTAAATTCCATGGTTAAAGTTCCACTATACACATCAATTATTGTCCATGAAGTCTCTACCTAAGAAAATGGGTTTAGCACAATTACAATCTTCCATTTCAAGAACATAAAAATCGGTGGGGAATGTTAAGGAGTCCACTTTCACCAACACATCCTTCACAATACCTTTTGGGTATGTGCTAGAGTGGTTTGCTAGTTGGATAACAACCTCGATTTTGTGCAAAGTGCCTAGATCTAGACATCCATACAAGGAATATGGGATCACATTAATTGAAGCACTTAAGTCTAGCAAGGCCTTGTTAACACATTTTCCTCCTATCTTACAAGGAATTGTAAAAACTCCCGAATCATCACATTTAGGAGGCATTTCATCATCAAACATGGTAGAGACATATTCACTCTTTACACACTTTTTCTTACTCTTCAATTGTTGTTTCCTAATAATGGTGCACAATTCATTAATAAACTTAGCATACCTAAGAACTTGATTTATAGCATTTAAGGGGGTAATATTTACCTCGCATTTACGAAAGACTTAGTAGATGTACCAGTTGTCCTCTTTAGTCCTCCTATCCTTTAATGCCTCCAAAAATGTTGGCTCCGGCACATACATAGGGATCTCTGCCCCTCTTGACTTCTTGTGAGGTGGGGATGAGGTTTCGGGATTTGATCCCGGCCTTGGCACAAATATCTCCACCTCGATTTCTTCCCATTTGCTCTCATTCTCTTTGGCTAACTCCTCGAGCTTCGTTTTAAGGCCTTCTTCTTTTTCAACCACCCACTCAATAGTAACCCTTGCTTGGTACTCCTTCACTTCCCTTCCACTACTCAATTAGATTACGCTCACATTTTTTCGATGGTTGATCTCCGGTTAGTAGGGAAGTTTTCCCTTTTCCCGTGCCTCCATCTGATTCACCACTTGAGCTAATTGGCTCAATTGAGTTTCCAAGTTCTTTATGCTTGCATTGGCAACATCTTGGAATTTTTCTCCTTTCTCCGCACACATGCTCAATCGGTGAATGGCTTAAATCATCTCATCTTTTGACAAGCTTGAACTCTCCCCTTTGTCTTGGGGCTTGTCTTGGAGCCTTGGAAAAACATATTTTGGAGGCCGGTATTATTGTTGATCAGGGCGATAGAATTGGGTATTTTGGCCTCCTTGAGGGTTTCCATACCGGAGATTCGGGTTATTATGATTGCCCAAATTGTACTGCCAGTTTTGGTACCCTTGATTCCCTTGATAGCCTTGATAACCTTGATAACCTTGATAGCTTTGGTTTGCTTGATATCCTTGCCCACCTTGATGCCCCGTGGCACTCACATCCTCAACTAATCATCTTGAAAAATTGGGAAAGCATGCGTAGGATGCGCCAATGAACAAATTACACAAGATTTAACATGTGACACTTTTCCAGGCTTGGTCATCAAGGATTTGAACATAGAAGTAAGTACCGAGACTTGGTCCTCAAACTTTCAACTATTGGAATGGTCACTTGTGGGCATTAGATAGCTAGTGTGTTTATAAACCCGGTCTTCAGCTCAAAATGTCCATTTGGTCCAACCAAAGGATACTCAATGTACATCGGTTGTTGGTCAAGGTTGGGGGCCATAATGTCCCTCAATAAGGCTTGCCCCAAAGGAATCTCCCTTCCTTGGAGAGGGGGATATTGAGGTCCTCCTCTCGGAATGTCACCTTCATGCTCATCTTGATGTTCCATGGATGTAGAAGTGTCCGCAAAATGTCACTAGAAGGGGTGTTATTCACACATTCCAAAGAAAGCCTCCTAGCCCGTCTCAAATTTAACTATAACACGGGGTCGTAGTGTAGGGGTTCTTGTGGAGAGGATCTCATACGAACCACACACCAAGGACTCGAAAAATACATCTCTAAGCCAAGAGAAATGGAAAGTTAACTAATAAAAAGAATAATATCAAAATAACAATGATTTACAACTAGCATATAATCACACATAATATGCCCAACCGCTTAAAATTAAACGCCTCTTCCCCTGCAGCGGCGACAAAATTTGGTAGGCCATCTTCGTACCTCTCAAAGTAATGATGATTATCATCAACAATAGTAGATTATGGAAAGTCGGGGTGATCCACGAGAAGAAGGATCTTACCAAGTGTTTAAACATATATAGCAGAAAACATACTAGATATAAGCATGTAAATTTGGGGGGGGGGGGGGGGTTTGTTTGTTTTGGTCACAAATTATGAATTGAAAAACAACAACTAGAAAAGCAAGAGAATGATGCTAATCATGCAACAGTAACTAAAAAGATGATTAAAACAATAATTACGGAGCCTTGGGGGCAATCGACTTCCACTTCCAAACTTCTTATAGATCATATATTCATCAACTCATTCATTAACATTTATCACCTACGGGGAATGCTATCACTTTCCAATTGAAGATCCACATTCACTCCTTCTTAATAGTAATTTTTAAATGCAAACAACGACATTTTTGTAAGCCTCATTAACAATCACTTTAGGGAAACTACACCATAAAGATATTTCATCAATGACATTTCACATGAAGGACCTTAGATTAGATAACAACAAGTCTTCTACCAAAGACATAGTCATTTAACCAAATTAAAAATTTATTAAGCTTACCCTAGAACAAATCACATTCATGGTTCACCCTTTCTTTGCATCTATATGACAAAATCATAACAATCCATATTAACATACTTATATAGCAATATTTGCAATAGATTATGCATTAGAAGTTCTTAGTTCATGTTCTTAGATTTTCATGCCAAAAGAATCATGAAATTTTCAAATTTCCTGACACCCTAACATTTCAACCATATAAACACTTCCTATTCTCAAATAGCCCATGATATAAATGAAGTAAAACATAGCATTAATGGCACAATAAATTCTTTCCCATAAATGTTTATAAATGAGAAAATCAAGAATATCATTACATAAGTTTGAAAGCTTCAATCAGTTTCTCCCAGGAGATTAGTTTAGCTACTACAATCCATAATAACCAACAACAATAATCCAAACATGAACAAAATTAAAACATGAAAAAGGGCAAAAACCTAGGGTTTGCTGAAAGGAAGTTGGGAGAGAAGTAGTGAGGAATGATAAAATATAGAATGATATTTATAGTACAAAAGGAAAGAAAAATATGTTCTGGCCACCCATTCATTATGAGCCAGACGGGTTCATCGCGGCTTGTGACAGAGCCCAGAAACATAACTTGTCTACTTTTTCTTCGCCTAGCTCAAACTCTTTCTTCATAAAAAGTTTCTTACATTCTTCAAGTCTTCAAGTATTCAAATATTCAAAGAAAGTCTTCAAAGTCTTCAAGTATTCAAATCTTCAAAGAAAGTCTTCAAAGTCTTCAAAAGGTGATCTTCCACGGCCTCCGGTCTTCAAGTCTTGATGATGTTTCCGTGTCACACAAAATTCGTTTAGAAAAGGTAAAAGAGCGTAAAGTTGCTCTTACCTCTACTAAGAGAATTTCAAGGTAAAATCCAAGATATTGATGAAAAAATAGCAAAAAAGTGTGATTGCAAAAACTTCCAAAATATGCACATAAAATGGGCACATCAGTCCTAGAGGTGCCTGAGGGTATGGTTGTCGTCTATCTAGAAACTTATGATACCTACTGCCCTAGGTTTCCCCTATCTCCCTTTTTTTCAATTTGTCCCAGGCTACTTTGGATAGGGACTCACTAATCTTCCTCCCAACTCTATCTGACATATCTTGGGCTTTGAGGTCGTGTGCCATATTTTTTGGGCGGAGCCATCCGTTACTTTGTTTTGGGTTTTTGTGTCATTAGGCCTGGATGCCCTCAGACTGAACCATTTTGAAGTTCCAGCATGATGGGGTTAAGCTTTTACTGACCTTCCCACTAGCATTAAGTAGAAGCGGAGGTTTGTCTTTGTGGTGGAGGAGATTTTTCAGGGTCTTGAGAAAGAGGGGCTGGTTTAGCCGCTTAGCCCAGAGAAAGGTCGGGGCTCCCATCCTAGCACCACCAAGGAAGCAGCCCCGTAGCCACTCATTTCCTTCCTTGAAGTGGTGAGTGTGAGGTTAGACCAAGTTCTTTAGGACTTCGTCTCATGGTTTGTTTGAATGTCTTCCTTCCAAGTGATCCTTTTCCTCAAGGCGGACCTGCATCTTTGAGCAGTATAGGTTTATTGTGTTTTTCTTACTTGCTGTATTTATTATTTTTTCCTTAGCTTGCCTTCACATCCTAGTATTTTTATTTGTCTTTATTCTTCTCTAACTCGTTTTCCATGTTTTCCTTTGTAGAGATGTATGTTCCTAGGTTTCTAAGGGATCTTTCCAAGCTGCCACATCGCGACCCTATCTCATGTCTCCCACCCCAGATTAAGGATACAGCGGGAAAACATTGACCAGAGCGAAAAAGCCATCCAGCATTTTGATGCTAAGGCTTCCGATGAGGAGGCTCTCTAGAAGAAATCTTACTATCACCTTGTCAAGAAGGGGGGGCTCTGTTACTCACCCTTCCACCTAAATTGTCCCCGATGTGATTCTTGAGACCCAGCCTCTCAAATCATTGGTAAGCCACATGATTGTGCTTTTATTGTCTAGCCTGTACAGTCAATTCCATTTTTGCGTATCTTTACTCACAACTTCTCAGCTAAGGGTGACCCTATGGATGAAGTAAAAGAAGACTCTTTACCTCGGTTCAAAAGTGAGGTAAAAAGTACCTTTTAACCTCAGTTTTGGACCGATGTTGGCAGATTCTATGTGCAATGTCGAATATAGTACTAAGGCCGGCGATATGATATGATATTTGTGATATCGCTTAGATCGACGTTGGCCATACCAATAAAACACATGATGTGAGATGAAAGTCTGCGACATCATTCAAGTCAATGTTATTCTAAAGAACTGTGACAACGCAAAATGTGGTGCACCGATGGCGTGTAGATGCTTACATGGGTCGGTGAACAATACAACATCGTTTTGAATCGACATGTTGCAAAAAATATTACACACCGGTTCTATGTGCGACATCACATTTGTGTTGCATGAGTACCGGTAAGTGCAACGTCACAAATCAGTCGTGGAGAGAGTGCTTTGGTTCAATAATATAATATTTGATATTTGATGAAAAAAACAATCATTTTTTAGTATTGGATTACTCTATAAATGGTTAAACATTATTCAACAATCATTTTTTAGTATTGGATTACTCTATAAATGGTTAAACATTATTCAACAATCAACTGTCATTAAACTCATATGGGAAAATTAATAATGACATGTTCAAATCTACAAAACTAACTGTAACCCATACTTCAAATACATGTTACAATATCTAATAATACATAAGGTTGCTTATAAATTTAAACATTAAAGGCACTGAACCTCCATATTGTCTAAGGTGTAAGGCATAAACAGTGTCAGGGCAAGTAGTAAAATGACAGGTCATCCATCTACAGTTCATCCATAACTCTTTTTGTCCCATTACACTGAATACACAACAAACAAAATTTAAGTTGGAATTGGGCAGGCCCAAATTTAAAATACACATAATACACTCATACTTAGACAACGTGAATGTCAACTTGGAAAAGGAACGAATATCAGTGGAAGCGACGTCGTATGTTATAGTAATTGATGTCGTTAAGGCCGACCTAAGTGTGAAGTCGTACATTCATGAAATTTCATGCTTTTTATTAACATGTGCACCATCGGTCTGAATTTGTATTTACACCGCAAAGGCCGACTAACACTGACCGATGTCGCACATTCATATCGTGCTCATACGAATAAGAAATTATTGTACACGTCCGCCCTAATCTCACCATTTTTTCTCATTCCCTATAAGAATGACATCATCTCTGGAAATAAAAACAATGTACACTATGTAATATATAACACATTCATCATACATTATGAAAAAATACAAGCTTAAGAAAAACAACATGTGGAAGGTATCGTAATTAAATTTCTAAATTAAAATTGAATGTATGGAAAACTACCTCAACTAATTTGAACCCAGAGGTGCTCCATCATCGGGCACTTGTTCATGTGTGGGAAAAAATTGATTAAACTCTTGAATTGTTGTATTACAAGTGTGGATGGAGAGGATGGTGTGTTGTAGCTAGGGTTTTGAAAAAGTGCGTTAAAGATGAGAAATAGGTAATGGTGCTGGTATTAATGACTTGAAATTTCGGTAAGGGAAAATTTTGCTTCAAGTTTTTGCCTCAAATTTTGTTTCTTGCTGGAAATTTCACTATGACCGATGTCAGCCATTTTTCCATCATGGATCCAAATTTGGCGACATACCCTCGACGTCGCACTCGAGAGCAAATTGGTAATTTTTTAAATGTGTTGTAAAATAATCAGTGTTAAGATTGGGGCTCCTTCCGTGAAAATATAAATACAAATATATTATCCACAAATTTGTATTCAGACTTCTACCACTTTCTTCGAGGGACCAAATTAAGGTGTAAATATTTAAAATTTCACGGGTGTAAATATTTAATTATATTTTATTTTCATAAGAACCCAAGAATAAAAATTTTCATTTGATTCTATGTGGTGGAAATTATCGTTCCCATAATGCTTATCCTAATGGTATAAATGGAAATACGAATACAAATGATAGATGATTACCCCGTTCCATTCCTCTGGCCATGACTAAATTAGAACATCTTGGTCATGACAGTTTAAATTAGATTAGGGTACATCCAAATTTTTATTTCCACTTCTCCCACATTCGTGGAGGGACATAACGTGCAAAAATTTAAAACTTGACCTGTGGAAGTAAAAACAATTCGAAAATCCCGAAAGGGACCTTTACCATGATCCCATGGAGACTTCTCCCTGTCAAGATCTTATAATTAACCTTTGCATACTTATAAGTAATCATCTATAATTTACTCCTGACCACATACTAGCACTTTCTAAAATTTGATAGACGCGATTTCATTGTATTTTATTTTCCTAAAAAACCAAGAATAAGAAAATTCATTTGATTCTATGTGGTGGAAATATCATTCCCATAACACTTATCCTAAGGGTATAAATGGAATTAATAATAAAAATGACAGACGATTACCCCATTCCATTCATCCAGTCGTACCTAAATCGGAATATCTTGGTCATGACACTGTGAATTATATTAGGGTATCTCTAAATTTGAATTTCCATTACTCCCACATTCGTGGAGGGACCTAAGTGCAAAAATTAAGAACTTGACTCGTGGAGATAAAATCACGACCCGATCAAAACAGACATAAATCATGTTCATGGACAATTATAAAATTCAATAAGTATTTCTAATATACTATAGAGCGTTATTAAGGTCAATTGTATATTTTTTTGTTAAATGCGGGCTCATTAAATATGCTAGTGGGCTTAAATGGTGAGGCCCGTAATCACACGTGATAACGTCAGTTGTATGTCGCCTATTAAGTCAGAGGGGTCGATTATACTGTGACATCGCACTGACCAAGCAGATTTCATAAGAGCTCTTCACGACTTTATATACAGAGCCCATCTATAATACTACGAAGTCGTTATACAGTTGGTCGTCCATCAACTACAGCGATATGGGTGTAAAGTCGTACTAACCGCGACAGACAACACAAGGTCTCAAAACGACATCATTTCAAAATGGCTATAGATAAATGGTTCCCTTAATAAGTTTAAGCTCTTCATTTCCAAGTTTCCCGCAAATACCAAGAGTCTCTCCACCTCTTTTCTCTTCTTCTTTGACAAAGGTATGAGTTTCTACTCTTGTATTGCCCAAGTTTTTGTAATTGTTACTTCACCTTGTTTAATTAATCTGTGCCTTTTGTATGAGTTGTACTTTTGGTTTTCTAGTTCTTACTCGGATTTGTTAGAGTGAGACTCTTTCTTACATGTAAACCTAGGTTTATGTTCCTGTTTTTTTAGGACGCTTTTGTGTAATTTTGTCTCCATAATGCATGTTTTTTTGCTGGGTTTCTATTTTTTTCCATTGCTGTCTTTCACTCATGCAGAGCTGATCTTAAGTCGCATGTTATTCGATTTATGCATGCAAAGACGCATATTCTTATTTCAAGTTATTGCAAATGTCGTTGCAGTAGTATCGATGTACAGATCAATATTACCGATGTCTCAGCAAGGTCGCGTGCAGGCATTTTACTTAACTTAATTTTTATTTTTCGGTCATGATATGGTTCTTAACGACTCACCGATGACGTCGCTGGCTCATATCGAGGTTGCCACTGGTCCAGACCGATATGTTCATGTGACACACTATCGATGTCGTACGTTGTTCTTATAAGTATAGTTTACCGTAAACACATTGTTCACTTCATGTGTAGGACTAATGGCTGGTGAATGATCCTCCAGTAGCCAATTTTTCCAAGTATTTTACCATTTTACATAATATATTTACTAATACATATGCACACACTATCTAAATTAAATTTTATTTGTATTAGTTACACAGTTCTCCGCACAAAGAAGAATATAGTTCCCATGTAAATTAACTATTCCCTAAGAATTGAGCCCAAGTATTTCATGGGATTCAATGCCCTTGGGCAAAATCAAGAAGAAAGGAAATAAAAAGTAGAGAGAAGGGTTATTCCCTTTCTTAGTCTTTGGGGGAAGTAGGGAAATCTAAGATTAATTTTAATGTATAAGTTAACTTATCCTTGCAGGCTACATTCCTATTGAATATTTGCTTTTTTTATGTTTACTCAAGGATGATTAAAGGCATAAGTGTGGGGGAATTGATTTGTACCTTTAAGCATATGTTAACTACTTCCTTTGACAAACTTGTTATTATGTTTTAGTTGGATAATTTCTAGTTGTAGTTTGGTTTACATTACAAAGGGTTAAGATGATTGATGTTGGTTTTCTTATCTAAATCCCGAGTTTTGTAGATTTCATTAGAACTAATAGATACTTTGTATTCACACAAACCTATATCTTCTTTTGTGAGATTATTAGTAGGTTTCTCATGAGTACTTTGGCATATTTTGTAGAAGGCCATCTGCAAGGGTGGTAGTAGATAGTACAATTTCATTCGTAGTGATGGTAGAAGAAGACTAAAGGCCACGAGTCAAAATGTAGTAGAAGATAGAAGGGTCGAAGAAGGAAGATAAAGAAATAGAGGAATTGTAATCCAAAAGTTGTAGAAAGTTCTTGGAATGATCCGAGAAGAATTAGACATTGTGGTTGGCACCTTTGGATTCCTCATCTCGAAACAATTTTTAACATTGTTTGGATAATCTTTGGTGGTTTGTTTGGCAACATCTCTTAGGCTGTCCTTTGCATCTTATTCGGAGGATCAAGCTAGTTTAACACTTATCATTCAACCTCATGTTTTCTTCGTATGAGTTGGTTGTATAGATTACTTAGTCTATTTGAGGAGTGTGAGAGTTGTGAGATTCTTAAGTCTGTGGGAGAAGTAGGGAGATTATCCTTGCATGCTAAATTCTTCTTGCATCTTTGCTTCTTTTTGTTTACATAAGGATGAGTAAAGGTTTAATTGTGGGGGAATTGATCTGCACAATTAAGCATGCATTAAATATTGCATTCGACACATTTGTTATATGTTTTAGTTGGGTGGTTGCTCGTTTTATGTAGGTTTAAATTACAAAGGGTTTAGATGACCGTTGTTGGTTTTCTTATCTAAATATAGAGTTTTGTAGATATAATTTGAACTAATAGACACTTTTTATTCATGAGCACCTAGATCTTATTTTGTGATCATATTAGTAGGTTACTCAGGAGAACTTCAGCATAGTTTGTAGAAGACCATCTACAAGGGTGGTAGTAAATATAAGGTCATTCGCAAGGAAGGTTTAAGACTAAAGGCCACGAGTGAAAACATGGTAGGTGATAGAAGGGTCGAAGAAGGAAGACAAAGAAGCCGAGGGATTGTAATCCAAGAGTTGCACAGAGTTCTTTTTACGATCCAAGAAGAATCAGAATTTCTGAGTGGCACTGTTGGATTCTTCATCTTGAGCACTATAAAAGGGACTACAAGAACTCCCAAATTGGATCATCAATTCATTTTTCGTGGTGCAAACAAGTTGAAGGAAAAATACAAGTGTTGGAAGAGTAAAAGCCGGCACGGCCCGTGCTAGAGTAGCTCAGCACGACCCATTCTACACAGCCTATGCTAGAGTAGCTCAACAGGACCCGTGTAACTCACACACACATGCCAAGCAAAGAGCTGAGGAATAACTTAGTCCCCGCAGGGAACATGTGCTTTGGCACGGCCTATACGCCAAGAACAAAAGTTGAAGGCCCTTGGTTTGTGACACATAAGATTTCCCGTGATTATGCACTCAGTTCTCTCAAGGAGAAGTCCAAGCCAGCAACTCGTGCACTATTGTATGTGCTGTGATACACGGGTCGTGTGCTTTTCCACAGGCCATAACGATATGGCAGAGTGGAGACCGATTGTACTAGTGGAACCTTTATGGTTTTCCTTAGGGTTTCTTCCATACTTGAGCCTTTAGAAGCCCATATATCTTCTCCTATATATAGAGCCTTTAGTGTCCTAGAGTAAACAAAGTAGGAATAATGTAGACTTCTAGTTTTTGATAGGTAGAAAAAATGGGACAATTGTCTCTCTCTCTAGAGTTCTTCTTCTCTTTTGTTTTCTTTCTTTTTTGTTTCTTAGATCCATTGTATAGTTTAATGAATACTCGAGATTAATTTTGGCACATTATTTTATGACTAAATTGTTTTTTTGGTCCCCTACAAAGTATCTTTTACTATCTTATGGTCCCCATTTGCAAAACAACCCTTAGACGGTACCTACCAAATTCAAAATGATATGTTTTGGTCCCAGAGGTGGTTTTCCGGTAAGACTAAATGGTTTTCCGGTATAGCCAGGGGTATAATTGTAATTTTACTAATTTTAAAAACATTTTCAATAAAAAAATCTATTTTTCTATTTTCTTTTTCTTTATCCGCTGCCTTCCGCCGCTGCCTTCCTCCACTGCCCCGCCTTCCGCCGATGCCGCTGCCAATTTCCATCGCCTTCTCGCCGCTACCAATTTCCACAGCCTTCTTTGCCGTGCCTCCATTGCCTCTGTCTTCCTGCTTCTCTATCCGTCGATCTCCGAGCTTCGTGTCTTCAACAGGCGAGAGACCATTGCTAAACCTTAACCGCCAGCCATTGTGCGACCGGAATTTGTTGCCAGGGTTCGGATTATTGCTGAAGAACCTGGCCAAGTTTAACCACTAGTCACTGCAGAATGGATTTCGAAGTTCAATTTCCCTTCCGAAGTTTGAATTATTGAGACAAATCCGGAAGCGTTGAATTATATGGCATCGAATAATAACCGGCGGCGTCTGGAAATTTCCTGGCTTTGACGTAGTGAGTCTAGCGACATTGGACATAGCATAGAGGATTTAGTTCATAAAGTCCAATTTAAAACATAAAGTCTGTGCAAAGTCCAGTTTCACTTTGCCGGTGGCGCGGGGCGGAGATGACCGGGAGAAGAACGAAGAAGAAGATGAAGTTTTCCCTTTTTTATTTTTTCTAATCTAGGGGTAAAATAGTCATTTTACAAAATTTGACCAATTTTACCATTGACCTCACCTGAAAACCACCTCTGGGGACCAAAACATATCATTTTAAATTTATTGTGTACCGTCTAAGGGTTGTTTTGCAAATGGGGCCCAAAAGATAGTAAATAATACTTTGTAGGGGACCAAAAAAATAATTTAGTCTTATTTTATTCTTAGAGTTCCACATGTGGTGTGTTCTAGGACTTTGTCATCAAAGTTTTCACCATGGAATTGAGTGCGAATAATTGGCCCTTGAGCTTTCCATTGTTGGAGGGAGCATTCATGGTGTTTAGATTTTGCCTTCTCAAATTGGACTTCAAACTAAAAGTCCTTGACTCCTTGGCCAATTCTTCATAGAGTTCCATAGTCGCTCTCAAACTCTTGTCCCAATGGAAGTACCACAAGATCCTCTGACTACCCTTTGCTCTTCATCAAGAAGATCATTGTAGAAGTAGTGCACTAAGTCCCCTTCTGAGTAGCCATGGTAAGGGCAACGCGAGAGGAGCTTCTTGAACCACCACTAATAGTCATTGAATAACTCTTCATTCCATGGGAGGATATTGCTAATCTCCTTCTTCAAGGTGGCAAACTTGGAGGCTAGGAAGTATTTGGAAAAAAACTTCCTCTCTAACTAAATCCATGAGTTTATACTCTTGGAAGGTATATAGTAGAGCTAATCATTCACGGTATCTCTTAGTGAAAACTGGAAGGCCTTCAACTTTTAAAGTTCTTCACCCAATCATTCATGAATCATACCACAACAAACCATATGAAAGTTGGAGAGATTTTGTTATGGCCCTCCCCTTACCCACCAATAAAGGAAGGTAGCAAGTGTATCAACCTGGACTTGAGCTCAAAATTCCCATTGGCCCAACCTCAGATATGTAATGCACACATGTTGTTTCTCAAGGTTGGGGTCCATAGTCTCCCTCAATAAAACTTGCCTCAACAAAATACCTCCTCCTTGAAGGTGAGGGTGTTGAGGTTCTCCTTCTAGATGCTCATCTTGATGCTCTATAGAAGTAGGAGGTTCACCAAAATGGTCAGTAGAAGGGGTATTATTCACACTTTCTAAAGAAAGCCTCCTACCCCTTTTCAAGTTCAACTTTAACTCAGGGTCGTAGTGTAGGGATTCTTGTGAAGAGGATCGAGTACGAACCATACACAAAGAACTCAAACAATACGTCTTCAAGCTAACCTAAAATTAACTTAAAACCAACTTAATTGGGAGGTTGTAGTCGTAACTATGAAGTATACGATTCATAGCCCTAAATTGCTTCCTAATTACAACTAAGTAGATATTGTCGAACTGGTGTGTCCAGGAAGAAGAGGGATTTACCTAAGGGTTCATGCATATAAGGGTGGTATCAACACACACACACACATATATATATATATATAAAAGCACTTAAAGATGGGAGTTTTAGTTGGGTTTTTCTATGTTATGAATTTAAAAGGCAAAGAACCTATCATACACAAGAGATTAGGCGAATCATGCAACAAACTACAAAGAGTGAATTAAACACATACTACAGGACCTTAGATGCAAGTGGTTTCCATTTTGAATCGTCTTATCTATCCTTGAATCCATAACCTATTTACCACCTTGACTACTTACTGTGAAGATAAACCTTCGATTCTTGTTTGGTAGTAGTTTACAAGAGTGGATTCAACATCTCTTGTAAACCTCAATAATGACCCTTTTAGTTGAGAAACTCCTAAAGATATCACATTAATGGCATCATGTACAAATAATCAACAAGCTTGGTAACACTTATAAACATTAAACCAAATGTTTAACCATTGAACCAATTTATACATTTACTAGGATTAGTCAAGAAAATTCAACATTCAATGACTTCTCCTACTTGCTACCATAGGATAAACATGACAAAGGATTCAACATCATCATATTCATATAGAAATTATATCATAAACCCAATTAGAAGCTCTAACTCATTCTTTTGAATTCCATGTCAAAAGAGGAGAAATTTGCTAATTTCATCAACTACTAACAAGTTATCATTCAAGCATTTCATATCATCCAACTTCGAATCACCTAAATTACATCAAACCAGCATTAAAAATCCATAAATGCACAATAGATAAAAGCATCTAATAGAGGGAAGTGATTCTCCTAACATGGGTAATGAAGCTCCAATCAATTGCTCCCAAGACAAAATATAGCCTAGATAATGAAAACACATAACAAATATAAAAAAAAACATGGAAGAAGTACAAAAACTAAGAAAAGATTAAGAAAAACTAGGGTTTTGAGGTCCCAAGTCGGGCTTAGATAAATGGGGATGAGAGTGGGCTATTTATAATCTAATTTGGTCAAGAAAAGTCAAACATTGTAGTAGACATGCGTGGCCGCACAGTCCACTACAATGTCCCTTCCGAGGGCTAATATGTCCCTTTGTTTTGGGCATGCGGGTGCACGCCTAGGTTCACAAGCCACGTGCCTGGTTGGTTACTCTTTTCTTCAACTTGTATAGACTGCTACGGGTGAATCGCCCATCCGATTTGGAGTTCTTGTAGCTGATTTTATTGCGCTCGAGAAGACAAATCCAATGGTACCAATCTTAGAGGCTGGTTCTTCTTGGATCGTTCGAAGAACATGGTCCAAACATCAAGGTCACAATTCATCTACTTCTTTGTTTTCCTTCTTCGATTCTTCAATCTTCTATCATGTTTCTCTTGGCTTCATCTTTTACCATCCTTCCAAATGTCCTTCACTAAACTACTTTCAAGTTCTTACGAGCAATCTACAAATTAAGCTCATAAAAAGGAATCTAGATGCTCGTAAGGACCAAAAATCCATTAGACTTAAAATAGGTTACAAAATGAAGGATTTAGATATGAAAATAGAAAAAAAATTATTTAAACCCCTTGTGATGTAAACTGTGAGGTTGTCGACGTACCTCTCAAAATTATAATTGATAAGCACTAAATGATTATTAAATACAATTAAGTAGATAGTGGCAAATTGGGGTCGTACACAAAGAAGAGGAATTTTTTACAAGGGTTCATGCATATAAGGGTGGATATAAGCCTATCTATATATATATATATATAAAAGAAAGTAAAGAGGGGGTTTTTTGTTGGTTTTTCTAAGTTATGAATTTTAAGACAAGAAAAATAGCATAGTCAAGTAACTATACTAATAATGCAACAAACCAAGAAAAATGTTTAAAAACTACAAAAGACAAAGCTTTCGGGCCAATGGATTGAAGCTTCCAAACCTATATAGTAAGAACATCTATTTAACTCTTTCATGAAACATTTTTTTTTAGCATTTATGTGTTCTTAATATGAATGTTTGCTTCATTTATGCTATGGGTTTTTTGAGAATATGAAGTGTTTGTATGATTGAGTGTTTGGGTGTAATGTGCACAATTTCTTAGCTCTTTGACATGAAAATCCAAGAACATGGAATTCGAACTTCTTATTGTGTAATGTGATGTTAATGTTGCTAGATGAGTATGTTAATTTGGTTTGTATTGTATTTATCATGAGATACCAGTTAAAGGTTGAATCTTGAATGTTGATTGTTCTAGGTTTAAACGAATAAATGCTTTGTTTGATTAAATGGATATGCATTTGGTAGAATTCTTGTTGTTATGAAATCTATGGTATTTCATGTATAATGCCATTGATGAAATATCTTTATGGTCATTGAACGTCTAAAGTGATTATCAATGAGGTTTGCAAATGATCGTTGAACGTCTTTGTGAATTACTCTTAATAAGAAAAGAATGTTTGTATATTTAAATGGAAGTGATAGCATTCCCCATGGGTAACAAATGTGATAGAATGAATGAATGTTTCTATGATCTATAAGAGGTTTGGAAGTGGAAATCAATTGCCCCCAAGGCTTGGTCCTTTGTAGTTTTTATTCCTCTTTCTTAGTTTGTTGCATGATTAACATAGTTAATTGACTTTACTAGTTATCTTGTCTTTACTTTCATAATTTAGGAAAACCGACCAAAAATAAACCTCTATATTTTCTTATATATATATGTCTAGGCTTAATCCACCCTTATATGCATGAACCCTTGGGAAAATCCCTCTTCTTCGTGGACGATCCCGATTTTCCACTATCTACTTAATTGTATTCAGTATGAATTTAGGGCTTATATATTATAACTTTGAGAGGTACGGTGATGACCTCCAAAATTTTGGTGCCGCTGCCAGGGAAGAGACGTTTATTTTTAAGTGTTTGGGTATATTTGGTTGAATATTAGCTTGTTTTTATTTTCCTCCTCTTTTTTATTGTTTTTGTTCGGAGTAGGTATTTCTTAAGTTCTTGGTGAATTTTTAACGAGAAACTTTACAATATTATTTCAAACTTTTGAGAGAAAAAAATGGAACATATCACCTTGAGGGAACTTATGATGAGAAGAGAGGCTCAACAAGAAAGGTTTTGTAGGGTGTGTTATTCCGACCATCTTATCAAGTCATGATATTGGTTGAGAGGGGAGAACTATGAGGAGGAAAGAACCATTGGTTTCAAAAACCAATGGTATTATGAAGAGTGTTACCAAGAAGTTGGAGTTGTTAGTTTTTAAGGACAAACAGCCCAAGAATGGTATCCACACCATGATTCTTACAATCTGAAGTAGAGTGGTAATCTGGATTTTGGGTATGAGAATGAGCCAGAAAACCAACCCTACAAGCAATATAGTTATCCTTCATAACCTTACACAATACCCCAAACCCAAGCCCAGGGAGAAGGCTCAAGTTTGACACATAAGGATATCATGAATGCAATAGCAAACTTGAACAACTTGACAAAGACCAACGAGGAATTGGAAACCCGAATCTCCTCAAGTTTTAAGGCTTTTGAGGGTTATGTGAGCAACATGATGGAAGTGGTGATCTAAATGGAGGCTTGTTATTCCAAAGATACACCATCCCAAGTCAAACTCCAAGATACAGTGAGTGAGGTCACTTTGAGAAATGAGTTCAAGTACAAAAGGGGTGAGGAGTTGGTTGTTGAATACAAAGAAGTTGAGAAAGAGGTGATTGTGCTACATCCATTTCCGTCACTACCCCTACCCCCACCTACTGAACCAACTCCACCATTTTTTAAATTTTTGAAGGAGATAATAGAGGAGCCAAAAGACTATCCAAGCCTTCTAACCACCCAAATCCATTCAAACAATCTCCACCTCCACAAAATTTTTGTATTCCCACCTCTCTACTTTTGGATGCTCATGGTGAAGGGGTTAAATCCTTCACCATATGGATACGAGTTGCCTCCTGAGGAGCTCTGCATATTTAAGGTTATCGGCACGAGCCTAATGGTATCCATATGGTGAAGGTTTGAACCCCTTCAACATGAGCATTAAAATGCAGAGAGGTGGGGATACAAAACTTTCAAGAGGAATTTTTTTTGGAGGTGGAGATAGTTTGAAAGGAGTTGGGTGGTTAAGAGGCTTGGGATAGTCTTTTAGATCTTCTGTTGTCTCCTTAAAAACATTCGAAAATGGTGGAGTTAGTTCACTAGGTGGGTGTAGGGGTGATGATGGTGATGGATGTAACAAAATCATCTATTCCTTAACTTCTTTGTATTCAACAACTGACTCCTCATCCCCTTCGAACTCAAACTCATTTCTCAAAATGACCTTACACACCGTATCTTCGAGTTCGACTTGGGTGGTGTATCTTTCAAATAACGAGCTTCCATTAGGAACACCACTTACATCATGTTGCTCACATGACCCTCTAAAGCCTTTGGACTTGACGAGATTTGGGTTTTCGATTCCTCGTTGGTCTTGGTCAAGTCGTTCAAGTTTGCTATTGTATTCATGATCTCCTCACATGTCACACTTCAACCTTCTCCTTGGGCTTAGGTTTAGGGTATGGTTTTAAGTGGTTAAGGATAACTATATTGCTCATAGGGTTGGTTTTCTGGCTCATTCTCATACCACAAATACCGATTACCACTCCTCTCCGGAATGTAAGAATTGTGGTATGGATACCATTCTTGAGCTTCTTGCAATTGAAAACCAACAACTCCAACCTCTTGGTATCACTTTTCATAATACCCTTGGTTTTGGAAACCAATGCTTCTTTCCTCCTCATAGTGCTCCTCTCTCAACTGATAGCAAGACTCAATAGGATGGTCGGAATGACACATCTTACAAATTTTTGCTTGTTTAGCCATTCTTCTCATCATGAGTTTCCTCAAGGTGAGATGTTCCATATTTTTTCTCTCAGAAGTTCGAAATGTTATTGCAAGGATTATTAATAAAAATTAACCATGAACTCAAGAAATACCTACTCCAAACAAAAAAAAAAAGAAGAGGAAAATAAAAACGACTAGCTAATATTCAACCAAATATGCCAAAACACCTAAAAATAAATACCTCTTCCTTGGAAGCAGCGCCAAAATTTGGGAGGTCGTCGTCGTACCTCTCAAAGTTATAATTTATAATCCTTAAATGCTTACTAAATACAATTACGTAGATAGTGGCAAATCGGGGTCGTCCACGAAAAAGAGGTATTTGCCTAAGGGTACATGCATATAAGTGTGGATATAAACCTATATATATAGATATATAAAATAAAGTAAAAGGGGGGGGGGGTTCGGTTGGTTTTTCTATGTTATGAATTTCAATACAAGAAAAATAACATAGTCATGTAACTATGCTAAGTATGCAACAAACTAAGAAAAAGGGATAACAACTAAAAATGACAAAGCCTTGGGGGCAATTGATTTCCACTTCCAAACCTCTTATAGATCATAGAACCATTCACTCATTCTATCACATTCATTACCTATGGGGAATGCTATCACTTCCATTTAAAAATACGGACATTCTTTTCCTCTTAAGAGTAATTCACAAAGACATTGAACGACCATTTACAAACCTCATTATAATCACTTTAGATGTTCAACGACAATAAAGATATTTTATCAATCACAGTATATGCGGAAGACCATATATTTGATAACAACAAGTATTCTACCAAATGCATAGTCATTTAACCAAACAAAGAATTCATTAGGCTAATCCTAGAAAAATCTACATTCATGATTCAACCTTTAATTTCTACCTTGTGATAAGTATGATAACAAACTACATTAACATGCTCATCTAGCAACATTAACTTTACATCATACAACAAGAAGTTCTAATTCCATGTTCTTGGATTTTCATGTCAAAGAGCAAAGAAATTTTGCACATTTCTAACACCCAAACACTCAATCATATAAATACTTTATATTTGCTAACAACCCATAGCATAAATGAAGCAAACATTAACATTAAGAACACATAAATGCTAACTAACAAATGCTTCAAGAGAGAGTGATATATAGGTTCTTAGTGCATAGGTTGGGAAGGTTCAATCAATTGCTCCCAAGTAAAAAACTAACCTAGATAATAAAAACCCATAACATAGAACAAAAATATACAAAGAAGAAATAAGAAATTGAAGAAGAAGTGTAAAAACTAGGGTTTTAGAGCCCCCAAGTCGGGCTTAGAGAAGTGGAGAAGAATAGGGTGAAGTGCTATTTATAGTACAAGTAAAAGGGGATGAAAAAGCAAGTTGCAGGGCAATTTTTGTAACCCGTAATGACTTCTTCCCTACTCGCGACCAGATCATGAATTTTGTGAAAATTGTGAGCTTCTAGGCCAACATTTTGAGAGTCGTGATAGAAATCAGTCCAGTTTTGTGTTGCTTCCTCCGGGTTAACCGTTGATCTGTTTTGAGAGTTCTTGTAGTCGTTTTTATAATACTGGCAAAGACTCCAATGATGTTATCCATTAACACCAATTATTCTTGTAACATTCTAGGAACTCTCCTTATAAACATAGATCATTCTCCACCCTTTACTTAGCCTCCTTCTTTATTTTATCTTCTACCACTTTGTGAGTGGTCTTTCTTCTTCTATCATTATTTTGAAAAGCCTTCACAAAACCACTCCAAAGTTCTAATGAGAAATCTAAAAATTAAGCTCACAAAAAGGAATCTAGATGCTCGTACGGACAAAAAATCCATTAGACTAAATATAGGTTACAAAATGAAGGATTTAGATATGAAAACTGAAAATGGATCATCTAAACCCCTTATAATATAAACCAACCTAAATATATCAATCTTCTGATAAAAAGATTAAAAAAGAGATGCTAAGGTCTTCAGAAAATACATGCATTTGATGTCTGATCATAAACCTACCTAAATCTAGCAATCTTCTAACAAACAGATATGAAAAAAGATGTTAAATGCTTTGGAAAATACATGAATTTCACGTTTAATCAATTCTCCCACCCTTAAACCTTACTCACCATCGAGTAAACAAGAACAAGAAAATACCTAAGCATAAACTAGCATGCAAAGATTTTCCCAAAATACCCAACATTTAATTCCTAGACTACCCTAGCACCCAAAACATAAGAATCTCTCACACTCTCACATCTCAAAGCCTAAGATAATGTAAACAACCATCATACCAATGAAAGGTGAGGTACAAAACACAAGTGTATAACTAGCTTACCCTACCAAAGAAGCTACCAAATAGAAATACTAAACGAAGCAAAGAATGTTTCAATTTCTCTCATTTTGCCTAAGAGCCATCTCGGGTTTTGATCTTAGGTTCACACTTTTTTTTCTTTTTCAATTCTCACCCACACCTTTTTCCATACCATTTGGTTTCTCATTTTTGTGTAGGTTGCCTTTTCTAGTTTTCAACCTAATCGGGCCCCTATATTTTACCTAAGTTGCCCTCTTGGGTCAATTCAGTGGGATTTTTTAAAATAAAACAAATCAAAATAGAGAATATGCATACTAAAATAAAATACAATGAGATATATTTAGCTCCCTCAAACTTGATCCACACATTGTCCTCAAAGTGAACAAAAGGACAAGATGAAGAAATAAGGGAGAAAGAAAAAACTCACAACTAGAACCTTAAAGGTCCTTCATGGTGGTAGCATTGCACACTTCTCAATTAATTTTATCCCCTCCATGTTCCCAAACTTCGCCCAATATGCAACTTTAACCCACCCACTACAAATACACAACTATTTAAATCCCAATTAACATTCACAAAAGGCAACAACTAGTAGTACACCTAGATGGTGGTTTTAGTGGTGGTTTTAGGTGGTGGATTTGGTGGTGTTTTTGTAGTTTTAGGTAAGAGTTTGAGGACATGGTTGCAGAAAATATTTTTTTGGATATATGTTTTTCAATAAAAGAAAAACACTAGCCTAACTAAAAAGCTCGGGTTGCCACCCGAGAAGCTCTGTATATTTGAGATCGTAGGCAGGACCCCAATGTTATCCATATGGTGAAGTTTTAAACTCCTTCACTATGAGTATCCAAAAGTAGAGAAGTGGGGGTAGAAATCTTCTAGGAGGAAGATTTTGTAGAGGTGTTCTTAAAGAAGATGGGTGGTTTTGAGTTTAGCATAATCATTTATCTCCCCAAATAATCGTAAGAATAATGAATGTAGCGCAATCACCTCTTCTTAAACTTGTTTGTCTTCAAAAACCAACTCCTCATCCCCTAGGAACTAAAATTCATTTCTCAAGGTGACCTCACTCTTGCTATCTTCGAATATAACTTGGGATGGTGTGTCTTTGGAATATTGAGCTTCCAGCATATTACTTATATGCCCTTCCAACATGTTGAGTCTTGAGGAGATTCGAGTGTCCGCTTCCTCATTGGTCTTGGCCAAGTTGGAAAAGTTGTCTATTGCATGAACAATCTCTTTCTGCATCATGCTTTATCTTTCTCATAGGCTTCATTTTGGGGCATGGTATAAAGTGGTGGCTAAGACCAATCATATTGCTCGTATTGTTTGTTCTCTGGTGAATTCTTATACCATAAATTGAGATTGCCACTCCACTACGGATTGTAAGGATAGTATTACAAGCACCATTCCTGAGCTCCTTGATCTTGAAAACCAACAACTCCAGCCTCTTGATAGCACTCTACGTAAAATACTCTTAGTTTTAGAAGCCAACAGTTCTTTCCTCCTCGTAGTGCTTCTCTCTCAATCAATAGAAATACTTGGTAAGATGTTCAAAATGGCAAACCCTACAAAACCTTACTTGTTGAGTCTCTCTTCTCATCACGAGTTCCCTCAAGGTGAGACCTTCCATTTTTGTCTTTTCTTTTTGTTTTGAAAATATTTGAATCATATTGCAAGGATTCTAGGTAAGAACTCACCACAAACTCAAGCAATACCTACTCCAAAGAAAAGCAAACAAAAATTAAGAAGAATAAAGAATTTGGTTAATAGTGCAAATATCCACATAAATATGCCAAAACACGTAAAAATATATGCCTCTTCCCCTACAGTGGCACCAAATTTTAGAGGTCTTTGCCGTACATATCAAATATACAATTTATAGCCCTAAAGTGCTTCCTAAACACAACTAAGTCAATAGTTGCAAATCATGGTCGTTGACGAAGAAGAGGAATTTTCCTAAGGGTTTATGCATATAAGGTGGACATAAACATAGGTATATATAGATAAAAGCAAGTAAGGGTGGGGGTGTTTGTTTTTCCTAAGTTATGAAAATAAACACAAGACGACTAGCATATAAACGTAAGTAGGCAATCATGCAACAACTAAGAAAAGATGATACAATCACAAATGACAAAGCCTTGGAGGAAATTGATACCCACTTCCAAAACTCCTATACATCATGGAACTAATCACTCATTCAATCACACTAATTACCTATGGTGAATGCTATCACTTCAATTTTGAAGATAAATATTCCTTTCTTCTTGAGAGTAATTCAAAAAAGTGATCAATGAATATTTGAAAACGTCATTAATGATCACTTTAGACAAACATTGTCTAAAAGTATGTCATTAATTGCATTATACACAAAGAACCATAGATTTGATAACAATCACAAGAATTCTGCCAAATGCCTAGTCATTTAACCAAACAAAGCATTTATCAGGTTTATCATAGAACAAACACCATTCAAGATTCTACCTTTTAGTGCTATGTTTGTATAAATATGATAACAAACCTCATTAACATACTCATCCAGAAATATTAACAACAATTACCCAACAAGAAGTTCTAATTCCATGTTCTTGGATTTACATGCCAAAAGTGAGAAGAAATTTTACACTTTCCTAACACCCAAGCATTTAATCATACAAACACCTCATATTTTCAAACAACCCATAGAATAAATGAAGTAAACATACACATTAATGACACAATACATGCTAAGTATAAATTCTCAAGAAAGAGTGAAATAGGGATTCTCACCACATGGGTTTGAAAGTTTAAATCAATTACTCTCAAGTGATAACTTAGGTAATACAATCTATCCTAATAATCAAAAGCAAACTAAACATAATCCAAGATGAAATAAGATTAAAAACAAAGTGAAACTAGGGTTTCAAAGATGGGAAAGTTGGGAAGAAGGAGTTGTAAGTAAGAGGATAAGATTTGCCTTTTATAGTACAGGAAAAGCAAAAATGTAAGTCAGGGCAGCCATCTGTTATGACCTGCAACACAGGCGTCGCGGCTCGTGATAGACACCAATTGATGCATCTTTATTTCTTTTCTTTATTATTTTTTTAGTCTTCACCATCTTCACTTCACTTCTTATGCATTCAACTCTTCATGTCTTCAAATCTAATAATCTAGTCATCAAGGTCTTCAAATCTAAAAATCTAATCTTCAAGGTCTTCAAATCTCGATATCATTGCCTCGTCACACTAAATTCCCTAGAAAAGTAATAAGAGTGAAAAATTCATTCTTATCTCGCGTAAGGGAATTTCAATGCAAAATACAAGATCTAGAGCACAAAAGTATACAAAAGTATGTATAAAATGTCCCAAAATAACCACATAAAATGAACACATCAGGAGCAACGTATAAATTTCTATATTTGATATTCTAGCGCTGTACGGTTAATTATTCCACAAGATAAAAGACCTTGCGGGGCTCATATAATGGTGACAAGTAAGTTCTAATAAAGGAGGACCAGGTCCCCCCATAGCGAGCACAGCCGCCCTCGGTTGATCACCAGTTTGTGAAGCCACCATTCCATTTAGGTTATATTCACATAGAGGAGCTATCTTACAATTCTCAGGGGTAGATTTCTAGGGGTTTGAGGAGGACAGAGCCGGCTAGGCAAAGCTTTTTCCATCACACTAATTTTTTCGAAGAACGGACCAAGTACAACAGCCACGAGGCTTCATCTTTTGAGCTATCAAGACACATCATTTATATTCCTTCTCTGAGTGAGTATCATCAGCATCCATAGCATATCCCATCCAGAGAGCATGGTTTGCCAGGGTTCAGACAGTCAACTTCATCTTATAACCCGTGGGGCCAGCAAACACAGCATAAGCCTAGGGGGATGCAGTCTTTGGGAGATTCCATCTTTTGGATCTAGAAGGAGGTAAACCACCTCATTGATAGGTTTGATGACCACGATGCACAGACAACTTACAGGTTTGATTGGGTGAATGAGAAGATTCAGTACATGTTAATGAATATTGGCTAACTCTACCAGAGCATGATGGACATCACGGAACGAATGAGAGCTGCAGGCATTGGACATGAACCCCCTTACCAGGATCTATACGAGCAGAGGCATATGGCCTGACGTGGTAGACATCATTGAGAAGGTTGAGTGATTCCAGCCTTTCTCCTACCTTAGTCACATGCATTTGGGACAATGCATAAACTAAGTGTGAGAAAGGGAGTTGAAACAATCCATTGGGTGGCATCTTTATTACTCTTATCTTTTATTCTTTTCTCATTTATTTTCATGGATGATGACTATTTTCCCTCTTTTTCCCTCATTTTTTTTGAAACACTTGTTTTGTGTCTGTCTTTTTTAAACTCATTTTATAGGTGTGAGGGTACCTTTTGATTACATTTTGAGGATGTTGGAATATTTGGTGGTCTTTTGTTTGTTTTCTTAATTCTCCATGCAGTATGAAGCCTCATTTGGGGCATTTTGTGCTACACAAAAAATTTAAAAATATATACCCGGCTAAGTCCAAAACCCAAAAGGGCAACTTAAGCAACAATGGGTAAGGCATGGATAGGTTGAAAACCCTATGGAAAAAAGAGAGGCCTCTCAAATGGTGTGTTAAAAGGTGAGGGTGAGCTTTGAAAAAATAATTGTGGAAAGCTTGGATAAAAATGTGAAAGCACCACTAGAAAACATATACATACGCACCAGTATAAATTCATGAGTACAGGTATACCGGTGCGTATGTAACCAATTGCACCGGGATTTATCATGTTAACATCAATACCAGTGCAAATATGTACATACGCACCGGCATCCGGCCAACCGGTGTACAATTCACCTATTTTCGCACTAGTGCTGGTTCTACTAGTGTACCAACGTTAAATATTTTGCACTAGTATTATCTGAATAGGTATTTTGACCGGTGCATTTGCTTACATGTGCATCAGTGCACGATTACCGTAGTGTACATATTTCCCTTTTTTTATTATTTTGCACCAAGTTAATTGTGCAAAAAATAAAAAAATGTGGGAAAAATTTGCATTTGTACAACGGTTACTATTACAATCGGTGTAGGAATTAAACACGCACCGGTATTTTCTTAATACCAGTGCAGAAAAAATTTCTTTTTGTAGAGATTTGGAGCCAAAACTATTTGTTCTTGCATCGGTACTGTGATCGTACCGGTGCCTGAGAAGAAAATACGGGTTTTTTGGCTAAATATATGCACTGGTAACTTATTGCCACCTTTTTTTAGCAGGTTAAAAATGGGATTTTTCGAAGAAGATGTTCATTAATGGTGTTTTTTGGTTGATGAAGGTATTGAATTCTCCACAATGAAGACCTTTGAAGGTACCTTTCTTTTAATTATATTTATGGATACTAAGGATTTCATATATGGTTTTTGTTAGTAGAGATATTTACATTTTTTGTTTGATCATTTGATGGTGATTGAGGAAGGATTGTATATATTAGTTTGTGATTTTTTCTCAAGGTTGTTGTAGTTATAAGGCTATGACTTTTGATTCCTATAGTGTTGGACATGTTAAGAATCTTGTAATTGTAATGTGCAATATTGTTGTTTATTGTGCATTTATGATATTGCATGATTAGGAACTCATCATGAAAAATTCTATTGTATTAAATGTTTTGAAGTTTGATTGTTGGACATTTATTGATATGTAGAGTTGTATCGCGTCATCGAGAGGCGTACGCATGTGTATGCTAACGTTAGTAGGGTGAGCGATGAATATATTATGCTTGTGGATGAGTTCTTGGATAATTCTTTAAATCGAGAGAAGTGAATATTATGTCCATGTCGTGATGGTGGAAATTAAATTTGTACCGAAAAGAAGGACATCCTGAAACTCCATTTGTATAGTCGGGGGTTTGTGAAAGATTATGTTGTGTGGACCTTTCATGGGGAAAAATCACCAGCGAAAGTGAGAGTTAGTAGTGAGGGATAGTGTTTTTGGGATTCTATGTTGGAAGATATCTGTGAGGAGGTTGTTAATGAGTTTAGAGGAAGGCCCGAGGTTTTGGCTAACTTCCTTGGTGAGAAGGATACACCATTGCATCCCAGTTGCAAGAAGAAATACATGGTCATGTCGTATTTGATGGAGTTATTTAATTTGAAAGGTGTAGGGTCATGGAGTAATACTATCATGAATAAATTGCTTAAGTTTTTGAATGAAAAGCTTCCACCCAGTAACGGGGTTCCTGATAACCTTTATGAATCTAAGAGAATTTTGTGTCCAATGGGATTGAAGTATAAAAAGATACATGCTTGTTTGAACGATTATGTCCTATATATAGGTGATCTCAAGGATAAGATTATTTGTCCATTATGTAATGTGTAGTGTTATAAGAAGAAGAGAAATGTGGTTGTCGGTGGAGAGCATGTTGTGCCGGTAAGGAGGCGGGTGCCTGCCAAATGTATGTGGTATCTTCCCATTATTCTGAGGCAGAGAAGGTTGTTTAAGAATGAAAAGGATGCAAATAACTTGACATTGTGCATTGATAGGGGAGGTTGTAAAGATGATGATATAATTCGACACCCGGCTGACGCAGACCAGTGGAAATAATTTGACAGGATTTATCCACACTTTGCATCTGAACCTAGGAATTTGAGATTTTCTTTGTGTACTGATGGTATGAACCCATTTTGGAGTATGCCCTCGAAACACAGTTCGCGGTCAGTTATGCTTGCCATTTACCATCTTCCCCCGTACTTGTGCATGAAGAGAAAATTGGTGTTGATGCCCATCATGATTTCAGGCCCAAAACAACCTAGAATGACATAGATAATTATCTTGCCCCTTTGATAGAATATTTGAAAGTGCTTGGGTTGGTTGGTGCATTAATGTTTGATGATTGTAGTGGTGAATAGTTTACAGTGAGGGCGATACTTTTTTGTACCATAAATGATTTCCCGACATATGGTAACCTTTCCAAGTATGTGGTCAAGGGTCACAAGGCTTGTCCAGTTTGTGAGGATAAGACTGATTACCATCAGTTGAGGAATGGGTAGAAGACAGTTTATTTGGGTCACCGTAAATTTCTGCCTGTAGGTCACAAGTTGCAGGATAATGCGGTTGCATTCGTTCGTGGGAAGGAGAGGAGAAAGGTACCCAAACCTTTGATCGGTGTAGCTGTTCACAACAAGGTGAAGAAAATGAATGTTATTCTCGGTAAGAAGTTATCAGAAGGTGGTGGGTTATTGACGGACCATGGAAGAAATGGTCCATTTTCGTCGATTTGTTGTACTGGGAAAATTTGGAGATTTGCCATTGTTTGGATGTCATGCATATCGAAAAGAATGTTTGTGAGAGTCTAATTAGAATGCTTCTGAACATTCCCAGAAAGACTAGGATAGCTTGAATGCGAGGAAAGATTTAGTGGACTTTGCTAAATAGTAGGATGTGGCACTAAAGGAAGAGGGTGTCGAATGTACCTGCCCCCTGCTCCTTACAATCTGTCAGTTGCTAAGAGGAGATCAGTGTGTGGTAGCATCCAAGGAATGAATGTACCTTCCGCTTACTCCTCTAATATTAGTCGATTTGTGAATGATTAGTTGCATCTTAATGCTGTGAAATCACACGATTGCCATGTCCTTATGCAATAACCTTTCCCCGTAGCAATATGTGGGTGTTTGGAAGGGGAAGTTAGATTTTCAGTTATGAGCTTGTGTTTTTTCTTCAACTCGATATGCAGGAAACATATTAGCAGGCAACAGGTAGATGAACTGGATCGAGAGGCTGCTGTTGTTCTAAACCATTTGGAGAAGTATTTTCCCCCATTATTCTTTGACATCATGTTGCACCTAGTGGTACACTTGGTTAGGAAGATACGTTTGTGCGGACCTGTTGGAATGCATTGGGTGTACCCTTTTGAGTGTCACATGGATGTTTTCAAGGATTATGTTCATAATTGTAGTTGACCCGATGCCTTAATTGTTCACAGGTACGTCACTGAGGAGATCATCGAGTATTTTACAGTAAACTTGGTTGGAAGAAGAGCAGTTGGTGTTCCAGGTGGACCCCACTGTGGAAGGCAGAATGGGATTCCACATTCCAAGGGTATGCTTCATACACCCTATCAAACTGAGTTGATTATTGTTCATCTGTATGTATAACATAATAGTAGCGAAACTGTAACATATGTTGAAGAGTATGTTTCCATGTCGGAAAAGATTCATCCAGACTGGCCCCCGAATAAAATTCAAGTCGAGCATTCTTCTAGGTTTTTTAACTGGTTTTACAATCATTGTAATGTCGAAGGGATTCCCAGTAACCTATGGGCATTTGCAAGGAAGCCGAACCGCATCCTTAGACGATACCTTGGTTATGACATTAATGGCTTTAATTTCTCAACATTGGCAAAGGACAAGAAGAGTACCACTCAAAATAGTGGTGTATATACTGAATATGAATCCATGTGGTGGAAAAACAAGAGAGATAAACATTTGGTTGTTTCTGTGATGCCTTTCTATGGGGAGATTGAGAAAATTTGGGAGTTGGATTATGTAGAGTTCAAGGTTGTTGTCTTCAAGTGTCGTTGGGTGGAACATGGTTCCAGTGTTGTTGTTGAGAAGCCCTTGGGGTTCACGTTGGTCTACTTTACTCGAGTAGGCTATGAAGATGACAAGTTCATCTTAGCTACCCAGACATGACATGTTTTTTACATTAAGGACCCTTCGAATGAAAAGTATCATGTGGTGTTGCATAGGAAGAAGTTTTACTTTGATGAGGAAATTGATCAGCCCGCCATAACTGATAGTCCAGAGTTTCCATCAGTATTTGTTGGTTTGGAAGTTGTTGGGGGACCCATTGTTGGAAAGCGTTCTCATGGTGATGGGATGTGGGTTGATGAGAGAAGTGAAATAGTAGGTGGGACAATGTCTTGAAGCGGAAGCGATAGATTGGTCATTCTTGGCCGTTGTTTTTGTGACCATGTTTTGTGAAAAATCGTATAATCTTTAAGAGATTTAGCATGTCATTTATTTAATTGATACTCTTTTATGAATTGGTTGGTATGATCCATGATTTCAATGAAGTGTTTATGGATTGAATCGGTGAAAATGTGTTTTAATTTTAATTAAAATTTCTACTAGGTACTGGTTGTTTACATCGGTAAAGATTAAATTACCGATATACAAAAAAGGGGGGGTACTCTGTTTTGTACTTACGCACTGGTACTACCACCGGTGCACACGACTTAGAATTCTTTTTTCTCTCAGGTCCTACAATGTTAATGTTTTTGGCATTTAAAGCAGCCTAAAGCAGCTACTTTTTGTTAAATTTGCACAAGTAATCGTACCAGTGTTTGGTACTTAGAATTATTTTTTGAATCGAATTGGATTAGATAGATATTTTTTAATTCAAAGTAGCCTAAAGCAGCTGCTTTAGGCCTTGTTTTACACCGGTGTAATGTAGAATGCCAGTGCATAAAAAACATTCCAATATTTAAAACCCCCTTTCAGCACCCTCATATTCACGGTACCTAATTTATATTTCTCACTCAATACCATCTCCATCGCTACCCTTATTTTTTGAAATCCTATGTAGGTTGACATATTATCAGGTAAACCAATTCAATGCCTCTCTAGTATGATTAATTAGCAATTGTATGTGAAATAGAATCATTGAGAATGTGACATTATGAATAGTTTGACTTGCATGTAAGGTGTTTGATGAAATTCTTCAGTGCATTTTTTAGGAAATGCCTCCCATTTTTAGGAAATGCCTCCCAAATACAATTCGAAAAGGATATGCCATTCACCGTCCCCATCATTGACGAAAATATCACTGTACACTTACCTAGATGGTACCTTCATGTCCGAGGAGGCTAGGTTGGTCCATGAATCTTACAAAGGATGTCATCATTCAACCTGGCCATTGTAAGTGAGTTCTATGTAAGCTTGAAGTGCGTTATGAGATATGATCATATGTATTGTTGAGATAAGATTGTCCATGTTACACCAGTATCTATCAATGGTTTGTTTGGGTTGCCCAATGTTCCAAACGATGAGGAAGAGTTTCTCGCACTCCATTTTCTAGGTGATGAAAGCTATATTCTACAACAACCAATTGAGAAGAAGATGTTAGGGCAGTAACTAGAGTAGGTACAATCATAGATGAGTTGGTTAAACCAGGTTGTAGCAAAATACCTAAGAAAACTCTAACTCCATAAATGAATAGGTGGTACCACTTTGTGGCATCTAGAATCCATCTAGTAACAGTGAACAGAGAAGTCCAAAAACTTTGCCTCACCTTCTTGTATGAAATAAAGAAGGAGATTCGATGGAATCTTGGTCGTCGAATTTGTCCTATGTTGCAGAGGGAATGAGATCAGATGGGATATTATGCCTATTGTAGTATCATCTTTGTTCTTTATTCAACAGAGTGTGAGTTAGTGCTCATGCACATGATATTTATAGCCAACCAATGGGTAAGACTTGTGTGGACTCTTTCTACAGACATACATCTGACATTCCTATCGCTACTATTGAATTCAGAGTTGCTGCCTTAGAAGTTGGTGTAGCAAACTTACTTGAAGAATCTAAATATAAAAGATCCTGGCACGAACATATGGCCAAGTTATGACGTATCAATTTCCTAATGCCCTAGATGCAGTCGGAAATTTTCCAACCTTCCGTGAAGGCGGTGTCGAGAACATAGACATTGGCATACTCGTGATGGTGAAGCGACATGACTTGCTAATGGGGTAGAACCATTTTCTCATTTTTATTCATAGAAACTTGTAGTAGCAGTTAGAAAGAGTAGATTATGTACTAAACATTGATAGTGTTGCACTTAGACAGTTTGAGATTTTTACTTTTCACAAACATGCATGATGATGGGTCGAATAAAAACTTGTACACTGCATTTTTTGAAATTCTGTTGGACAAATACACTCATGAAGACAAAAAAGATAGACCGAACGTAGTTGGCCTAAGTGATTACTTCAGGACAACCAAATTTGGTGCATTATATTCCATGAATGGTTAGAATTTAAAAAAAATTGTAGCATCAGGAGCTACGGAGGTTCCCCAAGAAAATTTGTGGGCAATAGTGTAATTTTAGGAAATATAGTGCAAACATTTAATGTTCGTTTTACTGGGCCTTCTGTCCACCAGTAGGGCCTACAAATGTACTAACATGGTCGTAATGTATTGAATTGCATATATGTGGAGCCAATTTTATATTTTGACCCTTCCAAGATTCTTGATGGGACTAAATTTCTAAAAGTAAAAAGTTTACTCGTAAATCAAAATCGCAATCCGATCAAACCAGATGGTCCATAAAACAACCCTTTTTATTTCCAAGTTACACATGTGGCAAAACGAATGGGTCCGGACTTCGTCTTTAGTTTTGAAGAATTTTAGATTACACATAGAAACATTGATGTAAACCCTTGTAGTTTACTCTGCAACACCTACTAGCATTTCAGGACGAATCACCATCTGGGAACAAAAGTGTTGTAATTATGATTTAAACCCGGAATATTAAATTTGGTAATTAATGAAGTTTCCTAACATGTCGTACTCGAATGTCACAATTCGGGGGACCTAATTGTAATAAATGCATATAATAAATTCTGTGGGTTCCTCAGTCCATTGAGGCACTGAACCACCACAACTCCTCATCAATCATTGTAACTCCCATCATCTATCCTATAAAGTGTTGAGCAACACAAGAGAAACAACCCTTCGCCAACTCTTGACAACATAAGAGAAGAAACTACTTGGAGAGTTCATCATCACATACTATTCTTGGCGAGTTCAACAAAAGGGAGTAGTAACGAAAATGCTCCATTGGTGAACGTAAGTGTTGGTGTTTGTGTTATTATGGGTTACCATATCAATTTCTTTTCAAAAAACCATTCCAATCCTCACGCACAATACATGTTCGACCAATGGCCTCAATGAACAAAAATATGTAAATTGACAAAAAGTTGAAAGGATAACTTGAATGGTATGTTTATACAATTGTGGGGTTAAAATGTTTTGCATTTTTTGTGGATGGATGATGTAGTACTATGGTTGTTTGGTTAGTGATAATGTTGAGAGTCACGTAAGAGGGGAGTGATAATTGCACGTTTGTATGCCTTAATTGTTCAACTTCTATGCCATGTTATATAAACTTTTATGCCATACATAATGTAGTTTAATGTATAATTTTTTTAATTTCTATGCCATGTTTTGCTCAAAATTTTTATGAATATGTTGACCAAGTTCTACGCCATGTTCTATCAACTTTGATCTTTAAGTACCATTATTGAATGGATTGATAATTTTCTATTCTACTATTTTAGATGCCACCGAAGAATGGGAAATTAAACACGAAGAGGAAGCGACCGATTACAAAGAAGAAGGAGGAGGTGAAACATATGGTCGATGAGGAGGTTGATGTAGTGGACTAAGAACCTCCACCAAAAAGGATCCTGTTGAGAATAAAAATAAAGGAAGAAGCAATGCAAACAAATGACCCGACTAGTGAAGAGAAAGAAGAAACCGTGAAACATGGTGATGTTACTATATGGGATGTTGAAGGAGAAGACACTGGTAAACAGTTGGCCAAAACACCAATTCGCAAGAGAAAGGGAAAGAGCACCATCAAAGGAATGCCAATTGTTAATGAAAGGGACAAAGACTTGACAAAAATTGGAGGGGGAAATGGAGAAGTATGGGACAAGTTTGAGGTAAAAAGTTATTTGAGGTGGCGAGGAACTAGCACATGCAAGTCTGTGATATTGGCAAAGCATAACACTCCAACTCCTATTGCATTTGAGCTTCGTGGGAATCAAGTTGTATACATTAAGAATTAGTCAGCATGGCACGCTTATGGAAATTACGCTTTCCAGCACCGCATCAGATTTGATGCATGCCAACACGGGAGCGATGTCCCTGAAGATATTAAGGAAGAGGCATGGAAGGATGTTCTAGTAAGACTCTTGACAATTGTAATTTTAAAATTTAATTCATGGTAAAGTCTTAGTGAAGACCTGATTAATGACATGCATTTTCATATGATTCGTTCCAGGAGAGCTTCAAAATTGAAACACCTATGACAGACAAGCAACTAGAAATACTGAAGAAGGGGGTTATAGAGAGGGAAAAAAACAACCATAGGAATTGGAAGGCAAACGTGGAAAATAGGTTTATTCACGACGTGGACAAAGGTATCAATAAAACAGGAATACCACCATAGGAGAAGTATAAGTGGATGGATAAAGACGAATGACACTTGTTTGAAAAGAAGCGTCGGTATCCGAATTTTTAGGTTAATGAAAAAATTAATACTTGTTAAGAGCTATATTCCCTACAAATTCTATTCAACTAAATTTTTATTTATAACGATATCAGAGGCCCAGGGTGACAAATATTGAACGCAACAAGATCAAGGATTACATGCAACACACATGTACAAGGGATAATCGATGTATCCGTGACAAATTGACTAAGGAGCTGGAGGAGAAGGAGAGAATGAGGTTGACCGCCGAGGGATTCACTGACGAGGAGATTGAGCAACAACTCAGTCAGAAGGATTTCACACCTGACAGATCTCTTGTCTACCTTGAGGCTAACAAAGATAAGAAAGGGTTATACACATCAAAAGAGGTTGAGAATATTGCACCGGACATTGTAAGTTACTCCAAAATCGACAATTTAAATTAATTTTTAAGTTTATTTAGCATTATTCATACAAAAAATTGTGTTCCTATGTGATTCTCAGTTGAAATTGAATGATCTTAAGGAAAAAGGACCATTGGAACGGCAACTAGGTGAAGACATCCTCATAAAAGTTACAAAGAAGAAGGATCACCCGAGCAAGTACGGGGAACTCAAACGGGTCTACCCATAGCGGTTGTTGTTCCTCATCTTTCTTGAAGCAAGTACGGTAGCCATTCCTCAGCCAAAGAGACATCCCAGAGGAGACCATCTAACCATCAATCGGTCGTGAAAGCCATGGCATCGTACCTGGAGAATTGGTGAAAGGCTTAGCATCTGCAAGCGGTGTTTAGATTTTGCCAGGCCTTGACAATCCCAAGAAGTTTATAGAGAAGGTGATGGATGACATTGCTGCAGCTGCTACAAAGTCTGGTGAAGAGCCAAGCAACATAGAAGGAGATGAAGAAGTACACCTTCAATAATGCATGCATGTCCTATACATTGAATTGCACATGTGAATTATCTCAATAACCATTTTAACTATTCACAAAAATATTATACAAACAAGATTGAGAATGCGTGACTCTTTTTATTAAAGACATTGTTGGGAAGAAGAAAATGGTCACCAATGGGTTGCGACAGGTATCTCATCGTCGGGATACCCAACAAGGAATTGTTGCTCGTGTGAGAGTATGCGAGCCAGTCCTCCATCCTAAGGTGGGATTTCCCTCAGTGGACCACCAATTCGATAATGTTAGAGAGGCACTCAATAGCGTCATGGATTAGCTGGTGTCCTTAATAGGCAAGGTAGATGAGCAATTGAGTGACATCGATGATGTCAATGCTGGAGGCGATACGGACGACAATAACGAGGAGGTTATGATTCTCACCAGCGATGATGAGGTACATTCTTGTAACACATTTTTTTCAATTCCTAAAAGTAATTTTGCATATCCGTATTCATTAATCCTTGTAATGGGATACTGGCGAGCAAAAATCCCAATCAATGGCAAATTTTCGGCCATCTACAAGACCAAGATTAAATTGGCTGCCAAAACAAGTAATGCACTAAAACGAGTTCCATTATTATTCATTAACAATGATAGTTCAATACTACATGGTTAAATGATCATTTTGTATCATTTCACGTTCGCAAATTTTAAACAAACGTGACCTAATAGATTGGGCGATCATAGGGCAATTCATAAAGGAAGCAAATGCCATTATCCTGGAAATGATATAGAATAAGGATTGCATGTTCTTCCCAGTGTTCCGACCATCGACATTCACATGCTATTACACTTGCAGTGTTGGAATAGAAGTTCTGGTCGAGTTGGGAAGAAACTAGGTAGCATGCATTCGATGACCTAGATGGATATATGCAAGTCGATGTGTGGATGGGGTGATTTTAAAAACTTACAGCCTTAATGTTTTTTAAATTATCAGGTACAAATTTTGGAATCACAATATATTTGCACCAGTAAATTGTTCAGAATCTACTTTCAAATAGGCAAGGCAGATGAGCAATTGAGTGATATCGATGATGTCAATGCCGGAGGTGATACAGACAACAATAACGAGGAGGTTATGATTCTCACCAGCGATGATGAGGTACATTATTGTAACACATTTTTTTTTCAATTCCTAAAAGTACTTTTGCATATCCGTATTCATTAATCCTTGTAATGGGATACTGGCAAGCAAATATCCCAATCGATGGCTAATTTTTGGCAATCTACAAGACCAAGATTAAATATGCTGCTAAAACAAGTAATGCACTAAAACGAGTTCCATTATTATTCATTAACAATGACAGTTCAATACTACATGGTCAAATGATCATTTAGTATCATTTCACGTTCGCAGAGTTTCAACAAACGTGACCTAATAGATGGCCGATCATGGGCAATTCATAAAGGAAGCTAATGTCGTTATCCTGGAATGATACGGAATAAGGACTGCATGTTCTTCCCAATGTTCCGACCATCGACATTTGCACGCCATTACACTTGCGGTGTTGGAATAGAAGTTCTGGTCGAGTTTTGGAATAAAACTAGGTAACATGCATTCGATAACCTGGATGGATATGCGCAAGTCGATGTGTGGATGGGGTGATTTTCAAAACTTACAACCTTAATGTTTTTTAAATTATCAGGAATAGATTTTCAGTATCATTAACGTAACGGGCACCTGTGGGAGAAAATATGGGAAATTCATTCAGGCCGCATCCAATTCTGCCCATCCAACTGTGGCAACCTGAACAACTTCAAGCAAGAGGTCAAATTCTATTTCAAACAAATTTGGGAAACAATAAAGGCAACGGATGTTGAGTTCAACATCTACATCATACCCTACATAAGAATGTAAGTATTCATTCCTGATAATTACATTCACATTTCAAACCACTTCTATTTCATTAATTTCTTAACATAATTTTCCGACAGCGATCATCGGTACCTCATCATTATCCGTCCAAGAATGGAGGAGGTTTTCACTCTGGACACATTGTCAGGGGGTATCAAACCAACAAGCTTGGTCGAACTCAGGTTCATTTCTAGGTATTTCAATCAATCAAATCAAAAATCCTACGGGAAGAATGGACCATTTTAATTTACTTTCTTGACAAGCTTGCTTATGCATACCAAAGGGAGAAGACAAAGACGGAGCCAGAACCCGACTACACTTGGAAATCAACTACATCATGGTAAGTCATTCTATCATTTTATCCCTCAAATTATATGTTAAGGGTTAGTAATTACATTTACCTTTCCTGTGCAGTACCGAACCCAAAATGGTTCATAGTAATGCGAGTACTCCACCATGCTCTTCATGGAAGAATTTGTTAATCACCCAGAGACAAACAATATGTTGGAGGTAAACCTTGCATCTCAAAATTTGTTATTATTAATTTCTAGTAAACGCAACATTATTAACTAACAGTGTAAGTTTGAAATTAACAGATTTTACCTGACGGCAAAGGGTTGTACCATGTGTACGAAATTCAAGGTGTAGTAGAGGGATGGTGTAGGACTTGGCTCGGAGACTACTAGCAGCAGGCGAACACTATGTTGCATTTTCAAGATAATAAGAACGACATAATAGGTTGATGGTTTATTTTGATTGGTAGAATATACTAGTTGTGGATGGTGTTTGGTTATACTAAACTTGTGTGATTTTTTACTCTGTTTAATTCCATGCTTAAGATAGTTCTTCTATTGCGTGTTTTGCAAGCGATATTTTCGTAATAGGATGTTTCAAATTTCTTACCGATTCAAAGTTTTCCAATTTATAATAGTTCCCAAGTATCGCTAGTTGTCGTTGCCCTGGAAATGATCCGGGAGGGACCATCCGAAAACAAATTGGGCATTGCAAAATTTAGCCAAATAATACACCTATATAAAATGAATGTAACGGTGTAAAAATGAATGACATTTCAAATAATTTATTTTAAATTATTTAAATAAAACCGATGCATAAAATATAGTAATACCAGTGTAAATAAATACAGGTGCAATCTATTCCGGTACAAAAAAAATAATATTCCGACTACAAAAGAAAGATCGGTGTTATATTTAATACCGTTGTACAAATCACGGTTTTACACCGGTTCATATGTTAAATACTGGTGCAAAATGTTTACACCGGTGCTCCAAATAATACTGGTGCAAATATATTGTGATTCCAAAATTTATACACCGGTCTAAGATGTCGATGCAAATACTTTTCTACACCGGTTCATTTTACCGGTGCAAATGTGTTGCATTTTTACACCCATATACATGCGCACTGGTATTTTAGCCCCAAAATACCGATGCTATTGCCCTAAATTACCGGTGAAAATATCCCTGTTCTGCAGTAGTGAAGGGTTCCTAGGGAAAATGAGAGAAAATGAGAGAGATCGAAACCTATTCTATGCTTCTCTTGGTTTGTCTTTTTGTATCTTATTTGGCAGAGTAAGCTAGCTTGCATGATCGAACCTCTCCTTTGAATGGCATGTTGGTAGTTTAGATTACTTTAGTTTTCTTTGGGATGAGAGAATGTAAAAGATTCTTATGTCTTGGAGGCTAGGGTAGTCTAGTAATAAAATGTTAGGTGTTTTGGAAAAAATGTTTTCATGCAAATGTACGCTTAGATCTTTGCTTGTTCTTGTTTACTCGAGGATGAGTAAAGATTTAATTGCGGGAGATTTGATTAGACGTCAAATGCATGTATTTCCAAAGGCATTTAACATATCTTTTGTTATCTTTTGTATGGTAGATTGCTAGATTTAGGTGAGTTTACATTATGAGGGGTTTAATAAAATACTTGAATTCCATGTTTAGGGAGTAGTTTTATATCTTGGGGATAATATTTGTATTTATGTGTTGATTTATGTTTGTGAGATTCATTAGATTTTCCTAATTCTATGTGCTTGTGATATTATGTTGGCTTGTTCTTGAACTGTTATAATTGCATGAGTTAAACACTCCATTGGCACATACTCTAGTCTACACTCATGTCGGTACAAATATTGATACCCACGGTTGAAGAGAAACATTGATGTGATATGGGCAGTGGGGTTCGGGTCCACGTGGATGTGTACACGTAGGTCTTTTCCAAGTTTTACCATTATGATGACAGCACACCAATCTTAGCTAGCAAGTTGGCCTGAAGGGTTACAGGTAAAGATAGCATTTAGTAGCAAGCTGGGGTTTTAAGCGGTCCTAGTGGCATCAACAAGGTGCTTATCTCCCTTTGCCTCTTTATAGGCCTAGGGGTAGAGCATTCTTGGTGTAGTACCGGAAAATAATTATCTGGGGGAGAAATAGATCTGCGCAACAGGAGGGACGTTGTCACACTCCCCTAATTACAGAGACGATGCCGCTGGAAGATTTGCAGGAGCACACTACGTGGCAGTTATTGGGAAGTGTTGATCATCAACCTCACCATGTGTTATTAGCACTAGATTATGTTGTTAAAGTAGTATATGTGATGCAATAAAGGATCGGAACATTTAATCAACCATGTTACATAAATATTCCCCATGCGTCTGTCTATATAGTTTACTCGTGTTTTAGCTTTATCTTCATAGTTGTTAATTGAAAATACCGACCCCTCCCATTTTACAATAGTAGTTATTCCTAGCACAAGATGGATTGGAAACCCTTTAGATGTTGTGTTGAATTGGCTATTAGACTCTAGCATCTTTGTGGACATACCTGGACTTTTCACTAACTACCCCATAGCTAGTTTAGTAGTGAGTTGGGTGTAGAACTATAAATTTAAATTTGACATCATGATGTTTCCATTTTATGTGCATAATCTTTTACTTTTTGGGGTCACTTTTGTGCTTTTTTATGATCAAGAGCTTGTGTTTTGCCTTGAAATTCTCTTGGGAGGGGTAAGAGCAACTGTGCGCTCTTTTACCTCTTCTAAGTGAATATTTCGTGAAAAAGGAAGAAAATGGAGGCTTGAAGACCGGAGGCCATTGAATATCACTTTTCGAAGACTTTGAAGACTTACTTCGAAGACATGAAGACTTGAAGACCGAAGGCCGCTGAAGACCATTTTTGAAGGCTTTGAAGACATTCTTCAAAGAGTTGAAGACTTGAAAATGACAGGAATCATTGTGAAGATAAGTGTTTACCACAAAAAAAAAAGAAAAAGACAAGGTTAAGTTCGTCGCGAGTTGCGACGAACGGGTGGCCAGAACCTAACCTTATCCTCTTTGTACTATAAATAGCACTCTCTTTCCTCACATTCACATCTACTTCTTTCTACATTTTGGTACTGTTTCTAACCCTAGTTTTCATCATTTTTCATTTTTGAGTTCTCTTGTATTGTGTTTTGTTTGTTAGCATTAATTAGTATGAACTCCTGTAACTAAATCTAGTTCTTGGAAGCTATTGATTGAAGCTTCCAAACTTATGTATTAAGATTCTATGTTTGCTCATTTATATGCATTTATTGGAGAGCATTTATTATGCCATTAATGTTGTGTTTTGCCTCATTTATACCATAGATTGTTTGAGTATATGAAATGTTTGTATAATTGAAGTGTTAGGGTGTTAGAAAAGTTGCAAATTTCTTAACTCATTTGACATGAAATCCAAAATCATGGATTTAGAACTTCTTGTGTATAATGTGTTGTAATTTTTGCTAGATGAATATGTTAATGTGGATTGTTCTCATATTTATCCCATAGATGCAAAGAAAGGTTGAACCTTGAATGTTGTTTGTTCTATGTTTAACCTAATAAATGCTTTGTTTGGTTAAATTACTATGTCTTTGGTAGAAGGCTTGTTGCTATCAAACCTATGGTCTTTTGGGTGAAATGCCATTGATGAAATACCCCTATGACGTTGTTTTCCTAGGATGATCGTCAATGAGATTTGCAAATGGTCATTGTTTTTCTTTGCAAACTACTATTAAGAGGGAACAAATAACGATCTTCGAATGAGAAGTAATAGCATTCCACCATAGACAATAAATGTAATTGAATGAGTGAATGAATCAATGAGTTATAGGAAGTTTGGAAGTGAAAGTCGATTTCCCACAAGGCTCCGTTAATTATCATTTTAATCATCTCTTTAGTTGTATTGCATGATTAGCATAGTTATCTTGCTTTGCTAATTGTTGTCTTTCAGTTTGATAACTTAGGATAAAAAACCAACCAACCCCCCCCACCCCATTTACATGCTTTTATATGTATCTATATATGTAAATGCCTAGTATGTTTTCTCCGCTATATGTTTAAACACTTGAAAATACCTCTCTTCTCGTGGACGGCCCCAACTTGTCCTTATTACTTAATTGTAGATAGGAAGAATTAGGGCTTAAAAGTATTAACTTTGAGAGGTACGACGACGACCTCTCAAATTTTGGTGCCACTGCCGAGGAGAGGCGTTTATTTTTAAGTGTTTAGGCATATTATGTGTGATTATGTGCTATTTGTAAATATTTGTTAGTTTGCTTTTATTTTTATTTCTTAGTTGACTTGCCACTTTTGCTTGGCTTGGAGACGTATTATTCGAGTTCTTGGTGTATGGTTCGTACGCGATCCTCTTCACAAGAACCCCTACACTACGACCCCAAGTTAGAGTCGAATTTGAGATGAGCTGGGAGGCGTTCTTTGGGGAGTGTGAATAACACCCCTCCTAGTGACCATTTTGTGGATGTTTCCAATTCTATGGAGCATCAGCATGAGCATGAAGATGAGCATCATTGAGGATGACATCAAAATCCTCCTATTCATGGGAGAGCTCCTCCACTCCACGGAAGGGAGATTCCTTTGGGGCAAGCATTGTTGAGAGACATTATAGCCCCACACTTATATCAACAACCTATATGCATGGAGTATCCCCTAGCTGGACCGAATGGGCACTTCGAGTTAAATACCGGGTTCATAAACATGCTACCCATATTCCTTGGTAGGCAAGGGGAGAATGCCAACAAGCACCTCACCGAGTTTCACTTTTTATGTGGTGGTATAGTTCCTGATGGAGTAGATGAGGATTTTTATAAGTTAAAGGCATTCTCGTTCACACTAAAGGATGGTTCAAGGGATTGGCTCCACTACCTACCACCCAAGAGCATCAAGAGTTAGCTTGACATGAAAACAAAGTTTCTAGCCAAATACTTCCCGGCCTCGAAATCCGCCGCCTTGAAGAAGGATATAAGTAACATTCTCTAATGGCACGAAGAATCTCTTTTCAACTATTGGGAGAGGTTCAAGAAGCTTCTCGCAAGTTGCCCTTACCATGATTATTCAGAGGGGGATTTGGTATATTACTTCTACAATAATCTTCTTGATGAGGATCAAAGGTTGGTGAGGATTTCTTGTGGTGGCACCCTTGGGAACAAGACGTCATCCGAGGCTATGCAATTCTATGAGGAGCTAGCGGAAGAATAAAGGAATTTTAGCTCAAGGGCTGATTTGATTAGGAGAAATCAAATGCCCGCAAGTGACTCTTCCAATAGTTGGAAGCTTGAGGAAAAAGTCTTGGCCCTTGCATCTATGGTGAAATTATTGATGATAAATCCCGGTAATGCACCACATGTTAAATCATGTTAAATTTGTTACTTGGCGCATCCTACAGACACTTGCCATACTTTGCAAGAGGAATATGTCAAGGAGGTGAGTGCCTTGGGGTATCAAGGAAATCAAGGCTACCAAGGAACCAAGGATATCAAGGTGAGCAAGGCTACCAAGGTCACCAAGGCTACCAAGGTTACCAAGGGTGCCAAAACCGATATAATTTGAGAAATCATGATAACCCCAAAACCTCCAGTATGGAAGCCCTCAAGCAAGCTAAAACACTCAACCACATCGGCCTCCTCAACAACAATACAGGCCACATCAACAACAATTTCAAAGGCTCCAAGACAAGCCCTGAGACCAAGGGGAGAGCTCATGGTTAACAAAGGATAGGGTGATGCAAGTCATTCACCGGTTGAGCATGTATGCAGAAAAGGGAAAAAAATTCAAAGATGAAGCCAAGGAGAGCATCAAGAACATGGAAACTCAAGTGAGCCAAATATCTCAAGTGGTGAATCAGATGGAGGCCCGGGAAAAGGGAAAACTTCCTTCCCATCCGGAGATCAATCCCTGCCAAAATGCTAGTGCTATCACTTTGAGAAGTGGTAAAGAGGTTAGCTCTCCCCCGGTTGGTGAAGTTGTTGAAGAAAAGCCTAGAAGGCTTGAAATACTTGAGAAAGAAGTGGAGGAAGAGAACGAGGTGGTGTCCAAGGAGAAAGCAAGGAAGGGAAAGGAGAAGGAAGAGGAGATCACCATTGAGAAATCAACCTCCAATCCCGAACCTTCATCCCCTCCTCATAAGAAGGCAAGAGTTATGGAAATTCCCCCATATGTGCCGGAACCACCATTCCTGAAAACTCTAAAGGACAAACGGAGTAAGGAATCTAACAAAGACATTTACGAAGTCTTTTGTAGGTGCGAGGTAAATATCCCTCTTTTGAATGCTATTGAACAAATTCCTAGCTATGCAAAAAAATTTAAGGAATTATGTGTGGTAAATAGGAAACAAAGAGCAAATAACAAGCTTAAAAATGGGAAAACTGAACATGTCTCCGCTTTGTGCCAAAGGGTGTTACCCCCTAAATGTAGCGATCCCGGAATGTTTATAATCCCTTGCATGATAGGGAATACACATTTTGAAAAAGCAATGCTTGACTTAGGTGAATCAATAAATATGATTCCTTACTCTTTGTATTAAATCCTCAATCTTGGTACTTTGCACAAAACCGGGGTGGTGATCCAACTAGCCGATCGTTCTAGTGCATACCCTAAGGGTACCATTGAGAATGTGTTGGTTAAGGTGGATTCCTTAATATTCCCCGCGGATGTGTATGTACAAGACATGGAACATGATAAACATGCCGCCACAATCTTGTTGGGGAGGCCATTTTTGAAGACTTCTAAGACAATCATTCATGTGCATAATGGTACCCTCACCATGGAATTTGATGGGATTAAAGTATAATTTAACATAAATGACTCTATGAATTATCCTCTTGAAGAGTACTCTTGCCATGCTATTGATTTTGTTGATGTTGTGCAAGATGTTTTTGAATTGAGCGGTGATGATTTCTTGTTAGTTGCTTTGGAAAATGATGTTGAAAATGCTTGACTTGAGGAAAGCGTTTAGGAGTTAAGAATTCTTGAGGAAGTGATGAAAAGTCTTGACCCTCTAGTCTTAGATGAAACCGAATAACCGGAATTCCTTGTGTCACTTGTGAAAGCTCCGGTGATTGAGCTTAAACCTTTTCCAAGTGACCTCAAGTACGCATTTATTGGGGGAAGGGGAGACTCTTCCGGTCATCATTTCAAGCATGCTCACTAGAGAAAAAGAAGGAAAGTTGATGGTGGTGCTACAAGAGAATAAGGAAGCAATGTGATGGACTATTGAAGACATTAAAGGCATAAGTCCATCCACTTTCATGCATAGAATTTTGTTGGAAGAAAATGCGAGACCCATGTGACAACCCCAACGCTATTTAAACCCAGCCTATGATGAAGGTGGTAAAGGCGGAAATTCTCAAGTTGCCCCAAGCAGGCATGATCTATCCAATCTCGGATAGCAAGTGGGTGAGTCCAACTCAAGTGGTACCAAAGAAGAATGGGGTAGCGGTGGTAAAAAATGAGAAGTGAGAAATGGTACCCACTCGAGTTCAAAAAAGGTGGTGCATTTACATTGATTACCCGAGGCTAAATGCGGAAACTTGGAAAGATCACTTCCCGTTGCAATTCATTGATCAAATACTCGAGATGTTAGCAAGCCACCCCTTCTATTGCTTTTTGGATGGATACTCGGGGAATTTTCAAGTAGCTATCGCCCACAAGATCAAGAAAATACCACTTTCATGTGCTCATTTGGTACGTTTGCCTACCGGCTTATGCCTTTCGGGTTATGTAATTCCCCCGCAGCTTTCCAAATGTGTATTGTAAGAATTTTCTCATAATTTGTTGAAAGTTTTGTCGAGGTATTCATGGATGATTTCACCATTCATGGTAATTCTTTTGACAACCGTTTAGCAAATCTGGCACAAGTTCTTAAACGCTGCATTGATACTAATCTTGTGTTACATTCAAAGAAGTGTGATTTCATGGTAGAGCAAGGAATTGCCTTAGGCCATGTTGTCTATTTTAAGAGTATTGAGATTGATAATGAAAAGATAGACATTATTCAAACTTTGCCTTATCCTACTAATGTGTGTTAAGTGCGCTATTTTCTTGGCCATGCAAGATTCTACCGCCGATTCATCAAGGATTTCTCAAAGATAGCATCTCTTTTATGCAAGTTGTTTCAAAAGGAGGTGGAATTTGTAATGGATGAGGGTTGTAAAGGGGCCTTCAATACATTCAAAGGAAGGTTGGTCTCGGCTCCTATCATAGAACCTCCGGATTGGTCATTACTTTCTGAAATCATGTATGATGCCAGTGATTATGATGTTGGACTGGTACATGATAAGGGTGGGAAGATCGCCTCATGCCATCTACTACGCATCCATGTATCTCAATGAGGCCCAAAGAAACTACTCCACCACAGAAAATGAGTTGCTACCACTGGTATTTCTTTGGAAAATTTTCGATCTTACTTTCTTGGTACAAAAGTTATTGTCTACACTGACCATGCAGTGCTTCACCACTTGATGACAAAGAAAGAGGATAAGCCGAGATTGATTAGGTAGATCCTTCTTCTGAGTGAACTTGAGTTAGAGGTGCAAGATAAGAAGGGCACGGAGAACCTCGTGGCTGATCATCTAAGCCTGTTGTAACCATGCCAAGATGGTGAGGTTAATCTATCAATGAAGGAGCAACTACAGGAAGAGTTCCCAAACGAACAGTTGTTCACTATCAGGGACCTCAAACCGTGGTATTCTGACATTGTGAACTTTCTTGTCTTTGGTAAATTTCCTCCTCATTTTTCTAAGGAATGGAAAGATAAGCTAAAAATTGATGCTAAATACTATGTGTGGGATGATCCTTTTTTTTGGAAATATTATGTAGACCAAGTTGTTAGGAGATGCATCCCTGATAATGAAGTGCATTAGATTCTCACCTTTTGTCATTTTCAAGCATGTGACAGTCACTTTGGAGCTAAAAGGACCACTAGGAAAGTCTTGGAAAGTGGTTTTTATTGGCCTACTTTGAATAAGCATGCATAAATATTTTGTAAGGCTTGTGATAAGTGGTAGAGAGTAGGAAATATCTCATCTAGAAATGAGATGCCCCAAAACCTATGCTATATTGTCAAATCTTTGATGTTTGGGGTATTGACTTTATGGGAGCTTTCCCTAGTTTTATGGCTTTACATATATTCTTCTTGTCGTTGATTATGTGTGAAAGTGGGTTGAAGCAAAACCCACTAGGACTAACGATTCTAAAGTGGTTGCAGAATTCCTGAAATATAACATCTTCTCTAGGTTTGGGGTACCCCGAGCCTTGATTAGTGACTGTGGCACCCATTTTTGCAGTCGGACCATGGAGACACTCTTGTAGAAGTATGGCATTACTCACAAGACATCCACCACCTATCACCCAAAAACCAATGGGCAAGCCGAAGTTTCCAATCGGGAAATCAAGTCCATCCTTCAAAAAATGGTTAACCCTAACTAGAAGGATTGGAGTTCTCAGTTTAATGATGTTGTGTGGGTGTATAGAACGGTTTACAAGACACCAATCGGTATGTCACTATACCGGTTAGTGTTTTGTAAGCCCTGTCACCTACCGGTGGAAATTTAACATAAGGCTTACTAGGCGGTCAAAGAATTCAATCTCAATATAGATTAAGCTGGTTTGCATAGGAAGTTATAATTGGATGAACTAGATAAGATCTGGAGGGAGTTCTATGAGAACGCCGAAATCTATAAGGAGAAGACAAAGGTGTGGCACAACAAGATGATTATAAGGAAGAAATTTCACCTGGGTCAAAAAGTCCTCCTTTTCCAATCTCGCCTTCGCCTATTTCTTTGTAAGTTAAGGTCCCAATCGATTGGTCCTTTTGAGGTGGTTAAGGTATTCCCACATGGTACGGTGGACATCCTAGATCGAGCTAAGTCCAATACATTCAAAGTCGATGGACAACGTCTGAAGCCTTACCACGAGATTTTTTCGTCGGAAAAGGGAGAGGATGTTGATCTCCTCAATCCGGTTTGTGAGTAAGCTTTAATAAAAAAGAGTGACCCATGCCCAAGATGTTCAAAATACTTGGTTTTGATCATCCAGATCATCATTCATAACTTTTCGTTGATGTTGCTTGATTTTGAATTCTTTTTCATTAGTTCCATTATTTTTCTTTATGCTTTTCACGATTTGTATTTCCATGATTTTGTAGCAATTTGAAACCAAAGAATTGAAATTTTTTAAGGAGAAATACTTGGAGTCAAGAAGGAAAAACTTGGACAAGAGGTGAAATCAGAAAAAATTTCTAAGTACTAGGTGACTCGCGACGGGCTTTGAAATATTTGGGGAATTTTGAACCCTCAAACACCACTTTGAACGAGCCGCGATGGCCTTGTCACGAGTTGCAACAAAAAATCACGAATCACAATGAAGTGGTCTCGATTCGCGACCAAATCAGAGCTTTTGGCTGAAAAATAAAGCCCCCATGCTCCACTTTTCATGAGTCACGATGGTCTCATCCTATGTTGCGAAGAAGTTGTCATAATTCACGATGTGAATGTTAACCTGAGCTGTCCTTTGACCTACCAATCGCGAGTCGCGACGAACACATCGCGAGTCACGACGGGCGTCCAGAGCAGTTTTAAATAGAGGGGAAAAACAGAAATTCTTCCCCATTTCTGTTCTTCCCTTCACCTTCTCCTACCCTCAAACCGCACCACTGCCTTTCGGCCACCACCTCACTGCCGCTATACCCTAAACAACACCTTACGGCCACCACTGAATACACCCCCATTCCATTTTGCCAATCTCTACCCACAAATCACCCTAATTTGTTAAAGAACACAAAACCCTAGAATTTAGGGGTTTTGTGAATTTTGGCAATTCGGATTCAAACTGCTTGTGGGCTTAGTTCCTTTTTCATCCTAGATATCTAAGTGATACAACTCGATACTCTCTCAAGCTTCAATTGTGATTATGTTGAATAAATTATTTTGTGGGATATTGTGTGAATTTTGTGTGATGCCTTAGGAATTTTTATTGCTGGAACATTATAGATTCTTTTAAATATATGGTGCTTGTGATTTGATTTGTTGGGGATTGTGTGAATATATTGTGTTTATGGCTTGGTTGGATGTGGGATATCATTATACCCACTTTGAGTGTGTTGATTTGTTCATGTTGGTTTTGTGCTTGCATTATGCTATTAGTGTTGCTTTTGTTGAGAATGGATTGTGTCTTGTTCTAGATATGAGACATGTTGGCCCCTTGATTAGACATAGTTGTTATTTGGATGCAATGTTATTTTTCCTAGGATAGTCCAGCCATGGGACTTGAATGGTGATGTTATCAATGTACAAATGGTGTCTAAAACCAGTTAGGCATGACTATGATTATAAGATATAGCATATTAGATATTCAACTATGTGAAAACTTCATGGACTTGAGAATACGGGCATGTTGGATATACTATGGATTGTACATGCAAATGTGATTAGGACTTGAACTAGTTGGCGTAAATTTTATTTGGTTTATGATGATTGTCAAAAACTAGTTTAAAGGTTGAGTATGACTTTGTAATATTGCATATACGTAGATTCATGTATGTTTGACTTGTTTGCTGTAGTTTTAAGATATGGCCCCTACCAAGAGACCTAGGGCTCCTCCACGAGGAGGGCGCGATGCCGCTTCGCCTCCGCCTCCACCACCGGCTCTGGAGTCGAGCCTTATACCTCCTCCTCCGGATAGGTACAAGTGTTTGACCCGGATCACCGGGTCCTTTGCTGAGGGATAGGAGACCCTGGCTAGCTGTCAGCTCAAGGAGATGATTTTGTAGACGTGTCCACATTAGGCGCTCTTGAGTTTACCCAGCCAGTCCGATGCCTCCTCGCCAAAGGTGGAATGGAGGGTTTCATGAGCAGGAGTACCCCTTCTTACCGGCGATATACACTAGAGTTCCTGTCCACTATCAGGATATGCAGCATGAGAGATGATCAACTGTGTGAGAGGTACATCACTTTCCACTTGGATGATATATCCAGACAGATAACCATCTCGCAGGTTGAGGAGGCATTTGGATGGTACATTGTGAGATACGGGTGAGGTTGGACCCACAGGCCCAAGAACGATCGATTGAGGAGGGCCTGCAATTTTGGAGTGTCATCAATGTGAGACCAAAGAACTCCCATGACAAGAGCAGTGTCATTATCCACCCCGCACTCTGTTACATGCACCAATTGTTGACTGGAACAGTATTTTCCTCGGCGGAGCTGATGAATGTGCCAGAAAATGACATTCACTTCTTATGGCACTTGACAAGTGAGGGAATGAGATAAGGGTTATGGGTTCAGCTATGGATGAAGAGGATATTAGAGGTGGCGAGGAAGCCAGAGGGGAAGATTATGGTTGGAGGTATGATAGGCCTCTTGGTAGACTACCTGGGATTGGTTCCACCGGCTAACATTCCACGCTTAGGGAGGCGCACTTCATACCTCATCACTACAGAGAGGTTGGTCCGATACGAGATGCTCAGTGCCACCTAGGCCACAGGGGTATTCCATTGGTTATATAGCGCTAGGAAGGTTACATTTATAACACTTCCTCAGCCCAACAAGACGAAGTTGGAGTTTGATGCACCTCTAGCAGATTTGGGAATTTCACCTGACTCCTCGTGTAGATATAACTTCATGCGTGAGCTCCACAACCTTGGTTCAGCCCCTGTCCAGTGCGATGATAGCAACCAGTCCTTCTCCGAGCGATAGAACCAGCACTCCCTGCAGCCTCCACTAGAGACCGAGCCTATGCAGGAGGAGAATGTGCCACCTCACTACTTCTAGCCTCCACCGGATTTATGAGCATATGTTGTAGACTATGCAGGATGGATTCTGCCGCTAAGACAGCATGATACTGGAGCACAACGTGTTTGTCTCCCAAAGCTTGATCGACATGGATGAGGAGATTGATCACCTATCAGCTCGCATCCATGAGATGCAGTCCCAGGCAGGCGGTATGTCAGGCCCTGATCCGGGAGCAGAGAGGAAGAGAGCTAGGAGAGAGAGGAGCATGGATTTGCTGGCTCATTATCAGCAGCACTATTTCAGTGGTGGCCCTTCTTCCTCACATTAGTGATTTGTGAGCATCGTATCCTTACCCTTTCCATACTTAGATTTGTACGCTTTTTCCCTATCGTCTACGTTGAGGGAAATGTAGTGTTCTAAGTGTGGGGAGGGGTATATACTGATTTCACGGTTGGGTTGGAGATATTTTTGTTAGACTTGCTACTTTTGGATAATTCTTTTGTTTTGTTTTGGATTTTTTCCCTTTTGTTTGGGATGCTTTTCTTTTGATGTACTTAGATGGTGTTGGCTTTATTATTTTTCTTAGCCTTAACATTTGGGAAGCACTTTGCTACTTTTTGGATTGGAGAATCATGAAAAAATTGAAACATTTTGAAAAAAACTGAAAAATGAAAAACATTATGAATAAAAAGAATCCCGCTAAGTTGAAAACCCGAGAGAGAATCTTAGGCAACATTGGGGGCCGGATAGGTCGAAAACCCAAGAGGTCGACCTAGGAAAAAATGAGAGGCTAAATGTGTGGAAAAAATATGAGATGTAAGCCAAAGAAACATGACGTGTGGCTAGGACGAAAACCTGAAAGGGTTCCTAGAAAAAATGAGAGAAAATGAGATAAATTGAAAAATGTTATGCGTTCACTCATTTTTCGGCGTCGGAGTAATAAGGTTGCGGTGGCCATACGGATGGATCGGGTAGCATTAAATCTTAAGGACCTTTTGGGACTGGGAAATTTAGCAGGGGAAAACGAAGTAAGTTTTGAAACTCTTGATCATTAATATACTTCACTTTTAGGTTCATATATTGGTATAAAGTGAAGTATGTCTTTAGCTTCACCTTGTACCATTGGATTTGGGATTGTCAATTCGGGATTTTGAGATGTTTTAGGGATATCAATGAATTAATAGGTTGATATGTTTTGGGTAGATTTAGGAATGGGGGTTGTGGGAAACTTCTCATTTAACCTTAACATTGGGATGTGTGATATTGAGAGTGTTGTGAGGTATTGGCTTGAGGGAATAGTATTTAGGATGTGGACATGTCATTTCCTTCGTATGCTTGGATCTTTTCTTACTTAAGGGAGAGTAAGGAATAAATGTGGGGAGGTTTGATGTGTCCATTTTATGTGCTTAATTTAGTACTTTTTAGGGTCACTTTTAGGCTCTTTTGCTATCAAGAGCTTGTATTTTTCCTTGAAATTCTCTTAGGAGGGGTAAGAGCAACTTTACACTCTTTTACCCTTCTAAGTGGATTCTAGGTGACGAAGGAAGAACATGGAGGCTTGAAGAAAAGAGGCCATTGAAGATCACTTTTCGAAGACTTTGAAGACTTGCTTCAAAGACATGAAGACTTGAAGACCGGAGACCGTCGAAGACCATTTTTGAAGATTTTAAAGACTTTCTTCAAAGAGTTGAAGACTTGAAAAATGAGAGGAATCATGGGGAAGATAAGTGTTTACCACAAAAAAAGACAAGGTTATGTTTTGGCGCCCATTGCGAGTCACGACGAACCTGCCGCGAGTCGGGTCCAACGGGTGGCCATAACCTAACCTTATTCTTTTTGTACTATAAATAGCACTCTCTTTCCTCTCATTCACATCTTCTTATTTCTAGGTTTTGGTACTGTTTCTAACCATATTTTTCACCATTTTTCATCATTAAATTATTTTGTATTATGTTTTGTTTGTTAGCATTAATTAGTATGAACTCTTGTAACTAAATCTAGTTCTTGGGAGCAATTGATTGAAACTTTCAAACTTATGTAGTAAGATTCTATGTTTGCTCATTTATGCATTTATTATTCCATTAATGTTGTGTTTTGCCTCATTTATACCATAGGTTGTATGATTGGAGTGTTAGGTTGTTAGGAATGCTGCAAATTTCTTAACTCATTTGACATGAAATCCAAAAGCATGGATTTAGAACTTCTTGTGTATAATGTTTGGTAATTCTTTCTAGATGAGTATACTAATGTGGATTGTTCTCATATTTATCCCATAGATGCAAAGAAAGGTTGAACCTTAAATGTTGTTTGTTCTATGTTTAACCTAATAAATGCTTTGTTTGGTTAAATGACTATGTCTTTGGTAGAAGGCTTGTTGTTATCAAACCTATGGTCCTTTGGGGGAAATTTCATTGATGAAACACCCCTATGATGTTGTTTATCTAGGATGATCGTCAAATGAGGTTTGCAAATGGTCGTTATTTGTCTTTGCAAACTACTATTAAGAAGGAACGAGTGTTGATCTTCAAATCAGAAGTAATAGCATTCCTCATAGACAATAAATGTAATTAAATGAGTGAATGGATCAATGAGCTATAGGAAGTTTTGAAGTGGAAGTTGATTTCCCCCAAGGCTCCACTAATTATCATTTTAATCATCTCTTTAGTTGTATTGCATGATTAGCATACTTCTCTTTATTTGCTAATTGTTGTCTTACAATTTGATACCTTAGGATAAAAAACCAACTACATCCCCCCCGCATTTACATGCTTTTATATGTATCTATATATGTATAGTATGTTTTCTCCGCTATATGTTTAAACACTTGAAAAGATCCCTCTTCTTGTGAATGACCCCAAATTGCCATTATCTACTTCATTGTAGATAGGAAGCATTAGGGCTTAAAATTATTAACTTTAAGATGTATGGCGATGACCTCCCACATCACCCATTGCATCCATCCTTTTGTGACTGTTTGTTTGAAACACCTTCAATCAGGTTAATTTAGGCTATGACTTTCACGACCCCAGGTGGAGGTGGATCAAATTTTGGCATCGCTGTCGGGAATGCTAGTTTAATAGTTTCATTGTCAATTTGTATAACGTGTTAGTTGAGTAGTTAGTATTTCTTTTGTTTTGTTTGTTTTGTTTTCTTTTGTTGTTGAGCCTTTGTGATAGTAATCTTGTTACTTCTAATACTTTTTGCTAGTGTTGCCTTCGGTTGGGTATTGTTGATTCCTATTTGATTGTACACACCTGTGCCACAAACTTAGGGATTCCACACTATCCAACTGAGAACGTAGGTAGTAGGAGAAGGAGGAAATGGAGAACTAGAGTAGGTGTTCCACCTGAACAAGTTTTAGTAGTAAAGGAGCCACTCATTATGGCGTATGACAATCGGACATTGAGGGAGCTTATGGTTCCAAATCTGGAGAGCCATTCGTTGTGTATAACTTTCCCTCAGTTACCATTAAACGTGAAATATGAATTGGAAAGTGGGATGATACACTATCTCCCCACTTTCCACGGTATGGGAGGGGAAGATCCCAACAAGCACATGTTGGAGTTCAACTTTGTCTGCATGAATATGAAGCCTCTTGGGGTTTCGGGGGACGACTATAACCTAAGGGAATTTCCATTTTCTCTTCAAAATGGGGCTAAATATTGTTTGTACTACCTCCCACCCGATTGTACAAGCTCCCAGGTGGATATAAAGAGAAGATTTCTCAAAAAGTATTTTCTGGCCTCCAAATCCGCTGGGCTGAAGAAACAGCTATCTAATATCACCTAGGGAGCTAATGAATCACTTTATGACTACTAGGAGTGATTCAAAAGATTATTGGCAAGCTGTCCATATCACCCATTCAAGGAAGGAGGCCTAGTTTACTATTTTTTTGAGGTGTTGTGCAATGAGACATGAGGATGGTGAACGCCGCATGTGATGTATCAATTGCCAAAAGAGCTCGAAAGACACGATGGATATTTTTAAGGATATTTCCAATGGAATGAGACAGTTTGGCATAAGGTTAAAGGCTAAGGTCTTGGATGAACCCTCCCAGTTCCTAAAGTCGGAAGAGAAAGTCCAACCTCTTGCTTCCATGGTGAAGGAGCTCTTAAGGGGGAAGGTTCATCAGGTAAAAGTGTGTGTTGTGTGAAAACTTGGCCATCACACTAAGGCGTGTCCCCAAGTAGCCGAGAACTTAGAAGAGATGAAGGTCATGGAATACAAAAATGGGAATAGGCAGCGGTTTGCTAGGGTCAGCAACCACATTGGTTCCGAGAGAACCAAAAAGGTGGAAGGTAGGATCCCCACACAAACTCGTTCAACCCAAGGTACTGGGACCATCCCTATTTCCATTGGAGAGAGGAAAACCAACCTCAAGGGTATCGAGGCGGGCAAGCTCCACCTTAACACTATCCAAGAAACGAGGATCTTTCTAACAGCCACACCTTTCTCTACAATTTGGACCGAAAAGAAATCTTGGAAGCCATTGGCCAATCGAGGAAGAAGAATGAGATATTTACGAAGAGTACAAGGTGCAAAATTGAAGATCTTGGTAATAGGGCTTTCTCAAGTATCCAAAATCTTGAGATCCAACTAGGGCAACTCGCCACCTCGGTAAGCTGACTTAAGGCCAAAGAGTCCGGAAAACCTCCTTCCAACCGGAAGTCAATCCAAGGAATATGAGTGCGCTTAAGTTGAGAAGCAGTAAGGAGGTTCGTGAGCCCGATAAAGAAGTTTTGCAAGAAGATGATAAGATCTTGGAGGCAAGCAAGGCAAAATTTGAGGAGCATGAGATTGTTATTGAGAAAGCACCATCCGATGTGATTCCACCACCTGAGGCAAAAGTGACCATCCCATCTCTATTTCCAAGTGCATTGAGAGGGTGGCCAAAGGTGGAGACACATGATGCAAGAATCCGAAGAATCTTCGAAAAGATGGAGGTAACAATCCCAATCCTAGATCTAATTCAACATTTTCCATCATATGCTAAATTTCATAAAGTTACATGCACTAAAAAGAGAAACAAACCAACTAGAAACGTTGGACACTTGCAAATGGGGGGAGTCGCCATTTTGAACCATAAAAATTTTCCTAAGAAATGCGACAAACCCGGGATGTTCTCCATTCCTATCTCCTTAGGTGGGAAGTTAGTTGAAAATTCCATGATAGACTTTGGAGCATCCATAAATGTGATCCCACATAGTATTTATGAATGTTTAGACATATGTGAACTTAGGGACACTGGGGTGATTGTCCAACTCGCCGATCACTCCAAGCTAGCCCTAGTGAGCTAGTTAAGGATGTGATGGTTCGGGTTGGCAAGTTGGTGTTCCCGGTGGACTTTTACATCCTAGACATGGCGCAAAATGGAATTACACCCCCAATATTATTGGGGAGACCATTCCTTAAAACACTAGGAGAATATCGATGTCCATTTGGGAACCCTAACCCTAGAAGATGATATGGAAAAAGAGTGATTTGACATCTATAAGTCTAAGCATGATTTGTCTAACTCGTCTTTTATGTGCAAAGGTGTAACTCTATGTGATGAGCATGATCTATGTGACACTTCTTGCATAACCAATGAGAATGAATGTTTAAATGAATTCCTTGGTAATGATGATATTGCTGATGAGTCATCTACATTTCATGATTCTAGTGATGACATTTAAAATGATTTTCTATGCTCACTAACATGCAGTGGGTGGGAAAGAGTAGCGAGGACTTGAAACCCACTCGACCTCCTCCTAAAACTTAGGGGATGTCTACGGACTCAACACTAGCAAGATTTGGGAATTCATCTTCTATGGAAAACAAGGCATCTAAAGGTAACATTGACACATTGTGGAGACCTCTCCACAATGATGTCATTGTGGGTGGAGTCGCCGATGGCGATTCCGGAGACCCAATGGCAGGTTGTTTCAACTAAGATGAAAAAGAAATAAGTCGTGAGGATGAAAATAAATATACGGTGTTTCTTTTTGCTTTGATTTCATTTTTTTTTTGGATAGATAGATTTTTCATATTTTTGTTTATGATGAGGATTTTGAGATGAAACTCTTGTTAATTTGTAAATTTGAGTTTGAATCTCGTGATTTTGTTTGAATGGAATTAGGGCTTGATGATTGACAAAAGGTTTTTTTGAAAAAAAAGGGAAAAACAAAGGAAAAAGGGTAAAAAAACTTAGCAGCTTCGTGCCAGAATTTGGAACTAGCCATTCCACAAGATACATCTCGTGTCACCGCATCTTTGCATGGGGGTCACATGCCAGGAATCAACACGGCTCATTCCACGAGATACGATTTATGACAGACACCCTTGGAATGATGGGGTCCATGTGTATGCTCTCAACACGAGGGTACACGAATCAGCACCCCATTTAAGCTGTTAAACTGTACCAAAATGCAAATTTTGAAAAATATTATTTTAAAGCTAAAAAATGCATTTTTTGTTCATAAATTTTGAATTCTCTTATTCCTAAGGATTTTTTATGTTTAAATAGTACTTCAAACATCCCTTGTGATCAAATAGATTGGTACTACTTTCCCCTAAACTGCAATTTTCAAAATTCAATCCTTGTCTTAATTGTACCTCCTCTCCTTATGACATTTGCTGAAATTTTAGATCCTTGGTATATTATTCCACCTAATTGAGTCATTTAACACATTCAAGCTTTTCAAGAAATACTCACTCAAACACTCTTGGTGAACTCGAAAAATTGAAGCTTTTCTCTCAAAAAAATAGCATTTTTGCTTCTTCTTGTATAAATCTTTCAACTCTTAGCTTCTAATTATAGGTAATCCCTTGAATTTCATGTTTACTTTCTTTTTTAGCATGTGTGTGTGTTATTTGAAGCATGAATTTTGAAAAAGAGTATGTTGTTGAGAAGTTGTTTGGGTTATGTGAATCATCTTGTGTTGAAGTAAGTTTGGGTGGATTGATGTGATATTATGCTTGGATGATATGATCTTCATGTGTTGGGTAATTTAGGATGGATGATTATTGATTGCATGATCATGTTGATGGGTTGATATGAATTGCCATGACTTTATTGTTAGAAGAAAATGGTTCTTATTTGAATAGCCTTTATGTTGAAGAATAACATGATTTGAATGACTAGGCTATTTAGGAAGAATGTTTTCTTTGAATGATATTATGGGCATGCCCTTTTTTACTATCACATTACAAGTTTCTCCCTTATTGTGTTAGGATGCCTCCGAAAAAGAGTGTGTTGGAGAAAGGGGAACCTTCACGGGGTGAGAAAAGGAAGAAATAGAATAAGGTTGTGAGCAATGACCCACTTACTCCCCTTCCTCGCAACCCTGCATTCACAGAGGAGTTCATGGGATTGACTAACATCTATGGGACTGCAGCCTAAAGGTAGAGGTACTTGAATGGACTGAAGAGGAACATTTTAGAGATGGGTTTAGTGTGTAAGGATACTTCAGAGGCTCTAGGCTTACTCGAGCCCATTACTCATTTATTAGGATGGGTAGGCCTAAAAGGTTTCCTCGAGAAGAACTCAAAGACCTATATCCTGGAGTTCCTAACTACTCTATGGTAGGCCTAGAAGGTTTCCTCAAGATTTTAGTCAATCCCATGGATATGTTAGGATACCTCAGAAAAAGAGTGTGTCGGAGAAAGGGAAACCTGTATGGGGTGAGAAAAGGAAGAAACCAGCTAAGGTTTAGAGCAATGAGCCAGAGACTCCCCTTCCTGGCAACCCTGCATTCATGATGGAGGAGTTCATGGGATTGACTAACATTTACGGGACTGCAGCCTAAAGGTGGAGGTACTTGAATGCACTGAAGAGGAACATTTTAAAGATGGGTTTGGCATGCAAGGATACTCTAGAGGCTCTAGGATTACTCGAGCACATTACCTATTTATTTGGATGGGTAGGCCTAGAAGGTTTCCTTGAGAAGCACTCAAAGTCCTATAGCTGGTGTACCTTGGAGGTCTTAACTACTCTATGCAAGTTAAGGATGCGAAGGAACATTGAGCAATCAAGTTCCACAAGGACGAAAAAAGGTACACAATGACACACAGGGAGGTCGCTCAAGCTTTCTAGTGGAGATATGGAGGAGATGTTCCGAGGAAACACCGACATGGTTTATCATTCTCACTTGGAAACTTTTTGAGGCTCTTAACGAGCACAGGCAGGAAGAACTTGTGCAAAACCGCCGCTATAGTTCATCCAGTGTTGCGCTATATTCAACGCTTACTATCGATGAGAGTATTTTTCCATAGAAAACTAACGCAGCGTCCAGGTTAGGATGTGCATTGTCTTTGGACGATGACCCCTGTGGGTAACATCTACCTGAACATGGTGGGAGCCTTTCTACACGAATATTTAGCAATGGTGGAGAGAAAAGGTGGAAAAATCTCAATGGGTAGTAGGTAGGGCTTTTGGCGCAATATTTGAATCATCCAATCACTCAATCTGCATTGGCTAGCTTTGGGCTATCACGAACAAAGTACACTATTGAGAAGCTAGCTCGAGCCTCAATGATAGCACCTACAAACTTGGAGGATTGATTCGTGTGGTTACATGCGGTGAAACAAATTGCAATTTCATGACCCTTCCTCAGTCGGAGCGCACTGCCATCAACCACGAGACGAGTTTGGATGATTTGTTACTAGAGCCCGACCCACAATTCAAAAAGGAGTTCTATAGGGTTCTATCCATCCCTGAGATAGATATCGATGAGGTGGATGGCAAAACACCTTCTAGGGCACTACTTAGCCGCATTCAACTACCAACAGGGATCCTCGACCAATTGCGCACTCTTGGGGAGCAATTTGCTAGCTCTACCCAAGTTGTGCAAGAGGTTAGACTTTTGGTAAGAATCATGAAGTCACACTTGGAGGAGTTTGGTGCTAGGTTGGATTCCATTGAGCTCAATGGAATCCAACCTAGCACCAAACCATGGGGTACCATTCAAGCCATGGGGTACATTGAGAAGGACGAGACGAGGCAAGAGAATGAGGGCCCTTCGGGGCAGCAAGAGTAAGTGCCACTATTTTCCCAACTCCGCTTATGTGTTTCAATTTATTTTATTCATTGGGGACAATGCATGGTTTAAGTGGGGTGGAGGGAGTAGTTGGGCGCATAGGGAGTTTTCATCATGAGATTCCTCGGTGCTTTTGGTGTTTTCTTTGGTATTTTTGGTGATTATTTTGTTTCGGGATAGTTTTGGATGCTTATTATGTGGTGTGACTTTCTTGGTAGCATTCTTAACTTGTCTTGGGGTAGTTTTTTTAGAAACTTCGGTGGTGTAATTTTTTGTTTTTCCTTATCTTCAGGTAGTATGAAGACAAACTTTGTGGCATTTTGTGCTGAACCATAAGATTTTGAAATTTTTGAAAATTATATATATATATATATATATATATATATATATATATATATATACCCGGCTATTTTGGAGCCCCGAAAGGGAAACTTAGACAACATTGGGAAACGCTTAGATAGGTTAAAAGACCTAGGTAAAAATGAGAGGCTAGGTTCGGTTAGGTTTACGAACCTAGGAAAAAAGGGAAGTCGTGTGGATGAAGGTAAGAATGTGAGCTCAACATGTGTGAAAGCTAGGATGAAAATTCGGAAGGGATCTTAGACAAAATGAGACAAATTGACAGAAAATGGAAACTAGGTTGATGATACATTGGCATCATCCTTGGTTGTAACTTAGTTGAGAATCGAGAGTTATCAATACTCTACAAGAAAATTGACCTATTACTTCGCCCCTTTCCCTCAGTTTTTTCTTAACCCCAAAAATTTGAGGAAATAATTTTCACAATCGTAGTAAATAGAATGGCCGATGTATGTGCGATGTCAGCTGTGTTGTTTAGATCATGCAATGTAACTTAATCGTGACAAGACCGACCTCACTATGTATACCATTTCAATTGATTTGTAACTGATAGCCAACAACGACGTCACATACAATGGGATTTAGTCAGTAAGTTTGGTTCCATTGACCAAATTCAATCATATGATACCCAAAATATTTCTCCCCGTTCTGAGTTGCCTATTCAAAATTCAAATTCACATTCTTGGAGGTGGGCAATAAGGTTGTTGATTGTGCTCAATTATCAAGTAAATATTCCAAATCCACAAATTTGTAGTTTCATCTTCAAATTAGGTTCTGGGTTAGTTTATTTCATATGAGAGGATGTGTTTAAGTATATGTTGATTGAAATTAGGAATTCATTCACTGTATTTGGGTTTAGGTTATATATATTTGTATGTTAATATATTCGATGTTTTTATTGACATTTATATATATAATTTGTGTATGCATTTCATGAATTGAATGAATGTAAGTGGATGCATTTTTTTGCTAAGATGGGTCTATAAGGAGTGTGTACTACTTATTATTGTATTGTAGGAATGTCTATGGATAAAACTCATTGTTTTGATAAAGATCAAACAAGCGAAGGGTATCAATCTATTGTAGCTAACTTCATTGATTATGCATTTGCAAATGCCGCGAAGGAGAATTTATCTTATACATATTGTCCGTGCAAGAAGTGTCGGAACACTGCTATTCATGAACAAAAAATTTCTTTGGAGGAAGACTTATTTATATATAGTTTGGATCCAACATTAAAAAAATGGTGTTTGCATAGGGAGAATGTGGATGAGCATACTGGAAATGAAGGAGAGGCCAAGAAGGATGATAGGATAGATGAGTTGGTTAAGGAGATTGTCAAGAACTACAGTGGAAATCCTAAAATACTTTTAGACCTCCATGGACACAAAGAAACACTTCTATATGATGGATGCCTCGAAGGAATAACTGTATTGAAGGCTACATTACAACTGATGAATGTGAAAACTAGGTATTCCTATAGTGATGTCGGTTTCTCTGGTTTGTTGAAAGTATTGAAAGAAATGTTTCTGATTGGCAATAGACTGCTCAAAATGGTATATGAGTTGAACAAGGTACTACGTCCGACGGGCATGGATTATGGAAAGATACATGCTTGTTGGAACGATTGTATCTTGTATAGGGGAGATCACCTAAATGCAGAGGATTTCCCTAAATGCAATGCTCCAAGGTTCATGTTGATGGAGAAATTAGAAATTGGCGAACGAAGAAGGTTCCTGTCAAGGTTGTTTGGTACTTTCACGTTTGAGAAAATTGTTTGACAGTCCCGAGGATGCAAAGAATTGGAGTTGGCATGCAGTTTGGATAATGGTTGATACTGAAGTGATAAGTCATCCGACTTATGGTGATCAGTGGAAGAAGATAGATGCGGCCTTTTCGGTCTCTACGAATGAGCCATTTAACTTGAGGTTTAGTTTGTGCACTAATGGAATAAACATGTTTGGTAATATGAGCAGCAATCATAGTTCTTGGTCGGTGATGGTAAAGATTTACAAATTTCCCCCTTGGTTGTGCATTAAAAGGATGTACATGATGTTATCTCTAATGATCTCCAGTCTGAGACAACCGAGCAACGATATTGATGTGTACCTAGCCCCCTTGGTGAATAAATTGAAAAGGTTGTGGCATCCTAGAATGAGGATGTATGATAGGTTTTAGACTGAGGAGTTTGATTTTAGAGTGATGTTGTTTTCCACTGTTCATGACTTTCCCGCGTATGGAAACCTTTCTGGCTATTCCGTGAAAGGACACAAGGCATGTACAATTTCTTTAGATGGCACGGATTATTTTCAGTTGAAGCATGGAAGCAAGACTTTGTACCTTGGTCACCGAAGATGACTTCCAACAACTCATCGGTTGAGAAATAAACGTAATGAATTCTACGGAAAGGTAGATTTCTTGCCCCATCCTTCTGTATTAACAGGTGCGTCAATCTTGTACATGTTGCAAAATATACGTAATGACTTTAGGAAGAGGAATAGGAAACCAATGGCTGTCTGTGGTTGGAAGAAGTGTTCCATATTTTTTGAACTACCATGTTGGGAGATACTTGACGTCCGACATTGTTTGGACGTGATGCATATTGAAAAAAATTTATGTGACTGTTTGGTTGGAACTTTGATGATTATCCCGGGTAAGACAAAGGATGGTGTGAAGTCAAGGAAATATATGGTCGAAATGGGAATTAGACCTGAGTTGGCCCCACATGTGTGGGGGCAAAGACGTACTTACCAGCAGCTTGTTACACACATTCAAAAGCAGAAAAAGAGTTGATATGTTCTAGTCTGAAAGGAGTTAATGTCCAGACGGGATACTCATCCAGGGGTAAGCAATCTAGAGTCCGATGAGGGATTGAGATTGGGGAGTATGAAATCTCACGATTCACATTGTTTGATTCAAGAATTTCTCCTGGTTGCAATCAGATCCATCTTGCCAACTCACGACAGGAAGTGCATTATCTGGGTGTGTCGGTTCTTCCAGGAAATTTGTTGTAAAGAGATCAAGCATTGGAAATTTGAGGAACTGCATGAGGAAAGAGTTATCTTGTTGTGCGAGTTGGAGATGTATTCCCCCCATCCTCATTCTTTAACATCATGGTGCACTTTTTGGTTCATGTTGTACGAGAAATATTGATTTTTGGTCATGTTTATCTTTGATGGATGTATCATTTCGATATGATGTGAAGATATGCAAGGGCTATTTGAAAAATCAGTTTCATTCGGATGCCAATATTGTCCAAGGGTATGTGACCAAGGAGGTGGTAGAATAGTTCATGGACTCCTTGAAGAATGAAGAGTCGGTTGGCGTACCAAAATTGTGCCATGGAGATTGAGTGGGGGCAAGGGTTTGCGAAAAGGAAACACTCGGGTACTAGCCCATGACAAGTTGATGGAAGAACACATATATGTCTTGCGCAATTTAGATGTGGTTCACCTCTATGTGGATATGCACATGGTCTCTATCGAAGAGAGGCACCTCCGTTGGACGGAGAAGAAATAACTTGCAAAACACTTTCAGTGATTGGTTTTGGAAAGTTGTAGTTTGAGAAAGTCACGGTGAAACCTTTAATTGGTTAGCCTTCATACCTTCTGCTACTGTGATTCTTTCACTGACTATGAAATGAATGGTTTTATCTTCATAACCCTTTAATGAGACACACACACCTCAACACAAAATAGTAGTGTTAGCATAGTTGTGGAAGCATTACATGTCAACAGCTTAAAGGATAAGAATCCAATCTACGGGAACATGTTGTACTAAGTTATTGTAGTTTGTAAGTAAATCATTGCTTCTGGTTCGATAAGGCATAAGAGTTGAATTTTGTGTGTTTTAACAAGATCTAGTAGTCTACGGAGTGATTTTTTCATGTCTCTAATATTCCAGACCATAAAATTGATTTTAATGGTTGTACTAATCATTTAAAACCTTTTTTAAAGCCTTTTGAAGATCTAGTGATGATCTTGTTGGGACTAAATTGTTTACCAGGGGACATTATCTTATTCAGCTGAGTGAAAAAATTATTTTTCCTCGACTCATTAAGATCTTGCATATTGCGAGTATTTTTAGGGCTACATACCTTTTCTGTGTCTACCTTTTCATTACAGTCAGTGTTTTGTTCATCAGTGGCTTGGGAGAATAAGAGCTCTTCAGTATGCTCCTCAATATCTGCAGCAGCACTTACTCCCCATCTTGCCCATGTTGTAGGACATCAAGTAGGGGGAAGAATCTGTTATTCCTGTGACGTTCTTGGGAGTGGAAAATCATTTCTGGTGAAGTTCTCCTTCCGATCTTCTTATTATCAGTCCAGAGATCATCCTTGGAATAGTTCATCCTATAGCCAAGGTTAGGTCTAAAGAAGATCATTTTAGGAGCAGAGGAGATAGCTCTATTACTACTACCCTTTTGAACCCCTGTACTATCATTGTTTGAGGTCAAATGGAGAGACTCTATTGAGTGTTGGGTGTTTGAGGTTAAGAGGGGGAGCTCAGTTGAGAATTGGGCTTTTTTAAGGATGTTAGAATTGTCAGCACCAGAGGAGGATATATCCTTCTTACCCCTAGGAACATAGTAACTTTTCTTCTGCTGAGTTTTAAAAACCTTGCCCTTTTCCACTGTTGATAAACCAGATGCACCTTCCTGAATAATCCAGAGCTTGTGCCTTTCCCATCAGTTCTGTTGCCAGTGTTTCCTATCACTACATCAGTAGAACAACCAGCCATAGTGCTAGAATCCATAACTACTGCATGGGTTGCACCAGGATTGGTATCCTTAGCTTCCTGATTAAGTTTCTGACCAGCTGATTTATATCTACTTCTTCCGAGTTCAGGATGCAGATAAATACAGGTAGAGTCATCATGTCTAATAGACTGACAATGATCGCAGTGTAATGGTAAGTCTTCAAACTCAATAGGGAGCTTTAGAACCTTATATTCAATTCCATCATCTTCAATACCTACCCTAATGAAACCAGGGAGTTTTTTCCTAAGGTCCACTTCTACATATAGTTTCACAGCAGATGGCCTAGTAACTCCTACAGTTGCAGCATCCATTTTAATGAATTGTCCTATCTGGTTTCCCATACTGTGAATCATGGTTTCATTATAGAAGAAAATAGGCACATTTTTAATGGTAATCCATACCGGGACAATAGATGACTCGGTATCTGGAGAGAAGTCTAAAGACCACTTGAGCACCTTCATTGATGCCCCAAGAAAGCTCCACTACCCCTTTAACCACATCCTCTGATAATCTTCCTTTTCCTCAAACCTAATCAGAACATGACGGTAATCGATCAAACCCAGTTGAAATTTCCCTTTGAATCCAACTGACTTGAAAGCTTCATTAAGTTGCTCCATAGTCGGCTTTCCCCTTATGAATTTACCCACTAGTGTGTTGCTGTAGTGTCCGGCGAGAGTCTCAGCTTCCTTTCGAGTAACGATACATGCGATGTCACCCTTGTAAGTGATCTTTGGTTTGATTTCTGGGTTTAATGGCAAAGAGGTATAGAGAGGAGGAGATCGATTAGCTAAAGCTTGAAGGAAACTCCTATCCGGATGGGTGCCACCGCGTTTCAGCGGAGGCGCCGCCATGGCGCGGTGGAGAACAGTAGACTTTTGGAGCCGTTATGTTGACAGAACGGATATAAGAAGGATAAAGCAACCGGAACAGTACCAGAAATTGCGTAAATAGTAGTTAGTTTAGAGAGAAGGGAGAGAGTTTAGAGCGAGAGAGGATTTTATCCTTAAGGATCGTTTCATATTTATGTTTCTTGCTGTTTCAAATTTTGCAGGTTGAAACCATTTATCTTGAATGTTAGAAGCTTCGTTAACCATTTGTAATTGGATATAATTGTTGGGTCCTGAACCCACTGGACTATTGGGAACTGGGGATCAGATTACACCAGGAAGGCCTTCCAAGCCTGCCTCTACAAATGAGGTTATTTTTCTTCTTAATTCTTTCTACATTTTAGCAGGTTAAAACAATGTTAACTCGAACCCTCTTTTAAAAACACTTGCAAATAACAAATATTGCAACAAATTGATATGCAGGGAGGTGTAGATGTAGATTTCTCCACTACGTATGGTTAAGGTAGCAGATATAAGATCGAGGAAGTGATTGGCAAAGGTAGTTATGGTGTTTTTTGCTCTGCATACGACACTCATGTGCATGCAACAAAGGCAGGAACATCTTTATATTCCAAGGTAATAGATGAAAAGAAAAGAAAAGAAGTTATCCTCATTGCCGAACACGATAATCAAATCCAGAAGGAAACAGATGTTACCCACTAAAAATGCTGAGCAATGAGAATATTGACTTGGATAATAGCTGCCTTAAGAAATGGCTTCTGTTAGATTTCTCAAACGCATTCTCTGTAAGGTAGTCATATAATGGGGTATGCACTCCTGGATAAGTAATTGTCCTATTATCCATGTCACCATTCTTATTGATTTAATTCTTTATCATTTCACATGTGAGGTTAATTGCTTCTTTGAGAAATGGCTTCGGTTACTATTTCCATACACCCAGGCCTGACCCTAACCTGAGGCAATTGAAATATTCGCCTCAAGCTCCCAAATTTTTAATTATATAGGGGGCTTATTGTTTTACATTTTTACTATAGATATAAGAAAAAACTAATAAATTTTATACTAATTTTTTTCTTCTTACATTTCAGGCCCCATTAAAAAAAATATCACACGCTCTAATTTGCGCAGCCCATTTTTCTCTAATTTGCTTCAAGCCTTCAAAATACTAGGGCCGGCCCTACATACACCATTCTCAATGGTATCAGCAAGTTAGGTCTACTTGCGGATTTGTTTTTGGCACATTTGAACTATGTTTTGCAGCTTTTGCTGCCGTAATTGATAAGGAAATGACTTAGACTGTCGAGCATAATTACCAAAAGGAATTTGTTACATTCCTTTGTTTGAGCATTGTTATTGTCATTTCTCACAGATTATACTCGGCTGTTAAGGAATTGGAATTAGATTTGTATCCTTACCATAATTATAGATGTAATTGTATTCTATTACCTTTTCCTAGCTTGTATAGGTATACTGTACTACTAGATAATGTATCCTGAATTCATGAATAGAAACACACATCATTACCCTTATTTTCTACATGGTATCAGAGCAAGGTATGGTAGTATTATTTGTGCTAAAATCAAGAGTAGGAATAGAAGACAACACCATAGATGATGGATGACCAAAACGTTGATGCCATAAATCAGAAGAAGAAACCGAAGCAACAGTCGGAATAGGCTGCAGGATATGAGGACGAACGCGAGTATCCAACAGACGAAGCCAATAACACCCCCCTTGCTATTCACCCATGCCAATCACAGTCCCCGTACTGATTTTCTGTAAATGCAATAATTTTCAGTAAACAAGGCTAGATATTTTAAGGCAGATAACAATCTAGAGCATGATAATAAATTGCATCGCAAAGTAGGTATGTAGAGCACATGAGTAAGGGTGACATCACCAAAACAAATAGACCCATATTGTGTAGCAGACGACACAGATCCATAAGGCAGTATAACATTCACATTATTAGTAGCGGTAGTAATATCAGTAAGAGAACCCTTGTCACCAGTCATGTGATACGAGGCTCCCGAATCAAGAATCCAGGGTAAAGTAGACTTAACTGACCCATGGTCAGATAAAGGATAAAACTGATTAAATAAATGTATGGTTGTACTCCATTGGTCGTCAGACAAAGGTAGACCAAAATCATATCGTGTAGGTAAGCCAGAGGAGGCGACCATCGCAAACCCTTGCGGCGACGTCACTACACCGGAGAAAATAACCATAACACAAATGGCAATCAAAGGTAGATGTATAATAAGTAAATAAATTCTTGCAATAAAGCTGGAGAAAGAGGAAACCAAATGTGAGCTGATCCACGTGGAGACACAGGCGCCTGGAGACATGCGCCTGAAGGGAAGGAGCGCGCCTGTATGCCACCGCACGTGGGTTCACACGCTGCTGGGTGTGGTGCGCGCGTGAATCTCACGTGGGACTCTGTCGACTGAGCTGTCGGCGTCGGCGGCGAGGAAGCGTGGAACGGCGTCGGCGACGAGGAAGCTTGGAACGGCGTCGGCACAACTGTGCGAGCAGAAAGATGGATTGGCGGACGGACGTAGAGAAAACTTGGATTGGCGAGCAAAAGTTTGTCTGTCGGCGGACAAAGGTTGAACCGGTGGCGGTGAGTCTCGGCGTAGGACAAAGATTGAGGCGGACAAAGGTTGAACCGGCGGCGGCGGCAACGGCGAGCAGGACAAAGTTTTTTTTGTTTTTTTCGCGGAAAGGTAATGCGGATCGGCATCACATGTAAGTCACGCATGGACGACATCGGAAAATTTAAAATGGTATTTTAAGGTTTTAGGTTTCAGGATTTTAGGCTTTGATACCATGTAGAAAATAAGGGTAATGATGTGTGTTTCTACATGGTATCAGAGCAAAACAGACTAGACATAGTTTTCCATTGAGTTCTACAAATACTACCGCATTATTTGAATTAGTACATTGTGATGTTTAGGGACTTTATCGAACACCATCCTCTAGTGGTGCATTTTATTTTTTGACTATAGTCGATGATTATTCCCGAGCTATTTGGGTTTATCTATTAGTCGCTAAGTTTGAAGTAGCCTCTAGATTTTTAGAATTTAGTGCCATGGTGAAGAACCAGTGGGGTCGAACCATACAACGTGTTCGGGCTGCTAATGGGACTGAATTTCTGCCTTTGCAATCTCATTTTGCTGCATCTGGGATCATCTTTGAAATATCTATGGTTGACACACCACAGCAGAATGGTCGAGTTGAAAGAAAGTATCGCCATTTACTCAATGTGGCGTGCGCTTTACGGTTCCAAGCTAGTCTTCCTATTGAATTTTGGGGAGAATGTGTTTTTACTGCTGCTTACCTTATTAACCGAACACCGACACAGCATCTCAAAGGTCGCACTCCCTTTGAGTTGCTCTATGGGCAAGCTCCGAATTATTCATCATTAAGAGTTTTTGGATGCTTGTGTTTTGCTGCTCATTTTCCCAGATATCGTGACAAGTTTGCACCTCGAATTCAGCGGTGTCTGTTCCTTGGTTATCCTACCGGTAAGAAAGTCTATCGGCTTTTTGACTTAGAATCCCGAATGATTTTAAACAGTCAGGATGCCAATTTCTTTGAAGACAAGTTCCCGTACTCTGCAGTCCGACATCTGCTTTATCCGATGAACCCGGCGGCACCACCACATCACCGCCGGATTTCTCCTCCTTTTTGTCGGAGATGCACAGAATTTTGTTTCCGCCTTCTGCTGCTGATCCAACACCGCCGGTCGCCGTTGGCCTTTCGCCGTCCGCCGGTGGTCAGCTGCTGTCGTCTACTGCCGGCCAGTCTCCGTCGGTCAACCCTGGCCAGTCAACGCCGGCCAGTCAACACTGGAAGTCGGCGGTCAGCTACCGATTACTAGGCAATCTCTATCTGGTTATTTTGTTATGATGGGTCATTCTCCAGTTTCCTGGAAAACTAAAAAGCAACCTACTGTTTCTCGGTCTTCTGCTGAAGCGGAGTATCTTGCTATGGCAGTTACCTGCTGTGAGTTGTTGTGGCTTAGATCCTTACTGAAGGACTTAGGGGTTTCGCACTCCTCTCCTATGAAATTATTTTGTGACAGTCAATCTACTCTTCACATAGCGGTCAATCCGGTTTTTCATGAACTTACAAAGCATATTGAAGTTGATTGTCATTTTGTCAGGGATCTTGTACAAATTGGCATAATTGTTACTCAACATATCTGTACGACAGACCAACCTGCGGATTTGTTCACTAAAGCTCTCGGACGTAACCAGTTTCATTCCTTACTTGGCAAGTTCACCATTTCTGATTCCCATGCTTCAACTTGAGTAAGAGTGTTAAAGAATTGGAATTAGATTTGTATCCTTACCATAATTATAGATGTAATTGTATTCTATTACCTTTTCCTAGCTTGTATAGGTATACTGTACTACTATATAATGTATCATGAATTCATGAATAGAAACACACATCATTACTCTTATTTTCTACATCGGCGCTAGAAACTCTTTTCTCGAGTTAGGAGTAAAAAGAATGAGATAATAAATCTTAGAGAGAAATTTGCTCTTGCCAGTATCAAGGTATTCCATAATGAATTTCCTTACACTTTATGTCATACTTCTACTGGAGAATCAACTCTCACCCTCTTGTTAGGAATCTCAGTTGTTGAATGAAAAACATTCAACGGACGGAGATACTCAGAACTTAGATTGGTTGGTATATATCTCATTTTCATTCTGTAATTTTTTATCTTTCTCGAGTCTCTGAATTGATAAATTTTGTTTCTGCCAGGCTCTGGATGACAAGCAGAATGAAGCCATAATTTCTGCCTCAAATGAATTGGACAGGAGAAAAGGATACCTTGAAGAAAACCGATGACAATGAACATGGTGATATGGTGCTTGAAGGCACCGAGAATGTATTCCATGGTAATGATTATGGGAATGACTCTGAGCCTGATGACGACAATATAACTCTTTAAGTGGAGTTCAATGATGAGACAGATACCGATTCAATAATGATGGTGAGTCTCTTACACATCCATAATATTAATTTAGAAAAAAAAGCCAACTTCTCCCCATTTTTTATCTGAATTCTTATTCTCTATTTGATCAGACGTTTTTTGACACTGCGTACTTTCGTAAAAATGGGACATATTATAGTTGTTATAGTTATGTATGCATTTGTATATTTGTCTTATAGGATGGTGAAAACCTTACCAAGGAGCAAATTGAGGAGCCGATTAGAAGAATTAAAGAGGCACATGCTGAAGACGAGGGTAAGCAATTTCAAGCATTTTATTTTTATTGTGCTTTATATGGCATAGTTGACCATTCTCCTGCTGCATGGAGGTGCTAAATGAAGTACATCTTCTAATGATATATTGCCCAAGACAAGTCATGTGTCTATAAGCGCGATATATTTCCTTAAACGCGCAGATGTTTACAGTTAGTTATATCAAGAGATCAGTTTTATTGCTTGCTTTGCTCACCCAATAATGTCTTGAAGTCTAGATTTAAAGCTAGAGTAATTAAAGCTCCGTTTTCGATTAAAAAAAAAAAGGGAAGCAGCCTTTGTGGTTGTGTAACAGTTCTCATTTATTGCATCAAACTTGAAGTGCTCACTGGTGAAAACAGTACCATAGTATCAACACTCACTTTGACGATCATTGGAAGTGGGTGCCGTTTGAAGCTCTTGTGGAAGATCATTGCTCAAGTGATGAACAAAGTGCTTGACAAAAAGTAATTGTTGTTTTCTCTCTTTGAATGACACGTTCAGTGATAGATTTTAATGTTTTAGTGGCAATCTTCTGAGTGCTCTTCTAAGGAAATTGAGGCTCAAATCTTATTGCCTCTTTCCCTAGGATCCCAAGAGGATGAGATGAGTACGAAGGACCAAATTGATTTTTGCTTAAGTTTGAATGTATTGTGATTGTTGATGTCTTTGGCTGTTGTGATAGCTTCAAGTTCCAAAGGAAACAGACGGAGGGGAAAAGGAGTGCAACTCTTACTGCAACTGACCTTGAGACAAGTTGCGTCAGTAGGATGTTAGCCAAAATGAGACAACGAGTGAGTTTCGTAAACAAGGGACAGTGTCAAGTCCATTGGCGGAACTAGGTGTGTGTGTGTGGGGGGGGGGGGGGTTGTGTGTGTGTGTCTGTGTGTGCTAGCGCCTCCCCTAAGACCCGGCAGCCTGGAATTTAGGCCTAGAGCCACCGGAAGCCACGGATTCCGCCCCCGCTTGAGTCGTCGGCGGAAGGGGCAAGGAAGCCGTGACTCCGTCACCGTGAGGCGCAGCGGCCGTGAGGAAGAAGATGAGGTTTTTTTTATTTTTGTTTTTTTTTGTATAACTAAACAAAACGACGTCGTTTTGTTTAGGTGAAAGGAAAAAAAATATAAGGGTCAATTGGGCCGATTGGCCCAAACGAAATTTAAATGACTAAAGGCCATTTCGGCCTAACCTAATAAACGAAATTCCTTTCATTCTAATGACTAAAGGCCATTAGAGCAAAGCAATATACATACTGCCTCCAACAATCCAACTCCAAGCAGATCCACGTCCACCGTCGCCGGCCAGCCACCGCCTCCTTCCGCCGCCGCCTGCCGCTGCCAGCCGCCGTCCCTTCTACAACCATTATCAGCAACCAAGGGCAAGGTATGAAGTAATGAAGGAGCCAATATATGTTTGTTATGTAATTTATGTTGAATAACTTGAATTTGTATGAAATTGTGAATATTGAATATATATATATATATATGAATAATTTAGTGATTGTGTTGAAATTGTGAAATTGTGCTAAATATAGATTTGAATAATTTGACATATTTTTGACATATTTAATTAGACATATTTTTTAGACATATTTAATTGGACATATTTTTTAGACATATTTAATTAGACATATTTAATTAGACATATTTTTGAGAAATTGTGAATATTGAATAGCATATACATATTCAAGACTGATTTACGCAACAGAATGTGAGATGAATGGATGAATGATGTTATGACAGTGCATATTGAGAAGGCGATTTTTGTTGGGATTGATAATGAACCAATTTTGCAACGTTATCAGCGTATGCAACATCGCAGGACACAGTTGTCTCCTGCGGTTAGTGTTTCTAGTTCTAGCAACCCAAGTATTGGAACGTAGTTTTTTATGCAATGATAGTTCTTTGTTGTAAAAATCTAATTATTATGTATTCATATTATTATGTAAGCATTATTTGTTAAAAATTATTTTATTTAGCGCTGAAAAAAAATTTTAACCTTATTTTCGCCCCCCCTAATATATACTCCTGGTTCCGCCACTGGTGCCAACGCTTCAGTCGTGCTAGATTAGGAGGCTTACCGAACTAAAATGTTCTTCACATTCACCCTTCTTCACTTGGGGATATTGGGCATATATGATTTACTATGCAGTATGCATCAGCATCTATGGTTTACAGTACAACAATAGCCACTCAGATATGACATCATTTGTTAAACATTGTCAGCATTACCGATGTTTTTCATAGCCCAATTCCGTAGACAAGTTACATGGAAAACGCTTCAGTAATTACAAATTACAAGCCTTTTCCTATCAGTTCTCATGCAAGCATGGTATAGGCCTTCTTCACCAGTACAATATTAGATAACAATAGTATGTTTAGTAAAAACTCTAATTTTAGAGTACGGTTGTAAACGAAGAACTCTAATTTGAGGGTACGGTTGTAATTGACCACTTTATTAGATAGTGTTTCTTCAAGGACCACAAATGAAACATTATTGATTGTTTTAGAATGAATACTACATCCGTTTCGTTGGATGTGACAATATAGTTTTAGGTGCTTGGATTTAGGTGAATGAAATAAATGGATGCATTGAATTTACAAAGGTAAAAGTACAATGAGTAGAATGAAATGAATGGATGCAATTGAATTTAGAAAGAAAAAAAAAAGTAAAATGAGTAGATGAAATTGAAGGAATCTTGTCATAAAAGGAATGTGTGTCAAATCCACAAAAACAAGCAAAAAGTACAGTAAACTACACCCAATGAAACAGAGGGAGTATATAAGTCTTCATACAAACATCAAATCAAAATTGAGTCCGTCTCTTGTGAGACTGTCTCATGGTGAGACCAAGGACTAGAGGCAAAATAGGAAAAGAGCAAACTAACTTTGGTGGCAAAAAACTAATAGAACTGGACTAAATTACAAATTATCACAATTACACATTAAATCCCTGAACTTTTATAACATCAATATGAAACTCCATCTTAAAATCTTTGCAATTTAATCCATAGTCTCACCGTGAGACGGTCTTATACGAGACTTTGTCATCAAAATTTCAAATGGTAAAAGTCTCTAATCGCCATAAAAGTTATGAAAATTACTTTGTCAAGAGTAGCTTAGGTAACTTAATTATTTTTGTATTTCCAAAATTTTAATAATAAATATAGCCAAAATTTTGGAAAAGTTCGTTTTTCCATATGCTACGAAAAAATGGAGTTTAATTAGAATAATAAAAAGGTAAATTGTTTTAGATGTAATATAAAAAATTTATTATGCACCACACAATAGTTTTAAAATTTATGACCCGATTAATGTAGCTCGGAAATTTTATCTTCATTTCTTCTATTTTGCAGTTTAAACTTGGACTTTCATGGCTTATGGAAAACCGTCTTTCTAGAGACGGACTCATAAATTTATTAAGACTTATTATATATTATTGATTAATTCTGAATAGAAATTTTATATTTTTATTAATTGATTGTATTTCTACACAAAATGATTTTTTACCTTACAAAAAGTATATTTACAATTTATTATAAATGTATAAACATCTTACTATTTATTAAAAGGTAAAGTCTTGGGAAAAACCGTCTTTCCATTGGCTTATGGAAAGACAACGTTTAATTAGAATAATAAAAGGTAAAAGGTCTTAATTACAATATTAAAAATTTTTTGTGCAACATGTAGTAGTTATAGAGTTTATACCCGATTCATGCAACCATTGGCGGAACCAGGACATTATGTGGGGGGGGGGAGAGATAAAAAGAGGCAAAAATAAATTTCCAACGCTAAATACAACAATATTTTAACAAACAATGCTTACATAATAATATGAATACATAATAATTAGAATTTTACAACTACGACAAATCACTGCATAAAAAACTACGTTCCAATACTTGGGTTGCTAGAACTAGAACCACTAACCACATGAGACAAGTGTATCCTACGATGTTGCGTACGCTGATAACGTTTCAAAACTGGTTCATTATCGATCCCAACAAAAAATTCCTTCTCAATATGCACTGTCATAACATCATTCATCCATTCATCTCTCAGTCAGTTGTGTGAATCAGTCTTGATTCTCTTTATGGCTGAAAAAACCTGTTTAACAGAAGCAGTTGCAACTGGTAGAACTAAGGTTAACTCAATAAGACGATATACCAGTAGAAACGTTGTATACCTAGTTGTTTGAACCATCTTTTGAGCAAGACTTCTTAAGTCCTCAATAGCCAAAAACTCATGATCAAGTTGTACATTATGAATGAAAGTATTAAGTTGTTGATGAAGGTGGGAACAATCTTCTACAGAGAAGTGATATGAATCCCCTTGCGAAGAATCTGTATTGCGGAATTAAGATTTTTGACAAAAAAAGGGAACTCGCAAAGCCTTCAATGAGAAATTCAAGGTCTAGCCCTCGGGGTACACTCAATTTCAACTCGATCTCTATCTAGCCCTCAGGATTATATTACAAGGTTTATTGACACTTAACTAACCCCCGAGGTTAAGCAAAAATGGAAGCAAAGAGTATGAACTCAAAATTTGATTGATAAAAGTGGTGTAAAATTCGTCTAAAGGCCTCCCCTATTTATAGGGTTACAATCTCGCCCCCAACCCTAATCACAACTGGAAACTGAATTGACTTATGGCATCTTTAAGAAGCTAAAACCATATCTAACTAAAGTACCTAAAATAAATGGTAATCTAAGGTAATATGGTTGAATTATTCAAGAAGCAACCTTGAAGAATATTACCATATCTAATCTTACTAAATCTAATTCTAATTAGAATAAAACTGAATATACTAAACTCTAATGGACTGTATTTTCGAAATTCAGCTCTTTAAAGTCCACATGGCCGAGCTATCAGTCAATAAACCCAAATTGAAATAATTTTACAATATTTTACCATGATCACACTATCTCATTAAAAAACCCCATTGGGAAAAAAAGTATAGTGTTGTTCATGATGTCTTCAATTCGTCGACAATCTTGAATAATGAATCCAAGATGTTAATGGTGACTCCTTCAATTCTTCATCATAAAGTTGATCCATCAAAGCACTTAAAGCACATCAAAGCATTTGATTGGATATAGTACAGCAAGACGAACTAACTTACCAGTATCAAAATTATAAAATGTATCTCTTGGATCAAGGCAAGTCATACAAGTGAGTAACTCCGTATTTACTTCTGGAAACCGATTGTTCATTTCATGAATCATCATATCAACAACCTAGTATTCAAATAATAAAGGTTAGCATGTAGAAGTGAAAAAATTACAAATCAAATCAAATCAAATAAGGAATGCAAATTATAAAAGTAATACCTGAAGAAAAATATATACACGAAAGAAATCACCATGGGTCTGCATTTGCGTAAGTCATTTCCTACGACCACGAATTCTCCGTTCATCTTCCATATTAATAACCGGGATATATGTTGTGATTGCTCAGGTGCGAAAAGCGATTTTCACACAGTTTAGGTGCGAAATAGCCAAAACGCCGATTTCCCTGTCGTTTTATTCTCCTTTCTCCCTCTCTCTGTTTTTTCAACTGGTAACGGTCTGATTCCGTACATCTCCTATGGCGGCTCCTCCGCCTGGCCGTGACGGCAACGCTGCGGTCAAGTCGTTTCTTCAAGCGCTTGGTAGTCGTCAACCTCCACTACAAGCAACTCTCCCTTCTAATCCAGAAATTGTTCCAAAAACGCACTACAAAGGTGAGATTGCTTGTCTAGTCTCCCGTCGTGAGGCTGAGACGCTCGCCTCCCATTACCAAAACGCCCTAGTTGGTAAATTTGCTAGAGGAAAGCCGCCTATGCCTGCTCTAAATGAAGCTTTCCAATCGGTCGGGTTCAAAGGTAAATTTCAGATAGGTTCGATTGATTACAGACACATCCTCATCCGATTCCAAGACAAAGAAGACTACCAGAGATTTTGGCGTAAAGGCCACTGGATTTTCAATCAGGCTCCAATGAAGGTACTCAAATGGACAATGGATTTCAACCCAGAGGCAGAATCCACTATTGTACTGGTATGGGTTACCATTCCCTATGTTCCTATCTTCTTCTATAATATTGCGATGATAGAAACTATGGGAAATCAGATAGGTACATTTATTAAGATGGATGCAGCTATGACTGCCCTTACTCGGCCATCAGCTGTTAAAATGTGTGTCGAGATTGATCTAAAAAATAAACTTCCATCATGTATTAGGGTGGGAATTGAGGAGGAAGGTATTGAATACAATGTGGTTAAGCTTCCTTTAGAATTTGAGGATATACCCCCATATTGCCACCACTGTAAAACTATAGGGCATGATGATAATCACTGTGTATACCTCCATCCTGAGCTTAAGAGAACTAAATCCTACAGAGTGGACTCACAGGGTGGTAAGAATGTGCCTCATCTTAAAGAGCAACAAAGAGCTGCAGTTTCTATCCCTAACGAGGATACTGCCACCTTTAATAAAGATATTACTAGGGCAGGGTCCTCAGGTTTGTCTGTTCCTGAGAAACATGGCTCTCATATAACTAAGACTCTTAAATATGTCCCAAAAATAAGGGATTCTCCAAAGCTTAACATGGAGAAGGCATCGCTTGTGGAAGTTGAGACATCTAAACATTTAATGGAGAGCAACAAGGTTAAGTCATCTGATACCATAATTTCGAAAGCCAATAGTCTAGTTGATGATCAGGATAAAATATGCACCACCCTGTCCGACCCTCTTGATTTAATATCTGAGGCTCAGGGCGATAAGAATCAGAACAATAAATCAGATTTGACCCCTTTGGTAACTAAGATCAATCAGTCTCAGAGAGAGTTGGGTCAAAATGAAGATCACCTGGTAGAGTTTCCTGAATATAAATCCAAACACTCACTCTCTGCTCCACCATTTCCCATCCAAAAAACTCAGTTTGCCAAAGATGACATCCCTGGTAAAAGAGGTAAATCTTTCTCACCTTTCCATTCCATTATTGCAGCTAAAAACTTCATCTTCTCTCAGCAGAAACACAAACACAACAGGTTCCTACCACTTGAAGATGATGATGGTGATAATGAGGAGAGCTCCCACAGACAAAACACAAATGATACTGTGATATTAGAGGATACAGTAGAGGTCCGGGTGGGTGATTCTCCTTCCCAGAAATCTGATTCTTATATAGATCAGACCAGCCAGGTCAGTGCCTCTACTCCCAAAAATGCAAAAAAGAAGAATGCTAGTAAGGCAATGATTGAGCCTAATCATAGGAATGAGACATATTTAACTCAGTTAAATACTATCATGACTAGATCAAAAAGCGCCAATAATGTTTTATTATGAATAATACAACTCTTCAGATAAAATTCCTGGTTTGGAACCTGAGAGGAATGGATACCTCCATGATCAGACTCCAAAATTTGGTGGCTAGACATCATTTTGATCTTATTTGTTTAATTGAGCCAAAACATGATAATCTTCAGTGTGACTCATACAGACTTTTGCTGCAATATGATAACTGTAAATATGCAATGAGTGGTCAGATCTGGCTTTTCTGGAATGCAAGCATATCTCTAGTAGTTAAAGATGACAATTTACAATTCCTTGTTGTTTCATTGCATAGTCTCACTCTAAATAAAAATATGGATGCCTTTTTTGTGTATGGACTTAGAACTAGGGATGGAAGGAAATCACTTTGGTCTGACCTTAAGTCATCTACTCAATCAGAAGCTATGTTTATAGGGGACTTTAATGCCATTACATCAGTCACAGAATATAAAGGTCCTTCATCCCCTAGAATAGGTAGTATGAATGACTTCAATGAATTTATTAATCAGATGGCTTTGGAAGAAATTAATACAGTAGGCAACCTATTCACATGGAGCAATAACAGGCTTAGAAATCCTACTATTAAGAGGCTAGATAGGGGTCTTTGTAATTCTGCATGGTCCTCTTCCTTCCCTGCATCTGCTATTCAAATTTTAAATAGGTCTACTTCTGATCATAGCCCTATGCTTCTCACTATAGGCAGTGATATTCCATCCAACCCTAGACCTTTCAGATTCTTGAATACCTGGTTTAAAAGGAAAGAGTTCATGACTGTAATTAAGTCTAACTGGGAACTCCCACTCAGTTGCTCAGGAATGCTTGGTTTTTGTCTTAAACTCTTAAGATTGAAGAAAGAATTAAAAATCTGGAATAAGGAACATTTTGGAAATATTCATGATAATGTGATGAATGCTGAAAATGTTCCTCTCACTCAGGAGCAATTATATGATCTAAATCCATCTGTGGTTAACTTGGTAAAGCTCAAGGAAGCTAGGGCTAAGTTAGTCCGAGCCTTAGTTGAACAAAAAAGCTTCTGGAAACATAAAGCTAAGATTAAATGGTTAAATGAAGGAGATAATAATACCAGTTTTTTCCATAATTCAGTCAAAGAAAGGAAATGCAGACTAAAGATTACTAAAATTAAAGCAGGTAATGGACAATGGTTAGATAACATGCAGGACATAGAAACTGAAGCAATCCGGTATTACCATGATCTTTTAACTGATGATAGCTTGCCTGAAAGTAATCTTTTTAAATCTCATTTTCTCAGCCAAATTCCCAAACTGGTCTCCCAGCAAGATAATGATTGCCTTCTGCAACCAGTTACTATGTCTGAGCTAAAAGAAACTGTTTTTAATCTCAATAAAGACAGTAGCCCAGGTCCAGATGGCTTCTCTTCAAAATTTTATATTAAATCATTTGATATCATCTCCTCTGATTTACTAAATGTTGTTCAGGACTTCATTGATGGGAATGCCATCCCTAGGGGTTTTAGTAGCACTTGGATCACAATTATTCCTAAGAAGAAGACACCCATCTCATTTGATGATTACAGACCTATTAGTCTTTCCAATGTACTTAATAAAATTTGCTCCAAATTAATAATGGAAAGACTTAAACCTTTAATGCCAAAAATAATCTCTCCTCATCAAACTGCATTCCTTAAAGGGAGGGATATTTCGGACAATGTTATTTATTTACAAGAAATGGTGAGATTTTTGAATAGGAAACAAAGTCAACCTAACTGCATAGTTAAGCTAGACCTTAAGAAGGCATTTGATAGGGTTAAATGGTCCTTTTTATATAGTGTCCTAACTAAATTTGGTTTCCATGCTAGATTTATATTTCCCATCATGAATAACCTGTCACAGGCTTGGTTTTCAATCCTAATAAATGGTAAGCCAACTGGATTCTTCCAATCTATGAGGGGTATCAAGCAAGGAGACCCCCTCTCCCCTTTTCTTTTCAACATTTTTTCGGAGGCCTTCACCCGAAGCCTAGCACACATTTTCCATTCAGGTAAGCTGGCCTATTATCAACTTCCAGGTAATGCACTACAAATTTCTCACTTATCCTATGCTGATGATACAGTGGTATTTTTAAAAGCTGATCACAATACTTTGATTAGATTCAAAGCCTTCCTGTCAACATTTGAGGAGGTCACAGGACAACAAATAAACTATGGAAAGAGTGATCTGTACATTGGGAAACATGCCTCTCCTCGTACTGTTAATAAAATAAAGAGGACTTTAGGGATGAAAATAGGAAGTTTTCCATTTACCTATTTAGGTGTTCCTATTTTTACTGGTGTTGCACATAGAGCATATTTCCAACCTTTAATTGAGCAGATTGACAACAGGATTGGTAGTTGGAAAAATAAGTGGCTATCCACTGGGGGAAAAATCACATTGATAAAATCCTGCATTTTCTCCATTCCACAACATATCTGGGCAGTGCTTAAACCAAGTAAGAAGATTGTTGCTGTCATAGAGAAAAAAGTTAGCAGATTTTTCTGGGGTTCTATTGATCAGAAACCTAAGAGAACATGGAGGAAATGGGAAGCTCTTTGCCTTCCTATTAACCAAAATGGTCTAGGATTCAGATCAATTAACTCCATAATTGATACTTGTTCGGCCAAACTTTGGTGGAAATACCAACAGGCGGTTGCTCCGTGGACACATTTTGTTGCATCTCTTCCACCCTCATATAGATCCTCCCCTAATTGGAAAAGAATATGTAATATTAATGCTTGGTCTGAATCGAATTCCAGAGTGATTGTGGGTAGAGGTTCCTGTAATTTTTGGACTTCTAATTGGCTTGATGTTGGTCCTATTATAGATTATTGTGAGCCAGACCAGGTTGAAATCCCTGAGGACTGCATGGTCTCTGATTTCATCACCAATAAGGACACACTGATCCAAAAATTCTCTTCACTACTTCCCCCTAACATCTTCTCTCTTTTGCAGGATTCAAAATTATACCCACATAGAAGTGATAGGCTTATATGGAAACCAGGTATTAGGGGAGATTTCACTTTCAAAAGCACATACCTCCTACTCAGCTCACAATCTGGTAATATTGCTTCAACTCAGCTGTTTTGGAATAGGAGAATAGAGAAAAAAATCTCGGTTTTCATGTGGAAACTGATTAATTCGTTTTTACCTTTTGGTAATGTCTTGCAAAATATGAGAATTTGCCTGGCCTCTAAATGCTACTTATGTAGTAATCATGTGGATTCCTTGGAGCACTGCTTCAATTCCTGCCCTTTCTCATTAAATATATGGAGTACTATTCACCAGTTTATGGGTATTAGGGATACTCTTTTCTCCTCTATTTGGGAAAGAATCTCCTTCTATCTAACATATCAGGGCTTGAGTTCTCTGCACTCCACTTTAATTAGAACTGCTGCTTGCATTACATGTTGGAATATTTGGAAAATGAGGAACAAATGCTTACATGATGCTGTTTTCCCTAATAGCAATGCAGTTCTAAATCATATCAGAGACCAAATTTTCTACTCTTTCTGCTCCAAACCAGCTCATATTTCATCTGTATTTGACTATGGTATTGCTAACCACTCTTTTCTACCTTTGATAAAAGCACCTCCGAAACCTAAAATTTTCATAATTGCTTGGAAAAGGCCAAACGAAGGTTTCAAGATTAATGTAGATGCTGCTTGGTGTGCTTACTCTAATATGTGTGGATTAGGACTGATTGCCAGGGATCCTACGGGTGGTTTTATTTTGGCTAGGACTAGCTATACTCAGGCAAATTCTCCTCTTGAGGCAGAGTTACGAGCTATACTCTTTGCTATTCAGACTGCTGTTAGATTCTCTGCCCCTATTGTCATTGAATCAGACTGCCTAAAAGCTGTCCACTCTGCTGAAAACCCATTATTGGCAAATTGGCAACTCTTTCAGTTGGCAGACGAAATTCATCAAGCTTTAGGTGATATGTCTCTACGTCACATACATAGGCAATCTAATTTGGTTGCTGACACCTTGGTTAAACACTGTCTCAAGGCTCAATCTAACTGTGTTTTTCATAGTTTGCTTTTGCTTCCTCAGATATGTAGAGGTCTGATTAGGCTTGACCAGTCTGGTACGCCCTCATTAAGAATTTCTCAATGAACGGAAGCTACTGAATATGGTTTTTTTTCTTTTGCAGGAAGGTTGATTCTTTGCAAAATCTGGATTATACTTCAAGACTTGGAAGCATTTTGGGGCTGCTCCCTGCTGCAGCTGCTCACTGATCGTAGCACCTTTCTTCTCGACATATAGTTTTCTTTGAGTTTTAGCAAATATAGGCATTTTAAGCTAAGTGACCTTCTCTGACTGACTTGTGTTTCGTTTTCGACTCACTAACAAGTTCGAGGATGCTTTGCTTAGCTTTATGTCTCAGGAATTCATCACAATTTTTTCTTTTGCAAGCAACTTTGTATATCTAATCTTACCTCCGGACTTACTTTCTCTCTGATGTACATCTTTCATATTTTATGGCTAGGGAAGGCCAATACATCTTCCCCCATCTATGGATGGTCTTAGCAAAAAAAAAAAAAATTAATAACCGGGATGTCATGGTTAACACAAAATGTGTTGACTTCATTTAACAACTCATCCAAACCATTCTCCCAATATTGTTGCAACTCAAACTTCTTTGCATTCATCAAAGTCACAGCCAATACAATATTTTTATTATTTTATTGCAAAGCAAGGGACAAGGCATCTACAACTCCCAACAAAGGCTTCATGAAAAGCATCACAAAAAAATTCACAATTATCCATTTGCTCAAGAAAATCGCTCGCTGAAGATTTACTCAGATTTGCATCACCATCATCGTGGACAATTTCAATAAATTGCAAAACTGATTCCCACATAGTAATGAAATGAATAATAGTAGTGTAATGTGACCCCCAACGAGTATCCCCCGGCCTTCTTAAACTAGTCTCTTGAATTTTGCCTCTTCTACTCACAATATCTCCATTCTCCAATCCCTCTACACTTCTAGCATGTTCTAAATCAAGAAGCATGTCTTTTTCTACATGAAGCTCCAGCTAAATTCACAATCATTCCAAGATAAACATAAAATCGACACACAGCTCGATTATCATCAGCAACAGCGAGAACAACCAATTGAAGCAGGTGAGAAAAACAATGGACATACCTTGCTGATGTCTTTTCTTTCAATATCAAAGGTTTCACTCCATTATACTATCCTCGCATATTTGAGGCTCCATCATATCCCTGACCTCTTAACTTTGACATTGATAATTTATGTTTTCCAAACAATTCATCAATAGCACTCTTCAAACTAATATCCGAAGTATTATGCACATGCACACCACTAAGAAAACGTTCAAGAACACATCCTTGTTTTCTGACATATCTTAAAAAAACCCCATTTGCTCTTTTATTGATGCATCTCTAGCCTCATCAACCAATAGAGAAAAATAACTATCTCCAATTTCATTAACAATAACATTTGTTACCTCACTACCATAAGCACTTGACAGTTCCATCTGTACTTTGGGAGATGTGAGCCTGCAATTTCCAGGGCCATTTTCATTCATTGTCTTAGCAACAACATCATTTTGCTTGCAATGCCAGTCAATCATTTTGAGATAATTGCCTTTATTCAGAGAATCCAGCCCTTCATCATGGCCACGAAAAGCCATACCTTGATTTACCAAGAACCATGTCACATCCAAAGTGGCTGTCAAACACGTGCGATATGCAATCTCCGATTCACGCCCATGTGCTTGATAAGAATGAAGGATATTCTGTATTTGAAGCTTAAATGCATACGATTGTTAAGCTACATCATTATGAGCACTACCCGCTACGCTAGCATGTTTCTTAAAGATATCAAGAGCTTTCTTCAAATTATTAACCCCACTCACAGTAAATGTGTCATCTCCATCTCTACATCCCTTGTGTGAATTCCTAAAGAGATAGAAACAAAAGCAAAATGTTGCATCCTTTGATGCGCTATACTCCAACCAATCAAAATTTTCAAACCAAGAAGGTTGAAAACATCTATAGTCTTTTCCCTGCTTTGTCTTTGGAAAAGAATGACCCTTAAGTTGGAAAGGACTCTTAACACATATTCTCTCATCACTTGATCTCTAATAGAAACATCAAAATACTTAATAGGTTTACGTTTCCCATGATCATTTATAACATCATCCGAATTGAACTCAACACGAAAATGCTTTTGACTACTACCCTCTTCATTAATCCTTTCTTCATTTGGTTCACTCGGTTTCTTAAAAAGAGATGATCCACTACTTTGAAATAAGAATTTATCCATATCCTATTTGACAAAAAATATAAAAATATGTCAAATTAAATATGTATATGCTATTTCATATTCACAATTTGTCAAAAATATGTCATGTTAAACATGTCCAAAATATGTCAAATTAAATTTGTCAAGTTATCCATATCCATATTTAGCACAATTTCACAATTTCAACACATCCACTAAAATATGTATATGCTATTTAGTATTCATAATTTCACACAAATAAGAAATTCAATTAAACACAAGTTACACAAAAAGTATTGGCTCCCTGTAAGTTGTATCCTCTTCTCGCATACATGATACCTTTGCCCTTGGTTTAGCTCAGGCGCGGTCGCTAGTTGAGAAAGGAGACGCCGGATGTAGGTGGACGGTTGGCGGCGCAAGAAATCGGTGCATCGATGGAGGGATGGCAAGTCTGCACGGTGGTCGGTGGAAGTCGGAGGAAGATGAGGAAGTCTGCAATTTCTTCACATAATCCGTAGGTTTATGTGATTTGTATTTGGGCCAATTGGGTTTTGGGCCAATTGGGTTTCAGCCCAATTGGTCTCATTCTTTTTTTTGGGCTTTACATTAACAAAAAGATGTTGTTTCACTTAAGTAAAATGACTTCGTTTTGTTTAGTTAGAAAACAAAAAAAAATGAAACCTGGGTCATCTTCTTCAACTGACGTCGGGTGCAGCTCAAGGGGGGTGGAATCCGGTGGCTCCTGGTGGCTCTAGGACTAAATTCCGGGCTGCCGGATCCTAGGGGTGGTGCTAGCACTTCCCCCCTAGTTCCGCCCTAGCATGCAACCAGAAAATTTTATGTTAATTTATTCTAATTTGTACTTTAAACCTTGGTCTTTTCATTACTTATGAAACATTCATCTTTTAAGAGTCGGACTCTTGTTAAAAGTAGTAGTAAATGAAATTATATTTCAAATTGTATTTATTAATAAAATAAAATATTTAAAAAATGGTTACTTACTGAAAGTCATGTATCACACATGTTTAAACAGGATTTTTTATTACAAAAAATTAACAATCATTCCATATGACATATAACAAGCGGCAGAACCAGAACGTTACGTAAGGGGGGCTAAAAAGAGACAAAATTTTTTTGCAATGCTAAATACAACAATATTTTAACAAACAATGCTTACATAATAATATGAATACATAATAATTAGATTTTTACAACTACGACAAATCACTAAATAAAAAACTAAGTTCCAATACTTGGGTTGATAGAACTAGAACAACTAACCAGAAGAGACAAATGTATCATACAATGTTGCATACGCTGATAACGTTGCAAAATTGGTTCTTTATCGATCCCAACAAAAATTGCCTTCTCAATATGCACTGTCATAACATCATTCATCCATTCATCTCCCATTCGGTTGCGTAAATCAGTCTTGATTCTCTTCATGGTTGAAGATACCCGCTCAACAGAAGCAGTTTCAACTAGTAGAACTAAGGTTAACTCAATAAGACGATATACTAGTGGAAAATTTGTATGCCTAATTGTTTGAACCATCTTTTGAGCAAGACTTCCAAAGTCCTCAATAGCCAAAAACTTATGATCAAGTTGTACATTATACATGAAAGTACTAAGTTGTTGATGAAGGCAGGAACGATCTTCTACAGATAAGTCACTTGGATATAGTTCAGCAAGATGAACTAACTTACCAATATCAAACTTAGATATGAATCTCTTGGATCAAGGAAATCCATACAAGTGAGTAACTCTGTATTTGCTTCCGGAGACCGATTGTTCATTTCATAAATCATCCTATGAACAACCTAGTATTCAAATAATAAAACGTTAGCATGTAGCAGTGAAAAAAATACAAATAAAATCAAATCAAATAAGGTATGTAAATTATAAAAGTAATACCTGAAGAAAAGTTTCAACATGAAAGAAATCACCATGGGTCTGCATTTGCGTAAGTCATTTCCTACGACCACGAATTTTCCGTTCATCTTCCATATTAACTACCGAGATGTCATGGTTAACACAAAATGCATTGACTATATTTAACCACTCATCCCAACCATTCTCTCTGTATTGTTACAACTCAAACTTCATTGTATTCATCAAACTCACACAGCCAAAACAATATTTTTATTCTTTTGTTGCAAAGCAAGGGACACGGCATCTATAACTCCCAACAAATGTTTCATCAAAAGCATCACAAAACCAAATTCATAACTCTCCATTTGCTCAAGCAAACCGCTCGCTAAAGATTTACTCAGATTTGCACCACTATCATTGTGGACGTTTTCAATAAATTGCAAAATAGATTCCCACATAGTAATAAAATGAATAATAGTAGTGTAATGTGACCCCCAACAAGTATCCACTGGCCTTCTCAAACTAGTCTCTTGATTTTTGTTTCTTCCACTGACAATGTCTCCATTCTCCAATCCCTCTACAATTCTAGCATGTTCTAAATCAAGAAGCATGTCTTTTCTTTCTACATGAAGCTCTAGCTAAATTCACAATCATATCAAGATAAACGAAAAAACCGACACACAACTCGATTATCATCAGCAACAGTAAGAACAACCAATTGAAGCTGGTGAGAAAAATAATGGACATACCTTGCAGATGAGTTTCCTTTAAATATTAAAGCTTTCAATCCATTATACTCTTCTCGCATATTTTAGATTCCATCATATCCCTGACCTCTCAACGTTGACATTGATATTTTATGCTTTGCAAACAATTCATCAATAGCACTCTTCAAACTAATAGACGAAGTATTGGTCACATACACAACACTAAGAAAATGTTCAAGAACACATCCTTGTTTGTTGAAATATCTTTAAACAACCCCCATTTCCTCTTTTATTGATGCATCTCTAGCCTCATTAACCAATAGATAAAAATAACTATCTCCAATTTCATTAACAATAACATTTGTTACCTCTCACTAGCACAAGCACTTGACAGTTCCTTCTGTACTTTGGGGATGTGAGCTTGCAATTTCCAGGGCCATTTTCATTCATTCTCATAGCAACAACATCATTTTGCTTGCAATGCCAGTCAATCATTTCGAGATAATTGCTTTTATTCAGAGAATCCAACCCTTCATCATGGCCCCAAAAATCCATACCTTGATTTAGCAAGAACCGTGTCACATCCAAAGTAGCTGTCAAACGTGTGCGATATGCAATCTCCAATTTACGGCCATGTGGCTGATAAGAATGAAGGATACTCTGTCTTTGACACTTAAATGCACACGATTGTTGAGATGCATCATTATGAGCACTACCCGCTATGCCATAATGTTTCTTAAAGATATCAAGTGCTTTCTTCCAATTGTTAACCCCACTCACAATAAATGCATTCTCTCCATCTCGACATCCCTTATGTAAATTCCTAAAGAGATAGCAACAAAAGAAAAATGTTGCATCCTTTGATGCACTATACTCCAACCAATCAAAATTTTCAAACCAAGATGGTTGATAACCTCTATAGTCATTTCCCTTTTTTGTCTTTGGAAAAGAATGACCCTTAAGTTGACAAGGACCTCTTAACACATATTCTCCCATCACTTGATCTCTAATAGAAACATCAAAATCCTCAATAGGTTTACGTTTCTCGGGATCATTTATAACATCATCCGAATTGAACTCAACACGAGAATTTATCCATATCGATGATCCACTACTTCGACTTAAGAATTTATCCATATCGTATTTGACATAAAATAAGAAAAATATGTCAAATTGAATATGTATATGCTATTTAGTATTCACAATTTGTCAAAAATATGTGAAATTAAATATGTCAAAAATATATCAAATTAAATATGTCCAAAATATATCAAATTAAATATGTCAAAAATATGTCAAATTATCCATATCCATATGGAAAAGTCTTGGGAAAGACGGTCTTTCCATAGGCTTATGGAAAGACGAGGTTTGATTAGAATAATAAAAGGTAAAAGGTGTTAGTTGCAATATTAAAGTTTTAGTATGAAACATGTAGTAGTTATAAAATTTATAACCCGGTTCATACAACCCAAAAAATTTATCTTAATTTCTTCTAATTTACACTTTAAACCTTGGTCTTTCCATAACTTATGGAAAGACCGTCTTTCAAGAGACAAACTCTATCCATATTTAGCACAACTTCACAATAAAAAGATGTCGTTTTGTTTAGTTAGAAAACAAAAAAAAATAAAAAATGAAACCCGGGTCATCTTCTTCAACTAACGCAGGGCGCTGCTACAACTCAAGAGGGGGTGGAATCCGGTGGCTCCCGGTGGCTCTTGACCTAAATTCTTGACGCCGGATCGTAGGGGTGGTGCTAGCACCCCCTCGCCTTCACCCCCTTCCCCTAGTTCCGTCCCTGCATATAACCTCTAACTAAGTTTTGAACTATCCATTATATCTTTTTACTGTATTAGATCAATTATACACTAGACCTTTTATGTCAGTTAGCATATGAAAATTAGATTTAGTATTTTATATGTTATATGTTACAGTCGAGATAATATTTTCATAAATTATGGAAAGATCAAAGTTTAAACTGCAAACTAGAAAAAATCAAAATAAAATTTTTGGCTTGCATTAATCGGTTCATAAACTTAGAACTACTTAATTTTACATAATAAATTTTTTATATTGCATTTAAAACCTTTTATCTTTCTATAATTCTAATTCAAGCAAGATGGTTTTTCCCAATATTTTGCCTCTTTGTTATCTTATACTTATATTTATAACAAAGAATACTCTTGCTATTTCATTTTAAAAGACATTTATAACTCTAATTAAATAATTATTAATTCATGATCAACAACTATATCATATTCTTATCACTAAATTTTATAATAAAAAAATATTTCTATAGACCAGTTAATATTTCTCTATATAAAATACATGTATATTATTTTTGTTTAAATATAAAAATAATCAATTATTAACAACGATCAAATAAATTTTTTAATTTTATATATTATAATTTAATAAATCTATTGTTTTATTTTAAATGTAATTCTTATATAAATATAACAAAATTTTATTACTTAATTAAATTATAGATTAGGCAAAGTATTGAAAAATACAGTCTTTCCAAAAGCCTGTAAAAAGACGGGGTTTAATTATAATAATAGAAAGGTAAAAAAATTTTGTTACAATATTAAAAATTTATTATGCAACGTGGAGTAGTTATAAGTATATTATGACCCGATTAATATAACCCAAATTTTGTTTCTTTATTTCTTCTAATTTTTAGTTTGAACCTTTGTTTTTCCTTAATTTATGAAAAGACCATTTTTAAGGAGAAGACTCTATAATTATATTTTTTAAATTTTAATTCACAAATTTGTGCATTGCACGGGTGTTATCTAGTTAATCTATAAAGCTAAACATTTGCGGAGTCATTGTGCAACATGGTCAATATAATGTTTCGCTCCTTGATTCATCCACATGTAAGATTTACTAGATAACCTAATAGAGTATTCACAACAAGTGGTTTGGCCGATGGCATACACTTCCCCGTACCGGTCTTGTCGGGTGCGCTCACAACCCTCCATCGACACTGCCATCATAATTAGAGGAGTACAACAAGATCCGACCATTGTTGTAGGTCAGTTTCTCCCTTGTGCGATTACATCTCGAGCTTCCACCATGAATTCACTACTTCCCTCTGGTCCTATCAAAGGCCAAGGGGTCGTTGGCACATTATCTATGATACATGAGCATCTTACAGCCCTAGCTTGCTACTTTTTCACTATCTCTACCTACAACCTATCAAAAACCTTGACGTAATCAGCTAAGCGTGGTGCAATGGCTAATAAGTCAGTGCAATACCAAGGTCTCCCATAAATACACCCACGCAGATACAGCGTACTCACTTACCCATTATAACATCCCGGTTTCTCTTCCCAATGGGGCATCAATATTTTCACTATACATAAATATAGCCCAAAGTGTGTGCTAATGTGGTGTACTATTCATGCAATTCAAATATTCAAGAATAATCACATTAACATCATAAACAGAAAATTAGGATGAACTATAGAATCTCACAAAACAAAGATTAAATCATTCGCCCATAATTTATCCCCAAGCTATGGAAAATTCATCATAGATATGGAATTAAATATGGATTTGAATTCCACATCTAGGATGAAAGTAAAAAGAAAAGAAATAGAGTATTTCTCTCCTAATAGCCTAAGACTGAAATAAAACTATCTACCTTTTTTTCCATAGTAGACTAAGGTTATATTTATAGGAAAAGCGGATTGGGCTTAAAAATAGGCCCAAAATAGGCCAAAAGCGACCAAACCCTTGTTTAGCCACCGTTCGGTGCAGGCTGTCGTGGATGATGTGGTCCGCACCATTTACTTGTCACAGGCTGCAGGATTTGGCACAACCCATGCTCCTTCATCCGGCGCGGGCTGCATCGCATCAATCTGACGTGAACCATGGCCTTTGATGTAGGTTATCATATACATGCTGGATTTGGAACTTCTTCTTATCTGCGGGGCTCGGGTCTTGGGCAGGCCGTCATCTGGATCATCGTTTTGCTCAGAAATATTAGTGCGGGTTGTGGTTTTTGGCATGAGACTTTGGCTGGTCTTGGCATGTTGGACTTGAAATAGCACGGGCTATTGTGAATGGGACAGTCTGCGCCTATACCTAACCGATTTTGAGCAAAGTCTTGAACTCGTGTGCCCTGTCCGTGAGATATGGCACATGCTGCTCCATTGCCTCGTGCTGAGCACAGTTCGCGTGGGATAACTCCTTTAGCACAGGCAGTTGATGCACATGCCGTTGATGCACATGCCGACCTGTATTACCTTGGCCGGATGAAATTGTTTCCTTCGTTATGGGTGAACCGTTAGTCCGATTTTAGACATCTTGCAGTTGATTTTGTAGTACTCAAGAAGACGAATCCAATAAAATTAACCTTGAAGGCAAATTCCTATCGGATATTTCTCAGAATTTGGCACAACTCATCGAACCACGATATCCCATTTCTGCATTGGCGCTTTGATCTCCGTTGTCACCTATCTTTAACTCCAATCTCCTTCTACCATGCATTGATTTCCATGGCCTTCGTTTACTACCATTCTAGAGGTGAATGGAATTTGATCTCTTCTACCATTATTGTGAACACCCTTCAATATCTTACTGCCCTTAGGAATGGCCTTCACATAGAAGGTAACCCAAAGTACCCACAGGCGACCTACTAAAGATGAACAAATGCATGATCTAGGAGCCTATGGATATAAGATCTCCATTAGTAATAATTAAGTCTACAAAATGTTGATTTAGAAAAGAAAACAAAACATGGAAATCTAAACCCCTAGTTACGTAAACTCAACTAATACTAGCAATCCGCAAAACAAAACAAGCTATAAAACGACCCATAGAGGATGCCATGGTCTGCGCCAAGGAGATGACGCGGACCTGCCCAGATCACACAACTTGTGCCAAGGAGATGACGAACTAAGGATGTGGCGTGGCCCGCGCCATCCGTGACGGCCCGCGTCAAGTAGTGGCTGAACTAGGGTTTAACACTTTTTGGCCTATTTTGGGCCTATTTTTAGGCTCAGTCCCTACTAATATAAATATAGCCTTAGTCTACTAGGGTTAAGGACTTTTGACATTTTTTTATTCTACTCTTGTAATTTGTAGAGCATCTTAGAGACAGAACATTCTCTCTTCTTTCATTCTTTCCTGTTTATTTTTCTTTGATCCTATGATGTGGAATTCAAATCTATATTTAAACTCCATGTCTAGGTAGTAGTTTCCATAGCTTAGGGATAATTGTAATAATTGTATTCATGTGTTGATGTATGCTTTTTTGAGATTCATACTTTATCCTAATTATTGTACTTGTGATATTATTGTGACTTGTTCTGAATGTTAGAATTGCATGAATAATACATTCCATGAGCACACACTCTAGTCTATATTCATGTTGGTTCTAATATTGATACCCCCCGGGAAGAGAAAACTTGGATGTGTCATAGGTAGCACGGTCCAAGTCCACGTGTGTGTGTGAACCTTGGTCTTTTCTGAGTTTTATTGTTACATTTACAACACACTAGTCTTAGCTGACTATTTGGAGTAATCTGAAGTGTTACGGGTATAGGTAGCACAAAGTATCAAGATAGGGTTTTAAGAGGTCCTAGTGTTATATAGATAAGCTGCCTACCTTCCTTTGCCTCGTTCCTAGGCCTAGGGAATAGAGTATCCGTGGTGGAGTGCCCGGGACTTAATCGTACGGGGGAGAAACAAACTACAATAACGATTGGACCTTGTTGTACTCCTATGTAGCCCTAAAAATAAGTTGATTTTATTAATAACAAATCATGATTTTAATTCATCCACAATTTTTAGTTTCAAAAATTAAGGGGAAAATAATTTGTGAGGACGACAATAAATATACATTGCTTCTTTTTGCTTTGATTTCATGATTTTGAGTAGTGATTCGATCGATTTTGCATGTTTTATTTTTGATGAGGATTTTCAGATGAAACTCTTGTTGAATTGTAAATTTTAGTTCGAGAATCGTGATTTTGTTTGGATGGAATTAGGCTTGGTAGGTGACATAGTTTTTTTTAAAAGAGGGAAACACTAAGGAAAAGGGGGTCAGAATTTTGGTAGCCTCATGCCATATGCTGGCAGGAGCCACGCCAAGTGATACGACTTGTGTCACAGGAATTGACACAAGGGTCTTTGTGCCAGGTTTTGGCATGGTGACCCAACTCCACTCGGAGTTATTAAAACCGTAGTAGTTAAATTAACCTGAGCGAAGGCTGAGTAAGGTGAAGATAAATATTTATAGTTTTGCACCCAACTCACTACTATGCTACCGATAGGGTAGTTAGCGCTTAGCCATGGGTATGTCCACAAATATGCTAGAGCCTAAAAGTCAATCACATATGACCACGTTCGGCTTTTCAATCTGTACACGTTACTAGGGATAGATAGTATTGTAACTAGGGGGTTTGGTTTTCCAAGGATGAATTTTTCTTGATCTTGTAGTCCCGTAGATTGGAACATGTTGTTACTTAAAAGGTCTTACAAATTATCTTTGAATAGGGGTGCGACGACTGCCCGCTATCAAAATGGCGCCGCTGCCGGGGAAGAGGCGTTTATTCTTAAGTATTTAGGTGTATTTGGTTTCATATTAGCTAGTTGTTTTTATTTTCCACTACTTGGTGGTTGTTTTTGTTCGGAGTAGGTATTGCTTGAGTTCTTGGTAATTTATTTTATCGAGAGTCCTTGCACTATGATTCCGAACTTTTGAAAAAAATAGAATTTTAATGGAGCATCTCACCTTCAGGGAACTCATGATGAGAAGAGATGTGTCAACAAGCAAGGTTTTGTAGGATGTGTCATTCCGATCATCCTACCGAATCTTGCCCCTTGTTGTGGGAAGAGCACTATGATTGAGAAAGAACCCTTGGTTTTCAAAACCATGGGTACTATGAAGAGTGCTACCAAGAGGTAGGAGATGTTGGTTTTCAAGGGCAAGAAGCTCATGAATGCTATCCATACCACAACTCTTACAATCCGGAATGGAGTGGTAATCCAGATTGGTGGTATGAGAATGAGCCGGAAAACCAACCATACGAGCAACCTAGTTGGCCATCACCACCCTATACAATACCCCAAAACCAAGCCCAACAAGGAAGTTCAAGTTTGACACGTGAGGATGTCTTCAATACCATAGCAAACTTGAACTCCTTTACTAGTGAGGAGCCGGATACCCAACTCTCCTCTAGTGTTGAGGCCATTGAGGGGCATGTGAGGAGTATAAGGGAAGCGTTGGCCCAAATGGAAGCTCGTGATTCCGAAAACACACCATCCCAACTTGAACTCGATGACTCGGTGAGTGAGGTCACCAATAAAAGTGATTTTGAGTTCAAAGGGGATGATGAGTTGGTTGTAGAGGATAGCAAAATGGAGGAAGAGGTGATAGTGCTACATTCATTAGCATCGTCACCCATTCTCCCGCTTAGTGAACCAACTCCATCATTTTCGGAAGTTGTGAGGGAGATAAGAGAGGAGCCAAAAGACTATCTTAAGCCTCCTAACCACTCAACTTTCCTCCAACCATCTCCACCTCAACAAAACTTTCCTCTTGAAAGTTTTGTAGCCCCATCTCTCTTATTTTGGAAGCTCATGGTGAAGGGGTTCAAGCCTTCACCATACGGATAACATTAGGGTTGTGCCGACGACCTTAAAAATACGGAACTTCATCGTGCCGACAACGTGAAATAAATTCGGCATTTCTTTTAGTTTTTGTTTCTTAGTTTTTTATTATTGTTTTGTTTTGTTCTTTTTATGGCGTGTTTTTCTGTGATTTTGTAGCAAAGTGAAGTGCATTGCAATGGAGGAGATGAAGGAACGAGATCAACGAACAAGGGAAGAAAGCTTGGACAGTTGGTAAGAAAATGAAAAAATTTAAGCCTGGGATACCCTGCAGTCGCGAGTCGCGATGGCCTCGTCGCGAGTCGCGACGAACAGGGGAGAAAAATCATTCCCAGCACCAACATTCCGCGAGTCGCGATGGACTCGTCGCGAGTTGCGACGAGCCATTGCGAGTCGCGACATAGAGGTCGCGAGTCTCGACGTGATCAGAAAATTTTGCTAAAAAACTGCTCTCGGCCTCAACTTTTCGCGAGTCGCAACGGTCCCGTCGTGAGTTGCGACGAAGCATCGCGAGTCGCGACCACTTCAGTCGTGAGTCGCGATGAAAATTCCAAGTTTTCATTTAATCTTAAACATTGCATGATTCTTCCTTCTTCTCCACCTAACACTCCCAAGAACCACCACATATCCACTCATTTCCACACCATCTTACATATATTGACACAGGAAATTCTTGCATCTTTATAGTATCTTTGTTGATTGTAGTATGCCGACTACATCATTGTGACTTAATTGCTATGTTCTATAGTGATGCTTGAATTTGTGTGGATTTATATGTTGGATATTTTTATTGGATAATCTTATAGTTGTGATTGCATGATGGATTGGTTGTTCTTTGAGAATATTATGGTTATTAATTCTCTATGCTAAACCTAGTATTCCAAATCCTTATGTACTTGTGAGTTTAATGTTGTTCTTTGTGGTGTTAGTCTTGATCAAACGGCGCCACAGAGACAATGCTTTTCTCGAGGGGTGAGTTCTTCTACGGCATCTTTGCTCCCCCTTCCGGTTTCGAAACCGATTTTGGGACCATACAATTACATTGGATTGCGCCATATCACCGGCGACTATGCGGAGAAACGGGTGTCACTCTACCCCCTTGCCTTGATTTTTATTGTTCTTGCCTTACATGTTTACATTGAGGGCAATGTAATGTTTTAAGTGTGGGGAGGGGTTAGAGGAATCACATGCATGCTAGATTGTTTTGGAATGCTTTTTGCTACTTTTCATTGGAAAAACATGAGAAAAAGAAAAACAATAATTAAAAAAGAAGAAGAAGAAGAAAAAAAGAGAAAAGAAAACCCGCTAAGTTGAAAACCCGAGAGGGCAACTTAGGTAACATTGGGGGCCCGGATGGTCGAAAACCCGAAAAGGCGGCCTAGGAAAAAATGAGAGGCTAAAATGTGCGGAAAAAGGTGATATGTGAGCTAAAGAAACATGATGTGTGGCTAGGATGAAAACTCGAAAGAGCTCCTAGGCAAAATGAGAGAAAATGAGAGAAATTGAAAAATGCTATGATTTCACTCATTTGCCGGCGTTGGAGTCATAAGGTTGCGGTTGTCACATGGATGGATCGGGTAGCTCAACATCTATAGACCTCTTGGGATTGGGTAGCTTAGTGGGTTAGGAAAACGAAGTATGGTTATGAAATTCTTGATCCTTTTCTACTTCGTTTTTGGTTGATATATTGGAATTAGGTGAAGCATGTGTTTGAACCTCTTATATGGCTTTAGCTTCATTTTATGTCATTGGCTTTTGGTGGATATATTGGCATTAGGTGAACTATGTGCTTAAACCTATTAAATGGTTTTAACTTCATCTTGTGTCATTGGACTTTGGGAATATCAATTCGGGGCTTTGAAATATTTTTATGGGTAGTGAATTGATAAGTGGTAGGTTTGGTTAGATTTAGGATTGGGGATGTGTGTGTGAAAAATTCTCATGTGAGCTTTTATTTTGGGATTTATGATATTGAGAGTTTTTGTGAGGCTTTGATTGGGGGATTAGTTTAGGATATGGCCATATGAATTCCTCCGTGTACTTGGATCTTTTCTTACTCGAGGGCGAGTAAGGTTTAAGTGTGGGGAGGTTTGATGAGGCCATTTTATGCGGTTATATTAGGGTTTTTAGGATTGGATTTTGTATAATTTTGTGCTCTACATGTGGCATTCTGCCTTGAAATCATTTAAGGAGGGATAAAAGCGACTTTGACGTTTTTATCACTTTTTAGATGATTTTGTGTGACAAGGTGATTTGTTTGAAGACTTTGAAGATTTGAAGACTTTGAAAGATATCTTTGAAGATTTGAAGACTTACACTTGGGCTTTTTGAAGATTTGAAGAAGTGAAGAGGTGAAGAAAGGAGAGCAAAGCAATGGGTGAAGGATGGTCCAGGGTTTTCATAATTTTCCGAGAGGAATCAGCCTTCAAGAGTGGTACCATTGGATTCCTCTTCTCGAGCACTATAAAATCGACTACAAGAACTCCCGAAACGGATCAACGTTTCACCCGGAGGAAGCAAAACAAAACATGGCTGCAGTTTACTGATCTGGTCGTGACTCGCGATGGAACTGGTCGCGAGTCGCGACGACAGCGTGAATTCAGCCCTGCAGCAGCGTTTTTCTCCCCTTTTTCTTCCCCTATAAATACCTCTTCATCCCTTCTTCTCCACAGCTTCCAAGCCCGCCTTTGGGGCTCCAAAACCCTACTTTTCACCATTTTCTTCCATTTCTTCTTCTTTCTTTGTAGATTGTTGTTCTATGTTATGGGTTTTGTTTATCTAGGGTAGTTTTTATCTTGGGAGCAAAGGATTGAAGCTTCCACTTCTATGTAGTAAAAATCATTTTATCTATCTATTTGGTGTTTTTGCTATTGTGCCTTTATTATGCTTTGAATGTTAATTGTTGATTTCATTGATGTTGTTGAAAGCTTGAGCATATGAAATACTTGTATGGATTGCTAGCTAGGGTTTGGGGGATTTGGGTTGATTTCCCCCCTTTTCTTGTTAGGAATGTATGAGTATGATTTAGAGCTTTTGATTGTGTTGATGGATTGATAATGTGCTAGATGAATGTGATTGATGTGGAACTCTTTGTCATGTTCGTTTGTGTAGCAAACGAGAGAGTTATATGCTCTTGGATGAATGTGCATTGCACGTTCATCCAATCTCGTGTAATTGCATAAATTGGTTAAATGCTTAGTCACGGTGTAGTGGTCATAAGTATTGCCAAGCTTGTTGGTTCTTCGTGATTAAATACCATCAATGGGATACTCCTAGCAATAGGGGAGTCATTGGTGAGGTTTGACAAGAGATGTCGAATTCACTCTTGTAAACTACGAACTAAGAAGGATGGAAGATTTATCTTCACAACAAGTAGTTGAAGTATTGAATAGATGATTTTAATTCATCCTTGAAGCATTTGTTATTTAGCATTTATGTATTCTTGATGGTGTGTTTCACTTCATTTGTGCCATGAGTTGTTTGAGCATAGGGAGTGCTTGTATGATTGAATTGGTTAGGTTTTAGGAACGTGACGAATTCCGTAGCTTCTTTGCATGAAAATCTACGAGCATGAACTTAGAACTTCTTGTGCATAATGTGTTGTGATTCTTGCTAGATGGGTATGTTGATATTGAGTTATGTAATGCTATATGATAGAATGAGTGAATGGTTCAATGTCCTACATTAGATTTGGAAGTGGATATCCCTTGCCCCCAAGGCTTTTTATCTTTGTAGTTTTAAAACCCCTTTTTCTTAGTTTTGTTTGATGATTAGCATAGTCACTTGACTTTGCTAGTTATCTTGTCTTTTTACTTTCGTAACTGAGGAAAACCAACCAACCACCCCCTCCCATTTACATGCTTTTATATGTATGTATATATGTTTACTCCTAGCCTAATATCAACCTTTTGTGCCTAAACGCTTAGGAAGATCCCTCTTCTTCGTGGACGACCCCGACTTACCGCTATCTACCTAGTTGTAGAAAGTAAGCAAAAAGAGCTTATAAATTATCTTTGAATAGGGGTGCAACGACTGCCCGCTATCATATTTTCCCAAGGATAAATTACCATACACAATCAGCCATTTGAACGAAGTACGCAAAATTTGGGCAATTTTCATGATGGTAAAGAATTTGAAGGATTTTCTAATCCCATCTACTATATGAGGAACTATTATTAGGTTAAGTTTATTGTGCAAGCCTCATTCTCTAAAATACCCAATGATAATTTCCAAGGTTATTTTTTGACGCCTTGATATAGATCTCTATCTAGTTATGGAGTATCAATGATATAGTTCATTTTGTGAGAATTTTAATTTTTTTTTTGCATAGAAGGTGTCATCTGTTTCCTTCTTGTCTGTATGCATTACGCTTGGTTTAGAAACATGTCATCGGGATGGTGTTTCAGGCTGGAAACACATTTTTAATGAAACTTGTATTGTTGTTTATATAACATGTAATGACATCGCTCGTATCGACTACAAATATGTGACGTCGCTAGATGTTCACCACACATTAGCAACGATACCATGATAAGGGCGATGTTGTTTAATACAACCTCACAAATACCTCGTCCATCTTGGAAATAACTCAAACGTCGCACACCCCCAAGCGACGTCGGTATAGTAAAATGATGTCGTGGTATCAACATGCCATGTCATCATCGTACAAGTGTTGACCAATCATGGTCGATCACCCAGACGTCGCACAATAGTCAGCTGATCACTCAATAATTACATATTTACCGCAATGTTTTTGCCATAAAACGACAGTTAAAGAAAACAATTGTTGCGGTCTGTAACCCCTGTCAAAAGATGATGATGGTGCGAACGATATCGTGTACAAGAAAAGATGACTTCACACATTAAAATTGTGACACTGATCGTGGCGACGTCGCCAGCTTGTGGGCATGTCGACCTCCTCAGCATGTTACCGACTCGGTATTCCTATCGGCTATTGGAGTATTTAATTCGGTTCTTTTTCCAAAAAAATGGGGTAAAAAATACTTTTTACCTCGGTTTTGAGCCAAGGTAAAAAAACCTACTTTTTACTCCGCCCACATTTACCTTGGTTTTTTTTTGGAGTAAACACCAAGGTAAAAACCCCTGCAAAACCGAGGTAAAAAGTGTTGTCTCTTAATGTTAGTTACAACCAAGTCGGGGAGCTCTTAGATTTCCTTGGTGGATTTGTTTTGGAAAATACTCTTGGATTGCTTTTGGGAAATTTTTTGGGAACGTAAACTAGCTCAACACATATCTTTCTTGCTTGCGTTTTTCTTTATTTTAATTTGGGGGGCTAGCTAGGTTACTTTTGGTTCTTCAAGGAGTGTGAGAGTTATGAGATTCTTACTTCTTTGGAAGAAATAGGGTAATCTTGGAATAAGTTGAATGCATCGACTAACTTATACCGCATTCTACACTTCACTTTGGCCTTTTCTTATTTTTATTTACTCGAGGACGAGTAAAGTCTTAAGTATGGGGGATCGATGTGCATTATTAGAAATGTGTTAACCTATGCATTCGGCATAATAATTAGCTTGTTTTACTTGTTGGATTGCTAGTGCTAGTTTGGTTGACATAAAAAAGGGTTTAGATGGCCATGTTTAATTTTTCTTATCTATATTCCACATTAGGTCAACTTAATTGATACTAATGGAAACCTTGTATCCATGGGCACCTAGATCTTCCTTTTTTATCATCACTAGTAGGTGACTCGTAGGTACTTTTCATCACATTTGTATGGAAAACCGTTCGCAAGGACTGTAGAAGATGTCGAAGGACATTCATATTAGAATGGTAGTAGATGAAGGCCACGGAATCTACATCGTGGTAGTAGAAGGATTGAGCTAAATATAGGCATACTTGAAGTTCAAAAAGGCCAAGGAAGAAATGAAGGATTGTTGTCCGAGAGTTTAGCAAAGTCCTCGGAAAGATCTGAGAAGAATAAGCCCTTAAAGGTGGTTCCATTGGATTCATTATCTTGAGCGCTATGAAATTGACTACAATAACTCTCAAATCGAACAAATTTTTCATATGTGGCAGAGTAAAGAAGTTAGCTAGACGAACCAGCAATAGGTGGCACGGACCGTTCATGGCCAGCACAAGGCGCAAGCCACACACAGCCCATAGCATACCACAAGGCCCGTGTAAGGGGTCTTTGGCACGAGCCGCGCCAACCTCGGCTGGCCATGTCCTCAAGATCTTTTTTTACTCCAAAATTGGCTAAGTATGGGGGCGGACCATTCCGATTCACAGAGCTCGTGTCGTTCCAAGTCTAAAATGTCAGGACCAGCTAACATGTGTGAAGAATGAAGAAGCATGTTCCAAGAAATAGAGAAAAACAAGGATTCGGTTGACAGCCCACCCCAAACAACACAGGGTGCGAATCAAAAGTGCAACAATAGAGCTCCAGACGATAGCCTGCTCCATTGTGTCAAGACCAGCATCTCGTGAAATCATGAGCCACACGGCCCTTGCCAAATCTGATGGACCATGTTGGCACGAGGCCACATCAGAGGCAAAGGCCATGCCATCCATAGCGCCCTATGTCAGGCGGCAGCTGCTAAGGTTTTGGCCTATTTTGTCCTATTTTTAGGCTCAATCCCCTTCTACTATAAATATGGTCTTAGTCTACTAGGGTTAGAACCAATTTTTCATCTGTGGCAGAGTAAAGAAGTCAGCTAGACGAACCAGCAATAGGTGGCACAGACCGTTCATGGCCAGCACAAGGCGCAAGCCACACACAGCCCATAGCATGCCACAAGGCCCGTGTAAGGGGTCTTTGGCACGAGCCGTGCCAACCTCGGCTAGCCATGTCCTCAAGGTTTTTTTTTCACTCCAAAATTGGCTAAGTATGGGGGCGGACCATTCTGATTCACAGAGCTCGTGTCGTTCCAAGTCTAAAATATCAGGACCAGCTAACAGGTGTGAAGAATGAAGCAGCATGTTCCAAGAAATAGAGAAAAACAAGGATTCGGTTGACAGCCCACCCCAAACAACACAGGGTGCGAATCAAAAGTGCAACAATGGAGCTCCAGATGATAGCCTGCTCCAGATGATAGCCTGCTCCAGATGACATGGATCATGCCAGCACAGTTATGCCAAGACCAGCGTCTTGTGAAATCACGAGCCACACGGCCCTTGCCAAATCTGATGGACCATGTTGGCACAAGGCCACATCAGAGGCACAGGCCATACCATCCATGGCGCCCTATGTCAGGCGGCAGCTGCTAAGGTTTTGGCCTATTTTGGTCCTATTTTTAGGCTCAATCCCCTTCTACTATAAATATGGCCTTAGTATACTAGGGTTAGAAGCTTTGGATCATTTTCTTAGCTCATTTTGTGGATTTAAAGAGTAAGTTAGAGAGAGAAACACTCTCGTTTCTCTCTAGGTTCTCTCTTTCTCCTTTTTTTTGTTTTTGCCCAAAAATATAGAATTCAATGAAATACTTGAATTCCATGTTTAGGGAGTAGTTTTATAACTTGGGGATAATATTTGCACTACAAGAAATATGGTCTTTTGTGACATAAAAAATTGTGTCTTTATCCTTCATTTAATGTAGCAAAAGGTATTTGCGACACATTGTGCTTCATTTTATTTTCTATCACCGTAGTAATTGAGGTATTCTTTGTCACACTCTTTTTTTATTATGAGGCAAAAAATGATAGAATTTGTGTCACTTAGTTATTTCTCGCATTGGATTTGCAACTGGGGCGCAGCCCAACTTTTTTGTTCGTAACGAACATATTATGCATCATGTAATTTTTGTGATGCATGCATATTTGCGACACCTTATGCAACATTAGCTAAATTACGCAAATTAATTTGCAACACTACATGTGACACTACTTTCATCTGACATAATTGTTTGCGACTTATTTGACGTCATATTTAAATTATTGTATATTTTTTATACATAAATATGTCACAATTATTTCATATTATATCGCATATTGCGCGACTTTTTCCAAAATGAGCCGCAAAATAAATGACACTCACTATCACAAGAAACCCCCTCTAGAACCAGTTTTTCAAAAGGCTAGCACCAGTTTTTGGAGGTTTAAAAAACCGGTGCCCAAATAGGGGGTGAAATGGTTTCACCGATTTTCAAAAAACCAATTTTAATTTAACACCGATTTGTTGTTGGCACCTGGTTTTGGAAACCTGTATTAATTTAGCACCGGTTATTTTTTGGCACCTGTTCTCAAAATTTGGTGTTAATTTAACTGATGTTAATTTAGCACATACTATTTTTCGGCACTGGTGCCAAAAAAATCATAGCTTCAAAAATGCCCTTTCTCTAGATGCAACCGTAACCCAAAATCTCAAGTTTTGAAAACAAACTTGTGCAAGATATCTTGAATGTAGCTAACTCTTACATTAATAATGAAAATACTTATATTAAAGAGCCCTTCTCCTGCCTATTTCAAGCTTACCCCTACATACTCAAAGAAAAAACAATTTAAACAATTAATGTACCAGTCTAACAATATCTAATCATATTAGCCTCTTGTCCTTTCGACAAATACAAAAAGCTAGAAAATGTACCATATTCCTTGCTCAAAATAGCTAGCCTACATACTTCAGAAGGCACTTCTCTATATCACAACATCTCTATATCTTAAAAGAGGTGATCCCTTTGGTGAACAGTAATTTTTGTCGTCGGTAATTTCTTTTCCTTTTCCTTTTTTTATTCCTCCTTCATACGCATTATTTTTATGGCCGTACACGCATGGTTCTTATCTCTATTATGACCGTACACGTGTCCTCCTACCCATATATATCTTTCCCAGCCATCTTCCACACATCATTCCTACCATTTTCCTCCATTACATCCATACTTCTCTTCTTCCCACTAATCTCTTCTTTACCATATCTTCTCTTTTTTGGCTTCCTATCTACATTTATCTGTTCTCCATCATTCTCTTTTTAGGCTTCCATAAGATTTTGCTCTCAGATGGTTGGGTTCATATCCTTACACAATTCTACAAGGTAATTTTTTGGTACTGATCTGTTTTGCAGCTGGTGTGATATGTTCCGAAAACATCTCTACTTGAGGGAATGCCTCGTCCGAATATGAATAAGCTCAGGATTGCTGGCGAGTTGCTGTGTCCATCTCTATCGGCGTTGTAGCAGCAGTCTTTGCGAACAGGGCTCTCCGGTGGAGCTGGAGCAGAGTTTGCCGGGCCTTTATCGTTCTTAGCGATGGTAGAAGGGGATAGATGGATTTCTTGGCGGTTCCACCTCTCAAACAGGTAATTCAGGCTGGGCCTTGGTCGTCTCAGGTGAAGGTGGGGCAAAGGAGGTGGTCGGCTTAGGCTGTAGAGAAGGGGTCGAGTGGTGAGCCTTCGAGTGGTGAGAGTTCAGGTGGTGAGGGTGGAGTGGAGAGGGTTTGAATAGAGGATTTGAGTGTAAAAAATTCAAGCGGTACTGATTGAGACATGGATGGTTTGAGGGGTGTATGCCTTGAATAGGTAATGGTTCGAGAGCTAATGTGGATGGTTCAACGCACTCAGTGGTATACTCTCTCGAGGGGTGGTTTACCCTCGAGGGCTGGTGTACTCTATAAGGGTGGATGTGTAACCTTTAGAGGGGTGGTATACCCTCGAGGGCTGGTACACCTCTCTCAAGACGAACATAGCGTACCCTCGAGAGTACACTTTCCATATCACTGGAGAGAGTATGCCTTTCACCCCTCAAGGGTACGCTATCTACGCCTCGAGAGAGGTGTACCAGCCCTCGAGAGATTACACGCCACCCCTCTAGAGTACACCAGCCCTCGAGAGTACACCACCCATTGAGAGAGTATACCACAGAGCATTCGAGTGATGGCGCGGTGGATGTTCAAGAACTGATGGTTCCAATGATGATAGTTCCAGAAGTGGATGTAAGATGGTCCAACAAATGGATGGTTCATGTTCTAGTGGTAGATGGTTGATGTTCGAGGGGTAGATGGTTTGAATGGTGGTGTCATGGATGGTTCTAGGAGTATATGCCCCGAGTGGGTCATGGTTCAAGAGCTAATGTGGATGGTTCAATGCTCTCAGTGGTATACCCCTCTGGAGGGGTGATGTGCCCTCAAGGCCTGGTGTATTCTAGAGGTTTGGATGGGTTCAAGTGGTGAGGGTTCGAGTGGTGCTAGATTCAAGTGGTTTTGGGTTCGAGTGGAGACTTAGAGTAAAGAGGTTCAAGTGGTTCTAGGTTCGAGTAAAGGCTTCGAGTAGAGAGGTTCTAGAGTACACCAGCCATCAAGGGTATACCACCCCTTGAGAGAGTATACCACTGAGCATTGAACCATCCACATTAGCTCTCAAACCATTACCTATTCGAGGCATATGCCCCTCGAACCATCCAGGCCTCGAATATCAACTATCCACTCCTCGAACGATCACCCCTCGAACCATCAATTCTCGTGATAGTTCGCGGAGTGGATAGTTGATGTTCGAGGCATGGATGGTTCGAGGGGTATATGCCTTGAATAGGTAATGGTTCGAGAGCTAATGTGGATTGCTCAATGCTCTAACTGGTATACTCTCTCGTGGGGTGGTATACCCTCGAGGGCTAGTGTACTCTAGAGGGGTGGATGTGTAACCTCTCGAGGGATGGTATACCTTTGAGGGTTGGTACACCTCTCTCGAGATGAACATAGCGTACTCTCGAGAGTACACTTTCCATATCACTGGAGAGAGTACACCTTCCACCCCTCAAAGGTATGTTATCTATGCCTCAAGAGAGGTGTACCATCCCTCGAGAGTATACCGGACCTCGAGAGTTTACACATATACCCCTCTAGAGTACACTAGCCCTCAAGGGTACACCACCCCTTGAGAGAGTATACCACAGAGCGTTCGAGTTTTGGCACGGTGGATGTTCGAGAACTGATGGTTCGAGGGGTGATGGTTCCAGGAGTAGATGTAAGATGTCCCGACAGATGGATAATTCATGTTCCAGGGGGTGAATGGTTGATATTCGAGGGGCAGATGGTTCGAATGGTGGTGTCATGGATGGTTCGAGGAGTATATGCCTCAATTGGGTCATCGTTCGAGAGCTAATGTTGATGGTTCAACGCTCTCAGTTGTATACCCCTCTGGAGGGGTGATGTGCCCTCGAGGCCTGGTGTATTCTAGAGGTATGGATAGGTTCGAATAGTGCTTGAATTCGAGTGGTTTTGGGTTCGAGTAGACTTTGAGTAGAGAAGTTTGAGTGATTCTGGGTTCGAGTAAAGGCTTTGAGTAGAGAGGTTCTAGAGTACACCAGCCGTCGAGGGTATACCACCCCTCAAGAGAGTATACCGCTAAGAGTGTTGAACCATCCACATATCTCTCAAACCATTACCCATTCGAGGCATACACCCCTCGAACCATCAATGCCTCAAACATCAACTATCCACTCCTGGAACAGTCTCCACTCAAACCATCAGTTCTCGAACATCCACCATGCCACAACTCAAATCATCCACCTTTCAAATCATCAACCATCCACTTTGAGGGCTCCATACCACTCGAAACATCCACCCGTTCAACATCAACCATCTGCCTCAAGGGGTGTTTATTTGAGGCATCATTCCTCGATTCATTAACCCTCGAGGCCCTAGAACCATCAACCATCTCCCTTGAGGTATCACACCTCAACCTATCAAAAATCACCTCGCCACCACTCGAACCTCTCCTCTCGAACCTTATAGCACTCGAACCTTGTACCACTCGAATCCTCTATTCGAACCCTCTCTACTCGACCATCACCACTCAATCTGTCACCACTTGAATGCTCACTACTCGATCCCTCACCACTTGAACCTCTCCACTCGAACACAGTACCACTCGAACCTCTTCACTCAAACCTATTACAACTCGAACTTCTCCTCTCAAACCTAGTACCACTCGATCCTCTCCATCAATTCATTAACCCTCGAGGTCCTAGAAACATCAACCATCCCCCTCGAAGCATCACCCTTTGACCCATCAACCATCCGCCTCGCCACCACTCAAAACATCCACCCTTTGAACATCAATCATCTGACTCGACTCAAACCTCTCCACTCTAACCTCTACTCGAACCCTGAGTACTCGAATTAGTATCACTCGAATATTTTCCACTCGAATTCTTTGTTCTAACCCTCTCCACTCAATCCTCACCACTCAAACTCTCACCACTTGAATGCTCACCACTCGACCCCTCACCACTCGAACTCTCTCCACTTGACCCTCACCACTCGAACTCTCTCCACTCGAACGCTCACCACTCGACCCCTCATCATTCGAACTCTCTCCCTTCCACCGTCACCACTCAAACTCTTACCACTTGAATGCTCCCCATTTGACCGTCACCACTCGAACCCTGTTCCACTCAAACATATTATCACTCAAACCCTCACCATTCGAACTCTCTCTACTCGAACCTCTCCACTAGAACCCTCTCCACTCGAACCCTCTCCACTCAAACCTCTTTACTTAAACATCTCCACTCGATTCCTCATCACTCAAACCTCACCACTAGAACCTCTCCGCTCGAACCTCTCCACTCAAACTTCTCCACTCGAACCCAGTATCACTCGAACCTCTACTCGGACCCACTCTACTCGAACCCTCTATTCGAACCTCTCCACCCAAACCCTCTCCACTATAACTACTATTACGCCTCATTAATACTTTATCTTTTATTTAATTTTTAATTAATTAACGACTAAGCGATTTCATAACCCGTTATCGACGCGTGGGCTGGAAACCCCTAGTTAGAATACAATAGTGAAAATCATGTCCTTTTGACCAATAAAATATCCTTAACAACTAGAAGGCAACAAAAAGCTTCCAAAAATAAGGTTAAACCAGAGCTAATTTTCAACAAGGAAGTATCTAGTAAACATCACTTTTCTAATGATTATCAGTCAAATGAAAGCCACGTTTCTTGGTGAAAAATGAGACTCGAACAGTACTCAAATTACCTGAATTTGGAAGGCCACTTGTCAGTCTGATTGAAGTGGAACACATCAGTTCCAGAAATAAGGGGCACGTGTTTTGCTTCTCCTCCACATACCGCCTCACCATCGCGGCTCCCACAACTCCAAAATCCAACCGTCGTCTAGCACCGCCTTCTCAATGTTTGCCGCCCAATTGCGCAGCCCTCAGAAAATAACCCCACGCTCATTTTCCCTTTCGCTTCCACCATTTTTTAAACCCTTGCTCTCTATATCCTCTTCATTTCACGAAGGTACTTGACCTCATCTGTATTTCACAACGTGGGGCCTAAGCTTGTCGTATGCGCTCGTTGATATAATTTCATCTACAAAACTATCTACATAATACCACCGGATGGACAAGTAGGTGGTGGTCGCGTCGACGACGAAAGAGCCGTGGCTTCTATGAGCTGGGTCAGCGATGCGCGAGTGGATGGTAGGCATTTAAGATTTGGAGATTCAATGTGAAGATTTGGGAAGTTGGAGAGGAATAGGAATTGGGAGAGGGGAAGTGGCGGTGTTAAGGAATTAGAATATTCTTACCATATTACTTGTAGATGAAATTGTATTCTATTAACTTTTCCTAGCTTCTATAGGTATCTTGTACTACTATATAATGTATCCTAAGTTCATGAATACAGACACACAATTATTAACCTTATTTTGTCATGGTATCAGAGCCTAAAATCCTGAAACCTTAAATAGAAAATTTCCACTGAAATCCCGAGCTCCTTCCACCGTTCTCACCGCCGCACGCACCACCACGCATTCGATCACGCATTGTCATCATATCCTCCACGCGCCACTGCCGTCCTGCTGCACAAGTCCGCTATTCCGTTGCTCAGCCTCAACAGCCCACCAGAGCTCTTCAACCCTCACGCACCGTCGCTTGTTCAACGCGTCGGTGTGTTCTGTCGATCTGATTTGTCACCAATTATTGTACCCACTGCTGATCTGTACCTAATTTTCTACTATGTCTAGCTCTGAAGAACATACTAGTCTTGATGCACCTGAGGCTCTGAAGCTTCAGGATATGAGTGGTTATGATGTGATTGCAACTTTACTTTAGCAGTTGCAGTTTCAATCTGGCCCTCAGACTGCTTTACCTATTGGTCGTATGTCGACTGATCCTTACTTTATTGGTTTTGGTGATGGTCCGGGTTTACAACTTATACCAAACATGCTGAAAGGTCAAGAAAACTACATTGAATGGTCTGACACAATTTTCCGTGCATTCGTGGCTAAGCACAAGATTGGGTTCATTGATGGATCCATTACCAAACCCCAAGATGGTCATCATGATGCTGCTGATTGGCCTGGGGTTAATGCTACCCTTGTCTGCTGGATCTTGCAAACCCTGGATCCGGTGTTAAGATCTTCTACAAGCTCGTTTTCAACAGTTAAGGATATGTGGGATGACCTAAAGGCACAATTTATTCTTGCCGATGGTATGAAGGTTTTGCAAATGCAAGAGGCTATTCAAAGTTTTAGGCAAAACAGTCAGCCCATCGACATTTACTTTGCCAAACTGAAGAAGTTGTTGGCAGATTATCACTGCATACGGCCTCCCCTAGTGTGTTCCTGTGAAGAAAGCAAGGCATTATGCCATTGCAATATTTCTTGCGATCACATATAATGAGCATTGATCCAATGTCATCTGTCATGAAAGTGTATGCCCTTGTTGCTCAGGAGGAGAATCATAAAGCTGTCATTCGAGCTCGTGATTCTTATTCTAACTCCATGGCTTATGTTGCACGACGTCCACCACCTGCAAGTTCTTCGCCAGTTGTTCTTTCAGCATCTGACCGCAAGAATCTTGTTTGTAAACATTGTCGTCGCAAGGGTTATGATAAGGATACCTGTTTCCAGATTACATGGAGTACCAGAATGGTTCAAGGAGTTGAAGGGGAAAGCCAGGTCCACCAAGAAATCGATGCCAGCTTCCTGCACGTCCACCACCACCGCTGGTCCCGGAGGTGCTGTCGCGGCACCCTCTTTCCCGCCACCGTTTGCCGGCGCAGCCACGTCATCGCCCAGTCTAGCGGCGGCGGCTTCCTCTGGCCGTGTCCCTGCCCGATCCGAATTTGGCCCTGCTCTATCTAATGACCAATGGAGCACAACCATGCAGTTATTTAATCAGTTTAATTCTCTTACTGACAATGAGTCTGTTAAGCCTACTCCACCATGGATACTTGATTGGGGAGCCTCATATCACATTGTCATTCTACCGGATGGCTCGGTGTCATCTACCACTCAATATGGTTCTATTTTCTTTGGTGGTATTACTCTACCTCATGTTTTATATATACCCACATTGCGGTGCAATTTGTTATCATGTTCTAGATTGTTATCTACCCTGAACTGTCTAGCTTTGTTTGCTGAAAATTATTGCATTGTACAAACAATCAGTACGAGGAAAGTGATTGACGTGGGTGAATAGAAAGGGGGGTGTTTTGGATTCGTCAGCTGGATACTTGTGTTTATCGTCCTATCCTGCAATCTCTTCCTACAGTGGCTTCCGTATCTTCTTCTGACTTATGGCATCAGTGTTTTGGACATCCTTCCTCCATGGTGTTGTCTTTTATTTCTTCTATTGATTTTGACACTAATAAAAATTTTGTTCCTTGCTCTATATGTTATAGAGAAAAACAGACTAGACATAGTTTTCCATTGAGTTCTACAAATGCTACTGCATTGTTTCAATTAATTCATTATGATGTTTGGGGACCTTATCGAACACCATATTCTAGTGGTGCATTTTATTTTTTGACTATAGTTGATGATTATTCCCGAGTTGTTTGGGTTTATTTGTTAGTGGATAAATCAGAAGTGGCTTCTAGATTTTTAGAATTTAGTGCCTTAGTGGAGAACCAGTGGGGCCGAACAATTAAACGAGTTCGGGCTAATAACGACACTGAATGTTTGCCCCGTGCTCCAACTTGAGGAGGAGTGTTAAGGAATTAGAATATTCTTACCATATTACTTGTAGATGTAATTGTATTCTATTACATTTTCCCAGCTTGTATAGGTATCATGTACTACAATATAATGTATCATGAATTTATGAATATAGACACACAACTATTACCCTTATTTTCTATAGGCGGTGTTTGGAGTGTGTGTTTGGAGATTCTTAAATTTTAAAACTCATTCGAAGGTAAACCAAGAGATATTAGACGTGCTTAATTTGATAGCCACCAGACTACTATTTATTGCCATTCGATAGTTTCACAGTTTCACCCGACAAGAAAATATTATATAGATATTGCTACTATTTTCGATCTATACGAAAATTATATAACTAATAGAACTAATAATAAAATTTAATATTATTAGTCTTGCAGAAACTCTCCCAACAAAAAAAACAGATTTGGGGTTTTGGGCGAGGTAAAAGAGACATTTTAAATGTTATTTACTTTTATTTTTTTAATTAGATGGGTATATTTTTATATAAAACCAGTAAAGAATACGTTTGACTAAATTTTCAGGCAAGATTGGGGTTGTATCGGCATTTTTAAAAAAATTGGGGGTTATATTAGCACATATAAAAAAAACTAAGGGTTATATAAGTATTTTTTTTCTTGATATTTACATAAGATATTTAAACGGTTGAGATTCAATTATCAAATGATTATAACGGTTCAGAAATTTCATTTATTTTTTATTTTATAATTCATATAGTTATTTTATATTTTTCGTTTATTATTTTAATATAATTTTTTAATATAATGAAGAAATATATACACTACATAGTATTATGATATTCACATATGTATAGTAAAATTCAATTTAGAGACAAACTTTTTTATCGGTGTTTATATATAGAAAGTCAAATGAGGTTGGTCGTTAGTTAATCTCAAACCTTAGTTATTAGTGTTTATACATAGAAAGATAAGTAAGGGTGAACCGTCGATTTAATTAAAGTCAAACCTTTTGATTGGTCTTTATATATAAAAAGTCAAGTTAGTGTTGATCGTTCATTAGTTAAAGTCGAACCTTTTTATTGTTTTTTATACATACTAAGTTAAATAAGGGTTGATCGTTGATCGGTTGCAGTCAACTCAATTTTTAGTGTTTATATAAAAAAGAGTCAAGTAACGGTTGATTATTGATTAGTTAAGACCAAACCTTAGCTATTAGTGTTTATATATATATATATATATATATATATATATATATATATATTCAACTAAGGATCAACCATTAAATTGTTAAAGTCAAACATTTTTATTAGTGTTTGTATATCAAAAGTCAATTTAGGGGTTGATTGTTGATTAGTTAAAGTCAAACATTTTTATTATTGTTTACATATCGAAAGTCAATTTAGGGTTGTTATTTAAAGTCAAACATTTTTATTAATATTTACATATAAAAAGTCAATTTAGGGTTGACCGCTGATTAGATAAAGTCAAACCTTTGTATTAGTGTTTATATATCAAAATTCAATTTAGGGGTTGATCATTGATTAGTTAAAGTCAAAGATTTTTATTAGTGTTTGTATAGAAAGTTAATTTAGGGTTGACCGATGATTAGTTAAAATCAAACATTTTTATTAGTGTTTATAAGATATGGAAAGTCAATTGTGTTTCTATATAGAACAAGTAAAAAAAGAATCGGTCTCATAGCAAAGCGGTTACTATTACAAGCGCTTTATGAAGGACTTCATAGCGAATGTGAATGAGAATCAATATGACCTAGAAAAGGTAACTCAAATTCACACATTATGTTTCAATACAGAATGAAAGGACTACGCTTAATCTTTGTATTGATTTTTTTATTACTCCATCTTTTAGTGTTTTCCTAAGGATAAATTACCATACGCAATCAAGCAATTGAACGAAGTACACAAAATTTGGGCGATTTTCATGATGGTAAAGAATTTGAAAGATTTTCTAATCCCATCTATTTTATGAGGAACTATTATTAGGTTAAGTTTATTGTGCAAGCCTCATTCTCTAAAAGACCCAATGATACTTTCCAAGGTTATTTTTTGACACCTTGATATAGATCTCTATCTAGTTATGGACTACCAATGATATAGTTCATTTTGTGAGAATTTTGATTTTGTTTTCCATTGAAGGTGTATTTTGTTTCCTTCTTGTCTGTATGCATTACGCTTGATGTAGTTACATGTCATCGGAATGGTGTTTCAGGCTAGAAACACATTTTTAATGAAATTTGTATTGTTGTTTATATAACATGTAACGATGTCGCTCGTATAGAATTTACCATTCTGTTCAATCGACTACAAATTTGTGACGTCGCTAGATGTTCACCACACATTTTAGGTACCTTTCATTTAGTAATATTGCAAATAATTTTGATGACACGGTATGGTAAAAAGGTCCTTGATAATATCAATATTAAATGATAAAATAAATGGTATCGTCAATTTGATCTCGAACGGTTGTTCATTAACCCCGAACTATAGTTGTCAGGGTTCATGATCGAAACTCGTATCAAAAACACTTTGGAAGTATTACAAGAAAACATTACATAGTCTAGAAGTATATACTTTAACACTTCTTTCTCAAAGTGTCGAGCAACAGGGTTCATTATACATAGACTCAAAGTTTTACGACTAACGTTTATTTCTCAGACTGTTACTCGTCTAACATGGTTCAATGAACAATAGTACCAAATATGATACATTGTACTGGTATGCTTTGCTTAAGAACATGATCAGTTTGAGGTGGCCCATAACAATCTCAACCATCGAACGAGTAATATTACATGTTTATACAATTTCTTTAGTAACACTTTAGATCCTTTCTCCATGCATAACGGGATTACCCTTTATAAATCTTACAACTGATATTTACTTGTTTCGAATAACATTGGATGTACAAGGCTCTTAACAATGTTAACTATTTGATTTACACGTAGGCAAAACATTATCGTCCTATTGTATTGACGTTTCTTGAGGAAAGTTTATTTTAAGGTAGGCTATGCCACTTCCTACACAATCTCGATAAATGAACCACTACTTTTCAAAAGATTGAACATGTAAGAGGATTGAGTTTTCTTAGGTATAATGATGATATTCCATTCAATAGGTATAACTAGAATTATAGTCTTGAATAAAATTAACTGTAACAAGCCCTAAAAACATCCAATAATATTGAAAAAGTAATGTTCCACCTAATATGGGCGCATTGGATTGATGTTCTAACTGACGATCGGATGCAATTGACCATCGACATGTATATGACAACGCCTATGAAAGGGTTTACTTTACTTGTGAGCTAAAACTTTTTTAAAAAATCACTTTAATTGGTGAAAAATGTATCTATACTTCTCTAATAACATCGGGTATGACTATTGATGAAAAGCTTAATTTTTATAATATAACTAATTATGGATATATACTAGACATATCCTAGTTGTCGACTTTGCTTGTAACCTTGCATGTACCAAGGATAAGATGAAGACACAACGATGTCGTACATGATCGTGAAATGGGCCATTTGGTCTATAAACAGGCCCAATATATGAATTCCAACCCACGAAGATGGGGATGTCTCTCTAACGTTGTATAATCCAAGGCTTGATCGAACATATTTTGATGTCGTACATTCATATGGGATGAGCCTATTGGGCCTATTTTGACCCACTTAAAGACCTAAATAAAACAATAAAGGGATGTCGCACAAACCTTGCGACGTTGCATGACTGGCGGGAGAATACAAGTATGCATCATACTTAGCAAGAAAAGACACAAAATATTTGAAAGAGATTTATTGCCAAAAAGGGCACCCTCCAAGCTCCAAGAACCAAATTTCATCATCCTCAACTCCTTTCTCCTCCAAGCTATCAAGCACAAAAAGAAATCACATCCATCTCCCAAATAGATGCTTAATGGAGGTCACCAGGGTTAGGGATTTCATGAATTAAATTTGTGGTAAGGTTTAATCTTTCACACCATACAAGCATGATCGTATCGTTCATTTTACATTCCTTGACATTGGATGTTGAATGAGGGTTTGTTTTTGTTTAGTTCTTATGTATCATCTATTTTGTCATATGGTCAATACATGAAGGGTTGTGTGTGTTTACTTTAAAGATTGCAATTTTTTAATGTGTATTGTGTGTACCACTTGTTGAAGTTCTCAAATGGTACTTATTTGATATGGAAATGACATGAAATGCTTAATTTTTATCATTTCCTTTAATCATATAGAGATCATCTTCATCGAAGATGTATATAGTGCGTCACTTAATAGATGATATGGTGCTGTTGTGGTAAAAAAGTCCTTGATTATTAGCAACTTCCAATCATTATTTAGTGTGCACAATTAACTCGGGTGTTGTGAATGACATAGTGTTGTGTGATTAATTACCTTTCTTTTTAGGTCGTGGAGTGGTAATACACGATAAGAGGAATGCTCTCATCAACTACAGAAATGCAGTGCAAGCTCAATATAAGACCTTTGACAAAGTGGTAACAAAATAAATTCATTAATAAAAAATTTTGCAAATAATGTCGCAATGTTTTGACATTTTTGTAATATGGAAAAACCGTGCCACAAATTTACAACATATTTGTTATTATGTCATCTAATTAAAACATTTTACCTAATTGTCGTAAATTATATGTCGTAATCTTGGGGCAATATAGAAAGTGTCACATATATGTCACAGGAAAGATGACACAACAAGGAAATGATACAATTGTGCCATAAATTTACAACAAATTAATAATTATGTCATTTAACTGTGACATTTTACTAAAGTGTTGTAAAATATATGTCGAAATATTGAGACACTAAATCATGTGTCACATATGTGTCACAAGAAAGGTGACATAGCAAGGAACTAACGTAAAATTGTCGCAAATAAATGGCACATTGGCATAAGCGTGGTGAATAGATGACATTTACATATTAGCCGCATACATATAGGTCACAATAGGTCAACTTTGTTGTAGTGTTGTATTCATGTGTTGATTTATGTTTTGTGAGATTCATTAGATCTCCCCTAGTTATAGAGGCAGTTCAGATGGAAGATTGCAAGAGCACCCTACATGACAGCTATGGGGAAGTGCTAACCATCGACCACACCATGTGTTATGAACACTAGATTAGGCTGTTGATATCTTATATGTGATGGAATCGAAGATCGGAACATTTAATCAACCATATTATGCAAATATTCCCCAAGTGTTTGTCAACATAGTTTACTTGTGTTTTAGCTTTATGTTCGTAGTTGTTAATTGAAAAAAACCAAGCCCCCCCCCATTTTACAATAGTAACTATTCCAAGCTCACGACGGATTGACAACCCATTCGTGGTTGTGTTTAGTTAGCTATTGGACTCTAGCATCTCTGTGGACATACTTGGACATTCCACTAACAATCCCATAGGTAGTTTCGTAGTGAGTTGGGTGCAGAACTATAAATTTGCATCCATCCTTTTGGGACTGTTTGTTTGGAATGCTGGGAGGTCGTTGGCATACCTCTCAAAGTTAAATTTATAAGCCCTAAATTCTTACTAACTACAACTAAGTAGATAGTGGCAAATCGGGGTCGTCCACGAAGAAGTGGGATCTTTCTAAGAGTTTAAACATATAAAGTTGATATTATGCTAGAAGTAAATATATATAAACATATAAAAGAAAGTAAATGGTGGGATGGTTGGGGGGGGGGGGGTTGGTTGGTTTTCCTAAGTTATGAAATTAAAAGACAAGCTAACTAGCAAATTCAAGTAACTATGCTAATCTTGAAACAACTAAGAAAAATGGGTAAAAACTACAAAACAGGAAGCCTTGGGGGCAATTGACATCCACTTCCAAACCAAATGTAGATCATTGAACAATTCACTCATTCTATCACATTTGTTACTTATGAGGAATGTTATCACTTCTCATTTGAAGATCAACATTCTTTCTTTCTTAATAGTAATTTGAAAAGATAAACAACCATTTCAAAACCTTGTTGACAATCACTCTAGGTAAACCACCCCATAGAGGTATTTCATCAACGGCATTTCACACGAAGGGCCATAGATTTGATAACAACAATTCTTCTACCCAAGACATAGCCATTTAACCAAACATAGCATTCATTAGGCTAAACCTAGAACAAACCACATTCAAGGTTCAACCTTTCATTGCTTCTATAGGATAAATATGAGAACAATCCACATTCACATACTTATCTAGCAAGAATCACAACACATTATGCACGAGAAATTCTAAGTTCATGTTCTTGGATTTTTATGTCAGAGAGCTAAGGAATTCGTCACTTTCTTAACACCCTAACACTTCCTATTCTCACACTACCACAGAGACCCCCCTCTAGCACCAGTTTTTTAGCACGGGTTTTTAAAATCGGTGCCAAAATCGTAATAGCACCGGTTTTTTAAAATTTTAACACCGGTTTTTAAAAGACCGGTGTTAAATACCGGTTTCAAAAACCGGTGTTAAATACCGGTTTCAAAAACTGGTGTTAAATACCAGTTTTAAAAATCGGTGTTAAATTTTAAAATACCACTGGTTTTGGAAAAAAATAGCACTGGTAAAAACTGGTGAAAAAATTATAAAAATTCTATATTCCCGCCAAAAATTTTAAAATAGCACCAGTTTTGGAAAAATTACCACCGATTTTTTAACCTGTGCTAAAAATCTTAAAATCTTCCCTCCAAAAAAATGCTAAAAATTTTAATATAGCACCAGTTTTGGAAAACAAATGGCACTGGGTTTTAAAAATCGATGCTAAAATTTTTGAAAATTCTCTCTCTGCCATAAAAAGCCAAAAATTTTAAAATATCACTGGTTTTGGAAAATAGAGCACCAGTATTAAAAAATTGGTTATAAAATTTTTAAATTTTCCTTCTTCCTGCCAAAGAAATGGTCAAAAAATTTAAAAATTCAATCTTCCCGCAAAATTTTCAAAATATTCGTCGAAATTTTTTTTAAGTTCAATATTTCCAACAAAGAATTCAAAACATTTGGTTGAAAACTTTTAATAAAATAAACTCGCCAAAAATTTCAAATAATATTGCTAGAAATTTCATAGGTTGGAAACTGCTGCGTGCAGCCTCCTTAACCTATTTTTTTTAAACTTTCAAAATCTTTCACTTCTTTTGTTAACATTAACTAATAACTAATTTAAGTTAAATTAATCAACGATTAACCTTTATTGACCTACTATATATAAATAAGAATAAAAGTTGTTTACATTTAACGTTCAACCCTTAATTGATTTATATACATAAATACAACTTTAACTAGTCAACGGTTAATCCTTATTTGACTTTCAGTATATAAACACTAATAACTAGGCTAACTTTGACTAATCAACGGTCAAACTGTACTTAACTTTCAATATATAAACATTAATAAATAAGTTAACTTTAACTAATAAACGTTCAACCCTTACTTTACTTTCTATATATGAACACTAATAACTAGGTTGACTTTGGCTAATCAACGGTTGAACTTTACTTGACATTCAATTAAACACTAATAACTAAGATGACTTTAGCTAACTAACGGTCAAATACTTAACTTTCTATATGTAAACACTAGTGACTAAGCTGACTTTAACTAATCAACTGTCAAACTTTACTCGACTTTCAATATATAAACACTAATAACTAGGTTGACTTTAACTAATCAACGGTCAAACCTTACTTAACTTTATATATAAAAATACTAGTGACTAAGTTGACTTTAACTAATCAACGGTCAAACTTTACTTGACACTCTCTGCATAGAAACACTAGTGACTAAGCTGACTTTAACTAATCAACGGCCGAGCTTTACTCGACTTTCAATATATAAACACTAACAACTAGGTTGAATTTGTCTAATCAACGGTCAAACTTTACTTGACTTTCAATATATACACACTAATAACTAAGTTCACTTTAACTAATTAACGATCAAACCTTATTTGACTTTCTATATATAAACACTAGTAACTAAGTTAACTTTAACTAATAAACGGTCAAACTTTACTTGACTTTCTATATATAAACACCAGTGACTAAGTTGACTTTAACTAATCAACGACCAAACTTTCCTTGACTTTTAATATATAAACATTAATAACTAGGTTGACTTTAACTAATCACGATCAAACTTTACTCGACTTTAAATATATACACACTAATAAATAGGTTAAATTTGTCTAATCAACGGTCAAACTATACTTGACTTTCAATATATAAACACTAATAACTAGGTTGACTTTGACTAATCAACGGTCAAACCTTACTTGACTTTCAATATATAAATACTAATTAATAGGTTAACTTTGACTAATCAACTGGTAAACCTTACTTTACTTTGAATATATAAACACTAACAACTAAGTTAACTTTAACTAATTAACGGTCTAACTTTATTTGAATTAGTATATATAAATACAAATAAAAATGTTTGACTTTGACTAATGACCGGCCAACCTTTACTTGACTTTATATATACAAACATTAATAACTAGGTTGACTTTTACTAATCAATGGTCAAACCTTACTTGACTTTCAATATATAAACACTAATTACTAGGTTGACTTTGACTAATCAACGGTCAAACCTTACTTAACTTTCAACATATAAACATTAATAACTAGGTTAACTTTCAGTAATCAATGGTCAACCCGTACTTGACTTCCTATATACAAACACTAATAACTAAGTTGACTTTAACTAATCCACGGTCAACCCTTACTTGGCTTTCTACATACAAATACTAATAACAAAGTTGACTTTAACTAATCAACAATCAACCCTTGGCTTTCTATATACAAACACTATTAACTAAGTTGACTTTGACTAATCAATAGTCAACACCATAGGCCATTTAAAATTGACTAACAACAAAATATGAAAATGAAGAAATTTTACCAAAATTGAAAAGTGTGGCATTTAAAATAAAACATCTCAATAAGATAAGTGTGTCATAAATAGAGAAAGACAAGAAGTAACTAAGTTTGGTGAAATATTTAGACTTTTCCACACTTAGAATTTTCTCAACCGCTCAGCCCTCACCCTAACCCGTTCAGACATCACCTTCACCCTCACCCTCACCCCTTCTTCCACCCTCACATGATAGGCCCTCAACAAATGGCCTCCGCCATCACCCTCACACCATATGCCTTCCACCATCGTACCGCCGCTCTCTCCTCTGCTAAAAACATCTCCACAGATCTCGCCTTCATCGCGTACATCATCATTGAAAGGTGGAGGTTTCCATCGCTAGATGATTTTACCATCTGGAGGGAGTCCCGCCGTCGCTGGAGGGTTTTGCCATCGGAGATGGAGCCTCATTGCCACTGGAGGGTTCCACCGCTGCTAGAGGAGCCCTACCAGTAGAGGGTTCTTATGCCCTATTTTTGCTTTGCTTTTGTTATGTCCTACTGAATGGTGAGTACTGAGTGCTGATGATACTTCACTGCTTCTGGTCCTGCTTTTGTTGCTGATGATACTTATTTTTGCTCAAGATTTTATAGTTTATGATACTTGTAGTTTATGAAAGGTTGGAAAAGTATAAACTTCTTCCAACACACAGAGACACGTCAATCACACACAAATCTGATGGATACATTTTTTTTGGTTCAATTATTTTAATTCCTTTTGTATGTGCCTTATTAATTGATTTTTTATAATGTGTATACACGTAAATATGCAATGCCCTAGTTGATCCTTTTAACCCCTCCCTATCCTCGGCCCACATCTCCTTTACAATGGGCTAGGAGCCCATTTTTTCATGTTTGTACACCTAAATCCATGCTTCCTTGTATTCCATTTATTTGGGAGATAACAAGAATTGAATATATCAATTGAAAAGGGTTTTTTCATAGGTATGTCAAACCTGATAACTTCCTCTTGGGTCTTGATCGAAAAGTGAATCGGGTTACAGTGACTTTCATTGTTGGAACTTTATTCTTATCACTCTCTTTTGAATTGTTAGTTCATCTTTTTATTATTTTTCTATTCATGTTCTTTAATTTTCCTACCTGGCTTGCATTTAGGTTTATGTCATTGATTTTTCTCTAACTAAGAGATACCGTGATGCAAATAGCAACAGACCCTTTCTTGGAGTTCTCGTAGCACATCTTAATTCTCTTCAAGCCTATTATTAGTTTATTATACTACTTATTCCTTCTACTTCATCCATGCAGAGATAAAAAAAATTTTAAGAGGGACTGCACGCTATGCAAGTTGTTATACTCATCTTGGAATTGGGGGGTGGTGGAAAATGTTCCTCAACTTTGTTGTTTGTTGTTATTCCATCTAATTTCTTGGATCGAAAAGTAGCTATTAATCGTATCTGATTTGGTTTACAGAGCAAAGCAGCTGAGATGACTTAGAATCTCTTGTATATGTACTTCTGTACTTCTTAAGATGAAGGTTTGTTCAGGTCCCGTCTTCCTTCATTTTTCAAACTTATATTGTACACTATTGTTTCATTTTTTATTTTCACAGTACTACTTTCTAAGTGTGCATCATTTGTGTATAGCCTTCCCTGGCATTGATTGAAAGCAGCAACAAAGAGACAAAAATACGACAATATATGTGCTTCAACTATGCATCTATTCTCTATGTTGAATGTAGGGTGAATGATTTTAAAAACTTTGACTATCAACAGATTGTGCAGTTTAGTGTGCAGTTGATTTCTACAAGCATTTTATGATTTCTGCAAACATTTTATAGTGAGTAGCTTTATTGTTATACTTTTCCAGTTTTTCATTTAAAAATATGCATAAAACTTTAGGTTTTGGTCCAAGTGTTGGCAAAAATTAAAAATTCTTCTATATCTAAATTTAGTGGAGTTCCGTATGTAGCTAAATTTGTGCTTTTCAAGTTATCTGTGTGAAATCTATCAACGGTCAACCCTTACTTGGCTTACACTAATGTATATGTAATTTGTGTCATTTCAGCAAATTGAGATGTCAAACTTGAATTTAAAAAGATTTTTGGTGCTACTGGTGGTATGGACATGCTTTCTGGTACTACAAATTGTTAAGGCAAGTTATATCTCCCTTTGTATGTTTAATTTGATTTACCTAAAGCCATATTAAGTAACATTACTTGACGTGTGCCTGTTGATTGCTATTTGCAGATTAATCTAGCGGTTTGTAGTGCTTTGTACTACGTGCTAATAACCAGCTGGTCCAGGAGGGAGCAACCTGCCAAATGTTGCAGTTGTCGCTAAAGGATAAATTGGTATGCATCACCTTGTGTTTCTTTTTATTGCAATTGTAGTCCATTAGTTGTAGATGCTATTTTACCTGATTGCAACTCTCACTTGGTAATGGTAGCTACAGTTTAGTGTATGTTGTCTACTGATGATACTACTGCAAAATTCTATATGTTGTATGTAGAGTACATGTATGTTGCGTGTTGAGTAAATGTATGTTCTCACCGTAGTGTGGTTTCGTGTTATAGTCTGGAATTTGTATGTCGTGTGTTGTAGCTGAACTTACATCAGATTTGTGAATGCAGTATATCAAAGACAACCCTGATGACTAGAATCCCCTTTACAACACTAAGAATGGAATCTACACTCAAGGCTGAAGATTGGACAATGTAGTGATATCTTGGGGGCATGATGCATACATGTATTTGGTACATTTTCTTCAATTTCTTAATGAGTAACGGGTGAAAATTTGAGTTTTTAGTATTTTAGCATATGGTATGGTAGGGTATATTTGAGCATTTCTGAAGACCATAGATTCAAGATTAGTTGTGTGGCTTAACCTTGTGATTTGATGTGTACACGCCACATGATTCAATTGCTAGTGTAGGGTAAAGTTATGTTTAGTCACGTATATAGTTATGTTTTAGGATAGTTATGTTTAGTCCCGTGGATTATCAATTTTGTGTCATACACTTTTTTGGTTTTATTTCTATATTATCAATTTTGTGAAGTTAATTTTATTATTAAATTAATGACATACTAAATTGTTAATTTTGGGTCTTTTCCCTTCCTCAAGAAAAGGCTAGGAACAGCCGCTTTCAGAGGAATGGATTTTTTTTAATTGTTGTCAATATTTTAGAACCGATTAAAAAACCGGTGCTAACAAAAAACCGGTGCTAAAATTAGCACTGATTTAAAAACCAGGTGCTAACAAAAAAATAGTGCTAAAATTATCACCGTTTTTTTGTAATCCGGTGAAATCTTTTCACCGCGCACTTAGACACCGATTTTTGGGGTAAAAAAAACCGGTGCTAGAACAAGAAAAAATCGGTGCTAGAGGGGGGCTCCTGTGATAGTGTCAAACAACCCATGGCATAAATGTAGTAAAAAATAGCATTAAGAATACATGAATACTAAATAATAAAGGCTTCAAGAATGAGTGAAACAATCTATTCACTACTTTCACTACTCGTTGTGAAGATAAATCGTCTATCCTTCTTAGATAGTAATTTGCAAGAGTGAATTCAACATCTCTTGTCAAACCTCACTAATGACTCCCTTAGTCGAAACACGACTAAAAGTATCTCATTGATGGCTCTGAGCACAAAGAATCAACAAGCTTGGCAACACTTATAAACACTACACTGTGTTTAAGCGTTTAACCAATTCATAGATGTACATAAGATTAGCCAAGAACGTTCAACGCTCATAGAACTCTCCTATTTGCTATAATAAACAAACATGACAAAGAGTTCGACATTATCACATTCATCTATCAATTATCAACACATCAACATCATTGAGAAGCTCTAACGCATGCTCTTGGATTCCCATATTTAAAGAAGGGAGAATTAGCTACTTTCCCCCAACCCTAACAAGTAATCATACAAGCAATTCATATACTCAAAAATCCAACAACATTAATGCCATTAAAAATTCACATTCAAAGCTCAATTAATGCACAATAACAAAAGCAATAAATAAATAGATATGATTCTCTAGACATTAGCAAGGAAGTGTCAATCAATTGCTCACAAGATTAAACTAACCTAGATAATGAAAAGACATGATTAACCTACAAAAACTAAGAAAAGAAAGAAAGGAAACAAGGTTTTTGAACCCTGAAAATTGCAAGAAGAAGAACGGAGTGAAGAGGAGAGGATAGGATTTAGTATTTATATTACAAATATGTAAGAAAGGTTCTGGCCACCCGTCCATCGCGACTCGCGACCAATCCATCGGGAGTCGCGACCTAGTCCAGTTTCATCATCTTGATTTCTTTCTTCTTTTTGTTTCAAGTCTTCCTCTTCACTTCAGTTATATTCAATTCTTAAAGTCTTCAAATGCTCAAATATAAGTCTTAAAGTCTTCAAATATTCAAAGGTATTCTTCAAAGTCTTCAAACAAATTTCCTTGCCACACAAAATCCTCTAAAAAAGTAATAAAAGCGTAAAGGTCGCTTTTAACTCTCCTTGGAGAATTTCAAAGAAAAATGCCACATCTAGAGCAAAAAAATGTACAAAAGTGAATCTTTAAAGTCTAAACATAACCATGTAAAATGGGCACATCAAACGCCTTCGCTCGGGTTAATTTAGGCTACGACTTTAACGACCCCGAGTGGAGGCGGGTCACTTGGTTTATTATAACTTGTTATCTATTCCCTTAGAGTTATTATTCATTTTCTAAATAAATATATTTATTTAATTTAGTAAAGATGAATAATATAATAAATTTTACATTTTACATTATTATTAATCTCGTGGTGTTCAATTTAAAATTTCCATCAAGGTGCAGTCAAAGAAAGAAAAATAAAACCAGATCGTTCTTGTTTAAACTTAATTATTACCCACGTACTAGATTCATTAAGGGAGGGAGTTCACAGTCACCCCCCCCCCCTTAAGGAATTTTATCTCCAAAATTTCACTGTCCCTCGTGAACAGCTCTGGGTACCTATCCCTCATGTCTACTTCCACTTCTCAAGTTGTTTGTTTAACCTTATGGTTCCTCCAACACATATCTTATAATCTATTATCTCTACCGAAGTTAGTTTTTCCCCATTCAATTTTAGATTCTTATGCTTTATTATGTGCTCAAGATCAGGGTGGAACTTTCCTAGTTAGTTGGGTAAGCGAGTTGATACACCACTGGTCCGACTCGTGGCATAACACCAGAAGGTCCATTGTCCTAAGACTTAGCTATCCCTTCTTACCAAATGGGACTAGAACCTTTTGAGGGATTATATTTAATAATACTTGGTCACCAACTTCAACCTCCAAGTTTCTCTCCGGTGATCCGTATAGCTCTTCTACTGACTCAGAGCCGATTGAAGATTCTTTTTTACTACCTTAATCCATTCCATGGATTTCTCAATCTAAGGTATAAAAATAAGTGGCAGCATATTTTCTCTCAAACTTATTCCCAAAAAGAAGTGTCTGACACAATAGCAGCAAGCACCTTGTGTAGCCTAATGACTTCTAGGGTATAGAGTGAGGTCAACTTTTCTAGATAATATAACAATTGTTAGAAAATGATCATGTTCAGTCAATCTAGCTACCAACTACCACCCAAATCGTATCATAACTATTTTGAGTTTATGGCAATCACATCATGAAATGCATTGTGAGGTGATCCCACCTCAACTATGGGTCTTCTAGTGGTTGTAGTAATCTTAGTGTTTTTTATGCTGATTTTTTACTTGTTAACACATCCAAGCATTGTTCCATTAACTCTACAATATCCCTCTTGAAGTCATCCCAGTGCCCCTCAACAAGAACACATGAATCATCACGGCCCGTGCTAGCCTCCTCTGGCATAAGCCGCCAATCTTAGCATGGCCTATGTTGATTCAACTCAAGATTCGAAGACTAGGCGACAGGGTGTGAAGTTCTCAATGGCATGCGCCATCATTTTGCTCAGAAACTGACTTCCAGCCAATGCCCTATGAAATTCCACATGGCTCGTGTCGTTAATTTGGCCGAGACACCATTCCCAACTAAAGGCCCATGCCAAACGTCATAGGTTCGCACGATCAAAAGTTCAACACTGAAGCACCAACAATGAACCTTGTCAGCTGGCACGGCCCATGCCAAGGGTTCCCAGTATGACCATGAAAATCAACACAAGTCATGCTAGAGGTACCAAACATGGTTGTGTCAGGGCGCTTGGCTCGAGCCAGCAATGGCTAGCATGTCCCACGCTGCACGAGTTGTCCTGTGCAAATTGTGGCTGCTAAGGTTTTTTGGCCTATTTTAGCCTTTTTCTAGGCCTATTTTGGCCTTTTTCTAAGCCCATTTCCCTACTACTATAAATATAAACCTATGTCTACTAGGGTTTAACTGGGGGCTTAGTTTAGAATTTCATTCTACAGTTTGGAGAGCATTCCAGAGAAAGAAAGGGAATAACCCTTCTCTCTAATTTCTTTTCTTCTTGTTTTTTCCAAGGACATTTAATCCAATGAAATACTTAGGTTCAATGCTTAGGGATTAGTTAATTTTATTTGGATAGTATTTGTATCCATGAATTCATTTTGTCTTTTTGAGATTTATAAATTATCCTATCTTTATGTTCTATGAATATTTTGTGCTTTATTTATGCTTTCCACTCTTGTGTCATTTATGTTATGCCATTATAATGATGTATCCATACATGTATGGTAGTGTAATATCGCGATAGGCTTCATTGCTATCTTTGGAGTGTTATATTGTGGATTAGGTTCAAGAACACTGGAAAGATAAGTGCATTCATGTTACCTCGAGAGAATATCTTCCAATTTGTTAAACCATAATTCTAATTGGATAGTTTTGTGAGAAATCCTATGTTGAGTGGGAAAACCTTCGGCGTACCCCGAAAGATTAGCATGATTATTTACAGCAACTAGAGTTGTGGCGACTCTAGAGTCATCACACAATATCAATTCATTTGCCTCTCTAGGCTTAGGGATTCATATCCATTGTGGATAGTCCAGGACATAATGCCTCACTTTCATATCTAACTGGTGCAACAGACACGATGCATTGCCTCACTTTCCTCTAAGTGGGGGACCGTTAGCATAGGGAGTGAGATAGCACGGATGGACTGTAGAGTCCTAGGATTAGAGCGTATCCTAGATTACGAGATAGTGAGATATGCATGTATTGGAGGAACGTACCTTTATGTGACAAACAAAGGGAAATGTCTGGAAATCTCCCCACTATGTGAGGTTTATATATTTATGTGAATGAATCAAGGATAAAATCCATTCATTGATCATGTTACGATACCCCAAGTCCTAGTTTATATGGTTTATTCTCTTGTGATCTCGCATGTTTCCAATATCTATTTTTCAATATTTAGTTATTTCTAACACACAGACAAATTGGCGACCCGTACCTAGCTGTGTTTATTTAAATTTTGGACATCTGAAATCTCTATGGACAAATCTGGGCTTGCCACTATCTACCCTCTAGGTAGCATGGTAGTAAGAACAAGAGCACATGATGTGCACCGTATTGCTTGCGTTAACCAATGCATTCGACAATATTGTTGCTATGTTTTACTTGGTTGATTGGTTGTTTTAGTTAGGTTTACAAGACAAAGGGTTTAGATGACCATTGTTGGTTTTCCTATCTAAATCCCAAGTTTTGTGGACTTAATTGAAATTAATTGATACATTATATTCACGGGCACCTAGATCTTCCTTTGTGATCTTACTAGTAGGTTATTCGTGCGTATTTTGTCAACATTTGTAGAAGGCCACTCGCAGGGGTGGTAGTAGATATTAGAAGGTCATCCGCAAGGATGGTAGAAGACTAAAGGCCACAAACCAAAACATAGTAGAAGATAGAGTGGTAAAAAAAGGAAGACAAAGAAGTGGGGGAATAGAGATCCAAGAGTTGTACAGAGTTTTTAGAAATAATCCAAGAAGAATCAGCATCTATGGGAAGTACCATTTGATCCATCTTCTTGAACCCTATAACATTGACTAAAAGAACTCTTAAAACGAATCAACGGTTCATCTGTAGCGGTGCAAACAAGTTTCAGAATGAGAAGAACTAGCCGTCCTCGAGCCAGGACCTCTAGCATGAACTATGCCAGCAACACATACTAGAAGGCTTCAGTACAAACTGTTCCACCTAGTACGGACCATTTCGATCGACAGGAGCCATTTGAGCCATTTCGGCTGTGCCATAACCCCTTGGCATGAAACGTTTGGAGCAAAATGTCTCATAATGCCCCAATCCTTTGTGAGGCTAAGTATAGACATGGATCCTGCAATTTTACACGGTCCAAGTCGTTTCAACTCCAAAAATACAAAGACCATCCCAAGGTGTGCAAAAAAGACACATTCCGCACCGTTCAACTGATTAAGAAGTGCTTCTAATCGACGGCCGACACCAATTAACACAGGGAACACGATTCAGAAGTTCAACGTGGAGTAGCAATCGGCAGTCCATGTCAGCCAGCACGGACAGTGCTAGCGGCACCCAGCATGGATCGTGCCAATCAGCATGGACCATGCTAGGGGCACCCAGCAGGGACTATGGCAACTAGCACGGACCATGCCACACAAGTCATCATGTGCAGATTGCAGCTGTTGGGGTTTTTTGGCCTATTTTGAGATTTTTTTAATGCCCAATTCCTTACTTCTATACATAGGATTCTTGAGTCTTCTAGGGTAAAAACTATGTAGGTATAATGTAGATTTTTTCTCTCTCTTGGTAGGTCGAAGGAAGGGGAGAGTTCTCTCTCTAGAGTAATTCTCTTTTCCTTTTCTTCTCTTTTCTAAGTTTAGGCTCATTTTAGACTTCAAGAGTAGGGTAGAGAGAGAAAGAAACCCTTCCTTCTCTCTAGAATCTTTTATTTTCTTCTCTTTATTGTTACTTTTCCCAAAGGCATTAAATCCAATAAAATACTTGGGTTCAATGCTTAGGGAGTAGTTTATTTGCTTGGGAACTATATTTGTATTCATGATTTGGTTTATATTTTTTGAGATTTCTTAGATCTATCTATTTCTATGTGTATATGCTATTATATTGGCTAGTTATTGAATTGCTTATGAATTGCATGAATGATACCCTAAGTTAGCACACACTGTAGTGTACATTCATGTTGGTGGACATATTGATATCCCCCGGGGAAGAGAAACCTAGATGTGATATGGGTGTCGGGGGTGTGTGCATGTAGGTCTTTTCAGAGTTTTACCATTACGATGACAACACACTCATCTTAGCTAGCGAGTTGGTCCGAAGGGTTACATGTAGAGATAGAATTTGGTAGAAAACTAGGGTTTAGTTACCTTATAGTCTTCAAAAAGGTTCCTAATTTCCTTTGCCTCTGTAGGCCTACTAATAGAGCACTCGTGGTGTAGTATACGTGACGTAATCGTACGGGGGAGAAACATATATGCACAATGATAGGCCTGATGTGCTTCATTTAGCATGTGTTAACCATTGCATCTAGCATAGTTTTTGGTATGTTTTGTTTGGTGAATGGCTAGTATTAATTGAGTTTACGTGACAAGGGGTTTAGAAGGCCCTGTTTGGTTTCACTGTCTAAATCCTGCATTTTATAGACTTAATTAGTACTAATGGACATCTTGTATCCATGGGCTCCTAGATCTTCCATCTGATCATCTTTACTGGGTCATCCATGGGTACTTTTTGGTTACATTCTATGTGAAGGCCATTCGTAAAGGCGGTAAAAGATATTAAAGGCTGTTTGCAAAGATGGTAGAAGATATCGAAGGCCCTTCACCTCTAGAATGGTTGTAGACGAAGGCCACAAACATCAATACATGGTAGAATGATATTGGAGTCAAAGATAGGCAGTAACAAAGATCAAAGTGGCCAATGAAGAAACAGGGAATCGTGGTCAAATGATTTGTGCCAAAGTCTGAGAATGATTCAAGAAGATTAGCCTTCATAGTTGATTCTGTTGGATTCGTCTCCTCGAGCACAAAAACATTGACTGCTAGAAGTAAAAAAATGGACTAATGGTTCACTCGTAAGGAAGGAAACAAGTTAAGTCGACCAAGGTACCACGGGTCAGCCAGGGTGGTTTATAGTCAAGCACTAATAACCCACGTCAGAGGAGATGTCCCACACCAACAGTTCTAGCATGAGGCAATGGCGAAAACCATGCCATATCCTATGATCCGCATAACACGAGTTTGGAAATTTTCTCAAAAAATAGCTAAGTATCAGTGCAGACCGATCCATTTACGATAGCCCACACCATTCCATGTGTAAGATGTCAAGACCAGCCTACGGCTCACGCCAAAGCATGCGCCTCGTGCCAAACTTTCGAGCGGAATGAGCCTCTAGACCACAGCCTGCACCATATCCCATTGCCTGTGCCAGAGCCTCGCGCCACGGCCTGTGCAAAATCTAGCATTCCGCACCAGATAAAGAACCATGGCCCACGTGCTATCATGCGTCCGGCGATATGTACTTTACGTGAACCACACCATCTGCGATGGCCCACACCAAGCGGCAGCTGAACTAGGGTTTTAGCCTTTTGGCCTATTTTGGGCCTATTTTTAGGCCCAATCCCCTTTTCCTATATATATGACCTTAGTTTACATGGTTAAACGGGTACAACGTAGATTAGTTCATTAGGAGAACACTTTTAGAGAGAGAAACACTCTATTATTTTCCTTTCCTTTCTTTTACTATTATATTCATCCTAGATGTGGAATTCAAATCTATATTTGAATTCCATGTCTATGGTGTAGTTTCTATAGCTTGAGGATAATTGTAGCGCATGTTTTAACTTATGTTTTGTGAGATTCATTAGATTTATCCTATTATTTGTGTTCATGATATTATTATGATTGTTCTTGAATGTTGTAAATGCACGAATATTACACCACATCAGCGCACACTTTGAGTTGTATTCTTTGGACATTATGCCTCAAGTGCTGAGAGAGAGAGAGGGGTGAGTCTAGTATATATTTCTACATGGGCTTGACTACTCTGGCTAGGGCCCATAAGGAGAGGTGGGGTGACTCATAGGACATCAAATTTTAGAGACAAAGTTTGTAGACGAAGATACCCCCAAGGGTCTCAAACTCTACAAGCATGTCTGGTTATTGTTAGGTATGGTGGGTATAAAGAAGTTTACCACCCTATCCACCCCCACCTACAGTAGATATACATTGGAGTTTTTGGCTACTGTTGACAAGTTTCAGGATGAGCCGGGAAGGCAATGTATTATATTCCATTTGGGTGATGAACCCCCGACCTTGACTTACAAGGAGTTGGGGAAAATCTTCAAATGGAAGGAGTAGAGGAAAGTGTCAGGGTTTAGGAAACTGAACACATGTGATGTGTTCACCTTCTGGAGAACCATCACCAGGCAATTCAGGGGTAAGAATAGTAGGAACAGTTACATAGTGCACGCAACACTCAGATATGTGGCCAGGTTGTTCACCGTGATTGTCAGTTGCCATGGGGAGGCCACCACCTCCATGGATGAGGACTACGTGATACTTCTATGGTCTGTATGCACAGGGAAGGCTTGCCCCAACTTGGTAGAGGATTTTGTCACCGGGAGCATGGATCTCACCTTCTCGGGAGCGCACACTAGAAAGATCTCAATGGGAGGAATGATTACATTTCTGGTGTGGCACTTCCACCTTCTAGAGAGTGAAGACATGAGGGCCAACCCTATAATGATCTTTACCCACACTCTCCCGGCCATGACAGAGGCGTGGCTGATAAAGATAGAGAATGATATCTTCTTTTGGCTGTACAAGGGGGAGAGATTCATGAGGCTACCCCAGAATGAAAAGACCAAGTTGAGAAAGCTCTTCAGGTTGAAAGATTTCATCATTAGCTTGATGCAGGGTTAGAGGAAGTCTTGGGGGAGCACAATCCAGGAAACAAGGATTATGAGGAGTCTGAGGAGGAGCAGGAGCTGCCTAAGAAGCAGGTTCCCGTTGGTGTGATCATAGAGCAGCCCCCTTCACTTCACGGTATGCCACCACCTATGGGGCACCCTCTAGCGCTACCACCACCTTTCCAGCAGATATCAGGAGGACCACCCTCTTTCTTGAGATCGATCTATATATATGAGAAGTCTTGTCATTCCACTGGGCATGGTGTTGATAGTGCACATAGACATAGCATTTCATCTGATTATCGGGACTTCTAGAATTTTAGCATGCACAGGTCTCTTCCACCCTCTGAGCCTCACATACATTGTGTTTTTTTGGCCATTCTCATCAGGGAGCTCACCCATGGCAGCATCTGCAGTACAGCCCAATAAGAGAGCATGAGTCGTCGGGATTTTAGTGTGCTTCCTCTTACCCTATGTCGGCTGAGCCACCTCAGCAGCCCCATTCGGACTAGGAACAATCTTTGGAGTACCCATCTTTGGGGTGAGGTAGGATCTAGTCACTGCTAGAGCTCAATTGGATGACCATCACTTGGATATGATTGACATATTTGACCGAGTTGATGACTGGTAGTAGAATCTAACATAGGGTATGAGAGCTCTCCACGAGGGGCATATGGATATCAGTGACAGGTTGAGGAGTGCAAGCATATTGGATCTCTATATGGATCCTCCACGCGGGTAGGGGCCGAGAGCCAGACGACGCAGGAGGGATTGACTTTTCTCATGATTCTAACCTTTCATTCACCTTATTTCCTTGGTTTGGAAATAATGCAAGAAACTAAGTGTGGGGAAGGGTTGGAACATCCACTATTATGGTATCCTCTTTGGCTAGTATGTCATTTAACCTATGTTCAGCTGCTTTGGATTTGAGGATGACTATCTTTTCCGTGTTTTTTTTTCTTTCCCTCATTGAACTCTTTGTTGTTTTTGGTGTGAGGGCACCTTTTTTTAGTGTTTTGGGATGTTTTGGGAAGCTATTGGTGGTGTATTTTGTGTGTTATCTTATCTTTCGTAGCAAGAATCCCACTTTTGGGGCAATTTTGTGCTACACCAATAAAAATAGGAAAACTTGAATAATAAAAAATTTACAAAAACCTGGAAAAGTCAAAAACCTGAAAGCACGACTAGGGTAACATTAGGAAAATCTTTGATAGGTCAAAATGCCCAGGTAAAATGAGAGGCTAGGCCTGGGTGTGCTTACGAACCTAGGAAAAAATGAGAGGCCGTGTGGGAAAAGGTAAGAAGTGAGTACCCTTTGTCTGTTAAAGGTAGGATGAAAACCTGAAAGGGCTCCTAGAAAAAATGATAGAAATTGATTAAAAAAACAAAAAAAAACTAGGTAGACAATACATTTGACTACTTGGTTGTAACTAGGCCGAGAATTGCAAATTATCCCTATATTACAACCAAGTCGGCGGCTCTTGGATTTCCTTGGTGGATTTTTTTTAGAGATGACTCTTGGATTCCTTTGGGATCATTTTGGGAGAAGTAAGCTAGCTTGACACTCATCTTTTTGGCTTACCTTTTTCCACATTTTATTTTGGGTGGTTAGATTGCTTATGTTCTACGGGGAGTGTGAGAGTTGTGATATTCTTACTCTTTTTGGGGGAAATAGGGTAATCTAGGAATAAGTGAGATTCCTCGGTTGACTTATGTTGGCAAGCTACATTTTTCTTAATTCTTTGTCTAGTCTTTGTTTGCTCAAGGATGAGCAAACGGTTAAGTGTGGGGAGTCTCATGTGCTTCATTTTACAAGCGTTAACTGCTGCATCCAGCATAGTTTTTGGTATGTTTTGTTTGGAGGATTGCTAGTATTAGTTAATTTTACATGACAAGGGGTTTAGAAGGCCATATTTGTTTTATTGTCTAAATCCCGCATTTTGTATACTTGATTAGTACCAATGGACATCTTGTATCCACAAGCTCCTAGATCTTCTATTTGATCATCTTTAATGGGTTGCCCGTGGGTACCTTTCGGTTACATTCTATGTGAAGGCTACTTGTAAGGGCGGTAGAAGATATTGAAGGTTGTTCGCAAGGACGGTAGAAGAGATCGAAGGCCATTTACCTCTAGAATTGTAGACAAAGGTTGGGAACATCAATGCATTGTAGAAGGAGATTGGAGTCAAAGGTAGGCGGTGACAGAGATTAAAGCGGCCAATGAAGAAACAGGGAATCATGGTCCAATGAGTTGTGCCAAAGTTTGAGAATGATCCAAGAATAATTATCCTTCAAGTCCAATTCCATTGGATTTGTCTTTTTGATCACTACAAATTCGACTACTAGAACTAAAAAATCAGACTAACGGTCCACCCGTAGCAAAGGAAACAAGTTCAGTCGGCCAAGGTACCACGGGTCAGCGCGAGCCGTTCAAGGTCAAGCACCAACAGCCCACACCAGAGGAGACATCCCATGCCAACAGTTCCATCACGAGGAAATGGTGCGACCTGTGCCATATCCTATGGCTCGTGCAGCATGAGTTTGAGAATTTTCTCAAAAATGGCTAAGTATGGGTGCAAACCGTTCCATCTATGATGGCCCGCACCTTTCTAAGTTCAAGATGTCAAGACCAGCCTACGGCTCACACCAAAGTTTGCACCTCATGTCATACTTCTGAGCAGAATGAACCTCCAGATCATGGTCAATGCCATATCCCACGGTCCGCGCCAGAGCCTTGTGCCTCAGCCCATTTCAAATCCTATACGCCATGCTAGATGAAGAACCACATCCCACGTGCAATCGTACATTCTGTGGCATGTACTTAGCGAGGACCGCACCATCTCCAACAGCCCGCGCCAGGTACAAAGTTAATCATTCTGTGGAAATTGGGAAAAATTGTAGATTTTCAAAAATTAAAGTTTTTAACAAAAAAACATGTAGTTTTGACCTATATATATCAGAAAACCCCTCATTCTCTAGTATTGGTGATGCAAATAGTATAATTCTAAACATCACCACTTCCCTTGAGCATGAATTGGCTTCTATTTTTCCAAAAACCATCACCATCTCCTTTGTACCTCCCTCTTAAATAACCCATTTGGAATGAGCATGATTTGTTGAAATTAGAATCATAGTACATGGGAAGTCGTTTCCGTACTCAAAGTTAAATTTATAATCCCTAAATGCTTACTATCGACAACTAAGTAGATAGCGGCTAGTCGGGGTCGTCTACGAAGAAGAAGGATTTTCTTAAGCGTTTAAACATAAAAGGTTAATATTATGCTATAAGTATATATATATATATGCACATATAAAAGCAAGTAAATGGGGGGGTTTGGTTGGTTGGTTTTCCTAAGTTATAATTTAACATTGAGCTGAAGAGTGGGATGATTCAATGCCTCCCAACATTCCATGAGATGGCTGGGAATGATCCAAACAAGCACCTTTCATAATATCATCTTGTGTGCAGCAACATGAAGCCACGTGGAGTCTTGGAAGAGGACTACAACTTGCTCTCATTTCCTCATAACTTAACTTCATTCGTATTATAATTCAACTAAGTAGGGATTTTAGCAAGCTAGTCAATGTCGAGTATAACTTTGTATCCTTTTAAAGGTAGGGTAGTTAAGTCTATTGGTAGCATGATCAGTTAGGCTAGCATCATTGGTGGAAGTACTAACTTATAACTTATAAGATAAGTCATCTATTTTATTTTTCACATTTTCAAGAAAGGAATAACTGACAAATGGATGAGAGCCACTAAGATCAGTCAAAACTGCAGCTGGTTTACCTAAGATGGAGAGGGTACCTCCAATGATCTCGATCAAACCAATGGTTTCATTGTTCTCTAAGGTGTAAACTCGAGCCTGGACATTTGGAATACCACCTCTCCTATCTCCACTTCTCATAGTAGGGTGGATCATCGCTGCTTGTGACTAACTGGTTGAAATGAGTTACTTGTCTGAGGCATCAAGTACTTCGTGCACGAAATTCCTACATTGCATACTTTTATTGGTCTTTTTCCAGTAATCATTATCTTCAGGCTTTCCTTTCTCACAGTACGTGCAATGGACTCAAGGTGATTCTTCTTGACTACTAGCTACAAATATACATAGTCCGAGGTTAGGTTGCGTCCCTTCTACATTAAAACTCACCCTCCTCTCATCCATATATCCTAGGGCCAAAAACTTTTGAGTCAATGTAAATTAAATTTTAGGCTACTTCATTATCTGACTCATTGTTAAACCTTGACTTCTCCCTAATCTATCATCGGGTTTTTATCCCTAACTTGCAAGATCATCATGGGGTGTAAAATTGGGACTTACAACCTTTTATCAATGTTATATACTACTACTATAGTTGCTCTAGATTATATTTCCAACCAATTATAAGCTCTATAATGGAGTCATATCCTTCATCGTGCTCAGTACGATAAGTCGCTCACTACATAAGATCATCTCAAAATACATCGACAATTTGATCAATTGTCTCTAGATAGTTATCCATGTGGCTCCAACCTTACTTGGTTGGTTTTTTATGATATTCCATCATCTTCCTACGCAGAACTCAGATGCCACCTTGATTCTGGGTCAATTCCCAAATAATTTCCTTTGTTCTCTACCTCGTAGCTAGTATCATGCATTAACTGCATTAGCTCTAGTCTCTTTCTCGTTAGCACATCTGCTCCAAACTCTTTAGTCAAAGGAACCTAGTGATTGATTTCTCTGGCCTCCTAACCAAGGTCTACACTACCTAGTGTATACCTAGCCCATAGTTGATACCATTGGGCCGTAAGCCCAACCCTAAGAATAAACAAGCATAAAGCTGATGAACCGATAAAAGCATAGCCTCCTTAGAAACACACGATCGTAAACCAACAAAAGAGGAGACACGATCAAATACACAACGGGGAAGTTTAACCACAAACAAGAGTTTTAGGGATTATGAAATAGCCCACGTTCTCATATGAGAGAAATACGGAGCCACGATAGTGGACCCTTATAAATACAGCAATAGTAATGCTCAACCAGGTAAGTGTAATTATACAAAGAAATTGTAGCTCTTGAGAGGGTGACTGACTTGATTGTTGGAGCATTTCTCCCGGAACACTTTTGGGCTTAACTTTGCAGGAAAGAAGGCTCATGGAGTGAGTAGTAAAGTTTCTACCTTATCAGACCACCACATTAGTTGGCATCGACTGTGGGGATGGAATTTTCTTTTTTTTTAAGTTCAATCAGGTAAACAATTATGATCACTAGGAGTGAAAAGAGCCATAATCATCAGTCACAAGAACAATCACTGAGACATGATAGAGGAATGCATCATAATTAAGATCATACTCCAAACAGAGAAAAAGAACATAGTAAAGAAGAAACGGAAGAGGAAGCAGAATCCCCAAATGATAACCATGATAAGGAAAAGAGGGCATTCGCAGCCTTCTTAGAAATATTTAGGATCTGTTATTGAGGATGCTCATACAAAAACCTCAAAAACCAGAAAACAAGGTAAGTCATGAGCGTGAAGATCTTAAGCATGAAGAAGAAATGTGTGACATTGTGGCAGAAGATGACACAGACAGATCTCCTTTAGCATCGCATTTGTGGGATTTTTAAATGCCAAAAAACTTTAAACTCCCTTTGCATGTAAAAATCTATGATGGGATCACAGATCTGAAAGCTTTCCTACACTCATACAGGAACAACTTGAGTTTTTACAATGCGAACATCGAATTAGTGTGCAAAGCATTCCTCATCTTCCTTTCAGGAACAGCGATCACTTGGTATGAGGATCTTCCACAAGGGAGCATCAAATCTTGGGTGTAATTTTCTTATCTATTTCTGGGATATTTCTATTAGAAAATAAGATTTACAAAGATGATTGCAAATCTCAATAACATAGCTCAACGAAGTTATGAAAGTTTAGCAAATTATCATAATCAGTTTGTTACAGAAAGTCTGCAGGTTCGTGACTTGTCATTCCAATTGTCATTAAGAGCATTCACAAGGGGAAGACGGTCAAGTGATTTCTACAAAGAACTAACAAAGAACATGATAGAAAACCCTAGAGAACTGCAAAAGATGATTGAGCAACATGCCAATAGAGGAAACGAGAAACCAAAAAATAGAATAGGAGCAAGGTGAGAAGTGAACGATAGAGGATTCGCAAAAGGGATTCATGAAGAAACAATTGGGAAACACCCCTCTCGAAGGAAGATAATTAAGCTCACAGGGCACACCGTTCCAAGATACACCCCTAACAAATACAAGGAAAGAGATATGGCACGCGAACAAGGAGCTATTCCAAGAACCAGCACCTATGTTAGCACCGCCAGAAAAAATACTAAGGGAGTATTATTTGCCTTTCATAAGGATTGTGGTCATGACATTGAGAATTGCAGAGACCTGAGAAGACAGATTGAAGAAAATTTGAGGAATGGCTACTTAAGCTAATATAAGAAAGAGGGGGGCTAGTATAGGGACACCACCAAAACAGCGAGTCCCCCAGTAAGAAACCAAGGGACAATGAGCCCACTAGGAAAAAAAATCAAAAAATGAGTGCGGCAGTAGATTACAACTATGACGCAGATGAGGAAGTTATGAAAAAGTTCATCTTGTACATACACGGCTCCACAGAATCTCTGTCCAACAATGCTTGGAAGGAAACAAATCAAGGTATTCTCCCCCACAAGAACCTGTGGACAAGAGATTGCGATCAAATTAATCAATCACATTTAGTGAAGAAGGTGCAGGGTCGAATGCTTTGCCTCATAATGATCCCATGGTTATTATAGCAAAAATTGGAAATGCCATCATTCACAAAGTGTTCGTGGATGATGGAAGTGCAATCGAGATATTATTTGTAGACTGCTTTGATAGGTTAGGGTTCAAGCGAACTGACCTTAAAAAGTTCACGTCTTCGTTGGTAGGGTTCACTAGATGCGGAAACACCTTTAGGAAATATGCAGCATTCGGTGACTATTGGAGAGTGGAAAAAATTGTACCATTTTGTGCAACTTTGTAGTCATGGATGCCCCAAGTACATTCAGTGCCATCATAAGAAGACCATGGATGAATATAGCAAAAGCAATATGGTCCCATTACCACCTGGTAATGAAATCAAACCCCAGGAGAAATCGCGACCATAAGAGGAAACAAACAAACAGCAAGGCAATGCCTGGTTATCCCGATGAAGGTCGGAAAAGGTGGAGAAAAGGCAAAGATAGTTAACACAATCTCAAATAGAGGATTGTTGGAGCAGCTACAATCAGTAGTGGACTTGGGAGAAGAAAAAGAGCTGGTTAGCCTAGATGATGAAGATAGTTTGAAATGTGTAAAAATAGGAAAAACTCTTCAGGACAGGGAAAAGATGAGGGTATAGAAATCCTGCAAAGCCACAAGGATACCTTTGTGTGGGATGTCCAGATCATGGGAGAAGTGTACCCAAGCATTGCTATGCATTCATTGAACATTAGCAATTCGGTTAAACCAGTTAAGCAAAAGCAGTGTTGCTTCGGTAGCGATAGACAAAAGGCAGTCTAAGGGAAGTTCCAGTGCTGCTTCAAGCTGGAATATTGAAAGAGGTGATATATCCAAAGTGGCTAGCGAACCAAGCCATGGTAAAGAAACCGGATGCATGATTACTGACTTGAATAAAGCATGTCCAAAGGATTCTTATCCTTTGCCAAAAATCGATCAGTTAGTCTAAGCAATTGCAGGGTATAAAGCCCTGGTGTTTCTAGATGCATACAAGGGATACCATTAAATATTAATGAATCTGGGAGATGCAGAGAAAACAACCTTCATAACAAGCGTCAAAACATTTTATTGCATAAAGATGTCGTTTGGATTAAAGAATGCAGGAGTCATATACCAGAGAGTAGTTGATAACACATTTCGTAATCAGATAAGACGAAATGTGGAAGCCTATGTTGATGACATAGTTATCAAGAGTAGAAAAGTGGGTAGCTTTGTCACAGACTTACATGAAATATTGGGCGCACTACATGCTATAGGGATGAAGCTCAAACGTAAGAAATGTGTGATTAGAGTAGGTGCGGGAAAATATTTGGGGTACAAGGCATTCTCAAAAGGTATCGAAGCTAACCCAGAGAAAATCCAAACTATAGTGAACCTTCCCCAGCCGCGAACAGTCAAGGAAGTACATATTCTGATGGGGTGGTTACAAGCGCTTAGCAGGTTTTTTTCAAAAGCGGCAGAAAAGCATTTCCCGCTCTTTGAAGTACTAAATAAGGACAAGAATTTTAGCTGAACCGAAGAATGTTAGAGAACATATGATAATTTGAAGGAAAAACTCCAAGCACTACCAACGTTAAAGACACCTGTCCCTGGAGAAACATTATACTTATATTTGGCAATCTTGTGGAATGCAACTAGTTCCATTTTGGTGAGCCAAGAAGGCCAGAAATAGGTGTCAGTCTATTATATCAGCAGGAATTGCAATATGCAGAGAAAACGTACATGCCAGTAGAAAAACTAACACTTGCTTTAATATACTCAGCATGAAGACTGAGAATGTATTTTCATAGTAAACCCATTGTGGTCTATACAGCTTTCCCGATCAAGAATATTTAGAGCAAGCTCGAGTCATCAGGATGATTAACGAAATAGGCTCTAGAACTAGGTGAATTTGAAATCTAATTCCAACCTAGAACAGCGATCAAGGCTTATGCGCTAGCAGACTTTATTGCAGAGATGACCAGTGAAGAAGCGTAGAAAGTAAGAATGTATCAAAACCTAAGAATCGATAAAGGCAAGTTAAAATGGGAGGAAGTGGCATGGACATTGTTCGTGGATGGCGCGTCCTGCAGAGAAGGCTGTGGGGCTGGACTTCTATTAGTAAACCCAGACAAAGGAGAACACGGATACTCACTGCACTTCAATTTCCCACTCGCCAACAATGAAGCAGAATATGAGGCCTTAATTTTTGGATTGGATCTTAGCATCAGAATGAAAGTTAAAAGTGTTTGAGTCTCTAGCGATTCACTAATTGTGGTCCAATAGGTGCGAGGGTACTATGAGGTACGAGAAGAGCAGTTAGTAAAGTATCTAAATAACGTACAATAACTCATAGCCCAACTCAAATACTTTGACATATAGCACGTACCACAAAGCGCAAATACAAAGGCGGATGCACTAAGCAAGCTAGCGACAATAGGGTTTGATTCCCTCAGCGAACATGGAGATGTGGTTTTACAAGTCATTCCAGCAAAATACACGGTGTCAACTATTGTATTAGCAGTTCAAACATATAAAGTAAACTAGATGGCACCACTAATAGATTTCTTCTCGAAGGGAATACTGCCAGAGGATAAGGGGTAGGCTAGGAAGTTGGAGTTATGATCTAGTAATTACACCTACGAAGATGGGATCTTGTACAAGAAGGGTTTTTTTTATCTCCAGGCTAAAATGTGTAGGACCAACACAGGCAGCGGAAATTTTAAAAGAGGTTCATGAAGGGTTGTGTGAAAATCATCAGGGAGCGAGAACTATAGAAAACAAGATCATCAGAGCTGGATACTACTGGCCAATTATGTTTAACGATCTGTACAACTTCGTTCTTAAATATAGGAGTTGCCAAATTAACGCTTCGTTATCACATAAGCCATAAGCAGCTTTGACAGGTGTATATGGAGCTTGGTCATTCGAATAATGGGGTATTGACTTAGTTAGACTATTCCCAAAGGGCGAGAGCAACACCAAATTCCTTTTGGTAGCAATTAATTACTTTACAAAATGGGTGAAGGAGGAACCATTTGGATGAGTCATAGCTGAAGTCAATAGGAAATTTGTATGGTAAAACACAGTATGTCTCTTCAGGGTGCCACATACTATTGTCACGGACAATGGAAAGCAGTTCACAAGTGGTGTATTCACGAATTGGTTTTCAAAGCCTTGAATTGTCTAGATGTTTACCTCAATAGTGCACCCTCAAGCTAACGGCCAAGTGGAAGTAACAAACAGGACTATCGTTCAAGGAATCTAGAGGCGACTAGAAGGAAAGTGAATCAGATGGGTAGATGAGTTACCAAACACCCTTTGGTCATATACAACGACTGTTTGAGAACCAACAAGGAAGACATCATACTCTCTGGTTTATGGTCACAAAGTAGTTATACCAGTGGAAATTGACAATTCAATCCTTCAAGTATGCAAATACGAGAAGAAGGACAATCCGGATACGATGAGGTTGGAGCTGGATGAGTTAAAATAAAAAAAGAAACTTGGCAAAAATCACAAAAGCTAAGTATAAGGAAAGAATGGCTAGAGTTTATAATCATAAAGTAAAAGTAACACAGTTTTAGGTTGGTGATCTAGTGCTCAGGAATAACGAAGCTAGCTTGGCAGAAGAGCGTGGAAAATTATGCCTTAAGTGGGAAGGGTCGTACAAGATAACGAAGGTGCACATATCAAACTGCTACGAGTTAGAGAGAATGGATGGTAGCAGTGTTCCTAACACTTGGCACATAGTTAACTTAAGGAAGTTTTATATGTAGAACCAGTAAAGTGGCAAGAAAATCTAGCTCTCGTGTATAGTAACCACGAAATGATCATTGGTGGTATTCGCTCCCGTAGTATATGTGGAAGGCTATATGAACACAGTATGAATCTTTTGGAATGCAATCATTCCTTTTCAAGCGTCTATACTTTGTGTCTGCAACACTAAGTTACGCATTCTTAACAGACAATCATGAGGAAGTTAATAGATTAAGTGTTTATCATGAACACCACTCAACTCACTTCTTCGAAAAAATAAATGACAACAAGTAATGAACTTGAAAATAAGGCAAATATGCCCACATCGAAGCAAAAGCAAGCGATAGACCTTGCAGCTTCACACTCCCATTAAATCGTAAGCTATGGATCTTGCAGCTTTGCACATTACATACTCTCAATAAAATCAAACAATAGATCTTTTTGAAAGGCATATATGCCCATAAAACAGTGACTAAAGCAAGCTATAGATCTTGCAGCTTCCCACAACAAAGTAAGCAATAGATTTTGCTACTTGGCAGATATGCCTAAAATACAGCGATTAAAGCAAGCCATAGATCTTGCAGCTTTGCACAAAAGAAGCAAGCAATAGATTTTGATATTTGGTAGATACGCCTACAATAAAGCGACTAAAATAAAGCTATAGACCTTGCGGGTTCACAATAAATAGAGGTAATACACTCAAAACAAAGGAGTTGGAGATACGGGAGATGAGTTCGACAAAAATAAATGAACCACACAGTCAAAAGTATTCAAAAGTGTGAAGGCAGAACAAATAAACTTGTCGCCTACTCCTAAACATGAACCGGAAGGTTAGGCAATCGCATGTATTCACCAGCAGATTCAAGATCAACTAAACCGCATAAAATGTCTTTGCTAAGCGATTCTAATTATACCCATCAGGAAAAACTTTCCACATGAACAGGTTGAACACGAAGAAGGAGATGAAGGGGGAACATTAAATTTCCACCCAAGACACAATGGCAATGATTACATGCGCGAAGAGCAATCAGAAAAAACAACCGCCTCATATTCTTTAGTGAAGGATCGAGTGGCACAAAGTAAGCTAATAAGTTCAAAAAAAGGATCCATACATCCAATAAAGTCAAGCCGTTTCAAGAATTTATGATCAACAAGAATATTGAAGCCCTGCACATAAGTAAGGGCGATGAGAAAAATAAAACATGAAGAATAAACCAACATTCATATCAGAGGTCCTATAAATAGTACATACATACACCAAAATATTGTCTTAATAAGGTTACGATTCAAAAATCCTGAATAACAAGTACACCAAAACTCAACTAACTTCATAGGTAGAGGTGTGCATAGGCTGGACAACGATAGCAGCGACATCCTGGCTTGCCTGCTAAGAGGGATTCTCTTTGCTTGGCTGCTGGGAAGGAGTTTGAGTGCTCGCATCAACCTCACTGGCCACACTGGCATCAGGATTAGGAGTTGCAGAATCAGTGCTTGGTTTAAATAGCAGATCATCCAGATAATCCACCTCGCACTCTTTTGGCTCAGCTAGAGAGGGAAGATTGGCAAGATTGGAAAGATGCGATAGCAAAGCTTAGGGATGTCCCCCATCAGAAATTTTTTTAATAAATACTTTGTTCAAGTTTTTCCTCTTCTTCTCCAAGGCCTCAGCACACTTCTTCTTAGAAGGCAAGCTCTTCAAATCGATAGTAGCATTCCACTTGTGTTGATCCTTTACAGCTTCGCAGTAACCAACGGTGCGAGCTTCCTTATAAATGTCCTCAAAACATTTATAGAAAGACTTGATTTTACATAGTCGATCTAGCAGAATTTGAGGATATTTGGGAGAAGCGGGTCCATTAGTAAGCATCTCTTTTAGCTCAACACGAAGCTGAGTTGCCTCCTCCTCCGTGAACCAGACGCGCTCCTCAGCAAGGCTCATCTTTTCCTTAGCAATTTTCGTTCTCTCCTCAGCGGCTTTAAGAAAATTTTCTAAGGTTGCACATTTGATTTCGTAGGCCTTATACTTCTCTGAAAACGACTTGGAAAGGCATTTGAACGCAAGCTGAAAATGTTCGCCAACCTTATACAACAAAGACATGCGATACGAAGTCAGGCGGCATCTCACATACCAAATACTAAGATGCAGGTAAGATTACTACAATTCACCCACGAACTTATCATAGCCAGCGTATCGGGTAAAGACATGTTGGACAGGATATCAGATATCATTCCCTCCACTGGGAAGTTCTCTGTTTGTGCCAAAGTTACAAATCGGATTGGTTATTGAACCCCTTTTTAAAAGGAGGAAGCAAATGTCCCGAGGGCCCTTCAGCCCCTACCCCACTTAGCTTCTTCTCTCTTTTCCCACCAGTGGAGCGATGCCCAATTCTTTCCACTCCCTCACGGGACTTACCCTTATAAGTAGGGTATAATTCATTACCACCATGTGGGTGGGTGGTACTTCCGGCAGCATTATCAGGCTGAACGATATCCTCAGCCACCTCCTCATTGTCACTCTCAGAATGTGGTTTTTCGATATCACCTTTACCCATATCCATGTCTAAAATAAAATATACATCATACATCAAACGAACACATAAAAAAGTAACCATTTTTCAAAATAAGAGACACTACATATGATGCACATCAAAGCAATAACGAACAAAACACCTTCAGCATCAGAATTTACATGGCGGAAATGTTATTTAGGCACGGAGCCTTACCACGATCTCTAACTCAGTAGTAAAGTGGACATTGAGTGTAGGAAGCTTAGACTTAGGAACCTTGCAGTTCCAAGAAAGTAGGACGACTTTGGTAGTTTGTATTAATTTTATAAAAAAATACTTTGAATGCCAATTACCAACGTTAATAGAGAAACCGCTCAAGAGCTCAACCCTAGAAACAACGGGATAAAATGTAAATTCATCCTGGGTGTTTTTTACTTTTTAAAGATAATAGAAGTGACAAAACAATTCTAGAGTGAAGGGAGTATTCGCTTTCTCGCAAACTTGAAGAAAACCCATTATGATAGCAATGCCCTTAGGGTGAATTTGGGACAACGTTACTTTGTACGAACAGAGAATATCAATTACATGTTAAGGAAGAGGGAAATAGAGACCAAAGTTCAAATAGGCTAAGTAATAAGATATATATCCAGATGTTGGAGTGCGAACACATTCATGGTTCGCTGGAGCACGAAGTGTAAAGTAAGTTAAAAATGGGAAGTTACTTTTTAGTTCTTCTAAATACAACCCAGTCAGCATACTACCAATGGTAGAGGATCTGGCGACATGAACGGAATCCCCACTAGAATGACCATCTTCTGCCTGAGACGCAATGCGGTTAGATGAAGTCATGAGGATAAGTGAGAAGCCTAGATTGGGAGATAACAGAGTTAATTATCGGAAGGACTACAAATAAAAGTCCATCGGAACAAAATTCTGAAGAAAGTAAACTGGAGAAGATGATTGAAATTATATACAAAAAAGGAAAAATGGGTATATTGCCAGAAAATCCAAGAAGAGGTATATATTATCAGATTGGAAAGTGAAAACAAACCTTACTCTTCAAAAAAGACGAGGAAAGATGGCGCAGAGAAAACCTAGATTTGGCCAGAGAAGATGAAGCTTTTGGCAAATGAAGGTGATAACACTGAAAAATCAGAAAGCTTCAATACGTAAAATACAAAGAAAGGAAATGGAAAAAATCAAGGAGGACAGGGAGTTCAAACGCACAATGATTTAGTACTGACACAAAAGTGATTTACCTTTTACATATATCGAGGAGGTGATGGTAGTTGAATAGAAAGCGCACTGAATGAGGCCACTCATTTGATATTCCCAATTAAAAAAATAGAAGTAATAAAAAAGTTGGGATAACACAAAAATGAACAACGAAAAATACAAATAGAATCCCGACTCTTTCGAACGTAAACCTTGATATCATTCTCATCAATAGTAATAAGGGATTCAAAATTCAAATTTGAAAGTTTAAGAGTTAATAGAGGATGAATCGTATCAGCCACAAAGTTATTAGCACTTCACACTTTTTACGAAGGTAAGACCAAATGCCAACAAGATGGTACAACTTCGGTTCGCATTCAATCACTTCAAAGATATTGCTCAATGCTGCTCAGTTTTCATGGCTGGGGGGGCTTATTGAGTATACCTAGCCCATAGCTGAAACCATTGGTCTGTAAGCTAACCCAAAGAACAGACAAACATAAAGCTAACAGATTGATAAAAGCGGAGCCGGGTCGGAAGCAGGCGATCACGAACCAACAAAAGAGGAGACACGATCAAAGACACGACAGAGAAGTTTAACCATAAACCAGATTTGTAGGGATTGTGGTACAGCCCACGTTATCAGATGAGAGAAATACGGAGCCACAATAGTGGACCCTTATAAATACAGCAAGAGTAACGCTCAACCAGGTAAGTGTAACTATCCAAAGAAATTCCAATTCTTGAGAGGGTGACTGACTTGATCATCGGAGCATTTCTCCCAGAATCACTTTCGGGCTTGAATTTGCAGGAAAGAAGGCTCGCGGAGTGAGCACCAAAGTTTCTACCTGATCGGATCACCACATCACTACCCAATTAGGTATGACACTTGTTGGGTATATCAATTAAAATTTGTATGAGTTGAAATTTACTATATTTAACGGCCTAATCCAACAGTAATGAAGACACGTATGATAGATTTTATTTTACTATCTTGTTTTTGGGGTTTGAAATTTTATTATTATTATTTAGATACCTTTCGATTTAAACAGAGAACCTGATTCAAACTCTGGAGTGGCCATCCCCACATGCAATCCAAATAAAAATGGCACTTAGTTTTATTTACTTTAGTTTCGATTTCATATTTTAATCCAATAATCTCAATGGAATAGGTTTGTTTCAACATCTTTGATTATTACTCGGTTGAATAGTATAATTTTATAGTTTAGAATATCTAAAGATTTTTTCTAGGGAGTAAAGATCAATGGTTTTACTTCAAGCTACTTCTTCCTAGGTTCCCTAAGTCCTTACCCAATATTAACTTCCTATACTTCTATTTCCAACTAACCTTGGTTGTTAATTTGATAGTACAGGGATAATTTGGAGAAATTTTGAAGTAGTGTTTATTATATATTAAGTTTAAGTTAAGTCTTTTATTAAGGTATGTTTTGGTTCAGTCTTTATTTGATTTGGGGAGAGCTATGATACCACATCTGTAACACCCCAAAACTTTAACCAACTTGCTCAATGCACGTATCATTCGGACCTGAGTGTAATACTAAGGATACAACTAATCATATTACTTACATGTAGTAACGAGCAAAACAGTTTATGCTGAAGCAAATTTAGATTTCCAATTATAACTTACTATTACATTGAAGGTCTTATAATAAGTATTTTACATGGTTCAAAGGTATATATAGGTAAAAGGTTCTAAATTTGGTTCTAGATTCAAAAGGTTTATCCAGAATCCTATCCCAAATGAAGTTAAGGCTTCACGTACGAGTCCTCACTCTATCTGTTCTGCTACACCTATTTGGGTTCATTAGATTGTGTTAATCTCTTTGCTTAGTGAGGTTCCATCGCCAGTATTTACCAAGTGGAGTTTTACTGATCACACAAAATAAATAGCCACATAAATCTTAGCACAAAGTAATAGATACGGGTGGGCTATGCCAAGATTCAGTCAAGTTCCTATATGGCCACTGTGACTGACATCAGGGCATAACCCTCTAATAGTGCCTGAAGGCTATCACGATCCAGAAATCCATACTTGTCAACAACGTCCAATATGTTCAGTTATGATCTCGTATCAGTAATCAGATGGTTATGCTAGCATACCGAACTCTAGGAGTAGCCGATCTAGTCGCGTTGTCTGGTCAATACCGTTCCCTGCCAATCTAGACCGACATCCAATAGTGTCAGGGACCCCGATAAACACAAACAAGTAATCAAGTAGCATGCAGCCAAGTTTGACACAGCAAGATACTGTACAAGCCGGTCATCCACATATAATATCACAAGAATTAAGTTCATATAATAATACAATAATTAAGCACAATGCGACAAAGTACACACTGTACTGAATTATTATGAAAAAAAAACAATTAACAACAATACTAACATAATATTTTATGCCTAATCTACAATTTTCAAATAACACATTTAAAGAAATTGGCATAATATAGCATGCAATGTTCACCCTTTAGTCCAATTCGTACTATGGCGATGAAAACACTCACCTAAACAAAAAGGTAAACCTCTTTTGAAATTACCGCAGCTCTACCTTATACTAATTAAATACCTTAATTTCCGTATCTTATTTTTAAGTGAAGTTGGTTTATTAGAATTTAACCCAAAGAAACCAACCTCATCGAATGTTTGCGGTGTTCTTCATTAATGAATGTTTGCCTTATAAATTGTTCAGGAAGGTGTATATATTTGTCCAGGGGCGGAATTACCATGGCGCGTGGTAGGGCTCTAGACCTACCTGAGATTCCAGCGGCATGGTAGCGGTGATTAAAAGTGCTTCCTGGCGGCGGCGGAGCGGAGCTTTTCTGGCATTTTTTGTTTTTCTAGCATAAACAATCGGGGAAGAAGGCCGCTGAAGGCCTTCTTTTTTTTTGCCCATAATACATCAAAATGGCATCGTTTTGGCTCAAGTCAAATGACGTCATTTTGATTAGGCCAAAATTTGGGTATTTGGCTCAAGTCAAATGACGTCATTTTGATTAGGCCACAACACTCTTAGCGTTCCAAATTTTGACAAAACCCAAATTTCTGCTTATGCCTAACTTTCTAGCATCCAGATCCTGCCACCATTGCTGCCACCGCCACCGTCCCGCCACCATCCGTCCATCCATCCAGCCCTCCGTTTTCCTCTTCATATAGTCTCCTCTTTGTGTTTATGATTTGAAATAGGTAATTTAATTTTAGGATTTATAGTTCTTGTTATTTTTTCCTTCAAAATTTAATTTATATGAATATTATTTTTAGATTGGATGTAAAATTGAAATTATATGGTTGTATCAATTGAATTGCACATGTATAATTATAAATTATAATTGTTTGATTTATTATTTATGTGAAATTGATAGATTATGGAATTAGGGATATTTGTTAAATTTAATTTAGATGAATATGATTTTATAAATTATTTTTTATTATAATTTATTATTGTTTCATAATGATTTTGGATTTTATAAGAATGAATTCAATTTACATATTTTCCCTATTTGATATTTAACAGGTTATGGACAAATTTTTAATTTCAAGTAGAGGATTTTCATCTTCTAAGAGATCGAATGAACCTAATGAACAAAGGCACAATGAAGAGGGAGATGGTAGTAGTAGAAAAAAATCACGCGTAGAATTCAATCGGTATGATGTTATAAGTGATCCCGGGCAACATAAACCTATTGAAGATATTAATGTTTCTATTAGAGATGAAGTGTTTAGAGAATATATATTAAGAGGTCCTTGCAACCTAAGAATCATATTTTTCCCGGACATTGTTCAATGTTGAATTTAGAAGTTTTCAAAAGGGTTGGTTTGATGAATTTGATTGGTTTGGGTATAGTGTTTCAAAGGATGCTGCCTTTTATTTTCCTTGCTATCTTTTTAAGAATTCAGCAAAGGAGATGGCATATACTGTGGATGGGATGAAAAATTGGAAGAATGCCCTTAAATTATTTAGGAAACATACTACGAATGTGGATGGAAATCATCATGGTGCGGCAATCAAATTGAGAAATTTTAGCCTTCAAAAGCAAAGTATCTTACATTGTTTTGACGCTCATGTTACTGATGCAGAGAAGACATACCGCACACGTTTGACTACGGTTTTGGATGTGATAAGATACTTGTTAAAACAAGGTTTGGCTTTTCGTGATCATGATGAGGGTTGGGATTCCATCAACAAGGGTAATTATCTTGAATTGGTTGACTGGTATTGCAAGCAAAGTGAAGATGTTGCTAAGGTAATGAATGAAAATGCTCCCGGAAATTGTAAGTTACATCCCCCAAAGTTCAGAAATAGCCTGTGCTTGTGAGGTAATTGATGCTATTGTTAATGACATTGGAGATAGTGTATTTTCTGTTCTTGTTGATAAGGCTAGAGATGCATTAATAAAAGAGAAAATAGGGGTTGTTTTGAGATATGTCAACAAGCAAGGATGCATTGTTGATTGTTTTCTTGCTCTTGTGCATATTTCCAATACTAAAGCTATTACTTTGATGGAGGCTCTTAAGCAACTGTTTGTAGATAAGAAATTGTCCTTGTCAAAGTTGAGAGGTCAAGGATATTATGGGGCTTCAAATATGTGAGGTGAGTTTAATGGATTGCAAGATTGATATTGAAAGAAAACTCTTCTGTAATGTATATTCATTGCTTCTCTCACCAAATTCAATTGGTTGTTGTTTATGTTGCATATAGTACTCCATCTTTGGGTGAATTTTTTTGGTTATCTTGTTAAAACTGTGAATCTAGTTGGAGGTTCATGTGTTAGAAAAGAGATGCTTGTGCAATTAGAACATGCTAGACTTGTAGAGGCATTGGAGAGTGGGGAGAATGTTAGTGGAAGAGGTAAAAATAAGGAAATGAGTTTGAGATGGCTTGGTGATACCTGTTGAGGATCACATTACACTACTATTCTTTGTTTTAAGGTTATGCGGTCTTCTATTATTCAAGTGCTTCGTAATATCTGTGAGCATAGCAATTTAGATGAAAATGCATCTACAGCAAAGGGTTTGATTGATAGAATGGAGAGCTATGAATTTGTAATTTGTATGTTTTTTATGAAGCATTTGTTAGGAGGTACAAGCCAATTGTCCCTTCCCTTGCAACGAAGAGATCAAAATATTTCGATGGTTGTGCGAATGATGAATAGAATGAAGGCTGAATTGCAAGAATTCAGAGATGGTGGTTTTGATAAATTATTGAATGAGGTCAACACATTCTGTGTGAAGCATGAGATCACATTAGACGTGATGGAAGCGCAACGGAAAATTCGTCACTGTTCTTGGCGACGTGGAGAAATGTTGACCAATCATAATTTCTACCGTGTTGATATTTTTCTTCAGGTACTACTTTCATATTTACATACTTTAATTTAATTTTTTTTTATTTTATGCATATTTTTTATCTTGTTGTTTTATTTTAATGCTAGACCATTGACAAGATGATTCTAGAAATGAATCATCGATTTTCCGAAGAAAGCTCGGAGTTACTCACTTGTATCGCATGCCTTGATCTAAGAGAAATATTTTCCGTGTTTGATGTTGGTAAGTTGCTTCGCCTGGAGAACTCTATCCGGATGACTTCTCCCTAATTGATCATGTTGAACTTGAGCAACAACTTAATTACTTCCTTAATGATGTGAGAGATGATGATGCATATTCAGGCATCAATGATCTTGGAAGTATTGCTCAACATATGGTTCGATCACGTAGCAATGTAATCTACCCATTGGTGTATCATCTTATTGAGTTAGCATTAGTTCTAACAGTTGCAACAGCTTCAGTTGAGCGAGTTTTTTCTTCCATGAAGAATATCAAGACCGATCTTCGTAATAGAATGGGAGATGAATGGTTGAATGATGTTATAACGGTGTATATTGAGAAAGATATTTTTGTTAAGATCGAGAATGAATCGATTATTCAACGTTATCAAGGTATGGAGTTTTGTAGGTATTTGTTGCCCCCACTTATTCCTAGTTCTACTTCTAGTTTCGAACATTAGAAAGTAGTTATTTTAGCAGTTTAGTGAACTTGTGAAAATCTTATTGTATGACACTCGATTTATTAAATTATGTACTATTTTTAATTATTTTTGAATTATTTTTTAAAATTTAAATTTGATATTATTGACCAACCTAACCTGAAAAAAAAATCCTGGTTCCGCCACTATATTTATCAACTTGCTCCTTGTCTTTTTTCACAAAGAAAGAACTCGTAGTTTATACGTGTTGCATGGGTGGGGTTGGGCAGGGTGATTAATCCCCTGTCTGACCCCAACATTATATTATATTATTGTTTTTTATCTTATTTAATTTGATACATTCAACTTCTCTTCTTTTTAAAAATTATAAAATTTTACGGTACGATTATTATTTTTTTCTAGTTCATAAATTATAATTGACATACAATTATCGATATATTGATTTTTGTTGCAATTATGACATTACAGGTTTTATAAATATTTTGATAATATCATGTTAATTATAGAATTTTCAATATAATTTTATAGCTATTTAATTAAAATATTTAATTAATAATTCTTACTTTTTAAGTGTTCAATTTTTAATATGCAAATTATACTTTTTACTTTTCTCTGTATCTTGGTTTATTATAACTCGGTATCTATTTTCTTAAAAATTCTTATTTATTTTCTGAATAAATATATTTATTTAAATTGCTAAAGATGAATAATATAATAAATTTTGCATTATACATTATTCTTAAACTCGGTAGTGTTTAATTTAAAATTTGTTTCAAGGTCGGTCGAAGAAAGAAAATAAAACTAAGTCATTCTGGTTAAAACTTAATTATGTCCTATGTACTAGATTCGTTAAGTGCAGGGATTCACATCTTTTACTATGCTTTTGTTGATGGATAGAAAGGTTTAGATAGGTTTGCACAATAGGGAGTTAAAACCACCTTCTTTATTTTCTTGTTTAACTTCCCTATTTTTTTAGCCAATTGTAGACCGAATGGCATTTTCCCCTTATATGTATCTATATCCGATTTTGTGAGCTTTAAATTGTAGATCATTCATGAGAGACGGTCATCCTCAAGGATGGTAGTAGATTGAAGGTCGTTTGCAATATTGGTAGAAGGATAAAGTCCATTGGGCTAAATGGTGGAAGATCGAAAAGCACAAAAGAAGAAGGAAAGCAAAGACGGAGAAAAAAAGAATAAGTCTGGAAAAGCTCATAAGATAAGAACTCTGCATTTTGGCACAAATTGTGCCATCAGAAGCAAGCAAGTACTGACCCAGGGTACGGGCCGCGCAAAATGGCATGGCCCTTGCAAGTGAAAACTGAATATTCAAGCTCCAAGGTACGGTATGTGCAGAATGGCACGGCCCGTACCACTTAGAAGCATCACTTGCTTACGTCCGTGCAAAATCGCATGGACCGTCCAACATGGACAGTGTCTGTGCAAAGTAGCACAGTTTGTGACACCCTGTTAAGTAGGGCTTGACCAACGGACCTTTGGGTCGTTCCCTCTCTTCCCACAATATAAAGTGGCCTTATCCATAGGGTTTAAGGGAGAGGTGGCTCTATATATCCAAAAACTCTTTCCTCCTCTCTTTCTTCATTGAATGCTCATTTCCATGGCATTTAATCCATTGAATGCTAGTAACTTAAATTTATGACTTGAGAGCATTTGTAAGTGTGTATTAACTTTATATTTTTTAGACTTCAAGATTCTTGTCTATTATTTCATTTACTAAAAATAGCATGTTTAATTTGTTCTATTTCTTCTTGTTATGAATATTGTGATGAATGTGACTATGATGTACACCTAGCAAGATTCTTGCATGATTTAGTACTAGGCTAGGGGAATGACCTGGAAGTGTTACGTTTCTATATTTTCATGTAGCACTGTAATTTCCCCCAGGGTGGTAATAGGATTTGTCTTTTAATTGGATATCTTGCAAACGATATTGGGTTCATTTGGTAATCAGGTCGGGTGTTGTTCAATTTTTTATTGGGGTCATAGGATAATTCCCGACGGGCGTATTCTTAGTTTGTGGCAATCAAGTGTTGAGACTAATTTAGAGTTATCATGAGGTATTAATGCCCTAAGTGGAACAATATGGGCTTGGGATAGGTATTCACGGTGGAGGTTTCAATAATCCATGAAACCCCGGTATTAACCCCGGTAGTGAGGGCTACAGGTGTCTCCTTGAAGCGCTTCTCTATGCACTATGTGGAGGAGGTGTGATCTTAAGGAGGGGGAATAATCGACATGGTGTGATAGACCAAGGGAGTTCCCAGGAAATTAACATCTCCACGTCATAGAAATATAATTCTTGAATGTGAATAGAAGTCTAGGATCAAATATTGTATGTTAATCAAACATTGTGATGCAAATACCCCTAAGGTCCGTTTATACAATTTTATCTCGTATCGTAGTTAATGCTTGTAGTTGTTAGATAAATCTTCGCAAAGAAAAAAAAACCCCATGATTTCTAGTCCTAACACACACTCAATGTGATGCCCAATGTGAACGTTGCAAAACTAACATTTAAACCCCTAAGTCTCTGTGGATGACACCTAACTGCCATCTACTTTATTGTAGATGGAAGTGAGTAAGGGACAACATATAATTCTTTATCTTTGATCACGGATCCGCGGGTTTCTGATGGCACCTACGAGTTCCCATCAGCAATCAATAACATGTGTGAGTTATGAATTAAAGTTATCACTAGTTAAACGTACTCTGAAATGATTACTACGAGTGTTGTTTCACTCACACATTAAATCACCCCTCAATTTTCTGGACAGCATTGTGCACTTCCCGGAGATAATGAAATACTAATTGGTTACATAAAAGAAATATTTAAAACTGATACACTCTATCCCACAAAGTTATACTTAGGTTCAGGCCCTTTTTTTTAAACTAAAAACACCCAAAGGTGGGGGTTGATTTATTGGTACCCCAAGCCAGAAACTTTAACTAGCCAGAGTCATCATAGTAGTTAATACAAACGGCAACATGATTGCCTCCCAAAAGAATGATCAGATACTAATATCTATGAGTCTATATATGTGCATAATCTAGAGGAAGAGGTAGTTGCGATTCCAAAGTAACGAATCTCCACACCCAGTGATAATTCATTACTTTGGCCAGGAAACTATCAGTCAGTCAAATTAGTAAGTGAAACTGATAAACGGAATAAGCTAGTAAGACTTCTATTGCTGGTTGCAGCCTATGGTGATGAAGCCGGAGGAGTATGTAATTTAATGTCATGTGTCCAGCCGGAATTGACCAAGCTTGATGAAGACCATGGTAGAATATCATCAAGGACTGAAAAGAAACTGAGCAACTGGTGCAGAACTGAAGAAAACGGGGCTTGGGAATACAGAAGTAGTGAACCCGCAGTGTGGACAGCAGATGCGACTGTGAGCTCCCCTCTGGAAGTGAAACACCATAGCCATCGAGGGGAAGCATAGAGTGCCAGAGCATAATGTGATCCATATCCTGAGGTAAAAGAAAGAAATATCAGCAGTATCAACCTTCTTTTGTGAATGAATTAGGCCTTTAATGTGAACCGGAATGTTATTCAAATGTAGTGAAGAATCCATCCGGGATGTTGAGTGGTATTTCACTAAAGCATCGGCCACTGAATTACATTCTATGTATGTGTGCTTAAGAGAACACTGGGATAGAATGTATTAACATGGAACACCAATGGATACAGAGACCATTTGGAACAAGATGGATCATTGATCATATGAACTGCCTGTAAAGAGTCTGATTCAATAATGAGATTTGAATATCTAGGGATACAGATTTGACATGTCAAAAGGACTGCCTTTATCTCAGCTTCCAGTGGAGAAATGGCTGCTATGGTTCAGGCCCACTCTACCATTTTTCGATGACCTCATACAACATATATTTCACCTTCCACATAAGCAAAACTTACATTCCTTAGCTCGCCCAAAAATTAACCATAGTTTCACTTCGCATATTATAACTTTGCGGATGGGAATATATATACTCATTCCATCCCACTAAGAACTTGGTTAATTGCTTTTTCAAAGTCAAATTTTATAAACTTTAACCCTAAATCTCAACTAATATATCTATAATAAAAATATCATGTGAGATATTTTTAAATTTATCTTAACATTCTAAATATCAATTTCCTTATGCAAAATTAATATATGTAGATAGAGATATTATTAGTCAAACATTATCATTGAAAACCGTAAAAAAGTAATTAAGCAATTTTTTCGTTGGACGAAGGGAGTATATATATAACATACAAAGTCCATGTATAGGAACCACATCACTAAAACATGTTTGCTAGCCACTCTTAGGCAAACCCATGCCACTTCGGCAATAGGCAATGGATCCCAGAAAAGGTGCAGGAGCATCACTCACCGCATTAGCCTCTGCTACGCTACAATCTAGCCAAGGTGAACATATCACACGAGCTGCAGTCACATGATCAAATTCTTTATAAATAAAGATGGAAAACACCAGAGGAATGCAAACAACTCTTTTCAGTCAGAACACAACAAGACTATCATACTAATTAGAACGTCAGAGTTTCCTCCCATGGAACTAGCCCCAGGGAACCTCCTTACAGGTGCTCAAGGAGGTTGGGCTTGCCAAACAAATTTGGGAGCTATCACTACTTGGAAGATCCCCTTCATCATATTGTAGTTTCACATCTTTAAGAAGCTACTATCTCCATCACCAAATGATGTTTACTTATATATTTTTTTCGTGAATTTTCAGAAGTAATTTTGACAATAAATATCTTTAATTATGTATAATTAAAATATTATAAAAAATAATATTTAAAATTTACATATCACACAAGTTTAATAACACCATGCATTCATATTTATATAACAATGATATTTTATAGTCACATATAAATGGACAAAGTCTTGTGTAAGATGGTCTCACAGTGAGACCAGGGATTTAATTGCAAATGGGATTTCAAATTGAAGTTTTAAAAGTTCGGAGACAGGATGTGTAATTTTGTTAATTTACAATTAAGTCCAGATATAAATATCAAATTTTCCTCTTCTTCTCCCATTATTTTTCTAATTCTTTCTCTGTCTTCTCCTTTCTTCTCCAGTGTAACCACCTCCTTCTTCTCTCTCCTCTCCATTTTTCTTCCATATTCCTTCAATTCAACCGCTCATTCTCTCTGTTTTCTTCCATATTTCTTGCACAGGGATGAATTCTAGGACTAGATGAACGCAAACAGTGATTTGCGATGAACTCAAGAAAGGTTTGCTTTATTTGTTGGTGAATTTTCTGGTTTCTGCTTTGGTTTCCGGTGGCCAAACACAATACGACCTTCATTTCGTGTTCATCTTCGAAGGTAATTTGCTCAAATTTTTTATTCAATTCTATTTTTTCAATTTTTGTTTACGTTCTTTGGTTCATGTGATTTTTTAGGGTTTGTGTAGGTTATACGGAGTAATATTTGGGGATATCTCTATTTTTTGTGTTTTGTGAGTTGTTCTTACGTATTTGTTCTAATATTTTTGTTGTTGATGTTGTTTCTTAAATGTCTAAGAAAATTTTCCTTAGTGCTGCTGCAATCGAGAAAGAAGAAAGATTTGTAAGTTTTCTAAATTTTTAACAGTGATGTCTTAGGTACAGTTATTGATGTTTTTCGTTTTCTGTTTGATGTTTCATGTTTTAAGCTTTAAGTATTGTTATCAGTGTTGGTGTGATGTTTTAATTTTAGTGCTTGATGCTTGTGGTGTTTTCATGCTTAAGTGTGCAATTGATGTTCAGTTTTGATTGTGTGTGATATCTTAGCATTTCACTACAAGAAAAACACTAGTGGAGGATGCTTGATTAAAGACAGCCCACAAACATGATTTCACCTTTTTTTGTGGTACTGCCTTCCCTGGCTAGTTCCGAATGAGGAACTCATGAATATCAGTAGGAAAACTTGATGGAAAGCAGTTCAACTGAAAAATAAGGTGGTTTTCCTAGAATCGTCTTCTATGGGTCACATAAAAAGGAGGTCTATTATTGAACCGCCTTTGATTGGCACCGATGGAAGGCGATTCTGCCAAACCATCTTTAATCGTAGCCAGTTCCAAACTCGAAACTCCTTTTAACAAGAAATCTGATGCAAGCCCAAGCCCAAGTCCATGCTTTAGTTTATTTTCCTATTTTTCACTGCCTCTCCAGCCCTCTCTAACCTCTCTCTCCCTAAACCCTAAATCACCTCACAGTACCCCTGCTTCCTCCTTACGTTCTTGGCTCCGCCATGCCACTGCTTCCTCCTCACATTGCTTCCCCCACCGCTCCTAGGCTTCATCGTGTCAGGCTCTGCTGCGGCCCTGTCTCCTCCTCACGCTGCTTCCTCCGTCGTGCCTGGGTTTCGCCGTGCCTGGATCCACCACACCAAGGCTGAGTTCGCTTTTTCCTTTCACCGGAGTTCACCGCTACTCTCCAATGGTTTTCGCTACGGAAATGGGTGAGAAAATGAAGAGAATGATGATTTGAAGCTGTTCTTCTGGTCAAGCATCACGTGTAGTTACTGCACACTACCACCATGTTAAAGCACCCGAAGGCGAGAGATGAGCTGGACTCAAAGACGTTGCAAATCGGTTCTCATAAGCTGAGTATACAACTTGAGCTCAAAGACATCGTGCTCAGAATTAGTTCTATCCTGGTAATTGATTTTCGTAGAATATGAGTTCATTAGAATTATGAGTTCATTAGGATTATTAGTTATGTTCTGGTAATTAATTTTTTCTGTTTGTAGATTATGAGTTCAGTATGATGATTATGTTAGAATCTGTCATCTCTAATCTAATTCTTGTAAGTTTTTCTAATCTGATTCTAGTCATTTGCGATCTGTAAATTTTACGATCGGTTTCATTTGTGAGCTGCCGAAAACCCAGGTTTCCGACAGCCTTCTTTTGGGACCTCGGGAATGAGTTCCGAATAAGAAACCTCTGATATTTGAATGCATTTAAAGGCGGTTCCTTCAAGTTGAAAAAACACAAAATAACCACCTTCCAGTATCCATTTTAAAGGTGGTTCTTAGAACCGTCTTTGATTATGGAAAATCAAAGTCAGGGCTAGAGAAGTCACCACCAAAGTGACTTCTCGGGTCCAAAAAAATCGTCTTTAATCACCCCACCCTCCACTTGTGAAATGATCTTTTACTTCGCCCCTTTTACCTCAGTGTTTTTTAACCCCAAAAAATCAAGGTAAAAATTTCTTTTACCTCGATTGTTTTATTTTTTGAAGTAAATAATTTTTTTACCTAGGTTAAACAAACTAAGGTAAATAATTGGTTTTTTACCTCGGTTAATAATATAACTGAAGTAAAAGATCAAAAAATGAAGTAAATAATGTTACCGAGTAGTGTGTGACGTCGTATATGTTGTGTTGGATGCATGATTGATTTCACCACTAACATCATTTTTATTGATAGGTTTAGCGAATGACCTAGCAATGTCGCACATATTCGAAGAGATAAGTTAAAGTAAATAATTTGACGGAGAAAGAAAAGAATAAAAAAATAGGAATTGGAAACACGCATATGATGTTCTAATCATATGAAAACACATATATGAACACGTAAAGACAATCTTATAATCAAATTAGGTAGTTTAATATCTAGAAAAATAGTAGTCGTGAAAACCTTCTCACAATTATTACTTAAATTTGAATAATATTTGTCTTAATTCAAACATAATAGAGATTACAATAAACTCAATCAGCTCTGATAATAATGACCTTGAAGATGATTGGCCTCAGCTTCGATCACCTCGAAGAACAAGGTGTCCCTGATGCGTAGGTTTTTTTCCCTTAAGGAACTCGCTAAAACCCTTTGGGGAAAGAGCCTTGATCTTCCCATCCCCCGAGTAGTTCATACGGTACTCTGTCTCGTAGCACCTCAGCACTAATATATATTTGATGGAGGGATCTTTGCCCTCGGCAGTAGTTGTACAATCTACCACGAGAGGAAAAAAATTGATTACAAATATATTTATATGTGTGTGTGTAAATATTAGAAATTGCATATTAATTTTTTATGCCTTACCAAAGTTGGGTTCTTCCCAAAGTTCTACTGCTTCAGAGTACAGTGGAAGTGTGGGCTCTCGGGAGCCATTGTATGATTCTCAATGTCAAACACAATTGGCTCAGGATTGATCCGTTGTGTAGAGAACTGCATGAAAACAAAATGTTGTGGTAAAGTGTGAAGATGTGTTTTACTAATTATATGTTGTGAAATGTTTTAGGACATGGAAAAATTGATGACTTGAAGATCCTACACCATCCATTGGTCCTGAAGAAGAAATGAAAATGTGAATAGGTGGGCAGCTCATGAATTGTAACTTGTGACGTTGCATACGCCTCTTCAGGTATGTATCGGTCCAAAAAAGTGGCATGGACAACATATACTACCAAAGTTGCTATAACATGGGGAACACATCGGTTTGACCAAAAGGATGAACGACACATGTGCGATGTCTCATACTAAATATTATGCTACTAAAAATAACAATATGTGACATCGCATTATTATTGCAAAAAATAAACTGTAACATACATTTAACCAAGGTCGCATGTATTAGAGAAAGCTACGGGTAAAAACACGGAACCCCAGAAAAAACTAAGATTCAAAAAACATAAAAATTATACAAAAACCCTATGGAGACCTACTAAAACGTAGTACCCAAGTCTGCATCCATCAAAAGTTCACCATGTCGATAAAATATGTGAGTAAAAACTAGAACAGGACATATCAAGGATACGTATTGCATAACCACATATCGGACAATGCAAAGTAGGAATTACTAATATTGTATGTTAGAAGGTTAGAAAAAGCATACCTTTCTTGCAATGGAAAAGTGAAGGGAGGTGAGATACCGTTGTAACTCGCGACAAACTGGTGAAGATGAGCTTGAACTCGCGGGTGGGGTTCTCATATATAAAGCTGTTCTGAAACGGCATCATTTTGACCATGTTGTGGTGTCCGCCTAATAGAGTGCAATGTTGCACGTAAGTCGGTTAATCCAAAACTATGCCAAAATAGTGACCGACGTCACATATGTTCATGGGCCTTACGAATTCAGCCCAGAAGTGAGTTACGTTATATTAAATACTAAACATTCAATGACATTGAATTAATATGATAACATTCAATAACATTGAATTTACGGCTAAACATTCAATAACATAGATTTAAAAATAAAATTTTCTTAAAGAAAATACGTCAATATTAATATTCTTTCAAATACGAATCAATTTGTTCAAAGTACACTGTCATGTGATGACTAAGAAAATCATCTAATGTTTGCGAGGAAGAATGACAACATGGAAAATTACTGGACTAGCACCATCTAGGAGCTCGAAGTATAGGGTGTCCCCAACCACAAGTTGCTCTATGGAAAGAACCAAGTCAAACCCCTTCGGGTAAGGGTCTTGAGCACCCTGCTCCCCGAGTAGTGCATGTGATACTCCCTCTCTTTGCTCCTGATGACGGCATCCACCTTGTACGGTGGTAGGAGCTCCACAATTTTGTCAGGGATGTACTAAATTATAAGCAAAAAACATTTGTTTGTACTTATGAAACTAATCTAAAGAAAAAGTTAATTGGAAATTCAATTTGCTTAAAACAGGGAGGACTTACCATAATTGGAACTGATCCAAAGTTTGTTTGGGTTAGAATATGAAAAAAATGTGGATATATGCCTGAGAGTATGCATCGCGCACAATCATCATCCAAATAAGTACAAATATATATTGGTCAAAGAAGATATTAACATTTAATTTATAAAATTATTAATATAATAGAAGGAATATTTACAAAATAACCAAAAATTGGTTACCTCAATTGGGTCACAACTGGAACCAGCATTGTTCGATATGGTTGCTGTAATTCATATTGTCACGGATGTTAAATGTTGTAGTAGACAGAAATTGGACAATGTTTACAAAATTTGGAAAGTTAACCAAATCAACGAGATTTCGCTTAGCCTTCGGTATAACCAGATGGTTAACCGAGAGGCCGGCGACGTCACTCTAGCCAATAACTTAAAGAAAATACTATTCACGACATCGCACTTATTTTGGTAAAATAGAGGGTTGACAGATAAGCAACCAACGTCACATTATAGCAGATAGATTATAGAAATAACAACGGAAAACCTGGAACAATTCTTGGTCCTAAACCAAACAATTGAACCACACCATAGATAGAAGACTTAGAAAACCCATATCTTACCACCCAAATTCATATAAACTTTGAAAATTTTGACAATTAATACATTAAAACCCTAATCCATATTGATAACAAATTCTAGGATAAATAGAATAACAAAAGTAATGTAATAACATGTGGAAATAATACCTTTGACAAGATTAGCAGGGGCACCGTTAAAAATTGAGAGAGATTTGAAATTTTGAAGTGATGTATGCAAGGTGGGCTCCATTTATATATTTGTTATGCTGTCACCTAGGGCCTTTGCCACGTCGCATTATAGTCAGCCCACTAGCATGGGAGAAGCCTGGTTTGTAATTAGTACGTGTGACGTCGCATAGTAGTTATGGTACAGTGACATATTACCGACTAAAGTGCGACGTTGGTTTTCTGAAATTGGGCCTTAGCATTTCAGCCCAATAGTATATCAACTAGGTCTGCACTTGACCAAGATGGAAACAATTGACCTTAATAACGGATAAATGTATTTTAGATACTGGTATTTCAAACTTATAACTGTTACCGGCTTTATTAGCATCTGGTATGATCGGAATCAATTTGAAATTAAAAGTTAAGTAAAGTCTGTCCATCATTTTTATAGCTGTTTCCACCACATATAATTGCATGAAATGAAATATTTTAGGTTTTTTAAGAAATTAAAAGCTAATAAAAGTCCGTCCATCAAATTTTGAAAAGCACAAGTACATTGTCCATAGTAAATTGTAGATGATTACTTATAAGTACACAAAGGTTATTCGTAAAGAACTTGTGGAACTCTCTGTGGGATTATGCAAGTTTCTATATTAGTTGTAGTGGTAAAGATTTTGGCTTGGAACTGCAAGTGTCCCATCCACGATCCTGGGTAACCGTCCATCATTTGTGTTAGAATTTCATTATTACCCTTACAATAAGCGTTATGTACACCATACATGTTTCCACCATATAGAATCGCATGAAATTAAATATTCTAGGTTTTTTTATAAAATTAAAAGCTAATAAAATTCCATCCATCAAATTTTTAAAAGCGCAAGTACAGCATTCATAGTAAATTGTAGATGACTACTTATAAGTACATAGGGTCATTCATAAAGAACTTGTGGAACTCTCTGTGGGATTATGCGAGTTTCTATGTCAGTTGCGGATGTAAAGAGTTTGACTTGGGACTGCAACTGTCCCATCCGCGATCCAGGGTAACCGTCTATCATTTGTGTTAGTATTTCATTATTACCCTTACAATAAGCGTTATGAACACCATACCTATTTCCACCACATAGAATCGTATGAAATTATATATTCTTCATTTTTTATGAAATTTAAAGCTAATGAAAGTCCATCCATCGAGTTTTTAAATAGTGTCCGTCATTTGTGTTGGTACTCCATTATTGCCCTTTTCAAAATGCAAAATTGGAAAAAACATTTATTCTATTCAAATTTTGAACACAACAAAGTTCAGCATTTGGCATGAATGGTTCGATGGATAGGATGCAATCTTGAAACGGTGCATATTACCACCGGAATTTTAATTAATTGCAAGGTCTCACTTGTGTCGATTAAAACAACACTAAAATGAATGTTAACCGACATTGGTAAGTCTGAAATTTCGAGCGGGAATTCAAATTTTCTGCCAAAATTCGACCCAAATTTCCCCCACCCTATTTCAATCCAATAAATCTCAGTACTAATGCCCATTTCCCATTTCCAACACTAATCTTACAACCCAAACTCCCACCATCCATTTCATTCACAACCTTACAACACTTAAAGATCTAATCAGGTTGCTTCTCTCGAACATCAACAAGTGTCCAAGGATGGAGCATCTCCGATTCCTAATTAATTGAGGTAGTTTTCCATCTATTCCAAGTTCAATTACCAATTATGTGACGATTCTACTATATTTTTTTTAATCAATCATTGATCAAAGATTTTTACATTACATAAGGTATGATGCTTTAGTTACATGTTTTTTTTTGTTATTCTTTCCAAGATAGTGATGTGTATTTTTTTATTATGAAGAAATATCCAGAGCCCATCTGTAACGTTACCGAAATGATACCAAGTTTTCATAAAACTTCACATTTTTGTCATGTCATTGAATGTTCGACATCGATGTTTTATCAATCTTTGCAACCTTGGATATGACATGTATGCGACGTTGTCGCATGTAACAAGTTCTGTTTACTTATGCCATGTAGGATTCAATGTCGTCTATGTTTTACTACATTATGTGTATTTCATTTGATGACTGCTCAATTCTAACATAAATTTTGTTTCGTATGTAATGATATTAACAGGCCCAATAAGAGCCATCAATGAACCTTCATCATGTACATGGAAGGACTTGTTATTACACTAGTCGTCCTGACAGTTTAAATGGCGTGCAACGAAGAAAGGGTGTTTCAATACAAATAATTAGTCAATTTAAAATTAACCTTATGTATTTCAATATGTGATCACATGTATTTATATTATATGCTATAATTTTGTTGGTTTGAACATGTCATTCTTTCCCAAATTAATTGAAAACATTTGAATGTGGTATAATGTTAAATCATTTAACCATCAAATATTTATAATATTGTACGATAAACGAAGTCTGACTAACTTGGTATGTGAACACGTAACTGATGTCACATTTATCAGCATTTCATATTTTGAAACGTTGTATTTGTAAATGTGCCACACAGGCATGCACACGATGTGGGACATCCACGTCAAGCAATATTGCATGCAGTGTGGAGTGTCGTCGCTCCAAATGACGTTGCAACAATTCATCCACCTTTGACTGCCTTCTGGCACCTGTGGATCTCACATACAAGTGAAGCCGGTGTTGCTCTAAATGGGGTCGTACATATGATCTTTAATCTTTGGCCTTCTTTCTATAACCAATGTCGCTAATAATTCCTACCGATGCTAGTTAAAAACCGAGGTAAAAGATACTTTTTACCTCGGTATTCAACCTTGGTAGAACCGAGGTAAAAGGTGTTATCTCTTAGAGTGTTTTGTTATGATTTGTGCTAATTTTTGTGTTGTTTTTGTTGTTCCTTAGATGTCTAAGAACGATTTCCCACTATTGTTGCAATCCAGAAAGAATGAGGATCTATAAATTTTGTTATTTTTTAGATGAGATGTTTTACATATTGTTGTTAATGTTTCTAGTATTCTGTTTGATGTTTCATGTTAAGAACTGTATTGATGGAGAATGAGAGTCATCCTCTTCAAAACCGGCAGGAGAAGGCAAGTCTATAAAAAGGCAGCTGCGAAAGGAAATAAGTCAGGAAAAATATAATTTGATTGTTTAGGAAGCATTGTTTGACATTGATTTTTCGGTTATGATGACTGATTATTAGTTTTAGTGTTAATGCACTTGATTGTAATTAATGTTTTACCTTGATTTGAATTTTTCAATTTTTTAGGGCATTTGCATCCTTTTGTAATGAATGATGTTTGATGGTTCTATAGTATGGCGATTGAGATTTTCACATGCTTCAAATTAAACTTTGCCACTTTCATATGCTAATTTTATATGTATTTGGAGAGGGGGATCGATGTGAATCTCGAGAAAATTGAGGCTTTCATAAGCATGAAGCCCCCTCAAACGGTCAAAGATGTTCAAAAGCTAACATGATCATTAGCAGCGCTCAGTCAATTTCTATCGAAGGGGGCCGGAATGCATTTTCCATTCTTTGATGTGCTTCAAAAGGCTAAAATATTTGAATGGACACAAGAGTATGACAAAGCATTCCGAGAGCTAAAGGAACACTTACGAAGCTTGCCCACCCTGATGAAACCAGACAAGGGGAAAGATTTGTACTTATACATCTCCTCATCACCCTAAGTAATAAGCGCAGTTCTAGTAAAGGAGAAGGACAAAGCCCAAAACCCAATTTACTTCATAAGTAGAGCGTTGCATGGTCCAAAGACTCGATACACACCCCTCGAAAAGTTGATCTTGGCTCTAGTTATGCGGCAAGATGCCTCCAGCCGTACTTTCAAAGCCACAAGATCATCTTTCTCACTAGCCATCTAATTAGGCAGGTACTTGTTAAGCCGGATGCGTCGAGATGAATGATAAAAGGGGCAGTCAAACTGGGAGAGCATGACATTCAGTTTTGCCCAAGAACATCCATGAAGGGAAAAGCCTTAGAGGATTTCATTGTGGAAACTACTGAACCAATAGTAGTTGATGAAGAACAAGAATCCGAAGAAACGTGGCAGTTGTACATCGATGGATCATCACACTCCGATGGCAGAGGGGCCAGAGTACGATCTTTATGCCCTACATTTTAACTTCAAGGCCACGAACAACGAAGTGGAATACAAAGCGCTGATCACAGGCTTTCGAATAGCCATAGACCTAGGGGTTTAAGGGCTAGACATTCAGTGATTCCCAAACCATGGTCTTTCAAGTCATAGGGGAGTACGAGGCTAGGGAAATAAGTTTACAACATTACCTGGAAGTGGTGAAGCCCTTCCTTGAACATTTCCACCATTACAACCTCACTCAAATACCTCGGGAGAAAAACCACCAGGGTGACGCCCTGAGAAAACTGGCCTCGTCGGACCTAGACTTGCAATCCCAAGGGCACGTAATGGTGGAGACGCTAAGTAAGCGTAGTTACAAGGAGGAAGCAACGGTAATGATAGTGGAAGAACAGAAGTCGTGGATAACACCCATTATTTACCTACCTTCGAGATAGTACTCTTCCGGATGATGCCATCAAAGCAAGGAAGGTCAGGCTAAAGGCGCCCAACTATGTGACCCATGAAGATGTGCTCTATCGCTGAGACCACTTACAATCACTTCTCCAATGTGTAGTCCCCCACGAAGCTGACTACCTAGTTCGTGAAACACGTGAAGGGGCCTGCGGAAGCCACCAAGGGGCTCTATTGATAGCCAATAAACTCCTTCTAGCTAGATACTATTGGCCCAAGATGTTCGATGAGGTTAACAAGCACATCCAAGCCTGTCACCAGTGTCAGAGGAATGCGCCAATAACCTATGTCCCCCAAGAAGAAATGATGAACATTAATAGTTCTTGGCAATTTGACAAATGGGGGATCGATCTGGTGGTCCTTTCCTGGAGGCCACTTTTGATACATGATTGTGACTGTGGAAAACTTCACGAAATGGGTCGAGGCTGAAGCCCTAACCAGTGTGAAAGGGTAAGCAGTGATTGGTTTTTGCTGGAATAAAATCGTATGTTGTTTTGGGATCCCTGAAACGATCATAACTAATAATGGTGCCCAGTTCCTCAATGCCCATTTAAAAGCTGGTGTAAGAAGTACAAGATACGTCAGAGAGTCACCAACATTTACCAACCCCAAGCCAATGGGCAGGTGGAGTTCACTAATCAAACCATTGTCAACAACATCGGATCAAGGCTCGAAGAGGCAGACGGGAATTGGATCAATAAGTTGCCTAGTGTACTTTGGTCATTTTAAACAACGGAGTCATCTACCACAGGCAAAACCCCCTATGGTCTGGTCTATGGTTTGGAGGCGGTCATTCTTGCAGAGATAAAGTTGTCTACTTTTTGAAGGTTTACTATAAGAAATAAATGAAAAGAGGTTAATGACGAGCAGCACCACTTGGATTTGAACCTTCTCGAAGGAAAAGGAGAGAAGGCATCCCTCCACGAAGCCAAGGTCAGGGAAAGGGCCAAGCGGTATCATGATCAGAGGGTTTGAAAAGTAAAGTTTTCCCCTAGAGACCTCGTAATGAGAAGAAATGAAAATAGCCAAAGAGAGCCAGAAGGGAAGCTATCAGCAAACTGGGAAAGACCCTACCGAGTCGTTGAAGCTAGCCCTTGAGGAAACTATGAGCTATAATCCCCCCAAGGTGAACCGATTCCGCGCAGATGGAAGTTTTCTAACCTTATGAGGTACTATTCACCAAAATCCTAGTAGCCTTAGTGAGGCCAAAAAATGGCTCGCCCGAAAAGTAGCTATGGGTCGGAGGACACCCTCAACGGGACGTTACTGTAAGTCGATAGGGTTCCTCTATTTTTGTCAAACTATTTATTGAAGAGTGTTTCCTACTATTGTTTTTTTGAACTAATGCACACCTTGCCTCAAGGAGACTAAAATCCCCCATTCTTCTTAAACCAGAGCAACAAATATTCGAAGGGCCAATACAGCCCATCGAATGTTTTGGGTCAAATTCCCCTTAAAGCACATCAAGTGCCCAAGGCTCAGACCTTGTAAACCATTTTGAGGGTCAACACAGCCCATCGAACGTTTTGGGTCGAATTCTCCCTACAGCACATCAAGTGCCCAATGCTCAAACCTTGTCAACCATTTAAAGGGCCAACACAGTCTATCATGTTTTGGGTCGAATTCCCCCTAAAGCACATCAAGTGGCCAAGGCTTAGACCTTGCAAACTATTTGAAGGGCCAAGACAGCCCATCGAACCTTTTGGGTCAAATTTCACCTAAAGCGCATTAAGCGCGTAAGGCTCAAACCTTGTAAACCATTCAAAGGTCCAAGACAGCCCATCAAATGTTTTGGATCGAATTCCCCCTAAAGCGTATCGAGCAACCCAAGGCGCAGAACTTGTAAACCATTCGAAGGGCCAACACAACCCATTAAATGCTTTGGGTTAAATCCCCCTTAAAGTGCATCAAGTGTTCCAAGGCACATACCTTGTATACATTCGAAGGGCTAACATAGCCCGTCAAACGATTAGGGACCGAAGCCCCCCTAACAAGCATCTAGTTGCTTGTGTAGATTCTAAAACCTTGCGCACATTAGAATGACCAGTATAGTTCTTCGAATACTTTATAGACATAGCAAAGCTTTGCAAGGAAAAGAATAAGTCAAAACATTCATCTCTACTAGGAAAACTAATCCATCCTAAAAGGTAAAATTTTCAAATGCTAAAAAAAGTGGGGGCGGAAAATTTTATTTCAATCATAAAAGGCCATAAAGGCTTACAATTAAATCGTAAGGAGTTAAAACAACTATCTACACTCAACTAAGATAAAATTATCCCTCCCAGTCCCTAGCTTCAGGTCCTCGAGCAGAGTTTGAAGATCCGCGGTAGGAGCTTCGATGTCTTCTCACCAAGGGAACATCCTTGGCATCCCCAGACCTGGGAGAACCTGCTCGGCCCCTGCCACCAGCAACACTGCCCCCTCTTCCAGAGATGGGCCCTTTGGAAGAAGTAAGAAGCCCCCCTCCTCGAGCGGAGACACCAACCTGATTACTCGAAGGGTTAGTCCTCGAAAGCGAAGGGTCAGAAGGTCTTGATCGAGAATCGAGGGCCTCTATGTGAGAGGGATCTAACTGTGAGGCAGGGACCCTAGGTGGTTGACTAAAGACAGAACCTCCCATTCCGTGGGATACTCCGGAGGGGGCCAATACCCCTAAGGATCGGAACCCCACTCCTTCCCAGAGAAATGTGAAAGCTTGAAGCCCCACTCATACTTTTCTTCGTTCACAAATCCTTTAGCCACCCTAGCATTTTCATAAGCATCTCGGTACTTGGGATCCCTTGTGATATGTTTTCTCTCCATAATATTGATGGTATCTTGGAGAAATGTTTCAAATTCTTCAATTAAGGGCATGTCAATAGTCTTCACTCAAAGCCTAGACGCTCGAAGACTATTAGCAGTCGCTATATAAGTCTGATGTAGCTCGACATTCTCCCTCTCAGCTTTTTTCTTATCTTCATAGGCTACCCCAATAAGGGCTTGGTTCTCCCTAATATTCCGTTCTAAGGTAGGAATGATATCTCATTCATACTCCCTATTACGTGTATTCCATTTCTTTAACTAGGCGGTGTCAGTCACAAGGGATACTTGAGCAACTTCTACATTCTCTCGAGCCACTTGAGCCTTGCGACGGTAATGCTCAATGGTCTTGTTGGGCTGAGAAGACGAGGGAGTGGTTAGGGCCTAGAGGGATGCCCTCCCAGTAGCTTTAAAAGCTTTGGCAGCGGTGACGCACTTGTGAATTGAAGTGAATCAGGCCCTGGTGGTGATCTCCTCGAGGACCTCGTTGTGTCGAGCCTCGAGGGAGAGATGGTCTCCTGAAATCTCGTCCCTTGCTGCGCTTGGGAGTTCTTTTCCTTCTTCGAGCTACTAAGTGCATTGAGGATTTCTTTTTTCCTTTCATGAAGACCATTGTGCCATAAGTTAAGCTTTTGTAGGTACCTCGAAGCTTCTCTTTGAATCAGACAAATTTGTACCAGAATCGAGAGGCCTTGATTTGATGCTCCCACACCCACTCCACAATCTGGTGATACCATTCTTTCATGACTTAGAAAAAGAAGTTGAAAGAGGTACCCCTTTGCAGATGGGGGGGGGGACGATAGGGTACCAAATCTAGAGTTTGCGAATAACAAAAAAGTTGAAACAAGTAAGTAAAGAAAAAAACACTTTCATTAATATTAAAAGAAAAGAAGTACAATCGAAGTCCTAAAAAGGAAATAATTCATACATCTTTTCCTACGCTATGCGCGGCCTGGGTAGAGCCTGAATGGGTATGCATGCATCGGGACTTTGAAACAGTCAGGGGGTCCTATTCGATCCACTTCCTATCTTCGTCCACCTCTAAATGGCGGATTTCCTCCACCGAGAAGTACTTTTCAAAGGCCTTCAAGAGGTCCAGCAAGGGGAGTTTGATGCCTCCATCTTGGACAGATTTCCACCAGAGGTGGTTTAGCTGTTCCTACTCAGTGTTATTTTTATGTACATCCATCATAGTGGTGTACTCGGCGGGGAGCTCCTTTGCAGATGGAGTGGGAAAGATTGTTCTGAATGAGCCCCACCAAGACCTTGGACAGGGACGAGAAGAAGTTCCAAAACCCCTGAGTCTTCAGCAGTTTGTTTGTGTAGGCATGGAGAACGGAAGTTTTCCTTTCCCCAGAAGATGCCCAGCCTGGGGCTCAGCATTCTTGGAGCCACAAGCTTAGGAGTTGATGACGAAGAACTCGTCAATATGCTTCATTTGAGGGGAGGGGCTGTGCGTAGAAGCAACCTCCCGATGCTGTTTGTTATTTGTGGAATTGCCAAGGGCCTCCATCTTGACCTCTGGAAGGTCTTCTGTTCATACTGCCACCTGGACTCGGGGTTCAGAGTGAGCCTCCAAATAGGTCTCCTCGAAGACCATCTCCACCACTTTCTCATTCGAGAGACCAAGCAACTCAGTGAATTCCGCTGGGTAACAAAAAAATAGATAAGTTAGAAAAAGAAACAAAGGGGGGGATAAAGAAAAAGCAATCTAAGAAACAAAAGTTAGGATGCCGCAAACACCTTTGCAAGGTGGGGAGAAACTCCTAGAAGGGACCTCTTCGGCATCGGTTGCCCCTAAGGGCTCCGAGCCACTTTCGGCGACCCTCAAAATGGGCTTGGTGGGCTTCGAAGGGTCAACCTCGGCCTTCATTTTCTTTGGCTTCTTTGGGGCCCCATTGTTGGTCCCCGAAGGGGCCTTACTGTTAATTTTTTTAGGGTTCTCACCCTCAACCACTTTTTTCCTTTACCCTTCCTGGAAAGGGTCTTTGAAGACTCCGCTAAAGGGAGGGGATTAATCAGAACAGGTTTCTGACTGTAAAACCACTCATAAATCTCATTCGGCCAAATGTAGTAGCAGTTTTTTGAGATATCAAGGGGTTCCCCTAACAGTCAATCCATGTCTACCACTACACTCTTTGGAGCAATGTAGTTGGCAGGATTCTCGTACTTAGGATTCGAATTCCATTTGAGTACGTAGTACTCCTCTGCCTCTTTCTTGAATGTGTATATGGGGTCCTATGCCACCCTTTACAGTTCAACGAGATCTTGTTGGGGTGGTCCAAAAATCTATTACTAAGGGTTATAGTCCCCCCAAGCTTTGTATCCCTGTCGTCGGTTGTGTGCACTATGGGTATGCTAGAGGAGATATAATACAGAGACCTAAAAATCTCATATCTAGGGGTTATACATATGCTATTATATCAAGTCATAAATGCCAACACAAGGAGTATGATATTCGAATGTAGCTGGGATAGAATAACCTAGTGCTCTTCGAGAAGATGAGAAAGGATGGGGGGTAAGGGAAAGCATAGCCCGAATCTGAGATGGCGCTCGTAAATGGCGCATCGACCAGACCTCGTATCCCATGGGTTTTCATCTTCCCAAAGGACCTCCAACTGCAAGTCCTTCGGAAGCCTAATCCAAAGAGGCAGAGAAGATAATAAATGGAGATCTCCTTAGCAATCGGTTGGGAGCTTTCGAGGATTGGGGGTCAAAATATTCTCAAAATAGAAAGGGCACCCCTCCTTATCCTCTTAAACCTGGACCTCCCTCGGAATTCTAAATCTTAAGGTAACCCACTTTCGTAGGTAACCCTAGGGCGACGCCGGGAAACAGGCGGAGCTCTCTCCGGCTTCCAGATCAGTTAAAGGGAAACTGACGGCCAGGGAAGGAATGATGCCAAAATTCGGGAGGTGGGAACTCTCAACACCGCTGGTAGAAGACATGGTCGGAAAGTAGGCTGGAATGGAGTCCTTCCATGTTGATAGTGTTTGCCATATCTTAATAAAGGAAAAAAAAGGTCAAAGGAGAGAGAACTTACTGGTTATTGGCCGGAGTTTGATCGAAGCTCTATTAAAAGGTTAACTCGGAGAAAACACCTAGGATCTGCTCTGAGAGAGAATGAGAAATTTTGAAAATTTGAAAACATTTTGAGTAAAGAGCAAAGCAAAGGGTTGAGAAGTACCTTATATGGAAGAAGGAATAAAGGGCAATGATTACCTCGGGCCACCACACAATGAGTAAGTGTGTGGGTAAATAGGCTGCATGGGTGAGAAGTCCAAGGCATTTATGGGGAAAGTGGAGCGTGGAACCCAACTTGAACCTAACCCTCTCAGAAAAAAGAGTGAGCTTCACGCTCTCATGACCTTTCCACTTCCTGCCTTGAAATCAAATGTCCTCGAATTCTAACGCAGTTTAGAAGACCAAAAGTCAAGTCCCCTATTCCTAAATACCGAAGGTCGAATCCCCTATTCCTAAATATTAGGATTCGAACGCCTCATATTCTAACTCAGTTTAGAAGACCAAAGGTTGAATTTCCTATTCCTAAATATTGGGATTCGAACGCCACAGATTCTAACATAAATTAGAAGGCCGAAGGTCGAATCCCCTATCCTTAAAAACTTGGATTCAAATGCCTCGGATTCTAACGCAGTTTAGAAGACCAATGGTTGAATCCCCTAGTCCTAAATACAGGGATTCAAACACCTTGGATTCTAACGCAGTTTAGAAGACCAAAGGTCGAATCCCCTATTCCTAAATATTTGGATTCGAACACCCTTGGATTTTGACACAGATTAGAAGGGTGGAAGTTAAATCCCCTATCCTTGTGAACTAGGGCTTGAAGGACCTCAGATTCTAACATAGATTAGAAGGCTGCAAGTCAAATCCCCTATTTCTAACTACTGGGGCTCAAAGGCCCTCAGACCCCGACACAGATCAGAGGGCCGAGAACCGAACCTCTCACTCAGATCCTCTGGGGGTCCAAAGCCCCCCCCTAAGGAATATATGAGGCTTGATCCAGGCACTTGGGCTCTGACACGGATTAGAAAGTCGAGGGTCGGACCCCGACACATTAATTTGCTCGAACAACAGATTTAAAGTTAACCAGGAGCGACCCTTAGTGCCTCACGGGGATACAAAAATTGTACTCCTAGAGCATTATGGGATCTGAGGGCAAACCTCTGCTCAAATCACCAATTTGAAGCAGCCCTATCAAAGGGCAAAACATCGAATCCTCGGCACGAGCACATATTGAAACCCGAGACCTTGGGATAAATTCGAAGGCCAAATCCTCAACTTTCAAGGGGCTCATTGATAATGTGTAACTCCATATTGGGCCCAAGTGCCTAATAGCGGTGGACCTTTTGTCCATAACATTACCCTTTGGATAATGACTCTTGGGCCGACCCAAAGGTAGGAGAACTTGCTCCACAAACAAACAAAACAGTTGTCTTACTTACCTATCTATATAAAGGCTAAATGTAACCCTACATAATCAACTATTCATTCCTAATTTAACTCTTGTAATACTATTTGCTTACTTGGTTGTTAGAGCTTCTTTCCCCCAAACACCTTCGAGGGATTTGTCTTGTAGATTCTGGCTACGGACGATGGCGCAGCGACAGTGATTTATTGGAATGCATCAGGTGAACCCACATATTTCAACCAATATTTTGACTCATATGAATTAATATTCATTGCATTTAAAAAAAACTTGTTTTACTTGTAAGCATAATTCATCTGGTACCCTCCATAGAGAATCTCATGCACAAAAGAAAGGAAAAGATAATGCTTTTTTTTAAGCGAAAACACCTGAAGGTGGGGGTTGATATTGGTACCCCAAGCCATTAAAGAGCGAGCCAGAGTCATCATAGTAGTTTATACAAAAGGCAACATCATTGCCTCCAAAAGAATGGTCAGAAAATATTATCTATGAGTCTATATATATGCAAGAACTAGAGGAAAAGTAGTTGCGATTCCAAAGTAATGAACCTCCACACCTAGTGTTAATTCATTACTTTGGCCAAGAAACTACCATTTAGGAAGTCAGTCAGTAAAACGGATGGAGGGATTGAGCTAGTCAGTCTTTGAACAGTCGAGAGTCCCTCACGCACACGAAAGTCCCCTCGAGCTGACGGTGGTTGCCTCGAAACACGGTTATCCCCTCTAGCCCATGTCCCATCGAGCACAGGAAAATCCCGTTGCGCAGTAGAAAGACTAGTTGAGCACACGAATGTCCCCTCGAGTAGTCGAAATTCCCTTCGAACATTCGAGAGACCCCAGGAAACACACGGATGTCCCCTCGAGCACACACATGTCCTCTCGAGAACTCAAATATCTCGTCGAGCAGTCGGTAGTCCATTCGATCACCCGAATGTCACTTCGATCAGTTAAAAGTCCCCTCAAGTACACGGATATCCCATCGAGTGTACGAACGGCACATTCGAGCAGTCGAGACTTCCCTCCAGCACACTAATGCTCCCTCGAGTACATGGATATCCTCTCGAGCACACGAATGTCCCATCGAGTAGTCAAAAGTCCATTCGAGCACACGAATGTCCCTTCGAGTAGTTGAAAGTCCCCTCGAGTACACGGATGTCCTCTCGAGCACACGAATGTCCCCTCAAGTACACGAATGTCCCTTTGGGGTATACGACCGACCCGTCGAGGAGTCAAAACTTCCCTCCAGCACACGAATGCCCTCTTGAGCACATGGATGTTCTCTCAAGCACACGAATGTCCCGTCGAGTAGTCAAAAGTCCATTCGAGCAATCGAAAGTCCCCCCGAGCAGTTGAAAATCCCCTCGAGCACACGGATGTCCTGTTGAGTACACGAATGTCCCGTTGAGCAGTCTGGAGTCCCCTCATGGATACAAAAATCCCCCCGAGCACACGAAAGTCCCTTTGAGCCCACCATAGTTCCCTCGAGCACACGGATGTCATCCAGAGCACACGAATGTCACATCGAGCAGTCGGGAGTCCCTTCGAGCATACGAGTGTCTCATCGAGCACACGAAAGTCCCTCTAGCAGTCGGTAGTCCTCTCGTGCACACAAAAGTCCCCACAAGCACAGGATGTCCCCTCGAGCACAAATTGTCCCCTCATGCATATATTTGTTCCCTCGTGCATATATTTGTCCGCTTGTGCATATTTGTTCCCTCAAGCAGACGGGTGACCCCTCGAGGAGAAAAAAATCCCCTCGAGGAGAAAAAAATCCCCTCGAGGAGAAAAAATTCCCCTCGCGCACACCACTATCCCCTCGAGCATACAAGATTCCCCTCGAGCCACGGATGTCCCTTCGAGCACATGAATTTCCCCTCGAGTACACCTGCGGCAAACAGGAAAGAGAAATCAGCAGTATCAATCATCTTTAGAGGCTTGCCTATGGATTCTAACATACAGTGTATGAATGCTATCCATATAAATTAGCCCTTTAATATGCACCGGAATGTTATTCAAATTCAGTGAAGAGTCCATCCGGGAGGTTGAGTGGTGTTTAACAATAGCATCAGCCACTGCATTGCATTCTCTGTATATGTACTTAAGAGAAACCTGGGATAGTAGTGTGTGAACTTGGAAAACCAATGGATATACATTCCATTTGGAGCATGATGGGTCATTGATCATATGAACTGCCTGTAAAGAATCGGATTTGAGAATTAAGTTTGGATATCTAGGAATACAGATTTCACAAGCCAGAAGGGCCGCCTTTATTTCAGCTTCCAGTGGGGAAGTAGCTGATATGGACTCTGACTTGATTAGGAGTGGGAAACTCTGGTTATCACGAGCAATTAGTCCAATAGAAACAGATGTAGCAGACCATGAGGCATCCACATTAACCTTGATGGCATTAGGACCTGGAAATTCCCAGTATGCTGTGGAGATGGTTGGCTTTGGTGGTGGGCTGGGTAAGGATATCAGAGAATGGAATTGATTGCATGAGTTATGGTGTATATCAGGGAGGCAGGAAGAGGCTGAAATGGAAAGTTTCAGAGTATCTATAACTTCCCTACTTATATGGGTAAAAGAAAAGGGTTTGTCCTCGAAAAGGTAGGCATTTCTAGCCTTCCATAAAGCCCAGTAAATCAAAGGGGGCAACAAACGACATATTATTTTCTGAAACCCAGAAAGGTCACTACAATTCCAGAAGATGAAGAAAGTGTCTATAACACTGTGGACATTTTGCAGATTGAAATGAACTAAACGAGTACTTCGAATCCAAACAGATTTAGCAAGCAGGCAGTTAATGAAAAAATGTTCCAGAGAGTCAGATTGATTGTACATAGGGCATTTTGAAGCCAAACTAAAACCACATTTAATGAGTACATCATCAAAAGGTAAGAATGAATTGAGCAATTTCCATGTAAAGATGGAGATCTTCTTAGGTAACCTAGTGTTCCATATGAGCTTAGAAACTGGGAAGTTACCTGGTATAAATGTTAGAATTTTATAAGCTGACTTGAAAGAGAATCTACCAGTCTCTTCAGGTTTCCAGATCATCCTGTCCTCTCTATCATGTACAATTTCTGCACCCTGCAAAAATAGAAGAGTATCATTTTCCAGGAAAGGAACGATCTTAGGTAAAATTACCACTTTGTTATTTATGAAATCAGCTACTGAGCAGGGGGAAAACATGGAAGTGACGTGGGATGGGACACAGTTTATCAACGGGCCATTTGGGCACCAGTTAGCAGCCCAGAAATCACATTTTCCTTGACCATGAATAATCCGTGAATTTTTCTCTGCAATAGGGTTAACCTCACGGATTCTCTTCCATGTTTTGGAGTTCTTGTGGGACTGTGGAAAGGACCACAATAATTTGGCCCACAAGGTGACCCCTAATTGGCTCTTCCACCATAATTTAAGGGAGCAAGCTTCAATAATTGACCTAATAGATCTAAAACCCAAACCATAATGAGATTTAGGGATAGCAATGTCATTCCACTTTTTCCACACCCTATTTTTTCTTTCTTCAGTCTCTCCCCAAAATAAACTAGCCATTCTTTTTTCCATGGATTTTACAATAGAATTCGGTGGCTTACAAACAATCCAAATATGATGAGGGAGAGAGTATATGCATGATTGGATGAGTGTCATCTTCCCTCCTGTACTTAACCATCTATTCTTCCATTTTTTAAATCTCTTATCGATAATTTCAATAAAGGGATGAAAATATCTAGATAGGGTTCTTCCATTGAAAATAGGGCAGCCTAGGTACTTAAATGGAAAAATTCCTTTCTTCATTCCTAGGATAGACCTAATCTTATTTTTCTTAGTGACTGTAGCTCTCTTGCTAATGTAAAACTCTGACTTTTCATAGCTGATTTCCTGTCCTGATGTTAACTCAAATATCTGCAGAAAAGCTTTAATCTTAGTTAGGCCAAATTTTGAAGCTTGCATACAAATTATGGTGTCATCAGCATAGCTTAAGTGGGTGACTGGTAGAATAGTAGAGGGAAGGGAGAAATATTGCAAAATGTTATTTTGAAAGTGAAAGAAAGGCTCCTGGAGAAGGATTCTGTGAAGATATTGAACAGTAAAGGAGAGAGGGGATCACCTTGTTTGATACCTCTAGTTGATCTAAAAAAACCAACAGGATTACCATTAATAAGCACAGAGAAGTTGGCATGGGAAAGGTTGTTCATAACCGCCTTAAGAAATTTACCTAAGAAACCAAATTTATGCAAAATATTCTGCAAAAAACCCCAGCTAACCTTATCAAAAGCCTTTTTCAGGTCCAGTTGAGCATACAATTTGGTACCCTATTTTTTTTGTCAAGGAATCTAACCATCTCCTAGAGATATAGGATATTGTCTGAAATATCTCTATTTTTCATAAAAGCAGTCTGGTTTTGAGAGATTAGTTTGTCCATATATGGTTTCATTCTTTCCATGAGAACCTTAGAGCAAATTTTATTAGCAACATTAGAAAGGCTAATAGGTCTGAAATCATCAAAAGATGATGGGGTGGGTTTTTTAGGAATAAGAGTTATCCAAGTGCTAGAGACACCTCTCGGTATGTTAGATCCTAGAAGAAAATCATTTATTGCAGATAGGAGGTCATCTTTTATGAAGTCCCAGCATTTGATGTAAAATTTACTGGAGAAGCCATCAGGCCCTGGGCTACTATTCCCATTCAGCCACATGACCACAGATTTGAGTTCAGTTTCTGTTACAGGCCTAGATAAACTAGTGTTATCTTGCTCAGTGATGATGGAAGGAATCTGGCTAAGGAAATGTGGATAGTAGGTGGAATCCACAGGGTTCCTAGATTCCGTTAGCTGGATAGTGCGAATACACACACTACTGTTCATTTTCTTCTTTATTTCACTGATAACGGTTACTTTCTAATCCAATTCCTCCACTCACATGGCGGCTCCTCCGCCAGGCCACGGCGGAATCGCGCCGGCCAAAACATTCCTACAGGCCTTAGGAAATCGACCCCCCCTGTTAAACACTTCCCTTCCCTCTAATCCCGAGATCATTCCCAAAACCAATTACAAATGGGAAATTGCTTGTATGGTAACCAGAAAGGAGGCAGAAACTCTCGCCTCGCACTACCAAAATGCCCTGGTGGGTAAGTTTGCAAGAGGCAAACCAAGGATAACGGCACTGAACGAGGCTTTCAATTCCTTGGTTTCAAAGGTAAGTTCCAAATCGGTTCGATCAATTTCAGACATATCCTCATCCGCTTCCAGGATAGGGAGGATTATCAGAGACTCTGGATCAAAGTCAGTGGATTTTTAATCATGTTCCTATGAAAGTGCTTAAATGGACCACTGACTTCTCCCCTGAGGTAGAATCGTATATAGTCACTGTCTGGGTTACCATACATCATGTTCCAGTTTTCTTTTACAACATAGCTATGCTAGAATCCATGGGAAATCAGATAGGAAATTATATTAAAATGGATTCTGCAACTGCTGGTTTGACTAGACCTTCTGCTGTCAAAATGTACATTGAGATTGACTTAAAAAAAACAGCCATCATTCATTAGAGTGGGCATAGAGGAAGATGGAATAGAGTTCAATGTTGTCAAACTTCCTATTGAATTTGAGAACCTCCCACTATACTGTCACCACTGCAAAGCCATAGGACACGAGGATAACTTATGCATTTACTTACACCCAGAACTTAAGAAACCAAAGACCGCTAAGTACGATAAAAGGAACCCTATGCATACTGAACTAAGAGAAGGGAAGATAGTTCCCCACTCTAATGAACAACATAGGGGTTCTGATGAACCTGATCAGGTTGAAGTTAGTAGATTGAACGATGATCTAAATAAGGCTGGAGGTTCAGGTGTCTCGGCTTATGATAAATTCAAAACTCTGTTTTCACAGAACCTTAGATATGTTCCAAAATAGAAAATAGGCTCAGTAACAAATGTTCAATCAGTAAAAATAGCTGAGCATGAAGAGGATAAGATCTCTTCACATGAGATGGAAAATACTTTGAATAAGGTATTAACCAATATCAATCTTGTAACTGAACAGTCTGATGTTATAGTTCTGGACCCTGAAGGTGGTAAAGAATGTGATGAGGATAAGTTTTTGGTCCTCAATCAGAAAAATGTTTTGGATAATAATAATGTGGATGCTAATACAGATTTGCCAATATTGAGACAAGAGAAGAATGTTGTGCTCTCAGCTTCTCTGTCGAAGTCTCCTGTGCTTCTGACTAAACAATCTTTATCTGCTCCTCCTCTTCTCCATACTAAGACATGTTTTGCTAAAGATGATATTCACGGTAAGCGGGGTAAACCTTTCTCTCCTTTCAATCCTATTACTGCTGCAAAAATTTTTATTTTCCTCCAACAGAAACATAGGCAAAACAGATTCCTGCCTTTGGAGGATGAAGACATATCCACGGATGTTACTACTCCAAAGAACAACTCAGATTCTACCTACTATAACAATGGTGATGAAATGGGGGATCCTCAGTTAAGCCAGGTAAGTTCCTCTGATCATGCTAGGAAAAACAAGCTGAAAAAAGGAAAACAAAATGACAAAGTGTCTAATCATAGGAATGAGACCTATTTAACACAGTTAAATACTATCATGACTAGATCAAAAAGCTCTAACAATGTTTCCTTATGAATAGCTCGACTATGAAGATAAAGTTTCTGGTTTGGAACCTTAGGGGAATGGATACATCTATGATAAGATTTCATAACTTGATAAATAGGCACAACTTTGAGCTTCTATGCTTAATTGAGCCTAAACATGAAAATGTACAATGTGATTCTTACAGACAACTGCTGAATTTTGATAACTGTGTGCAGGCTAATAATGGCCAAATTTGGCTTTTTTGGAAATCCAGCATAGATGTAACAGTAAAATGGGATAACTTGCAATTCTTAGCAGTGACTTTGTTCAGTCTGACTTTGAATAAAAATATGGATGCCTACTTTGTGTATGGTCTCAGGAATAGGAATGGCAGGAAACATATGTGGTCTGATCTTAGGTCAACTAATCACTCTGAGTCTATTTTCATAGGGGATTTCAATGCCATAACATCAATAAATGAATATAAAGGTCCTTCTACTCCTAAATTAGGTAGTATAAGGGATTTTAATGATTTTATTAATATTATGGCTTTGGAAGAGATTAATACTGTTGGGAATATTTTTACATGAAGTAACAATAGGTTAAGGAACCCTGTACAGAGATTGGACAGAGGCCTTTGCTCTCCTTCGTGGTCATCTACCTTTCCTAATTCTTCTGTCCTAATTCTGAATAGGATCTCCTCGGATCATAACCCAATGCTACTCACTATTGGTAGTGACATACCATCTACTCCTAGACCTTTTAGATTTTTAAATACATGGTACAAGAGGAGAGACTTCAGTGAAGTTATTACACAAAACTGGGAACTGCCACATCATAAATCAGGAATGCTAGGGTTCTTCCTTAAACTCATCAGACTGAAAAAAGAACTTAAAATCTGGAATAAAGAGAAATTTGGCAACATAACTGACAATGTTTTACAAGCTGAGGCTGCTCTTCAATCTCTGGAACATATGTATGATCATGATGCTTCAGTTGGAAACATGATGAAACTAAAGGAAGCCAAGGCTAGGTTAGTAAGGGCTCTAGTTGAGCAAAAAAGCTTTTGGAAACACAAGGCTAAGATTAAATGGCTGAAGGAGGGTGACAATAACACTAGTTTTTTCCATAACTCGGTTAAGGAAAGATTAAGCAAACTAAAGATCACAAAAATTAAAGGTAGTACTGGACAGTGGCTAGATAATATGGAAGACATTGAGAATGATACCATTAACTACTTTCAAGATCTTTTAACAGATGACACATCCTCTGACAGCAGTTTCTATAAGCCACATTTCCTCAGCCAAATTCCTAAGTTGATCACTCAGGAAGACAATGACAAAATTCTGAGACCTGTTTGTATGACTGAACTTAGGGACATTGTTATGAGTCTAAATAAGAATAGTAGTCCGGGGCCAGATGGATTCACAGCTAAATTTTACATTAAATCCTGGGACATAATTGCCAATGATTTATTGTCTGCTGTTAATGATTTCCTGACTGTTAATAATATTCCAAGAGGGATAGGAAGCACCTAGATTGCCATTATTCCAAAAAAGAAAACCCCTGTCTCCTTTGAAGACTATAGACCGATTAGTCTTTCCAATGTTCTTAACAAAATCTTTTCCAAAATCTTAATGGAAAGACTTAAGTCTATTATGCCAAAAATAATCTCACCACAACAAACAGCTTTTCTAAATGGTAGAGATATATCGGATAATGTCATCTACCTACAGGAAATGGTAAGGTTTTTGAATAGAAAACAAAGAGACCCTAACTGCATTGTTAAACTAGATCTTAAGAAAGCCTTTGATAGAGTTAAGTGGTCTTTCCTTTATTCTGTGTTGGCTAGGTTTGGATTTTCTCCTAAATTCATCTTTACAACTATGAAGAACCTATCACAGGCTTGGTTCTCAATTTTAATTAATGGGAAGCCGGTTGGTTACTTCCAGTCCACTAGGGGGATTAAACAGGGGGACCCCCTCTCCCCTTTTTTATTTAACATATTTTCTGAGTCCTTTACTAGGAGTCTAGCTTTAATTTTTCAGAATGGGAAATTGGCATACTATGACATTCCAGGTAATGCACTCAAAATCTCTCATCTATCTTATGCTGATGATACTGTGGTTTTTCTAAAAGCCAATAATCAGACTTTGATCAGATTTAAGGCTTTCCTGACAAAATTTGAAAGTCATACTGGACAAAAGATTAACTATAGTAAAAGTGACATTTTCATTGGGAAACATGCTAGTGTATATACAGTCAGCAACATTAGGAGGATACTAGAGATGAAAATTGGGAGATTCCCATTCACATACTTGGGAGTTCCCATTTTCACAGGGAGAGTAAGGAATATATATATTTTCAACCTTTAATTGAGATGATAGAGAGTAGGATGGGGGGTTGGAAAATAGGTGGTTATCTACTGGGGGGAAAATGACCCTGATTCAGTCTTGTATATACTCTATCCCTCAACATATATGGTCAGTTCTAAAACCTACCAAAGAGATCATCTCTACCATAGAAAAAAAACTGAGTACATTTTGCTGGGGGTCCAATGATCTGAAACCTAAAAGAGCATGGAGGAGATGGGATGCACTTTGCTATCCTATAAACCAAAATGGTCTAGGTTTTAGATCATTAACCACCATAATAAACACATGTTCACTAAAGCTATGGTGGAAATATCAAAAGGGCGAGGCTTTATGGACACATCTAGTAGCATCACTGCCACCCTCTTCTAGATCCTCTCCTAACTGGAAGAGGATTAGCTCTATTAATGGTTGGGTAGAATTAAACTCAAGGGTGATTGTAGGTACAGGAGAGTGCAATTTCTGGACTTCAAACTGGTTGGATATTGGTCCCATTGAAGATCTATGTGACCAAAACCTTGTTGATATCTCTGTTTCATGCTCGGTTGTAGAGTTCATATCAAACAAATCAATTTTGCTACAAAAAATTTCCCCTTTCCTACCCCTTCATGCTATCATTCTGTTGCAGGAAGCTACTCTATCACCACACAGAACTGATAGACTTATATGGAAACCAGGTATCAAGGGTGAGTTCACTTTCAAATCTACTTATCTACTGCTCAGGAACCAGAGAGGTACTGTTTCTTCTACTAAATTTGTCTGGAGTTCAAGAATTGAAAAAAAGGTTTCAGTTTTCATGTGGAAAATGATGAACTCTTACCTCCCTTTTGATAATGTCTTGCGAAAACTGAGAATTTCGATGCCTTCTAAGTGTTGCATGTGCAATAAACATGAGGAATCTTTGGATCACTTTTTCAATTCTTGTTCATTTGCTGTGCAAGTTTGGAGGCCAGTCCATGCATTCATGGGGATTAAACACAGGGCTTACCCATCTATTTGGGATAGACTTTCCTGCTATTTCACCTATACTAGTCTGAGCTCTTTACACACAATAATCATCAAATCTGCTACTGTCATAACATGTTGGAACATGTGGAAAATGAGGAACAAAATTTTATATGATTCTGCCATTCCACAAACTGGAGTAGTTTTAACTCAGATAAGGAATCAAATTTTTTATATGTTTACTGCTAAACCAGTATTTATAGTTTCCAAGATAGACCAAGAAATTGCAGATCACTCTTTCCTCCCTCTAATCAAACAGCCTCCAAAGCCAAAAATATTCAAAATAGCTTGGTCTAAACCATGTAGGGGCTATAAAGTAAATGTCGATGCTGCATGGTGCAGGCAAACTAACAGGAGTGGAATTGGAGTGATCATAAGAGATAGTAGGGGTGCCTTTATTGTTGCTCATACTAACTTTACATCTGCTAACTCCCCACTAGAGGCTGAAATGAAAGCAATCAAGTTTTCCATTGGGAAAGTTGATGATCATTATACTCCTGTATACTTAGAATCTGATTGTATAAATGCGGTTTCATATGTTCATGATCCCCTCAATGCTCCCTGGACTCTGTTTCAACTTGCTAATGATGCAAAACAATTGTTGGGTGATATTACGCTACTGCATACTCAAAGACAGGCCAATTTAGTGGTTGATGCCCTTGCTAAAGAATGTATACATGTTGAGTACGGTTCATCTATGTATAGGTTTAATGTGCTGTCCAATAACATTCAGGGTCTAATCAGGTTAGATCAAATAGGTACACCTTCGTTAAGGCTGGTTAATTGATTGGATGCTACTGATTGCGGTTATTACTTGTAGGTGTTTCATCATTAATGTTGTGGCTCACTAGCTATTTCTGTGGACTATGCATCAATTCGCGGGCTCAATAGCAATGATATGCAGCTGTAATTCATATGGATCTCCTTATTGCTCAATCCACATTTCTTTTGGCACTATCATTATATAGAGGATAGGCTCCTTAGTGAATTTTGGGTTGTGTCTGACTGACTTGTGTTTCGATGATTTGATTCACTAATAAGTTCGACATTCTTCCTAAATTTACTAAGTGTTTTTGTAATCCTCTACCTACTAGATAGATATATTACTTCATTTTGGAAGCAACAAATGTTGCTTCAAGAGCTTATAGCTCCCTCATGTATATATCAACTAAGCCAAGGCTTCAACTTTTATTTCTGGTTATGTTCTTGTCCTTTACATGGCTTGGGAAGGCCTAATATAATTTCCCCCATCTCCGGATGGTTTCAAAAAAAAACTAGATTCCGTTAGCAGGTCTGAGAAATATTTGACAGCTTCATTCTGAATGTCTGAAAAATTGTCCAGCCATTGACCAGACGAGTTTTTGATTTTAGATACATTCAATCTACAGTTCTTCTCCTGAACAGATTTATGAAAAAATTGGGTATTTTTATCCCCACATTTATACCAATTCAATCTTGACTTATGTTTCCAGAATTTTTCTTTCTCCTTTAAAGCTCTGAGAAGAAGTGCCTTTTTTTTCATTTAGAATGATAAAATCAGTTTCTGAATGGGATAAATCATAGATTACTTCCTGTCTTTTGAGATTATCCTCAGCCATCGTTACATTAGAGTCAATATTACCAAAGCTTTCTTTGTTCCATATTTTAATTACTTTCTTAACTCTAATTAGCTTAAGATATAGACCCATTATACTTGTTTGGTGAATAGGAGAGACCCAGTTCGTTCTGATTAAATCCAAGAAATCTAGCCTATTTAACCAAATATTGAGAAATCTAAAAGGTTTTGGGTATGAGGGAGTCTGAGTAGCAATTTGGAACAAGAGGGGTGAATGATCCGAGGATTGCCTATTGAGGATCTGTATGGAGCAAGCTGGAAATTTATTGCTCCATTGGAGTGTACACAGACCTCTATCCAATCTTTTAGAAGTTGGGTTTCTCAGTCTGCCATTGGTCCATGTGAAAATGTTCCCTACAGTATTAATCTCTTGTATTCCGTTGCTGTTAATCCAATTATGAAAATCCCGAATACTTCCTAGATTAGGAGAGCTAGGACCTCTATATTCATCAGGAGTGATAATTGTGTTGAAATCACCTATGAAAATAGTTTCGTTTAGTGGTAGAAGACCTAGGTCATGCCATAGTAACTTCCTACCTTCTCTATTCCTAAGGGCATAAATAAAGACTATATCCATTTGAGAATTAGAGCCAGAGTGAAAGATTTTAACATTCAGGAATTGCTCGTGGTGACATATGAGATTAACATTCAGTGAGTCATTCCACATTAACCAGATCTTACCATTATGGAGAGGAAGGTTATTAGAAAAATTCAGTTTCTACATATAGGATTGGCATTGAGAGTTATCATGCATAGGTTCTATAATACATAAAAGTTGAATTTTCTTTTTCAAAATCAAATGTTTCAGTCTAAGCATAGAAGTTTCAATTCCCCTTAGATTCCAAACCAGAAAGTTAATTTTGACAGTGTGCATCATTGATCAACTGTTTTATAGCTTTTAGTGGCCGATCTTAGCATCATCTTATTCAATTGGACAAGGTAATTTTTTTTGGTCTTGATCTTACCTTGGCCATCATTCTTACCCGGTCAATTACTTGAAACTACCACAGGGGTGGCCTGAGAGTGATTATCTGAGGCAGCTACACACCTATCACCAAAGGATTCCAGAGAGTCTAGAATTAGGCCTTCGTCAGACAAATCCTCCATATCCTGCAAAACAGCAAATCTATTTTCCATCTTTCCTTGGTTTGAAAGTGGGGGTTTACGGGGGAGCACTGGAAACGAGTCAGGTTGTGAGAGCCAATCCCTATGTCATCCTTAGCATATATTTTAGGTTTAGTTATAGGGATAGTAACCTCTATTAGGTTTATTAGTTCCCTAAGGGCTGTATGGGATTTATCCAAGGCTTGTGTTGCTGATAGGTGGTCTGGGGAAGGTGGTTGAGGTAAGTGAGGTGTGGTAATCTGAGCGATTGCCCCTGTTGTCCCGGTGCCATATGCCAAAGGATCAGAGGCAGGGTTAGTATTAGCTAGCTGATGAGATATGATTTCTGAGTTGGGTTTATTGGAGGAGGGCTGATTGTTAGTAAACATAGCAGGGGCTTTTGCAAATTTATGCCCAGTAGCATACCATTTAGGCATTGGTTCAGCATTATTATGGGAGAAAATTTTACACTGACCAAGTGAATGTCCCAATTTAGCACAGTGATCACAGTACATGGGGGATATCCTCGTACTCAATATTATATTTCTGATTGTTATTTGTTGATCCTAATCTGATGGAGGTGTTTAGAGGTTTCTGAAGATCTATCTTAACACACAACTTAATGGCAGAAGGCATGGTTAGCATTTCAGTGGCTAAGTCTTTCTTGATGAAATTACGTATGCTATTTCCAATAGATTCGATAGAAGAAGCATTATAATAGTACAAAGGAACTTCCCTGATTGTGCACCATGCCGGAACGATTGGGGATTCCTTGTGTGTTGAAAAATCCGCAGACCATTTGAGGATTTTCATCTGGACTCCGTTGAAAACCCAGCTTCCTTTGATCCAGCATCTCTGATAATCGTTAATTTGGTCAAATCTGATGAGGACGTGCTTGAAGTCCAGTGACCCCAGTTGGTATTTTCCAGCAAACCCCGCCGTTTTGAAAGTTGACTCCAGTTGCTCCATTGAGAGCCTGCCTTTAATAAATTTGCCTACCAGGGCATTGGCGTAGGGGGCTGAGAGTGTTGAGATCTCTTCCTCAGTGTATAGACATGCTGGCTCACCCAAATGTTCCAATTTTGGGATCAATTCGGGATTGTCCGGTAGGGATTGTCGGAGAGGGGGGGATTTTGCTTAGAGGGCAGAGAGGAAAGTTTTTTGTATGGTTATAGGGTTGCCGTTCTCTACCATGGTGGCCGGCCGCAGCGGAGGCGTGGTCAGCACCGTCGCTTGTTGACAGGGAAGAGCCGTTAGCGGCGAAAGAAAGCCGTTACCGGCGTGAAGGATTCAGTGATTGAGAAGTGAGAGAAGAGAGGAAAAGTTACTATAGACGATGACCGATTACACTGAGTTAATAATGTGAGGAAAGATGATGCTACAAGTACAAAAAATAAATCCTAATCTTCCCGCCCTTTTTCCCGCGATTTGTTTTTCAAAGTTGTTCTCCAGTCTCTGCTCGTACTTTTTTTCTTTTTTTTAAACCATCCGAGGGATGGGGGGAATGATATTAGGCTCCCCGAACCGAAAAACAAATGAAGAAATTGAAAACAAGCCCTAAAAAAGGCATAGTTCGATACAAAAAAATCGTCCAATTGATGATCCAAGAGCCAATGCAAGCTCTTGAAGCAATAAAACACTTGCTTCCAAAAGCGGTGTTTCCCCCTAATCAAAAACTAAATACCAGGCTAATGTACATCGATGATCCAGCAGGGAACTTTCTTTATGTTCCATCTAGCTGATATACCACGAACATATCGGCGAATCAAAAATTTGAAACTCCCGTTTGTCAATGGTATGTCGGCCGAATGGGTTAACACTCTTAGTCTCGGAAAACTAGTGAAAGTCCATGAAGCGAAGTACAGGGTGACAAACTGGTGAGATTTGGTGGAAAATTTTGCTGCCTGATGAGATCCTTGCTGCTCGGCTCGTACAAGTATTAATATAGCATAAGGACCAAATTCAGTGTTCGGTGTTACTTTACAAGTTTAGCCAGTTTCGTTTAAAAATTAGTAGGGTCAAGTTGTTTCCATTTTAAATATAATTTAGTTCAATTTAGTTCACTCAGTAAATTTATATTTATTATTTTATTAGTATTTAGTTTTAGTTTTAGAATATTTTTTCTTTCAGTTAAATTCATTTTAATTCTCTTTAAAATCAAATGAAAAGAATAAGGTCAAAATAGATATATTAGGCATACTTTTATGGAATAAGTAGTAAAATGATTCTCCATATTTACATTCAAGTCTTATTTTTTCAAAATTAACTAAACTTCAAGTGTAAAATTGAATTCGATTTGATAAAAGTTCACTTTGTGTAGTTATATCATTATTAGTTTTACTTTAATTAAATTTGACTCAGTTTAATTATATACTACTACTACAATCCAGTTTTATTTATTCAAAAGTAACATAACCTCAATCAAGAACCTCAGAAGGAGTTTTCATACATGTTATTTATCGCATATCTAAACAAGAAATATATTTTTAGATAAATTTTTATTTATATTGTGCAACTATTATACTGATCATTTTATAATTATTATAACTAACTAGATAACTTGATTTTGTTGTCATTTATTGTAGTAAGGTTCACATAATCTTAAAATATTTTAAAAATACTATAAATAATCATAGTTTGACTTTAAAAATTATATAAATGAGATTTTTTATTATTGATCTAACCGTTAGACGATTTAACTATTAACAGCGAAACACTTGTGTGCGAAACAAGTGTGTGCGATTGTGTGTGCGAAAAAGTGACTGTGTGTGCTAATTCTCTACGCTTTCTTTTCTTTTCTGACCGTTACCCGCCGGCAACGGTAACTGGTCCGGTGGTTTCTGGTTCCACCGCCTCTTGGCGGGGCTTCTTCTCGTCGGCCAATGGCGGCTTCCACCTCCAATCTCCCTCCACCTCCTAAAACTTTCGCGGCAGCTCTTCAAACCAAATCCTCCCTTGTCAGCACAACTCCCAAATAACCCTGAACTAATCCCAAAGTCTTCCCATCTAGGTGATCCAGCCTGCTTGTACTCCGATGAGCAAATTGCTAAGTTATCGGCTCACTACTCCAATGCTTTGGTCGGTAAGTTTACAAAAGGTAGAATTTCTATGGATCAGATGGAGGTGGCTGATGCGTCCACTTTATATGCTTATTTTAGTACTATTTAGGATCCATTTTGTGCTCTTTCATTACCAACAGATTGTATTTTACCATGAAATCCTCTTAGGAGGGGTAAGAGCAACTTTGCGCTCTTTAACCTCTTTTAAGTAAATTTTTGTGTGAACAAAGTAATGAAGACCGGAGGCCATTGAAGACTACACTCTCGAAGATTTTGAAGACTTGTTTCGAAGACGTGAAGACCGGAGGCCATTGAAGATCCCTTTTGAACCAGTTGAAGACTTAGAAGTTGAGAGGAGTGACTATGGAGATGACTACATGCCACAAGAAGAAGAAGAAAGTTAATGCAAAAATTCTGGTCATCGTCGCGAGTCGCGACGGACATGTCGCGAGTCGCGACCAACAGCCGTCGTGAGTCGCGACGGCGACTGACCAGAATCCTAACTTTATTTCTTCTCACTATAAATACTATATTTTCTCCTCCTCTGTTATTCATTCTGAATCTGCAGCTGCTGTACTATTCTAAACCCTTGTTTTTTTCATTTCTTTCATCTTTGATTCATCTTGTGTTTTGATTTGTTGTTTTAGATAGATTAGCATGAACTCTATTAGCTAATCTCATCTCTTGGGAGCAATTGACCTAAGCTTCCAAATCTATGTCTTAAGAACAAATTGTAGCTTGTTTATTACTCTTGCTATTATGTATTTACGGGTATTGAATGTGTTTATTGATTTCATTAATTTTGTTAAAAGCTTGAGTATATGAAATACTTGTATTAATTGCTTGCTAGAGTGTGGGGGATTTGGGTTAATTTCCCCCCTGTTCTTGTTAGGAATATATATAAGTATGATTTAGAGCTTTTGATTATGTTGATGGATTGATGATTGCTAGATAGATATGCAATGTCGAACTCTTTGCCATATTTATCGTTTGTAGCGAACGGGAGAAGTCTATGAGCGTTGAACGTCCTTGACCAATCCCGTGTAAATGCATAGATCGGTTAAATGCTTAGTCACGGTGTAGTGGTCATAAGTGTTGCCGAGTTTGTTGATCCTTCGTGCTAAATGCCATTAATGGGATACCTTGAGTCGTGGTTCGACTACGGGAGTCATTGGTGAGGTTTGACAAGAGATGTCGAATTCACTCTTGCAAACTACCATCTAAGAAGGATAGAAGTTTAGTCTTCACAACAAGTAGTGAAAGTAGTAAATAAGACACATGTTCAATGATGGATAATAGGTTTGGAAGTGTAAGTCAATTGCGCCCAAGGCTTCGTAATTGTATTTTCATCACATCTTTATTTGCGTCTACATGATTAGCATCATTCTCTTGATTTGCTAATTGTTGTATTTTAATTTGCTAATTTAGGAACCATCCAACCAAAACCCCCCCCCCCCTTTGTTTACATGCTTTCATATATATCTATGTATGTATGTGTTTAGTACATTTTCTCATATAGGTGTCTAAGTACTTAGAAAAATCCCTTTTCCTGTGGACGACCCCATCTTGCCACTATTTACATTATTGTGGATAGGACGCATTAAGGGTTTACAAGTATTAACTTTGAGAGGTACGGCGACGACCTCCCAAATTTTGGCGCCGTTGCCGGGGATTAGGCGTTCATTTTTAAGTGCTTTAGCATATTATGTGTGATTATGTGCTACTTGTGAATATTGGTTAGTTTGATTTTATTTTATTTTGATTTCTTAGTTGATTTGCCATTTTCGCTTGGCTTGGAGACGTGTTGTTTGTGTTCTTGGTGTATGGTTCGCACGCGATCCTCTTCACAAGAACCCTTACACTACGACCCCGAGTTGGAGTTGAATTTGAGACGGGCTAGGAGGCTTTCTTTGGAAAGTGTGAATAACACCCCTCCTAGTGACCATTTTGTGAACACATCTCCTTCAATGGACCCCCGGATCGAGACTGAAAATGAGCAAAGGGAAGAAGAAGCTTACAATCCCCATCCCCACCAAAGAGGGATCCCTTTGGGACAGCCCTTGTTGAGAGAAATCATGGCGCCCAATCTTGAGCAACAACCGATGTGCATTGAATACCCAGTGATTGGACCAAATGGGCATTTCGACCTGAAAACCAGGTTCATCAATATGCTACCCGCATTCCTTGGAAGGCAAGGGGAGAATGCCAACAAGCATCTCACCGAATTTCACTTCTTGTGTAGCGGGACGGTTCCTCACGGAGTGGATGAAGATTTTTACAAGTTGAAGACATTCCCTTTCACTCTTAAGGATGGGGCTAGAGATTGGCTCCATCACCTACCACCAAGGAGCATAAAGAGTTGGCTTGATTTGAAGACAAAATTTCTCGCCAAATATTTCCCGGCCTCGAGGTCCGCTGCTTTGAAGAAGGATATAAGCAACATTCTGCAGTGGCATGAAGAGTCTCTCTTCGAGTATTGGGAGAGATTTAAGATGCTCCTCGCAAGTTGTCCCTACCATGGTTATTCAGAGGGAGATTTGGTGTATTACTTTTATAATGGCCTTCTGGATGAAGACCAAAGGCTGGTTAGAAGTTCTTGTGGTGGCACCCTCGGAAACAAAACATCTGCTGAAGCCATGCAACTATATGAAGAGCTAGCGGAAGAGTCGAGGAATTTTAGCTCAAGGGCTGATTTGAGGAGGAGAAACCCAAGGCCAGCAAGTGATTTTGCCAACAGTGGGAAATTGGAGGATCAAGTCACGACCCTTACATCCATGGTGAAGACCTTGATGACCAACCCCGGAGGAAGTGCACCACATGTTAAGTCATGTGAAATTTTCTATTTGGCGCACCCTACGGACACATGCCCCAGTCTACAAGAGGATTACGTTGAGGAAGTAAGTGCTATGGGGTATCAGGGAAATTAAGGATACCAAGGTACCTATGGGTATCAAGGTGGTCAAGGCTACCAAGGTAACCAAGGCTACCAAGGTAACCAAGGATACCAAAGATACCCAGGATACCAAAGCCGGCCATATAATTCGGGAAATCGTGATCAACCGAACCTCCGGTATGGAAACCCTCTAGGAGGCCAGAACTCTCAACCGTACAGGCTCCCTCCACAACAATACCGGCCACCTCAACAACAGTTCCAAAGATTTGAAGACAAATCCCGAAACCAAGGGGAGGGTTTGGGGCTATCCAAGGATGAGGTAATGCAAGCTATTCACCGATTAGGTATGAGTGCTGAAAAGAGCGAACAATTCCAAGATGAAGCTAAAGCAAGTATCAAAAACTTGGAAACTCAAGTGAGCCAAATAGCTCAAATGGTGAACCGGATGGAAGCCCGGGAGAAGGGTAAACTACCTGCCCAACCCGAGATCAACCCGAGGCAAAATGCAAGTGCTATCGCTTTGAGAAGTGGTAGAGAGGTCGGTGCTTCACCGGAGGCTGAAAATGTTGAGAAGGAGCCAACGAGAACTGAAGAATTTGAGAAGGGAGTTGAGGAAGAGGCAATCCATGAGAAGGAGCCAACGAGAATTGGAGAGTTTGAGAAGGGAGTTGAGGAAGAGGCAATCCATGAGAAGGAGCCAACGAGAATTGAAGAGTTTGAGAAGGGAGTTGAAGAAGAGGCAATCCATGAGAAGGTGACCAATGAGCTAGCCAACAAAGATAAGGAGGAAGAAATCAAGTTGGAGACATTGCCACCAAAACTGGAGTTAACCTCCACCCCGGAACCATCCTCTCCTCCACACAAGAAAGCAAAGATGGTGGAGAGCCCCCCATATGTTCCGGAACCCCCATTTCCAGAGGCCTTGAAAGACAGGATGAGGATGGAGGATAACAAAGACATCTACGAAGTCTTTCGTAGGTGTGAGGTAAACATTCCTCTCTTGAATGCAATTGAACAAATCCCTAGATATGCCAAATTTCTCAAAGAATTATGTGTTGTGAATAGGAAACAAAGGGCCAAAAATAAATTGAAAAGTGGAAAAAGTGAGCATGTTTCCGCATTGTGTCAAAAAGAGCTACCCCCTACATGTAGCGATCCCGGTATGTTCACAATCCCGTGCATAATAGGAAATACTCGTTTTGAAAAAGCTATGCTTGATTTAGGTGCATCCATAAATGTTCTTCCTTATTCTTTGTATGAAAATCTCAACTTGGGAACATTGCATAAAATCGGGGTGGTAATCCAATTGGCCGATCATTCTAGTGCATACCCTAAGGGTATTGTCGAGGATGTGTTGGTTAAGGTGGATTCCTTAATTTTCCCCGCAAATTTTTATGTCCTTGACATGGAGCATGATAAACATGCCGCCCCAATTTTGTTGGGGAGGCCATTTTTGAAAACATCTAGGACAATGATTGATGTGCATAAAGGTACCCTCACCATGGAATTTGATGGAATGAAAATAGAGTTTAACATAAATGATTCTATGAAATATCCTAGTGAAGAACATTCTTGCCATACCATAGATATTGTTGAAGAAGTTGTGCAAGATGTTTTTGAACTAAATGGTGAGGATTCTTTATTGGTTGCTTTGCAATGTGATGTTGATGATGCCCACAATGTATATTCTATGAGCACTAACTTGAAAGGCAGCTTTGAAGATTTGAACTTGCTTGAAAAGATGACACCGAGTGTCTCAACACCTTCTCCTCTACTCTTAGAGGAACTCGAGGAACTGGAATTCCTCCTCTCTCTTGTGAAAGCCCCGATGCTTGATCTTAAGTATGCATTTCTTGGGGAAGGCGAGACGCTTCCAGTTATCATTTCGAGCAAGCTCACCAAGGAGCAAGAAGAAAAGTTGATGGTGGTGTTGCGGGAGAACAAGGAAGCAATTGGATGGACTATTGCCGACATCAAAGGCATAAGTCCATCCACTTGTATGCACAGAATCTTGTTGGAAGAAGGTGCGAGACCCGTCCGACAACCCCAATGCCGTTTGAACCCGCCTATGATAGATGTGGTGAAGGCGGAAATCCTCAAATTGCTTCAAGCAGGCATGATTTACCCAATCTCGGATAGCAAGTGGGTGAGCCCAACTCAGGTGGTACCAAAGAAGAGTGGAATGACAGTCGTTGAAAATGGGAAGGGTGAAATGGTGCCCACCCGAGTTCAAAATGGGTGGCGAGTTTGCATTGATTACCGGAGATTGAATGCAGAAACCCGGAAGGATCACTTTCCCTTACCGTTCATTGATCAAATTCTTGAGAGGTTAGCAAGTCACCCCTACTATTGTTTCTTGGATGGATACTCGGGGTATTTTCAAGTGGCTATCGCTCCAGAAGACCAAGAGAAGACCACCTTCACATGCCCTTTCGGTACATTTGCTTACCGACGCATGCCTTTCGGGCTATGTAACGCCCCCACAACCTTTCAAAGGTGTATGGTAAGCATTTTCTCATAATTTTTTGAAAGTTTTGTCGAGGTATTTATGGATGACTTCACTGTTCATGGTAATTCCTTTGACGATTGTTTAGCACATTTAGCGCAAGTTCTTAACCGTTGCATTGAAACTGACCAGTGCTAAATTCTGAGAAATGTCACTTTATGGTGGAGAGAGGTATTGTCTTAGGCCATGTTGTCTCCTCTAATGGTATTGAGGTTGACAAGGCAAAGATAGACACGATTCAAACCTTGCCTTATCCTACTAATGTGCGCGAAGTGCGTTCTTTTCTTGGCCATGCAGGATTCTATCGCCGGTTCATCAAGGACTTCTCAAGGATAGCATCTCCTCTATGCAAATTGTTGCAAAAGGAGGTGGAATTTGTAGTGGATGAGAGGTGTCAAGGGGCCTTCGATACATTGAAGGAAAGGTTGGTCTCGGCCCCTATCATACAACCCCCGGATTGGGCGTTGCCTTTTGAGATAATGTGCGATGCGAGTGACTACGCCGTTGGAGCAGTGCTTGGTCAAAGGGTGGGGAGAGTACCTCACGCCATCTATTACGCATCCATGTCCCTAAATGAAGCCCAAAGGAACTACTCCACCACTGAAAAGGAGTTGCTAGCAGTGGTATTCTCTTTAGAAAAATTTAGATCTTATTTGCTTGGTACTAAAGTTATTGTATACACTGATCATGCAGCGCTTCGTCATTTAATGATGAAGGAAGAATCCAAGCCAAGGTTGATTAGGTGGATCTTGCTTTTGAGCGAATTCAATTTGGAGGTGCGGGATAAGAAGGGCGCTGAAAACCTTGTGGCCGATCATTTGAGCCGGTTGACTCCGGGGGCAGACATTGAGGTAAGCCCAGCAATGAAGGAGCAACTACGGGAGGAATTCCCTGATGAACAATTGTTCACCATTAATCGCATTAGGGATCTCCAACCGTGGTATGCCGACATTGTCAACTTTCTCGTCACTGGTAAATTTCCTCATCATTTTTCCATAGCCCAAAAGGATAAGTTAAGGAGTGATGCAAAATATTATGTGTGGGATGATCCCTTTTTGTGGAGACATTGTGCGGATCAAGTTGTTAGGAGATGCATCCCTGATAGTGAAATACACTCAATACTTGAGTTTTGTCATTCTCATGCATGTGGCGGTCATTTTGGAGCCAAGAGAACCGCTAGGAAAGTTTTAGAGAGTGGGTTTTATTGGCCTACGATGAATAAACATGCATACACTTTTTGCAAATCTTGTGATGAATGCCAGAGGGTAGGAAATATCTCCACTAGGAATGAAATGCCCCAAAAACCTCTTTTGTATTGTGAAATCTTCGATGTTTGGGGTATTGACTTTATGGGACCTTTCCCTAGCTCTTATGGTTTTACGTACATTCTTCTTTCTGTTGATTATGTGTCGAAGTGGGTTGAAGCAAAACCCACCAGGACTGATGATTCTAAAATGGTTGCAGATTTCTTGAAAAATAACATCTTCTCTAGGTTTGGGGTACCCTGAGCATTGATTAGCGACCGTGGCACACATTTTTGCAATTGGACCATAGCAGCACTTTTGAAGAAGTATGGGGTCACTCACAAGACATCTACCGCCTATCATCCACAAACCAACGGGCAAGCCGAAGTTTCCAATCGGGAAATCAAGTCCATCCTTCAAAAAACGGTTAACCCTAACCGGAAGGATTGGAGTTCTCGGTTGAATGATGCCCTGTGGGCGTATAGGACGGCTTACAAGACACCAATCAGTATGTCCCCATACCGGTTAGTGTTTGGTAAGCCCTGTCACCTACCGGTAGAAATTCAGCACAAGGCTTATTGGGCGGTCAAACAGTTTAATCTTGATATTGATGAAGTCGGGTTGCATAGGAAGTTGCAATTGGAGGAACTGGATGAAATCCGGAGGGAGTCCTATGAGAATGCCGAGATCTACAAAGAGAAGACAAAGGCATGGCACGACAAGATGATCATCAGGAAGGATTTTGACGTTGGTCAGAAGGTCCTCCTATTCCAATCTCGCCTTCGCCTTTTCCCAGGTAAATTACGGTCCCGGTGGATCGGTCCTTTTGAGGTGGTCAAGGTCTTCCCGCATGGTGCGGTGGAAATTTTAAATCAAGATAAGTCCACTACCTTCAAGGTTAATGGACAACATTTGAAACCTTACCACGAGACTTTTGTACCGGAAAAAGGGGAAGACGTTCATCTCCTCGAGCCAAGTTGTGATTGAACCCCGTAGAGGGAAGTGAGTCGTGCCGACGAAGTTAAATATACTAGGTTTTAATCATCCGGATCGTCACTTTAGACTTTCTGTTGATGTTGTTTATTTTTGAGCTTTTATCATTAAGATTTATTGTTTTGTTTTATGTTTTTCACAGGTTGTTTTCTCCATGATTTTGCAGCAATTTTGAAGCTAAGGCATTGGATTTTGGAAGGGGAAAATACTTGAATTCGAGAAGGAAGAACTTGGACAAGAGAAAGAAGCAGAAAAATTTTCTAAGTCCAGGTTAGCAGCTTCGTCGCGAGTCGCGACGGGCTCAGTGAATTTTGCCCTCTCGGATTCTACTTTCCGCGAGTCGCGACAACCTCATGACGCCCGTCGCGAGTCGCGACGGAATCAGACAGTTTTGACAAATTTTGGCTTCTCAAACTTCACTTTCCGCGACACGCGACAACCTCGCGATGCCCGTCGCGAGTCGCGACAAGCTTCGTCGTGAGTCGTGACGGAATCAGACAGTTTTGACAAATTTTGGCTTCTCAGACTTCACTTTCCGCGACACGCGACAACCTCGCGACGTCCGTCGCGAGTCGCGACGAGACTCGTCGCGAGTCGCGACGGAATCAGGAATTTTTGGCCTTTCAGATTCACCTTTTGGCGACTCGCGACAACCTCGCGATGCCGGTCGCGAGTCGCTACGGTCGGGCAGAAAAAAAAAATAGTCCCTTACCCTTCGTTTTCCCTCTGTCTCTTTTCCTCCTCCTTCTCCCCATTAGCCCGATACACTCCCAATCGCCGCCGCCATCTCAGTGCCGCCGCCGCTCTTCGCCGCGCCGCACCACCACTAAACTCTCCACCCTCGTGCACACTTCTCACACTCTCCACAACCTCTCGACTTCTCCACCGTAAATCCCAGCTCCACCGTACACCGAAACCCTAGATTTGTTTTTTGGGGGGTTTTACACTTTGTAGGCAATCCGATCGTGGGCTTCCATTTTTATCCTTCCTAAGCTTGCTCTTGGTACACCTCTTCACTCTTTTGAGCCCTAATTGCAATTTTGAATATATATGCTATTATTGTTATATATGGTGTACATTGTGTGAATGGTGTTCGGATTTAAATGGTTATTCTTGTTGTGGGGATTGTGGTGAATATGCTATGCATCTAATTTAATTCCATGGTGAATACGAATGTATTATTGTTCTGATTTGGGGGAAGTGGGTTGATTTCCCCCTGTTGCTGCTAGATTTTAAAATATATGCATTCGTGATGTTTGGGCTGGAGAATAGGTTGTGAGTATGTATCGGAAGCATGTCAACCCGTTGTTCTTAAGATAAAGTGTTTCGATGTGGATTAGTATGCTTTTAAATGCTATGTGTTTTACCGTAATTTAGCCATGGAATGTAGAGATTGACATTGTCATTATACTAATGATGGCTAAAATTAGTTGAGCATGACTGTTATTTTGACATATAGCATTTAGACTTTGTGAGTACTTAGTGAATTTAATGGTATGGGCTTGTTGAGCGTAATTTACATTGTATATGCCATTGTGAGTACGAATTGAACTAGTTGGACTGCTTTCGTTTCGGCCTGTGATGCTGAACTGTTTTGAGATTGGTTATAGACGTGCATTATTGCTTATACAAATATTCTTCGCGTTTGACCTGTTTGCTCTGTTTACTGTGATTGACAGATATGGCTCCCAAGAGGAGATACCGGCTTACCCAACCAGCCGAGCGCACGGCCGCTCCAGCTCCGCCACCGGTTCCGGAATCAGACCATGTACCGCCCCCTCCGGATAGGTACATGGGCTTGACCCGGATCACCGGGTTTTACGCGGAACGATGGGAGGGCTTACAGGGGCACCTGTTAAAGGAGACGAGCTTCGTCGATATAGCCACATTGGACCTCCTTGGTCTCCTGCAGCCTGTCAGAGTCCTCCTCGCCAAAGGGGGACTGGAAGGATTTTTGATGAAGAATGCGCCAACATACAGACAGTACACCCTAGAGTTCCTATCCACCGTCCGTATCAGCAGTATGAGGGGTGATGAACCTTGTGAGAGGTATATCGCCTTTCACTTGGATGACATTTCGTACCAGATGACCATCTCCCAGGTGGAGGAGGCTTTCGGTTTCACCACTGCTGAAATACGGAGCAGGTTAAATCCTGAGGCCCCGGAGCGAACAATAGAAGATGACATGCTGTTCTGGAATGTCATCAACATGAGGCCCAAGAATGCCCATGACAAGAGCAGCTCCATCGTTCACCCCGCGCTCCGTTATGTGCACCGACTCTTGGCTGGCACAGTCTTCTGCTCCGCGGAGCCGACGAATGTGCCAGACAATGACATTCATTTTCTGTGGCACTTAACGAGCACGGGGCAAGGGTACGGGTTGTGGGCAGAACTCTGGATGAAAAGAGTGGTCAAGTTGGCAGGAAAGAGAAAAGGGAAAATCATGGTTGGAGGATTGATCAGCATTCTAGCCCAGTACTTGGGATTAGTCCCTCCGACCGACTTTCCACGCCTTGGGAAGCGGACATCCTATCTCATCACCATTGATCGACTGGTCAAATTTGAGATGCTCAGTGTCACCAGGACCACTGGGCTCTATCATTGGTTGTACGGTGCAAGAAAGGTCACTTTCATGGCGCTCCCTCAGCACAGCAGGACCCGACTGGAATTCGACACACCTTTGGGAGATTTGGCGATCTTCCCTGACTCTTTGTGTTCAGCTGAATTCCAGCGCGCGCTTCACGACCTTGGCCCAGCGCCAGTCTTGCCAGACGATAGCACCCTACCTCCTCATCAGCATCATCAGTACCAGCACCCCTCTCCACAGCCTCCACCTCAGATGGATCCCATGCAGGAGGATCAGGCTGCGCCTCAATATTCTCAACCTCCGCCTGATTTTTATGAGCGTATGATGCAGACCATACAGGAGGGTTTCCACCGTCAGGACGAGCACAACAGGTTTGTCTCTCAGGCTTTGATCGACATGGATGAGGAGATTGACCACCTATCAGCTCGCATCCATACGATGCAGTCCCAGTCGGGCCCCGATCCGAGAGCAGAGCAGCGGAGGGCACGGAGGCAGCGGAACGAGGAGTGGCTAGTCCAGTATCAGCAGCGTTACTCCGGCGGCGAACCTTCGTCTTCACAGCCCTGATAGAGTGAGCTTCATGCTTTTCCCCCTTTTTCCATACTTTGCTTCGTATGATTATGCCCTACTCTACATTGAGGGCAATGTAGCTTTCTAAGTGTGGGGAGGGGTCTCTATTGTCGTTAGGACTTCCATTATTGCTTTCTTTTGGATACTTTGTTTTCCTTCGGATGTTTCATGTTGATTTGGATATTTTTACTCAGTTATTTGCTATATATATATGTAAAAAAAATCAAAATCAAAATCAAAAAAAAAATCAAATCAATCCCGCTAAGTTGAAAACCTGAAAGGGCAACTTAGGCAACATTGGGGCCCGGATAGGTCGAAAACCCTTAAAGGGCGGCCTAGGTAAAAATGAGAGGCCAAATGTGTGGAAAAAGGTGAGGTGTGAGCTAAAAGAAAAATGATTGTGTGGCTAGGATGAAAACCTGAAAGGGCTCCTAGGCAAAATGAGAGAAAGCGAGAGAAATTGAAAGATAAATATGATACGTTTACTCATTTTCCGGAGATGGAGTCATAAGGTTGCGGTGACCACACGGATGGATCGGGTAGCTTCACTTTTTGAGGAACATTTGGGAATGAACAAATTAGCGGGAAGAGACGGAGTAAGTTATGAAATTCTTGATCATTAATAGACTTCGTCTTTGGGTTGATATATTAATATAGAATGAAGTATGTGCTTTGAACTTGATGCATACTTTTGGTTTCATCTTTTATCATTGGATTTGGGACTGTCAGTTTTGGATTAGGAGATGTCTGAGGGAAAGTAATGAATTGACAGGGTGATATGGGTTAGGTAGATTTAGGAATAGGGGTTGTGGGAAAATTCTCATTTGATTTTAACCTTGGGATGTGCGATATTGAGAGTTTTGTGAGGTAGTGAATTGGGGGATTAGTAGTAGGATGTGGAGGTATCATTCTCTCCGCATACTTGGATTTTTTTTTTCTTACTCGAGGGCGAGTAAGGTTCAAGTGTGGGGAGGTTTGATGCGTCCACTTTATATGCTTATTTTAGTACTATTTAGGATCCATTTTGTGCTCTTTCATTACCAACAGATTGTATTTTACCATGAAATCCTCTTAGGAGGGGTAAGAGCAACTTTGCGCTCTTTTACTTCTTTTAAGTAAATTTTTGTGTGAACAAAGTAATGAAGACCGGAGGCCATTGAAGACTACACTCTCGAAGATTTTGAAGACTTGTTTCGAAGACGTGAAGACCGGAGGCCATTGAAGATCCCTTTTGAACCAGTTGAAGACTTAGAAGTTGAGAGGAGTGACTATGGAGATGACTACATGCCACAAGAAGAAGAAGAAAGTTAATGCAAAAATTCTGGTCATCGTCGCGAGTCGCGATGGACACGTCGCGAGTCGCGACCAACAGGTCGCGAGTCGCGACCAACAGGTCGCGAGTCGCGACCAACAGGTCGCGAGTCGCGACGGCGACTGACCAGAATCCTAACTTTATTTCTTCTCACTATAAATACTATATTTTCTCCTCCTCTGTTATTCATTCTGAATCTGCGGCTGCTGTACTATTCTAAACCCTTGTTTTTTTCATTTCTTTCATCTTTGATTCATCTTGTGTTTTGATTTGTTGTTTTAGATAGATTAGCATGAACTCTATTAGCTAATCTCATCTCTTGGGAGCCATTGACCTAAGCTTCCAAATCTATGTCTTAAGAACAAATTGTAGCTTGTTTATTACTCTTGCTATTATGTATTTACGGGTATTGAATGTGTTTATTGATTTCATTAATGTTGTTAAAAGCTTGAGTATATGAAATGCTTGTATTAATTGCTTGCTAGAGTGTGGGGGATTTGGGTTAATTTCCCCCCTTTTCTTGTTAGGAATATATATAAGTATGATTTAGAGCTTTTGATTATGTTGATGGATTGATGATTGCTAGATAGATATGCAATGTCGAACTCTTTGCCATATTTATCGTTTGTAGCGAACGGGAGAAGTCTATGAGCGTTGAACGTCCTTGACCAATCCCGTGTAAATGCATAGATCGGTTAAATGCTTAGTCACGGTGTAGTGGTCATAAGTGTTGCCGAGTTTGTTGATCCTTCGTGCTAAATGCCATTAATGGGATACCTTGAGTCGTGGTTCGACTACGGGAGTCATTGGTGAGGTTTGACAAGAGATGTCGAATTCACTCTTGCAAACTACCATCTAAGAAGGATAGAAGTTTAGTCTTCACAACAAGTAGTGAAAGTAGTAAATAAGTCACATGTTCAATGATGGATAATAGGTTTGGAAGTGTAAGTCAATTGCGCCCAAGGCTTCGTAATTGTATTTTCATCACATCTTTATTTGCGTCTACATGATTAGCATCATTCTCTTGATTTGCTAATTGTTGTATTTTAATTTGCTAATTTAGGAACCATCTAACCAAACCCCCCCCCCCCCTTTGTTTACATGCTTTCATATATATCTATGTATGTATGTGTTTAGTACATTTTCTCATATAGGTGTCTAAGTACTTAGAAAAATCCCTTTTCCTGTGGACGACCCCATCTTGCCACTATTTACATTATTGTGGATAGGACGCATTAAGGGTTTACAAGTATTAACTTTGAGAGGTACGGCGACGACCTCCCAGTGGCCCCTAAAACAATCGGGTTTGAAGGTAAGTACCAATTAGGGTCTCTTGATTATAAACACGTACTAATTAGATTCGAGCAGGTTAACGACTACCAACGATGTTGGATGAAGGGCATATGGAATTTCAATGGTGTTTTACTGAAGATGCTCAAGTGGACACCTGAGTTCTCCACACAGAAATAATCCCCCATTGTTCTGATTTGGTGTACAATTAGGGAGGTACCTCTATATTACTATAACTATGCTTCTATTGAAGCTATTGGTAATAGTATAGGTAGCTTTATAAAGAATGATTATGCTACTGAGATGCTTACCAGGCCCTCGGCCATTAAATTCTGTGTTGAAATTGACTTAATGAAGCCTCTGTCACAATTTATTCGGCTTGGTTCAATAGCAAATAACAGAAAATATCCAATTGAGTTTGAAGATATCCCTCTCTATTGTGGCCATTGTGCTAAACTAGGACATTCATTAGGCCAATGTAGAGTTAACCCCCAGAATACAAATGATAGGATTGATGAAACTAACAGAATTCAGACTCATCCCAATCCTCAGTGGCAGGCAACGGGAAAAAAATTTGATTTACCACCTTTGCTCTCTGATTCTTCTAATGCCCCTTCCACCTCTAATCCTGATAAGGCTGGTAGGAGACCTGATCTCCCTTTGCAATCTAACACTTTATCTCAGACTCCCACAACTCCTGTTTCTGGTGGTATTCAGCTAATAGAGAGTCCAGATAACTCCACCACTAGGTTATTAAAGGCTACTGCTAACTCTAAAACTGTACTGAAAACTTATGCTAGGGATGATCTTCACATTGGTTTACTTCGCTACCCTATGATTGACTCTATTGCTAACCCTACACTTTCCCTACTTGGAAAGATGTCAAATAGATTCTCTGTTTTGCAGGAAGAAGATCTTCACACCCAGGATCAGGAAGAAACCAGTTACAAAAAACAGGAGAACCTGGAGAGCACCTTGGATCTGGACACAAATGAGCAACAAATTTTGGATGACAATTCGGGCTCTGAGTATCCAGGTAAGTTTGATCATCAAGGTAAATCAAAAAATAAAAAGGTTACCTATCTTAGTCAACTGAATAAAATGTTATTAAGATTAGCAACAAAAGGTACAAAATCAGGTGAAATATGATAGATACAGTTAACATTAATTTTTTGATCTGGAATCTCCGTGGTATGGAAACATCAATGCTTAGGTTATCTAATTTGATTAAAATCAAGAAAATTCAGTTGCTATGCATAATTGAACCTATGCATGATAACTCTAAAATTCAATCCTATATGACTGCCTTGCATTTCTCCAATTGTCTAGCCCTTCCTAATGGAAAATTTTGGTTAATGTGGTCTCATCTCCTCTCTATTTCCCTTATTACCTCTCATGTCCAATTTATGTTTGCTGACATATCTCATCTTTCTTTGGACCTTAATATGAAGGTTGTTTTCATTTATGCTTTAAGAGACAGAGAAGGTAGGAAAACATTATGGAAAGATTTAGAGCCTTTGTCTAACAGTGAGACTATTTTTATAGGGGATTTTAATACAATTAGAAATCTTTCAGAATATAGAGGGCCATCTAATCCTACTCTTGGGAGCATTAGGGACTTTAACACATGGATTAATTCAAATGGTATTCAGGAAATAAACACAGTAGGTAAATAGTTCACTTGGTGTAACTACAGGCTTAGAAATCCTACTTCTAAAAGGTTAGATAGAGAATTTTGTACACTAGCTTGGAGTTCCAAATTCCCATCTTCCTCCATCCAGATTCTTAATAGGCACACATCAGACCACTCACCTCTCCTCCTCCAGTTATCCAACCTAATCCCATCATATCCTAAACCTTTTAGATTCATTAATGCCTGGTTCCAAAGGTCAGATTTCATTGCTTTATTGTAGGAGAATTGGGAAAAGCCGATATTTGAAACTGATTAGGCTAAAAAGAGTCATCAAAACATGGAACAGAGAATCTTTTGGTAATATTGACTCTAATGTTACACAAGCTGAGGAAGCTTTAAGAATACAGGAATCTGCTTTTGATCTAAATCCTACCCCGACTGAACTTGTGAAGCTAAATCAGAAAAAAGCTATTTTGCTAAGAGCCCTTAAGGAAAAAGAAAAGTTTTGGAAACAAAAAGCAAGACTTAAATGGCATAAATTAGGGGACAATAATACTCAATTTTTCCATAAGGTAGTCCAAGAAAAAAACTGTAGGATGCAGATTAATAAAATTAAAAATTCAGCTGGCCAATGGTTAAACACACAGCCTGAAATTCAGAATGAGGCAATTGCCTTTTATTCTGATCTACTAACTGAACCTGACCAAAACACTGAAGATACTTACTCTTCTCACTTCCTTAGCCAGATTCCAATGATTTTAAATGATTCTGATAATCATGCTTTAGCTACTCCTATACTAGAATCTGAATTAAAATCTGTGATTCAAAGTTTAAACAGTAACAGTAGTCCTAGTCCGGATGGTTTCACACCTAAGTTTTATAAGAAATGCTGGCATTTTATTAAGCAAGATCTTATAGAGGCAGTAAATGACTTCATTGCAGGTTCTAATATCCCAAATGGGATATCTAGTACTTGGATTACACTCATTCCCAAGAAAGTAACTCCATGTCAGTTTGGTGATTTTAGACCTATCAGCTTATCTAATGTAACTAATAAAATCTGTTCCAAGGTTCTTATGGTAAGGTTGAAACCTTATATGGATTCTCTGATTTCTCCTAACCAATCTTCATTTTTGAAGAAGAGAGACATTTCTGACAACATAATATATCTACAGGAAATGGTCAGATTCCTTGATAAGAAAAATAGAACTCCAAATTGTATTTTGAAACTGGATTTAATGAAAGCCTTTGACAGGGTCAACTGGCAGTTCCTTAGGAAGATTTTAGCTAAATTTGGTTTTAAAGGTAATTTTTTAAATGCAGTTATGAGAAATTTATCACAGGCACAATTTTCAGTTCTAGTTAATGGGAAACCTGTTGGTTTTTTCAAAGCTACTAGAGGGATTAAACAAGGTGATCCGCTCTCTCCTTTCCTTTTTAACATTTTTAGTGAAGCTTTTTCAAGAAGTCTTTCCTATATATTCTCTAACAGTAGGCTATCTCATTTCCTTTTACCTGCCTCAATACCTGTAATATCCCATTTACTGTATGCAGATGATACCATTATCTTTATGCAGGCATCTAAATTAAATCTTATAAGAATAAAAGCTTTCTTGGATGTCTTTGAGGTGACTTCAGGCCAGAAATTTAATTTTGACAAGTCAGAATTTTATCTTAGCAACAGGGCCTCAAACATAAAGAACACACAGGTTAAGTCCATTTTGAAAATGAAAAAAGGCTCACTCCCATTTACATACCTTGGATGTCCCATTTTTAGGGGAAGAACACAAAAAAGATATTTCCAACCTTTAATGGCTAACCTGGATACTAAACTTCAAAGTTGGAAGAATAGATGGTTAAGTGCGGGGGGGAAGCTGGTTTTAATTAAGCATTGCCTTTACTCCTTACCACAGCATCTATGGGCTGTCACTAAACCACCAAAGATAATAATTCATACCTTTGAGAAAAGATTAGCCAGATTCTTCTGGGGTGAATCAAATGGAAAGAATAATAAAATCTGGAAGAAATGGTCAGATATTGCAATTTCTACTGATTTGAATGGTCTTGGTTTTAGATCGGTCAAAGCCATAATTGATACACGTTCAGTTAAACTTTAGTGGAAAAGCCAATTAGGTACCTCTCTTTGGTCAAAACTGATCTGGTCCCTTCCTATATCCCACAGAAAATCTGTAACATGGAAGAGAATTCTCTACATTAACTCATTCGCAGAGCAAAACTCAGAAATTATTCATGGGAAGGGTACCTGCAATTTCTGGGTAGCTAAATGGTGTCCTAGGGGCCCTCTAAGTACTATCATTCCTGATCATATAATAGATACCATGCCATATTTATCTGTGGCAAATTTCATTAATAACAAGTCCATCATACTGCCTCAGATTGTTTCGTTTTTGGACCATGATACTATGTTTTTTCTTCAGGAGGCTATACTGGTACCTGGAAGAGAGGACAGATTGATCTGGAAGCCTGAGGTCTCGGGTAACTTCACATCTAAATCAACCTATAGAGCGCTTACTCATGTGACAGGTAATTTTCCTGTATCTAAACTCATTTGGAATAATGCTTTGCAAAAAAAGATTTCCATATTTACATGGAAAATGCTGCAATCATTCCTTCCCTTTGATGAAGTGCTTATTACATGTGGATTCAGTTTAGCTTCTAAATGTTCTGCTTATTCTAACTCAGACTCTACACAGCATTTCTTTATTTCATGTCATATTGCCCAGGCTGTTTGGGAAAACATAGCTTCAGTAATGAACTTTCATCTGCATGAAAATCATTCCCTTACTGATAGATTCTTAGTTTTCTGGAATACTAAAGATCTTGTTAGCTGGAAACATTTCATTTGTAAAATCATACCTTCGCTAACTTGTTGGTCACTATGGAAAGCTAGGAATAGATTCATTCATGATAATAAGCCATTCTCCTCGGAACTAATTTCCAAGGAGGTTCATGACTTAATTAAATTGGCATTCCTAACTACTCCAAAGGCATACTTCTCTCATTCCTCTATTTCTACACCTTTTAATCATTGGACACCTTTTATTAGACCTCCCCCTAAGCCTAACATAGCTATTGTTCTGTGGGAGAGACCTCCTGCTGGGTCAATCAAAATAAATACGGATGCCTCTTGGTACCCTGATAAGGCAGCAGTTGGGATGGTAGTCCGAGACTGTTCGGGCGATGTGATTAATATATCTTCAGTCTCCATCTCTGCGGCTTCTCCGTTTGAAGCTGAAATGAAGGCCATCCTGTTTGCAATTGAAACATTGTCTGATATTGATAATAACTGCATTTTTGAAACTGATTGTAAGCTAGCTGTTGATATGATAACCTACCCTTACTCAGCTAATTGGAACCTCTTTAACTTGGCTTATAAAATTAATGCCTTACTATGTCATGCACAGCTTAGTCATGCTTTTAGGGAGGGTAACTCTGTAGCAAATGCTATTGCGAAGCATCATATCTGTCACCTCCAAAGTATTCAGCCTAATAACATTCCCCATCATATCAAAGGTCTCATTGCCTTAGATAAGGCACATATTCCCCATGTTAGAGTTCACTAGTTTTTTTTAGGACGGATACTGCTAATCAAGACCCTTTTCCTGCAGGTGTTTGATCTGTTTCTCACGCTTGTCGCCTTCAACTTCTGCGGCCCATCCGGATACCTTCTTACCTCCGATGCACTGACCTTTTCTTTTGCTTGGAAGCCAAATGCTGGTTTTCCCTTTTGGAAGCCAAATGATGATCCTTTCTGCTGAAAGCCAAAAGATGGATATCAGTACTTGGAAGCTCTCCCATTTTCGGGGCGATGGGAGGTTGATTCATGTTTCTGCACTTACTTTTGCTTGATCTAGGACTTCTGTACATTGATATTAGTATCTTTAGTCTAATTTTGCTTGTATTTGAAGTTGCCTGGCTGGAGGTGGAAATTAACACGAGGGGTGGAGATCTCCACCTTTGGATCGCAACTTCATCATCTATCCTTTCTTTTTGCTAGGATAGTAGTTCATACAGAAACTAGTAGGACTTTTGGTGGGCAATTTTGTTGCCTTATCACGAACCTTCACTTACATGTCTGTAATTGTGCCTAATGGAGGCTTGGGGAACCTCTAATATAACTCCCCCACCTTCGTGTGTTTTCATTAAAAAAAAAGATTTAACTATTAACATTATCCAATTCTTATGGCTCGTGAGATTAAAAAGACTAACCAGTAGTCTAAACATAGTGGTTAAACTTTAATTTTCCCAAATAATTTCCCTTAAACAATGAATAGTATACTCCAACAAATGGTAAGATTTGATTTTCTTTCCCTTTCCTCTAATGTGACAACAAGAAATAGTTCCATTTGGGACAAGAGTTGGACTTATTAAAGCATGTCAATGATGGTTGTAGATCGATTCTAGTTTAAAACTGGAACACATCTAAAACTAAATTGTAATTTGGAACCTCCAAAATGGGGATTCCAAATGGGTTTCCTAGGGAACGACTGCTCGATTTGTTCCAAGACAAACAGTTTTCAATGCCAATATTGCGTGGTCCTGGGTCATGGCCCTTGTCTTGCGTCAAATTATTTCCCTATTGTTGGCACGTGCAGCCTCTGATTGGGCCACGTGGCAACTTTTACACCCTTCCTTTTTTAATACTTTTTTTGATATTTTAATTTTAAAATTTGAATTTTAAATATTCTGAATTTTATTTTTAACAATCAAAATTCAAATTTGATTCTTTTTCAAAATCGAAATTACATTGTCTTAAACATAAAATTGTTCCTTTTTAGTTCTTGTTAATAAAATAAATTTTAAAAGTTGAAATTAATTTTAAATATGAAATTTTTAAAAAATGAAATTCAGTTAAAAAAATTATAAATATATTATTAAATTTTATATTTCAATTTGTTAAGGAATATAAATATTACTTGTAATTGTAATTAGATTATATTTCCTTTTCCTACCTTGTATAGGTATTTTGTACTGCTATATAATGGACAACGAGGTCTTAAATAAAACACAGATCATTACTCTTATTTCCTTCATGGTATCATAGCCTAAAATTCTGAAACCTAAGAACATAAATTTTCCATCTTAAATTTCCCCGTAAACACTGCTGCCATCGTCCGTGTGTGACCTTCACGTACAGCCGATCCGAGTAGCCTTTCCGGTAAAAAAAAAATTTGCCCAGCTATCACGACGACACTGGCTGCGCCCATCACCTGTCATCCGCCAGTCGTCCGTTGCAGCCGCCGATCGTCATCCGTCGGTGCCTGTTGTCACCTATTCTCGATTTTTCGACGAAGTCGTAGCCGCTTGTCCTTGGCGGCCTTCTTCCTCTCCCTGTAGTAGTCTGGCATCTCAATGTCGCCCGTGTCTTCTCCGTTCTCCAGCCAGGTCCAAGCGCAGCGCCCGACTAAGTTCTAGATCTCTCGGCCAAGTTTCATATTCGAGCGCCGGCCAGGTTCCAGAGGAGGAAGACACGAGTGAGATTCACTCGCGCGCCAACAACCTTCCGAAGCGCGTGCATACACGCGCGTTTGACGTCACTCACGCCTTCCTCCCAGAGCGCATGTGATCACGCACTATTGACACAAGGTGCGCCGCCTTTCCTGACTCGCGTGTCATCACGCGCCTGATTCCCTTTGGTTACTATTCTGCTGCTGGTTGCTTTCCCTTTGGTTGTTGTTCTTCCACTATTTTTTTGTTGCAGTTTATTTATTACATAAAATAAACTGTTATGTCTCTTTTCACCGGCGTAGTGCCGCCGCCGCAAGGGTTTGCGGTGGCCGCCTCCTCTTGCTTACCTACACGATCTAATTTTTGTCCTGCTCTGTCTGACGATCAATGGAGTGCAACCATACATTTATTTAATCAGTTTTATTCGTTATCTGACCATGGGTCAGGTAAGTCTACTTTACACTGGATTCTTGATTCGGGAGTCTCATATCACATGACTGGTGACAAGGGTTCTCTTACTAATATTACTACTGCTACCAATACTGTGAATGTTATACTGCCCGATGGATCAGTGTCGTCTGCTACACAATATGGGTCTATTTGTTTTGGTGATGCCACCCTTACTCATGTGCTCTACATACCTACTTTGCGATGCAATTTATTATCATGCTCTAGATTGTTATGTGCCTTAAAATGTAACCTTGTTTACTGAAAATTATTGCATTTTACAGAAAATCAGTACGAGGATTATGATTGGCGTGGGTGAACAGCAAGGGGGGGTTTATTGGCTTCATCTATTGGATACTCGCGTTCGTCCTCATATCCTGTAGTCTATTCCAACAGTTGCTTCGGTTTCTTCATCGAATTTATGGCATCAACATTTTTGCCATCCATCATCTACGGTGTTTTTGTAGTTTTAAAACTCTTTTTCTTAGTTTGTTTGGTGATTAACATAGTTACTTAACTTTGCTAGTTATCTTGTCTTTTAATTTTAATATCTTAGGACCACCAAAAAAACAAACCCCCCCCCCATTTACATGTTTTTATATGTATGTATATATGTCTACTCCTAGCCTAATATCAACATTTTGTGCCTAAACGCTTAGGAAGATCCCTCTTCTTCGTGGACGGTGACTTGTTGCTATCTACTTAGTTGTAGATAGTAAGCATTTAGGGCTTATAAATATTACCTTTGAGAGGTACGGCGATGGCCTCCCAAATTTTGGCGCCACTGCTGGGGAAGAGGCATTTATTTTTAAATGTTTGGGCATTTTTGGTTGCACATTAGCTAGTTGTTTTTATTTTCCACTTCTTGGTGGCTGTTTTTGTTTGGAGTAGGTATTGCTTGAGTTCTTGGTGAGCTTTTATCGGAGTAGGTATTGCTTGATTTCAGACTTTTGAAAAAAAATCTTTTAAAAATGGAGCGTCTCACCTTGAGGGAACTCATGATGAGAAGAGAGGCTCAACAAGCAAGGTTTTGTAGGATGTGTCATTCCGACCATCCTACCGAGTCTTGCTATTTGTTGTGGGAAGAGCACTATGAGGGAGACAGAACCCTTGGTTTCCAAAACCAAGGATATTATGAGGAGTGCTATCAAGAGGTAGGAGATGTTGGTTTTCAAGGGCAAGGTGCTCAAGAATGGTATCCATACCACAATCCTTACAATCCGGAATGGAGTGGTAGTCCGGATTGGTGGCATGAGAATAAGCAGGAAAACCAACAATACGAGAAGACTAGTTGGCCATCACCACCTTATACCATACCCCAAAACCAAGCTCAACAAGGACGTTCAAGTTTGACACGTGAGGAAGTCATGAATACAATAGCAAACTTGAACTCCTTTACTAGTGAGGAGCCGAACACTCAGCTCTCCTCTAGTGTTGAGGCTATTGAGGGGCATGTGAGGAGTATATTAGAATCGTTGACCCGAATGGAAGCTCGTGATTCTAAAAATACACCATCCCAAATCAAACTCGAGGATTCGGTGAGTGAGGTCACCAAGGGAAATGATTTTGAGTTCAAAGGGGATGAGGAGTTGGTTGTTGAGGATAGGAAAATTGAGGAAGAGGTGATCGTGCTACATTCATTAGCATCGTCACCCCTTCTCCCACCTAGTGAACCAACTCTATCATTTTTGGAAGTTTTGAGGGAGACGAGAGAGGAGCCGAAAGATTATCCCATGCCTCCTAACCAGCCAACTCCCTTCAAACCATCTCCACCTCAACAAAACTTTTTCCTCTTGAAAGTTTTGTACCCCCACCTCTCTACTTTTGGAAGCTCATGGTGAAGGGGTTCAAGCCTTCACCATATGGATAACATTAGGGTCATGCCGACGACCTTAAATATACGGAGCTTTGTCATGCCGATGACATAAATAAATTCGGCCATTGTTTTAGTTTTTATTGTTTAGTTTCTTTTTATTATTTAGTCTTATTCTTTTTATGATGTGTTTTTCTATGATTTTGTAGCAAAGTGTAATGTATTGCATTGGAGGAAATGAAGGAATGAGATCCATAAGAGATAGAAGAGAGCTTGGTAAGAAAAAATTTTCCAAGTGCTGGGAAACCCTGTCGTCGCGAGTCGCGATAGCCTTGTTGTGAGTCACGATGAACAGGGGCGAAAAATCCATTCCCAGCACCAGCTTTCCATGAGCTGCGACGGCCTTGCGACAGACCATCGCGAGTCGCGACGGAGAGGTTGCGAGTCACGATGTGATCAGAAATTTTGTGCTAAAATTCTACTCCCGGCCTTAACATTTTGCGAGCCGCGACGGCCAATTGCGAGTCGCGACGAGATCAGAAATTGTGTGCTAAAAATCTACTCCTGGCCTCCACATTCCGCGAGCCACGACAGCCTCGCGACGAACCATTGCGAGTCGCGATAAGATCGTCGCGAGTCGCGAGCATGCCTTCCCTACCATCGTGAGTCATGATGGATCCATTGGAGTCGCGATGGCGTGCTGCTCAATTTTTCTTAAACCTTCAATCTTCCCCATTTTGCCGCCTCTCACCATTTCACCTCCACTCATTCCTCCACCATCCTACATATATCGACATATGAACATTCTTGCATCTTTATAGTACCTTTGTTGATTGTAGTATGCCGACTACATCATTGTGACTGTAATTGCATATCCTATAATGATGCTTGTATATGTGCCAATATATGTTGGATATTTTTAATGGATAATCTTGTAGTGGTGGTTGCAGGGTGGATTGGTTGTTACTTGAGAATACTATGGTTATTAATTCTCTATGCTAAGCCTAGTATTACAAATTCTTATGTACTTGTGAGTTTGATGTTGTTCTCTGTGGTGTAGTCTTGATCAAACGGCGCCAAGGAGGCAATGTTTTGCTCGAAGGGTGAGTTCGTCTACGGCATTTTGGCTCTCCTTTTCGGCTCCGAAACCAATGGCGGGACTGATTCTATACAAGTGCCTGGGATTGTGCCATTTCACTAGCGACTACGCGGATAAACGGGTGTCACTCTACCTCTTACCTTGAATTTCTATTGTTCTTGCCTTACATGTTTACATTGAGGGCAATGTAATGTTTTAAGTGCGGGGAGGGGTTAGAGGACTCAGTGCATGCTAGCTTGTTTTGGAATGCTTTTTGCTACTTTTGATTGGAAAAACGTGAGAAAAAAATGAAAAAAAAAGAAAAAGAAAAGAAGAAAACCCGCTAAGTTGAAAACCCGAGAGGGCAACTTAGGTAACATTGGGGGCCTGGATAGGTCAAAAACCCGAAAGGGTGGCCTAGGAAAAAATGAGAGGCTAAAATGTACGGAAAAAGGTGAGATGTGAGCTGAAGAAACATGATGTGTGGCTAGGATGAAAACTCAAAAGGGCTCCTAGGCAAAATGAGAGAAAAAGAGAGAAAAGGAAAATGCTATGATTTCACTCATTTGCCGGCATTGGATTCATAAGGTTGCGGTTGTCATACGGATAGATCGGGTAGCTCAACATCTAGAGACCTCTTGGGATTGGGTAACTTAGCGGGTTAGGAAACGAAGTATGGTTATGAAATTCTTGATTCCTTTATACTTCGTTTTTGGTTTATATATTGGTATTAGGTGAAGTATGTGCTTAAACCTCTTAAATGGTTTTAACTTCATTTTGTGTCATTGGACTTTGGGAATATCAATTCGGGACTTTGAAACATTTTTATGGGTAGTGAATTGGTAAGTGGTAGGTTTGGTTAGATTTAGGATTTGGGTTATGTGTGTGAAAAATTCTCATGTGAGCTTTGATTTTGGGAATTATGATATTGAGAGTTTTTGTGAGGCTTTGATTGGGGGAATATTAGTTTAGGATATGGACATATGAATCCCTCCGTGGGCTTGAATCTTTTCTTACTCGAGGGCGAATAAGGTTTAAGTGCGGGGAGGTTTGATGTGCCCATTTTATACGGTTATATTAGGACTTTTGGGATTAAATTTTGTACACTTTTGTGCTCTAAATGTGACACTTTGCCTTGAAATTATCTAAGGAGGGTTAAAAGCGACTTTTATGTTTTTATTGCTTTTTAAAGAATTTTGTGTGACACGGTAATTTGTTTGAAGACTTTGAAAACTTTGAAGACTTTGAAGAATATCTTTGAAGATTTGAAGATTTGAAGACTTGAAGATTTGAGCTTTTTGAAGAATGAAGAATTGAAGAAGTGAAGAGAAGAGAAGGATATGAGATATAAAAGAGAAAGAAGAAATAATGCTGGAATTTGTGTCTGTCGCGAGACCGTCGCGACACGCGATGGTTTATCGCGAGCACGTCGCAACTCACGACGGATGAGTGGTCCGAATTTCTTCTTGATTTTTGTGCTATAAATACTCCCCCTATCCTCTCCTCTTCAGAAGCTTATGCCCAGTTCTTTCTTCTGCATTTTTGGGTGTTAAAACCCTAGGTTTTCTCTTCTTTATTTTCTTAGTTTTTGTAGATTAATTATGTCTTTTAGTTCTCTAGCTTAGTTTTATCTTGGGAGCAAAGGGCCGAAGCTTCCATTTTTATGTAGTAAGAACCATTATATCTATCTATTTGGTGTGTTTGCTATTGTGCATTTATTGAGCTTTGAATGTGAATTGTTAATTGCATTGATGTTGTTGGAAGCTTGAGTATATGAATTGCTTGTATGATTACTTGTTAGGGTTGGGAGAAAGTAGCTAATTCTCCCCTCTTTTAATGTGGAATCCAAGAGCATGAGTTAGAGCTTCTTAAATGATGTTGGTGTGTTGATAATTTCTAGATGAAGGTGATGATGTCGAACTCGTTGTCATGTTTGTTTTAGGTAGCAAATGAGAGAGGTCTATGAATGTCGATCGTTCTTGACTAATCTTGTGTAAATGCATGAATTGGTTAAGTGCTTGAATACGGTGTAGTATTTATAAGTGTTGTCAAGCTTGTTGATTCTTCGTGCTAAATGCCATCAATGGGATACTCTTAGTCCTAAGGGAGTCATTGGTGAGGTTTGACAAGAGATGTCGAATTCACTCTTGCAAACTACTATCTAAGAAGGATAGAAGATTTATCTTCACAACAAGTAGTTGAAGTAGTGAATAGATTGTTTCATTCATTCTTGAAGCCTTTATTATTTAGCATTTATGTATTCTTGATGTTATGTTTCACTTCATTTATGTCATGGGTTGTTTGAGAATAGGAAGTGTTTTTATGATTGAAGTGTTCAGGTGTTAGGAAAGTGACGAATTCCTTAGCTCCTTTGCATGAAAATCTATGAACACAGACTTAGAACTTCTTGTGCATAACGTGTTGTGATTCTTGCTAGATATGTATGTTAATGTTAAGTCAAGTAATGAATTTGATAGAATGAGTGAATGGTTCAATGATCTACATTAAGTTTGGAAGTGGATATCAATTGCCCCCAAGGCTTTGTTTTTGTAGTTTTAAAACCCTTTTTCTTAGTTTGTTTAGTGATTAGCATAGTTACTTGACTTTGCTAGTTATCTTGTCTTTTAATTTTCATAACTTAGGACCACCAAAAAACCAAACCCCCCCCCCCATTCACATGATTTTATATGTATGTATATATGTCTACTTCTAGCCTAATATCAACCTTTTGTGCCTAAATGCTTAGGAAGATCCCTCTTCTTTGTGGATGACCCCGACTTGCCGCTCTCTACTTAGTTGTAGATAGTAAGTATTTAGGGCTTATAAATATTAACTTTGAGAGGTATGGCAACGGCCTCCCAATCCCGCGTCATCTTTAACAGTTGGGATGCCAATTTTTTTTATGACCTGTTCCCGTATGTAGCAACTCCGACATCAGCCTCTTCCGTAGCCCCCGGCGGCACTACCACCACACTTCCACCACCGCCGGAGTCACATGCCCAGATTTTAGCACCACATGTCCTGCCGACCATCACCGTACCCTTACCATCGGATGCCGCTGCACCCATATAGCCAGTCGCTTCTCCGGTTTCGGTGATCAACCCAGATCACCAGTAACCCTTGATAGTCCGGCCTGACGATGCACCACCTGGGACGCCACCGGCAATCGGCGATCATGTGCCTCAGGCACTGCCAGCTCTGGTGACTCCTTCAGCTCCGCCCCCGAATGCGGGTTCTCTAGCCCCAACTAGTTCCGCTTGCCGTTTGCTTCTGTCATCTCTATCGCCTGTTTCACCGGTTGTTCCGACATCTCCTCCCACCGCTGAGCTACCTTCTATCAGACAAAGTGTTTGTGCTCGCCGACCTCCTCCTTATTTGGAAAATTATGACTGTGATGATTATGCTTGTGCTCTTACAGCTAAAGACCCCCCCTCTTACTGCTACGTTCACTCATGCACCGTCACAATCCTCGGGTGTTCTCTATCCTCTTACTGATTATGTAAATTGTGATAATTTTTCTAGTATGCATTCTAGATTTCTGGGTGCAGTAATGCTTAGTGCATATCCCACCACTTATTCTGAGTCATCACAACATGCTCATTGGCGAGATGTTATGACTGAAGAGCTTACTGCGCTTGAGCGCAATCAGACTTGGACTTTGGCCCCTCTGCCTCTGAATAAGAAGGCGATTGGTTGCAAATGGGTTTACCGGACGAAATTAAGTCAGATGGTTCTATTGAACGTCATAAGGTGCACATAGTGGTTCTTGGGAATTGCCAGGTTGAGGGGATTGATTAAACTGAGACATTTGCTCCGGTTGCGAAGATGAGTTTTGTTCGCTTATTATTATCGGTTGAGGTCATTCGTGGTTGGGAACTGCATAAGATGGATGTCCATAATGCTTTCCTGCATGGTAATTTGCATGAGGAGGTTTTTATGCGACCCCTACCAGGCTATGCCACGCCCCATGATCAAGTATGTCGCCTTCAGAAATCTCTTTATGGTCTTCGCCAGGCTCCTAGAAATTGGTTTTCCAAATTGGGTCAGGCTTTCCGAACATTTGGTTTTGTTCAGAGTAAGGCATATACTCTTTGTTTGTCTTTTCTCGTGGATCAGTTTCTTTGCATGTTCTAGTTTATGTGGATGATTTGGTCATTGCTGGAAGCTCTTCTGCGCTCATCTCTGAGTTCAAGAAAGACTTGAGTTCTTGTTTCCATATGAAAGATCTTGGTTTACTTAAGTATTTCTTGGGCATAGAGATTGTTAGAAGAATAGAGGGGATGTTTCTTTCGAAAAGGAAATATGCCTTGGACATTTTATCTGATACAGGTTTGTCTGCCTTTAAACCGATTGACTTTCCGATGGAGCAGCAACACGATCTGGCGCATGTTGATGGTCCGCTTTACCATGATCCTGAGCAGTACAGGCGATTGATTGGGCGCCTGATATACCTTATCATCACACGTCCAGAGCTTAGTTATTCGGTTCACACACTTGCTCAATTCATGAAGTCCCCTTGTGTTCCTCACTGGCAAGCTGCAGTTCATGTGTTACACCACTTGAAGAGCCATCCTGGTTAGGGTTTATTCTCTCTTCCCGTAGGTATTACAGTTGACTGCTTACTGTGATTCTGATTTGGCTGCTTGCCCTATTACCCGGCGTTCTCTTTTCGGTTACTTTGTGATGATTGGTGATTCTCCGGTTTCTTGGAAGACCAAGAAGCAACCTACAGTTTCTCGGTCTTCTGCTGAAGCGGAGTATCATGCTATTACTGTTACATGTTGTGAGTTGTTATGGCTTAGATCTTTACTGAAAGACTTAGGGGTTGCGCATACTGCTCCTATGTGTTTGTTTTGTGATAGTCAATCTGCTCTTCATATTGCTGCAAATCCAGTGTTCTATGAACGTACAAAGCATATTGAAAAGTTGATTGTCATTTTGTCCGGGATCTTGTACAGTCTGGAACTATAGTTACTCATTATATCTGCACTACAGATCAACCTGCAGACTTTTTTACCAAAGCTCTCGAACGTAACCAGTTTCATTCATTACTTGGAAAGTTGGACATTTCTGATTCCCATGCTCCAACTTGAGGGAGGATGTTAAGGAATATAAATATTACTTGTAATTGTAATTAGATTATATTTCCTTTTCCTACCTTGTATAGGTATTTTGTACTACTAAATAATGGACAATGAGGTCATAAATAAAATACAGATCGTTACTCTTATTTCCTTCACAATTTATGTGAATATGCAAATTTATTGAAATTAATATTAAAGTTTAATTAATGAGTAACTAGAAAAAATCAAGTTGAATTAATAAAATAATTGTAAGAATTTCAACCATCATAAAAAAAATTAAATAGATTCTTTATACTCCCTCCGTTTCTTTTTATTTGGCACCTATCCATGGGCACAAGGATAATTGCAACTCATAGGAATTGACATAAAGCTGGTGGGATGTGGAATTTTACTGTCCTACAGTGGAATAGTTACTGTACATGCGAGCCCCCAAATTCTTGGCTAATACTTCCCACCTAAATTCTGAAAATGGTGGGAAGGTTGCTGCTTGAATTTGAAATTACATCACACGGCCCATTGGCCAAGGAACTAACCCAAAAAAGAGAAGACACAACAAATATATTACATCAGAAACAGGGACATTCTCAAGTTCCATCCATTTCTTCTTCCATTTTCATCCTCTTCCCTCTTCATCTGCTTCCCTCTTCATCTTCTTCCCTCTTCATCTTCTTCCCTCTTCATCTTCTTCCCTCTTCATCTTCTTCCATCTTCAAATTTTCCACCTACATAGCAACAACAAAGTAATGGCGGAAAGAAGCCTTTTGTCTGAATATCAGCGCTGTGAAATTGGGGAGTTCATCTTGCAAAATTTAAAGGACGGCAAGCTTGCAACCCATCGTCGGAAAGAGGCAGCCCTACGATGGAACACTTTGGTTCGCACCATTAGTCATCTTTCGAACCTGCACAGAAGACAAGCACAACTAGGGTTATGTACAGACTGGAGCAGGAAGTTGAAAGGAAAAAAGGGTGGGAAAAAAGTTGAAATCAACAAAGAGCTAGCTATGGCTATCCCCCTCCCATTGCGCACAACACAAAGGGGATATGCAGTAGCAATAGGGGTAAGCACTTCCACCATGCACCGTTGGATCAAGGAGGGTCAAATTAGAAGCCATTCAAATGCAATAAAACCACAACTTTCATAAACTAATCAACTGCACAGGTTATACTACTCACTTTCTCACTTGAAGCATGATACAAGTTCAGGGAAAACATCTTTCATGGATATGCGTCACATTATACATATAGACGAGAAATGGTTTTACATAACAAGAGTTGCGGAGAAGTACTATCTTCTCCCGGATGAAGAAGAGCCTCACCGTACAGTTCAATACAAAAGATTTATACAGAAGATAATGTTCCTTTGTGCCGTATGTTGGCCGATCATCAACAACGAGGGGGAGGTCTTGTTCGATGGGAAAATTGGGATTTGGCCATTCATACAGGAAGAGGCAGCAAAGAAGACTTGCAAGAACAGACCAGCAGGTACTCTAGAAACCAAACCAATTCCATCAATCGACCGTGAGGTTACTAAAGCTTTCATGTTGACAAAGTTGGTTCCAGCAATTAAAAGGAAATGGCCGTTACTAGCTAGCACAAATATAACAATTCGACAAGATAATGCAAGATCTCATATATGCGATGACGATGTTGAATTTAAAATGGCTGCAAGTTCCGACGGGTTCAACATAAAATTGGGTTTTCAGCCACCTAGAAGCCCGGATTTGAATGTCTTAGATTTGGGTTTTTTCAATTCAATACAAAGTTTGCAGCACAAGACAAAATCACGCAATTTGGATGAACTCATTTCAGCAACAGAAACAGCGTTTCAAGAATTGCAGCCAGAAAACTAAACAAAGTGTTTCTAGCACTCCAATGTGTCATGGTAGAGATAATCAAATGCAAGGGATCTAACAGTTTCAAGCTTCCACATATGAAGAAAGATGCACTCCAACTACAAGGTGTTCTACCAACTGACATAGAGGTTGACACGGACGCAGTTAGGGAGGGTTTACATTGCTTGATCACAGCAAACAAGGCTACAGGGCTCGAGTACATTATTCAGCAACTTATGTGATAGGTATAATAGGTGCCTTTCGATTTTACGATGTGGTTGGATAGGGATGGAAAACATGCAATCGTAATGCTAGCTTTTGTAAAGTGTGTTTCCAATCCAACCGTCGTTGTAATGAAATACATTTGCTCTTAGTATCACAAATATGTACTTTGTCTTTAGCTATTACTGCTGAATAGACATATGGTGAACAAAACAGGCTCACCGAATGAACACTTAGTACAGCACAATAAATGGCCACATGAAATGGACACTAGTTCCTACAGAAATCAGACACTTAGTACGCAGATTTTCAGCGGAACAGAAGATTGCCGAACTAGACAACCCACAGCAAATCTTCACACATTGGTAGACCAATACCGCCACATTTAATACACACAATGAACAGCCACACGAGAAGCTAACATAACACAAATTTTATCTTAAGCAACCCAATCATTAGCACTAGCCTACATTACCATTTGCAGCACCGGTATCATGGTTAAAGTTTTCGACGACATACCTACAAAGGGAACCAATCCTTCCACATCTCCATTACTGCCTTTGGAGGTAATTTCCCGTAGCCGTTACTCCCGTATTGAGACAGTAGCATTTTGTGAGCCCACAGATGTACCTGCGGTGGGTCAAAAACCGTTCACGTGAAACCGAACAGAGAATAAGTACTACAGTGAAATATAACATTCTTAATTGAGTTCTGATTACTCAAGGAATTTGTTCTTTTTTAGACTATCTGAAACGAGAAAAACTGAAAAATGTGACAGCAAAAATTTTACCCCCGACATGTCGACGGCCACTCCATTCAGATCGTACACGTACATATGCTGCTCGCCATTTTCAGCCTCCACATCTCCCGTCTTCTGTGGAGTAGCGAAGGTGGCGTCGTCCGCCAGTAAGTCCGACGCGTCGTCCGCCAGTAAGTCCGACGCGTCGTCCGCCAGTAAGTCCGACGCGTCGTCTTCGTCGGATTCATATGTGTCAGCCACGCCTAGCCATCCCTCACCATCGATGAACTTGCGACAAATGGACCGAACCCGCCCAGCTGTGAACTTGCTCGACCTCTCAAAGTTTGGGTTTCGAGACCAGCTTACGGCTTCGGACGACAGCCGCGCCAGATCCGCAGTCGATTCCTCCACCAAAAATGTCGTCGCCCGGAGGTCAGCAAAACCGTCGCCGGCAGGACCCATGGCGGAGACGACTTCCTCGTCCGGCCATTCCGTCTCCTCGACGACGGTGTCGTCGATGCAGCTCTGAAATTGGACCGGCGAATCTGATTCTCCGGGTAGAGGAAGTTCGAATTCGGGTCGGGTGGAGTGTGGGTACAACATCGATATCGGATCTGAGGAAATAGGGTTACAGTGGCTGTGCAAAAATTTTCAAAAGCAGAGGAAAAGGGAAAAAGTGGATCTGCGGCACACAATGGAAAAAAAAAGAGTTTGGACTAGGGTTTCCACTCTCCCTTCCTCTTATAAAGTGGCTTCAAGAAATGGGGTAGGTTTTCAAATTTGGGCCAAAAAAATTGGGCTATCATCTTGGGTCAAATGCTGAGAAGAGGAGAAAATGGAGGGAAGTGTTAGCCTTGGAAACGGATTTAGGAAGGGTTACATGGGTATTGATGGCAAATTAAGGATAGCATTAATATTAAATACTAGTATTGGGCAGTGGCAAAATGGTTAAAACAGAGGTTGTCCCCTTTTTTTTTAAGAAAGATTGCAGGGCTGCCATTTAAAAAAAATAGTCATTTTTAGAAAGTGTGCCAAACAAAAAAAACGGAGGGAGTAGTTGCAAAAGGGTTGCAAAAGAGTTTTAAGTTTGTACTGCTCTTAGACCAGCAGCTGAAGCAATTTGCAAGACAACACATGAAAGCGACAGACAAACAATCAACCAAGGGCTTCAGATTATTAAGCTGTCACGGGGTCCACGTTTCCCCCTCCACGTGGCCATGACGACCACCAATGGATCATCCGAATGGTTTTTTGTCGGCGAGGCGGTACAGAATATTCATACACGTATGATTTTGCTACGATTGGTATTTTTGGTCTCCAGGGGTCGGTTGGGGTCCCACGTGATTTTGAATACTGCATTTTACCCTTTTTCCCTTTTCTTTTGTTCGGGGGTGTTGTGGGAATTTCGAAGTCCCACCGACGAAAACAGTGGAGGAGTGGGAGACTAGTGCCAGCTGTCACTATTGTGTCTGAATGTGGACGCGGAGCCCTCTTTCGTCCGGGATCCTGCTTTTCCCGGTGGGGCCTCATTCTTACCTCAATTAGTATTACTCTTAATTTTTTTCTATAGAATTTTTTTATAATTATCAAAAAATATATTTGACCATTAATATGTTTAATTATATATGATATCGGTAAATAAAAATTACTTTTTAAAAACTATTCATTATGACGAATACAATAATATCACATACAATAATATCACGTACAATAATTTATTGCTCATATACGTATTTAAATATGTGATCAAAGTTTAACAGTGAATAATATCAAATATGAAAGTATATTTAATCCTGGTTGGAGGGAGTACTATTAATGCATAAATTAAAACGTTATTAAAGTTGAGATTAAAACGTCGACAACTCACCCTTTAGCTCCTAATTTTTTAAGACTTGGCCAGATTTTCTATTTATAGCATATATTAAAAAGAGGTCATTCTTATGACATTCACACATAATTCTATATAGCATTCATAAATAATTCTATATCATTTTCTAAAATTATTCAAAAATAAAATATTTTATAAAGTCAACACCCAATTTACAATGCAAATCTCTTTCCCATTTAAATGTTCTTCCCATACTTCAATGTTTTTCAATTAATGAGTAATTAATCATACCCTAATTATGAGTATGTACATTTTTTTTGTATTCTCAATCTCCATTTGTTAATTTCTTTCATAATACTTATTTTTTACAATATGTATTTTTAAATTTGATACACTTTTCATTTTGGATTATCTTTTTAATATTATCAAACTTCATTTCACGATAATAAGTGGTGTATGCCTAGTCCATATACCACATCACTAGCCTAGAAATTAAAGGCCGATGGACTTTAGGCCCAACCCAAGAGTGGAACTTGAAAAGGGATAACGAACTGAGAAGGTAGAGCATTGTTTGAAGGGCACGAACCGAGAAAGGCAGAACCACAATCAAAGGTTTAACCACGAACCAAAGTAATAGGAACCATGATACAACCCACGATCTCGGACGTTAACAATGCGGAACTACGTTCATGAACACCTATAAATACAAGGAGAGCAACACTGAAGAAGGTAAGTGAGACTAATTTGAGAAATCCTAATTCTCTAAAGGAAAACTACTGACTTGAGCATCAGAGCATTTTCCCCAGAGTCACTTTCGGGATTTGTTTTACAGGAGAAGAGGATATCAAGTGAATTGCAGTTACTTTGGTTGATCGAGAATACTACAGCATTTGGTGTCGTCAGTGAGGACGAGAATTTTTTCTTTCGTCCTTTATTCCCTTCAAAGTAGACAATGGTGTTCACCAGAAGTGAGAAAAACCAAAACCATCATACACAAGAACAAACAGCTGGACGCAACAAGAGCATACATCACAACCAGAATCAAGAATATGTCTCTAAAAGAGAACGTGAACACAGTATAGAAAATACGGAAACTGATGAAGAAGAAGCAGAATCTCCTAAGGCAAATCGAGAAAAACAAAGGAGATCGGTTGCATCATTCCTAGAAGCGAATAGAGCATAACAGTACAGTCAATTCATAGCCACTCTCAAGCCGAAATCCCCAAAAATAAGCAAAAAAAGGCAAGTCAAAAGCATGAAAATCTTAAGTATGGGGATGATATAAGAGATATAGTGGCAGAAGATGATGCAGAAAAATCGCCATTGGCACCACATCTTTGCGATTTCAAGATGCCAAATGACTTCAAGCTGCCTTTGCACGTCAAAATCTATGATGTGACAACTGATCTGAAGGATTTCTTGCATTCCTATCGCTACAACATGAGATCTCGCGATGTGAAAATCGAGTTGGTATGCTAGAATTTCCCTATCTTCTTATCGGGAAAAACATATTACATGGTTCGAAGACTTGCCAAACGGAAGCATTAAGTCTTGGGCACAATTGTTAGATTTGTTTTTGGGGCGCTTCTACCACAAACAAAAGTTCAAAAGACAATAGTATACTTGAAAAACATAGCTCATTGAAGCGACTCGCTGAATGCCGTAATAGGTTCGTCACAGAAAGTTTGCAGATTCGCAATCTGTCGTTCCAATCCTCGCTGGGTGCATTTACAAGAGCCATGCGATCAACAAAATTATACAAGTAACTCACAAAGAACATGCCCAAAAACCCAAGGTAATTGCAAAAAAAGATTGACCAATACGTGCGAACCGAAGAAGCAAATAATCGCAAGAAGAAAAGCTGCCATCTCCCAATTCTATCAAACCCCACCACCAACATCTCGTGCCATGGCTAGAAGAGGTTCAACACGTGGTGGTTCTAGGTCTCGTTCAACTGGCAAAAATCTTTGGGAAGAATAAAAGAAAAGCTACCATTGAAGGAAGTTGGAGAAAATGCTCAATCTTCTTCAACCTACCATATTGGAAGCATTTGGAAGTTAGACATTGTCTTGACTTCATGCACATCGAGAAGAATGTTTTTGATTCTTTGGTTGGGATTTTGTTAAAAACCCCTGGGAAAACAAAGGACATATTGAAGGCTAGGCTAGATTTGGTTGAGCTGGGTATTTGGAAGAATCTTGCACCAGTAAGTACGGGTGATGATTGTTATTTTCCCCTGCTTTCTATTCAATGTTGCAGTCGAAGAAGAAATCTATTTGTGAGACCCTTAGTAGTGTGAAAGTGCCTGGTTCATACTCCTCTAACATAAGCAGTTGTGTCCGTTGATGAGTTGAGGTTGGGTGGGTTGAAGTCACACGATTGTCACAACCTAATGCAGGAATTGAATGCCATTGCCCTTTGTTCTACATTACTTTTCATGTAAGATTGTGCATTACAAAGCTCTATTTTTTTTTCAAATCCATTTTTTGCAAAAGTATTAGCGTATCGAAGTTGGATCGGTTGCAAGTTATGATTGTTGAAGTTCTGTGCTGTATGGAAATGTATTTCCCTCCTTTGGTTTTTGACATTATGGTCCACTTGATCGTCCATTTGGTGTGTGAGATAAAGCTATATGGTCAGGTTTTTCTAAGATGGATGTACCCATTTGAGAGGTACATGAAAATCTTCAAGCACTTTGTGAAAAATCTGTATAGGCCAGATGCTAGTATTGTACAATGATACGTCACAGAATAGGCCATTGAGTTTTGCACTGATTATGTGAAGAAAGTTGAATCTGTTGGGTTCTAATAGGTAGACAGGAAGGGAGGTTAGAAGACAGGGAAAATTATTTAGCCCTAGTGCGGAAGATTTATGTGTTGCCCATCTTTATGTTCTCCGCAACCACCAGGATGTAGTTCCGTACATCGAGATTCATATGGATGCCATACAATTGAGGCACCCTAATTTCATTGAGGCTCAAGTACTTCAATTGCACACTTTGACATTTGCATCATGGTTACGTGATCACGTACATGTCGCTAATATAGCCTTTGAATTGATAACTTTTCTCTTCAAAAAATTGACATACCTTTGCTCGGCCGTGTCATTGAAAATTTCATGGAAGCTCAAATTTGCGTGACATGATGATGGCTCTGATCACTTGCGTTTGACTTAGCGGCATCGCTCTTACAACTCATTGTCAATAGAATTTTGGGGGTTGCATGTTTTTGGATTGAGAAATTTGCAATGGTAGGGTTTTGGGAGAATGAATGTTTTGATTTTGAAATGAGGGTTTTCTATCTGCCCTTTTTTTCTTTTTTCAAAGGGGAAAAAGAGTTTTCGAGCTCGGAAATCTCTCCGCTCTTTAACATAGAAGAAAAGACACATTTACGAGTTCATAAACATATTTCCAAACTCAGAATTCCTTTCTTACGGGAATAAAAAATGCATAAAGGGTTTTCAAATGGGCATTTAGTCTCATTTGAAAACCTCGCCTTTCCTCTCTTTCTCCCCTCCAAAAACCCTTCCAAACCCATATCATCAATCCATTTCATCTTCAAATCTTCCATTTCAAATTTTGATGATTTGAGGTAGGTCTACATCTCTTCATATCCAATTTCTCACCTAAAATTTTAAATTTCAACAAGGATTTTCTATGTTATGTAGGTTTAACATATGAAGGAGTATTTCATACCCTTTGATTTGTCAAAAAGGTAAATGTACTCTTCAATATATAGCTAGGGTTTATTGTTTTCCATCATAAATGAGCAAGCACTCATTCTTTTTGTTCTTGCTACATATGGTTAGGATTTTGTGATTGTTATGAATTCTATTTTATGTCGAGTTTGTCAATAAATGATAAGTTGTGTATAATGGTTGTGTTGCCTTGGTGGTGGGGGGTGATAAAATGATGCAAGGCATTTGATAGTAAATGGTGTATTGCTAGATTTATTAATTGAGAGATGTATTAGTGTGCTTAAATGCTAGGTTAATTTCTAGGTTTATGTTGATAATTTTTCCCTGAAGGTAGAAAGGTAAATTTATCTTTTATTGAATTTGTTCCATTGCCTAGGTTTTAGTAAAACTTTTCATATAAATGTTGGTAGCTTATTTCTTCACGAGCTTAAGTTATTATTTGATATATTTGTAAATGCGTAGCATTCAAAATGTCAACGAGGAAGAGGACTCGTGATGATGTGTCACAGTTCAGCAATGTCAATCCCCTAACAATGGACACGACATGGGATGAGGATGACGATACGGGGGATTTAGGAAAACACCAAACTCATTGTTGAGCATTAGAACGTAGAATGGCTAGGAAGAGTTAACGTCACTAGTTTTTAATAAGAGGGGCAAATGTTTTTCGGAGCAACGTGCCAAATGGTGTAGTTGGGTGACGAAGGTTGATAGGACAAGGGTAGATATCAAGTACGATACTTGGCATAATGTTCCCAAATGAATACAAAGACACGTTGTAGAGAGAATGTAAGGCACCACTAGTGAATCATTTTCCTACTTTTTTCTTCTACAATTTGTATTCACATATACTCCTCATCCTCATATCACTTTTTTTCATAATCCCCATAGATCCCTTTTCAAATAGAAGCACAAGATGTGGGAGCTTTGCAAAAGAGGGCTATGTTCATGATGTCAAAGAGTTGGTGTGAACATAAATACACTTTGTCCAGAGATTACATATTTAGCGATAAGAAAGGTGATCGGCCGTGGGTAACTTATACGCACATTCAACCTGAAAGTTGGGAGATTCACAAGAAAAAGGGCATTGAAGGATAGTGAAAACGTTAGTAAAACAAATTTGCAAATTATTAGTATGATTAATTACATTAAAATTTCTATAGTATTAACAGTAACCAAACATCTAACCCAGGGTACAAGAGGATTAAAGCAACGTGTTTCTGGGGAGAATAAAATTTCTCGCCAATTGAGTCGTGAGGGTTATGGCTTAGCGACAATCAAGCTAGTAAAGGAACGTCTAGAAGATGATGTGCAAGCGGCAATAGCGCACATGATGGAAGAAGATGAGGCAAGGACATCCATGCAACCAATTTCTATGGATGACATTGAGGGGTGCGATCTATTTCTCAAAGGCCGACAAAACAAGAATGGTCTATATGTGAATCCCGAAGAGAAACTACTTGCCGAAAGAGTGGTATGTAAATTTTGTGGTAAATACTTTATGAAATTGAACTATATACATGTTGTATTGAAATAACAAAGGTATATCTATTTATGTTTTCACTTAGGCAAAATTAATGAATGATCAATTACAAGGGGAATTAATACCGAGGGATAAACATGGCATCCTTTGTGAAGCCATGGAAAAACCGGACCATCCGGGCCGAGTTAGGGGAATGGGTAGTTTCATGACCCACCAGAAAGCATTTGGGATCGTAAGGTGGGAAGCTATCACTGTGCCTCTCAAAGTTAATATTTATAAGCCCTAAATGCTTACTATCTACAACTAAGTAGATAGCGGCAAGTCGGGGTCATCCACGAAGAAGGGGTATTTTCTTAAGCTTTTGGACACAAAAGGTTGCTATTAGGCTAGGAGTAAATATATATATATATATATATATATATACACATATAAAAGCAAGTAAATGGGGGGGGATTGGTTGTTTGGTGGTCCTAAGTATTGAAAGTTAAAAGACAAGACAACTAGCAAAGTCAAGCAACTATGCTAAATCACCAAACAAAACTAAGAAAAAGGGGTTTAAAACTATAAAAGATTAAGCCTTGGGGGCAATCGATATCCACTTCCAAATCTAATGTAGATCATTAAACCATTCACTCATCCTATCACATTTGTTACCTACCACATGAACATACTTATCTAGCAAGAATCACCACACATTATGCACAAGAAGTTCTAAAGTTCATGTTCTTAGATTTTCATGTAAAGGAGCTAAGGAATTCATCACTTTTCTAACTTCCTAACACTTAAATCATGCAAACACTTATAAACAACACTTATAAACACTACACCGTGTCTAAACAATTAACCAATTTATGCATTTACACAAGATTAGTCAATAACGATCGACATTCATAGACTTCTCTCATTTGCTACCTAAAACAAACATGACAACGAGTTTGACATCATCACATTCATCTTGCAATTATCAACACACCAACATCATTTAAGAAGCTCTAGCTCATGCTCTTGGATTCCACATTAAAAGAGGGGAGAATTAGCTACTTTCTCCCAACCCTAACAAGTAATAATACAAGAAATTCATATACTCAAGCTTCCAACAACATCAATGCCATCAAAAATTCACATTCAAAGCTCAATAAATGCACAATAGAAAAAACACCATATATATATATATGTATGTATACATGGTTTTTAGTACATAGAAATGGAAGCTTCAATCAATTGCTCCCAAGATAAAACTAAGCTAGATAATTAAAAGACATGATTAACCTACAAAAACTAAGAAAATAAAGAAAGAAAAACTAGGGTTTGAACCCAGAAAAATCGCAGGAAGAAGAGGGAATGTAAAGAGGAGAGAATAAGGTGAGTATTTATAGTACAAAAAGCAAGAAGGATTTCAGGCCATTCGTCCGTTGCAAGTCGCGACAGGCTCGCGATGACCTCGCGACGAACTCCATTTCTAGCAGCTTGATGTTTTTTCTCTTCTTGTTTCATATCCTCCTATTCTCTTCACTTCTTCAATTCTTCAAATCTTTAAAAGCTCAAATACAAGTCTTCAAATCTTCAAAGTTATTCTTCAAAGTCTTCAAACAAATTTCCTTTTCACACAAAATTCTCTAGAAAAGTAATAAAAGCGTAAAAGTTTCTTTTAACCCTCCTTAGAGAACTTCAAGGCAAAATATCACATTTAGAGCACAAAAGTTTACAAAAGTTAATCCTAAAAGTCCTAATATAACTGTATAAAATGGGTACATCATAAGGTCCTACGATGGAGCGAAACCCTCGAGAGCCCATTCGTTGCAAAAAAAAAGCCCAACTCCAAGACAAACAAATTGAGTAACAAGAAATTGTAATTCGGAAGTTGGTCCAACACATCGGGCTAGTTCTTCCAGGCAATTTTGAGGACTTAACACCTGATTGGACACTCCCACCTAGGGGTTTATAACATTCTCCCAGAGATGTTGAGGTAAATCGTGGGGCAATTGTTCAAAATCCAAGAATCGATAGACAATTATGCAAACCTAGCAACATCGACAACGCCACCCTCGCTTGGAAAAAGAGGTACGAAGGATCAGTTTGCAAATTATGTCAAGATGATTTAAGTTTTATATTTAATATATATTTTCCCAATGTTTTAGAAATCACGTCCATGTGAACTATACATTGACCAATGTGTAGACGGTAAGCCGCTACATGTAGCCAATGGAGTTTTGCATGAGTCAATGAAACAACATCACTCCATACCAATTGTGGAAGGTCTTTCGAGAGTTTCCCTGGAGAATCCTTTGGTGATGGCCTTACCTTTGCCAATCTCAGATGGAGAATACAAGAAAGTTGGGCCTTTCCGGGGAATGTTCCTTACTTGGCCATGTAGACTTATGTACGCTGATCCAATCAAGGATGGATATTTGAAAAAAAAAGCCTCCATCACCTAAACCAATGACGATGACACTAAAACTGGTCAAATCATCGCCCAAAACGGTGCCAACAACACCAACTAGGGTTAGACCTCCATTGGCAAGATCCAACATCTCCCGAGACTTACCTGGCTTCGTACATGTCCTTTATAATTTGGTACAATGCCATGATCAAAACTCAACATTCACATTCTCAGGAAATGAATGCATTATGGAGTGATTTTGAAGACCTATGTAGATGTGAGCAAGTTAATCAAGTGATGGTGTCGATCTACACCTTGTGAGTGATTTTATTCATTATATTTCAAATTTTGACTTACGTTTCACTAACCATTATTACAACTAATTCCTACAAAGAAATTGTTTATGTTCATATTTTTTACGACCAATCAAAAGAAAGAATGGATTGGATGGATACATGTGCCCGGTAATGATACATGATAGGATCGACTATATTTGTAAATGCCTGAGCCGAAAGGATACGATGGTTTTCATTGCGCCATACATCAAGAGGTTATTTACTACAATCAATTACTTGACCAACATTATTTCCACAAATTTCAAATAAAGAATCTTTTTTTCAGGGACCATTGGAGACTAATATTGATAGTACTCGCAGAAAGTGAGTGTATTGGATGGATCTCCTCCACATCCAACCGTCTGATGCATTCCTTGAGGTTTTGAAATTTGCAATGAATTAAAATAATGATCAAACAAATTGTTCATTTCACGTGGTCGAAATCAAGGTAGGTCTACCAATGTGTTCATTTACAAATTACTGAATTATTTAGTGCAATAGTCTTAATCATTTATGTTCCTTACATATAGTACAAGAAATGGGCTCAAACTTGGGAGTGAGGATATTATGTCATGTTATACGCGTTCGAGTGCATAGATAAAGTCAAGGAATATGTACTTGCACTTGGCAAGGTAATTGTACAAATGCTTAGTGGTAATGTTTCTAAATAGAATTCACCAAATATTAATACTATAATGTTATTTTCAGATTTTCAAAAATGATTGAAAACCATACTCGCAAGAAGATATCAACATTGCACGAAATTTATTGGCTAGGCATCTAATTCTCAATCGGCCACACACAATGGGAAATCTCAATATTGGTAGGGACACTCAAGTTAGATAAAAAATGAACCTTAGAAATGCCGGAATAGAGTTGTAGCGATTTCTATTCCTATCTATAGATTATTGCTTGGTGAGTGTTATCAATAGATTTTTGTTTAGGTGCAAGATACTATCATGTATTCTTTTGAAGTTGTGTCTCTGTATCGAGGCTGTTATTATGCCGGTAATATTAAAGAAACAATTTTTAACAAAAGACCAGAAAACATTTCCGAACTCGGAAACACGGTCGTCTCAATCATGTTCAAATTCCATAGGGTAGAAAACTTTTTTTGAATTCGAAAACCTTTGACACAATCCAGTTTTTGAGTTTGGAAATTGTTCAAAGAAAAAAATGCTCTTCAAAAAATTTCCAGAGAAGGACCGGAATTTGGACACGAATTCATAAACTAATAATCATTTAACAAAGAGCAGACATCCATCTATTGAGAGTTTCCGTGTTCGGAATACATATACACTTTCCAAGTTTGGAAAGTATAACTAAACACGAGGGAAAGCCCCCAGTTTTTGAGTTCAGAAATAAATTAAAGGCGGTTCCCCGGTTAAATTAAAGGAGGTTTTTAATCGCCTTTAATGGAGTTTTTAAAGGCAGTTTTGGGAACTGCCTTATTTTCAGATTGATTGAAGGAAGGGCCAGAGAATGCACCTCAAAAGTGACTTTAAGTTGCCAATAGAACCGCCTCTAATAGGCTATTCCTACACTAGTGATACAAATCTTCAATTTTTCAACCTATAGATCTTGCAACTTTACAATCCTACATTTACAAGCCATAGAGCTTGCACAAAGGTAGACATGCCTACGAAAATAGCGACGTCAGCAAGCAATCGATCTTGAACTTCTCACAAAACAAGTTCTCGAGTTCGCAAGACCTAGATCTTGCAGCTTCATAAACTCAACTATGCAAGCCATAGTTCTGGCAAAAAGATAGATAGGCCCACAAGAACAACGTAAGCAAGCAATAGATCTTGCAGTTTGCACAAGAAAAGCCATCAATTTTGCAGGCTATATAGATCTTGCAACATTGTGAACAAAATCTTACAAAAAATACATAGTTGCCCACATAAACAACAACAAAAGAAAATTATAAATTGTGCAGCTTTGCATAGTAAACATTGGCAACTTTAGTTGTGAAAGCAATGGACCACAAAAAAAACATACAAGTAAAAGTGCAAAAAAAAGCATAACATTTAACAGATTAATTGATAGCAAACGAACAAGATTCCAAAAACATAAGGGGACTACTTGGAACATTCCAAAAAAGCAAAGCTTTACAAAAAAAAGAAAAGAATTATCTACGCCTTGATGCGCGAGAAGATCCGGAGGATGACGAACCACCGCAACAACGAGATGCTTCTCATCTATAATAGATCATACCGCTTCATGTACAAATAAGCTGGATTCCGTATTTGACCCCTTCGTTCCATATGACCAAGATACCTAGCATAGTATGCTTTAAAATCAGTGACAGGGCCAAAGTCCTCGCGGTCAAATGGCATACTCATAACATCATCAGTGTCTTGATAATTATTTTTTGTAGCCATCAAGTTTCGCACATCATCCTTTAGTTGGAGAATATGAGACCGAACAGCTTTGGACAAGTTAATCCTTTGCCCGCCAATGGTCATAGTTAGATCACCACGGCCAGTGGAACAACGAGATGGTGATGGAAGGGCCTCAAGCTTCTCTTTGTAATTAACGCAAGGTTGTTCAAGCTGGTGCACACATAGTTAAGATGATTACACTCAGCACGGAGGCGATCATTGTCACTACGTAGCTGAGTATTTAGGGAAAATTGCTCATCAAACTGGGAGGTCGTCACCGTACCTCTCAAAGTTAATATTTTTAAGCCCTAAATGCTTCCTATCTACATCTAAGTAGATAATGGAAAGTCGGGGTCATCCACGAGAAGATGGATCTTTTTAAGGGTTTAAACATACAAAGCGGATAACATACCAGATATACATATACATATACATATAAAATTAAGTAAATGAGGGAGGGGGAGGGGGTTGTTTGGTTTCCCTAAGTTACGAATTTAAAAGACAACTAGAAAAGCAAGATAACGATGCTAATCATGTAACAATAACTAAAAAAAAATGATAAAATCAACAATTACAAAGCCTTGGGGGCAATTGATCCCCACTTCCAAACCTCTTAAAGATCCTAAATTCATTCACTTATTCTTTTACATTTAATGCCTATGTGGAATGCTATCACTTCCATATTGAATATCAACATTCATTTCTTCTTAATAGTAATTTTCAAACGCAAACAATGACATTTTGCATACCTCGCTGACAATCACTTTAGACAAACAATGCCTAAAGTTATTTCATCAATGACATTTCACTCGAAAAACCATAGATTTGATAACAAAAAGCATTCTACCAAATGCATAGTCATTTAACCAAACAAATCTATTAGGCTAACCCTAGAACAAACCACATTCAAGGTTCAACCTTTCTTTAGGAAAAATATGAGAACAATCCTCATTAACATACTCATCTAGAAAGATTCACATCACATTATACACAAGAAGTTCTAATTTCATGTTCTTTGATTTTCATGTCAAATGAGCTAAGAAATTGGGCACTTTCCTAACACCCTAACACTTCAATCATACAAACATTTCATATTCTCAAACAACCCATGGTATAAATGAAGTAAAACAAAACATTAATAGAACAATAAATGCTTCCCAATAAATGTTCGTAAATGTTCATAAATGAGCAAAATAGAGAATCTCACTACATGGGTTTGGAAGCTTCAATCAATCGCTCCCAAGAGATTAACTTAACTACCAGAATCCATACTAATTACCAACATCAAACAAAAAATAATTAAAGATAGAACAAAGATGAAAACTAAAGAGAAATTAGGGTTTTACAGCAGAAAGTCGCGGAAGAGAAGAAGCGATGAACGAGAAAAGATAAGTGCTATTTATAGTACTAGAAAAAAGGAGAAAAGAATTCTAGCCACCCATTCATCGCGACTTGCGACAAGTTCATCGCGAGTCACGATGGACACCTAGAAAATATATGGTTCATTCTTCTTCTTGTCTTCTAGCCTTCACTCCATTTCACTTTTCTTCAAACTTCAAGTCTTTAAGTCTTTAAAAGATGGTCTTCATGGTCTTCAATGGCCTCCGATCTTCAAGTCTCAATGTTATTGCCTCATCACACAATATCCACTTTGAAAAGGTAAAAGAACGTAAAAGTCGCTCTTACCTCTCCTAAGAGAATTTCAAGGTAAAACACAAGCTCTAGATGACAAAGAGCAAAAACGTGATCCCAAAAAGTCCCAAAATATACAGATAAAATGGACACATCAAACCTCCCTGCACTTGAACCTTACTCATCCTCGAGTAAGAAAAGATTCAAGCACACAAAGGAATTCATGTATCCACATCCTAAACTAATATCCCCCAAAATCGATACCTCACAAAACTCTCAATATCACACATCCCAATGTTAAGCTCAAATGAGAATTCACACACAACTCCGATTCCTAAATCTACCCAACCATACCAACTTATCAATTCACACACAACCCTCACTCCTAAATCTACCCGAATTAACAATCCCATAGTCCAATGGCACAAAATGAAGTCAAAACTATATAGGAGGTTCACACACATACTTCACTCTATACCAATATAACATCCCAAAAATGAAGCATGTCAAAAATCAAGAATTTCATACCTTACTTTATTTTCCCGCTAAATTATCCAAACCCAAGAAGTCCCATGATGTTAGGCTACCTGATCCAACCATATGTCAACCGCAACTTTATGTCTGCAGCGCTGGAAAATGAGTAAAATTGTAGCACATTTTCCCCCTTTTTTTCTCTCTTTCTCTCATTTTGCCTAGGAGCCCTTTCGGTTTTTCATCCTAACCACACATCATGTTCCTTTAGCTCACATCTCACCCACATATTTAGCCTCTCATTTTTTCTTAGATCGCCGGGTTTCTTTTTATTTTTGTTCTTTTTTTCATTTTCTATTTTTTTCAAAATTTTCAAGGTTTTTTTTCGTGTTTTTCCAATCAAAAGTAGAAAAAAGATTTCACATATCAAAGCTCGAATAAATATCCAAATACAACCAATGAAAACAGCCCAAAACAAAAGAAATATCCCCAAACCATCAAATCTAAAGAAAGCATCTAAAATAAAGCAGTAAATACTAAATACCCCTCCCCACACTTAAAACATACTACTGGGGGCACCCCCTGTAGCACCGGTTGGTGGACCCTATGGCACCGGTATTTGGCGGCCAGTCGACCGGTGCCTAAGTAGGGTGGCGCTAAAATGTAGTTAGTATGGCACCGGTATGTAAAGCCGGTGCTGATACACATAAAACCCAACATTGGTGTATATTATGTAAGCACTGGTTATCAATATGGGTGCTAGGATTTGTGTAGTGGTGCTTTGCCTTCATAACTTGCACTAGTACTGTAAGACCGATGATTTATGTTTAGTTACAACACTACATTTATAACACCGGTGGTGTTTTATCATCTTATTTTGGCCAATATTTTCAGTACTGGTTTAATATAGGAATGGTGATGGAGTTGAAAAGGTTTGAATTTCTAGCACCAACATGCACTGTTAGAAAGTGGTGCTATTATTTTGATTTTCATTACCATTATATAGCACCGGTATGGATGATTTTGACCGGTGCTTATTTTATTTGTATTTTGCAATGTTGAATTTTTTTTCTCCTTGCCCAACCGAATCAAACCCGGGCAACGTTGATTTAATTATTAGACAACAGCCAACAGCAATCCACAAACCAGATTAAAATTTTGAATGGAGTAAAGAACGAATGAAATTCTAAATATGGTTGTGAAGGAAGATAATCAATCAAATAACAAATCCTCGGAATAACAGTATAAAAATTTGAATTTCTAAACTTGAAGAAACTCATCAATGTCCATCAAAATTTTGCAATCTTTGGAGTACATGTCCACCAAAATCTGACACCATCTTTTGGGTACAGATAATATCTCCTTATCACTGTTTGATCCTTGGTTTTCGAGAAACAATTGTTGCATTGACAACAACAAAATGAGTAAATACATTAAAGTATTTAGTAAGTAAGAAGAACTAATGAGTCATTTGAAATTTGTCGACAAACCTATACAATATTTGTAGATGCGTGCTTGAGCACAAACTCTTCCATGAAGAGGAGGATGTGATATCCATATTCCCAACCATTGAATTACCTTCGGTACTGCAACGGAAATATCACGTTAAATGTAATTTGTATGACTTACAACTGAATAATGGTGGATATGAAGGGACTGTTGGATTGTAAGACTTACATCGATGTTTATGATTCTCCATGTGTAGTCCGGAGGGGGTTCCACCTTCAACTTCTGCGACTGCCATTTGCATGCAATCCTAATAGTATTGGACTTATAAATGCTAGTGAACTCATAGTTTAAGTCGTTCAAATTAACACCGTTGAAATGAATGTATGTACCTAGCAATGATTTTTTTTTCATTAATGTTCTTTGGCTTTATCCCTCTAGCCATCGAGTCAAGGGTAAAAACTTCCTCCGTACTAGGACAGATGAGTTTTAAGTACCAATGATCACTGTTATCAAAAGAATGTATGTCAGGACATAAAATTTAGTCCTATGAAGAATGTGAAATATTATATAGTGACACTTACATTTTGATATAGGGCACCACATACAACATGGCTTCAGCAACGAGCATGGTTGAGAGAATGGCTTGAGCATGGCCTTCGACCTCCACATCCTTTATTTAAGGGGAGTATCCTCCCGTACAACACGATACAAACTGAATGCGTACATTGTTGGTTTTAAAGACTTTATCCCAGAGGTGACTGAACAAATAAAAAAAGTTCATATTTGAAACACATAAGTGAAAATTCATTAAGAAATTTTGAACAATTCGATCTTACCTCATCCAGACATCTATCCAAGAGTTTGCTAGCCATGCCATTCCTCTTTTAGGTTGCCAAGCTTGGACTCGAACTCCACCAACTATCAATAAATAATCCTGATTTATGCGGTCAGGAAAATAAGCTCGGTCTGTTCTTTGGAAATAATCCCACCAACCCCGTCTGTTACATGCTCTTAATCAGGTCGTTATTGTATGTGATGTACTTCCCCATGCTAGAATATGCCTTGAACGGGCGCTTGTTGACAATCTAAAATTAAGTAAACCAAAAAAATTAGGCAACTTCATAATGTATAATATAAAGTACTAGTTACTTATGTTAGCGAGAAATACCTACTTCAGAGGTCTCTCATGTTAAAATTGATGCTCCGAGTGGTTGATCCAGAATTTTCAGGGGTGGATAGCTATGCAAGAAATTTAAACAATTTCAACGATTATCCAAAACTAAGTTATTTAATGTTAAAGATGTTGCTATGTTACTACATTTTATTACCTCATCGTCTTCGCTCACATTCAGACAGTAGAAATCATCCGTCCACGGTTTGCCCTTTTCATTATCCCCTATTTTAGTGTGAACCTCGAACATGACCAAAGTCATCAGCTAGTCTATCACACTCCCCAGAGCGTCTCTTATGTAACTGAATTGGTGGTTGACATACGGCAACCCAGCTCTTGGGTGTAGATTGGCTCAGTCACAAACATGAGCTAATGGTCTATGTACGTGCTCTGGACGCCTTGATATTTAGAGCCAAGCTTGTGCAACCTTTATCCTCTCTCCCTTAATACCCTTGATGTACAGAGTGACCAACTCACTATCCTGTTACAAAGGACATGAGAGATTTGTTAGCCTTTGAAATAGTTAGCTAAAGATCAATTAGGAAAAATCCAAAATGTTATGAACTTTAATGGTGTAAAGTATTTTTACCTCCTCATCTGCTTCTCCTTCGCTGGAGAGGGGGGGTGCTTGACCCGAGCTGCTGATACCAGTGGATATACCACCAAAAATTGCATTCTCAATGAAGCTCTTCGGGTCCAAGAGGCCCTCGGGAATGTCTACCCCCCAGCTACAACTATACTTTTCACGAACTACTTGAGGTACGAGACCATTGCCTTCACAACTGGCTAATCAACACAGGGTTTCTTGGCAAGCTTTTTCTGGGACGAGGAGCTACTGCCGCATTTACTTTGCGATAATTTGGGGATAGCAACAACTGTGGGAAGTTGGGATTGGGTATCCCTATACCGCCCGGATGATCCTTCTTCCCAGTCGCTCTTATCAATATGTCCCTTCCCGGACCCAAGATTAGAGTTCCCTTCTCTTTTTCCTCGTTCATCTTCAACTATGGGTCATTTCACCATGTTAGTTTAGAAAATTATAGTTGACCCAAAAAGAATAAATTGCAAAATAATGCAATCGTATACTTACAATGTCCTCCGTTGTGGCCTTTAATTCTGGGGTTATGTAATGCTCGGTTTTTTCCCCGGTTCGACTCCAAATACACCAAGGATCTGTTAGGCTTGAATTCCTCTGAATTTATTTCCTCTCTGATCTCCTCCTCCATGTATCCAAGGTCCCTAAGTCTCTTCCTCTATTTCTCCTTCATCTGCTCAACCAACTTTTCTTTTGTCGCTTGGTTCCCCCGTGGTCCGGTGTGGTGGACATAATTCATTTCCTTTGAGTTCTTAATATTTTTCTTCCTTTTTCTGAAAATGATATATATTTAATTAAAAAAAATTAGCAACTCACTAAATATGGCAATGGGATATTGATATATTTTTCGTGAATAAAATGTCTGAAATGTACTTACTAGCATTTCTTCAGTTCTCTGTTGTTCCTCAAACTTTTTCCAATCCTTCTCGTCCATCCACTTGTATTTTTCCCAGGTCTTGTATTTTGGAACTTTGTCGTCAGGGAGTAGCCATATGTACTTGTTTACTAACTTTCTCTTCCAATTACGGTGTGCATCACCGGCCTTAATCTGCACAGTCCTCCTCAAACTCTTCATTTGTTCATCGTCAACTCAGTGAGTGATCGGCTAGTTGGATAACAACCCCAGTTTTGTGCAAAGTGCCTAGATCTAGACTCTCATATGAAGAATGTGGAATCACATTAGTGGAGGCACCTAAGTCTAGCATGGTCGTGTTCACACATTTTCCTCCTATCACACAAGGGATTGTAAATATTCCCGGATCATCATATTTAGGAGGCATTTCATCATCAAACATGGCAGAGACATATTCACTCTTTCCACTATTTTTCCCACTCTTCAATTTTAGTTTCCTATTAACGGTACACAATTCCTTAAGAAATTTGGCATACCTAGGAATTTGATTTATAGCATTCAAGAGTGGAATGTTTACCTTGCATCTATGAAAGACTTCGTAGATGTCCTCGTTGTCCTCCTTGGTCATCCTATCCTTTAATGCCTTCAAAAATAGTGGTTCCGGCACATAGATAGAGATCTCAGCCCCTTTTGACTTCTTGTGAAGTGGGGATGAGGTCTTGGATTTTTATCCCAGTCTTGACCTCAATCAATCTCCTTTCCCTTATTCATATTCTCTTTGGTCACTCCTCAACCTCCTTCTCAAGGTCTTCCTCCTTTTCAAACACACACTCACCAACAATCTTGCTTTGGGGCTCCTTCACCTCCTTTCCACTCCTCAATGAGATTGCACTCACATTTTATCGAGGGTTAATCTCTGATTGGGAAGGAAGTTTGCCCTTTTCCCATGCCTCCATCCGATTCATGGCTTAAGCTATTTGTCTCACTTGAGTTTCCAAGTTTTTAATGCTCGACTCGGCCTTATCTTGGAAATTTTCAGCCTTCTCCGTACATATACTCAATCTCCCAATAACTTGCATCACTTCAGCTTTTGACAAGCCCAAGCTCTTGCCTTGATTATAGGGCTTGTCTTGGAGCCTTTAGAAATTATTTTATGGAGGCTGGTATTGTTGTTAAGGAAGGCAATAAGGTTGAGAAATTTTACCTCCTTGAGGGGTCCCATACCGAAGATTAGGGTGATCTCGATTACCCAAATAGTAAGGCCAGTTTTGGTAGCCTTGACCGCCTTGGTAACATTGATTGCCTTGATACCCTTGGCCTCCTTGATATCCTTGGTTGCCTTGATGATATTCACCTCTACCACATAATCATCTTGCAAACCTGGGCATGCATCCATATGATATGGTTAAGAATAAATCTCGCAAGATTCCACATATTGTTTGCCACCGGATTGGGTTATCAAAGTTCTTACCATAGAAGTGAGTGCCGCGAATTGGTCTTCGAGCTTTCCATTGTTGGAGGGAATACTTGTGTTGGAATTTTACCTTCTCAAATCGTCCCTCGAACTAAAGTTCATTGACTTCTTGGCTAACTTCTCATAGAGTGTCATAACCTCCATCAATGTTTTATTCCCAATAGAACCACCATAAGATTCCCTCACTAGCCTCTGCTCTTCATTGAGAAAACCATTGTAGAAGTAATAGAATTCTCCCTCCGAATAGCCATGATAAGGATAACTCAAGAGGAGCTGAACCTCTCCTAATAGTCGTAGAACGACTCTTCATACCATTAGAGGATGCTGATAATGTCCTTCAAAGTATTGGACTTTAAGGCCAGGAAGTACTTGGCAAGAAACCTTTTCTTCATGTGACGACAAGTTTTTATGCTCCCAGGTGGTAGGTAGTGGAGTCAATCCCTTACGGCATCCCTCAAAGAGAATGGGAACACCTTGAACTTGTAGAAGTCTTCATCTACTTCTTCGGGAATCATTCCACCACACACTATGTGGAAGTCGAAGAGAGATGTTTGTTGGGATTCTCCTCTTGCCTATCATGGAATGAAGTTAGCAACTGTATCAACCCAGACTTAAGCTTAAAATGCCCGTTTGGTCGAAACACCGGATATTCTATGCATATAAGTTGTTGATCAATGTTGGGGGTCATTGTCTCTCTCAAAAGGGCTTGCCTCAAAGGAATAGCTCCATGAAGAGGAGGGTGTTGAGGTCCTCCTCCCGGATGCTCATCTTCATTCTCCATAGAGGTAGAAGTATCCAAAAAATGGTGACTAGGAGGGGTGTTATTCACACTTTTCAAAAAACAAAACCTCCTAGCCCTTTTCAAATTCAACTCTAACTCAGGGTCGTAGTGTAGGGGGTCTTGTGAAGAGGATTGCGTATGAACCATACACCAAGAACTCGAACAATACGTCTCCAAGCCAAGAAAATATGGCAAATTAACTAAAAATCAAAACAAAAACAAACTATAACATATTCAAATTTAGCACATACTCACACATAATATGCTCAAACACTTAAAAATAAATGCCTCTTCCCCGGCAACGGCACTAGAATTTGGGAGGTTGCGCCGTACCTCTCAAAGTTAATATTTTTAAGCCCTAAATGCTTCATATCTACCACTAAGTAGATAATGGCAAGTTGGGGTCGTCCACGAGAAGATGGATCTTTTTAAGGGTTTAAACATATAAAGCGGAAAACATACTAGATATACATATACATATACATATAAAATCAAGTAAATGGGGGGAGGGGGTTGTTTTCCTAAGTTACAAATTTAAAATAAAACAACTAGTAAAGCAAGATGACGATGCTAATCATGCAATAACTAAAAAGATGATAAAATCAAGAATTACGAAGCCTTGGGGGCAATTGATCCTCACATCCAAACCTCTTATAGATTCTAGATTCATTCACTCATTCATTCAAATTTAATGCCTATGGAGAATGCTATCACTTTCATATTGAAGATCAACATTAATTTTTCTTAATAGTAATTTGCAAACGCAAACAACGGCATTTTGCATACCTCGTTGACAATCACTTTTGACAAACAACACCTGAAGGTATTTCATCAATGGCATTTCACACGAAGAACAATAGATTTCATAAAAACAAGCATTCTACCAGCTGCATAGTCATTTATTTAACCAAACAAAGCATTTATCAGGCTAACCCTAGAACAAACCACATACAAGGTTCAACCTTTCTTTGCTATTATAGGAGAAATATGAGAACAATCAACATTAACATACTCATCTAGAAAGATTCACATCACATTATACACAAAAAGTTCTAAATCCATGTTCTTGGATTTTCATGTCAATGAGCTAAGAAATTGGCCACTTTCCTAACACCTTAACACTTCAATCATACAAACATTTCATATTCTAAAACAACCCATGGTATAAATGAAGTAAAACACAACATTAATGGCACATTAAATGCTTCCCAATAAATGTTCATAAATGAGAAAAATAGAGAATCTTACTACATAGGTTTGGAAGCTTCAATCAATTGCTTCCAATGGATTAACTTAGCTACTAGAATCCATACTAATTACCAACATCAAACCAAACATAATCAAAGATAAAACAAAGATGAAAACTAAGGAGAAACTAGGGTTTTATAGCAGAAAGTTACAGAAGAGAAGAAGCGAGGAAAGAGAAAAGATAAGTTCTGTTTACAGTACACGAAAAAAGGCAAAAGAATTCTTTCCACCCGTTCATTACGACTCGCGACAGGTTCATCACGAGTCACGACGGGCACCCAAAAATATCATATGGTTCATTCTTCTTCTTTTTTCTAGCCTTCACTCCGTTTCACTTTTCTTAGAGTCTTCAAGAATTCAAAATATGGTCTTCATGGTCTTCAATGGCCTCCATTATTCAAGTCTCGATATTGTTGTCTCGTCACACAAAATCCACTTAGAAAAGGTAAAATAATGTAAAAGTCACTCTTACCTCTCCTAAGAGAATTTCAAGGTAAAATACAAGTTCTAGATGACAAAAGAGCGCAAAAGTGATCCCAAAAGTCCCAAAATATACACATAAAATGGACACATCACAAACCTACTTTGCCACCTAGCTGAGTAAGAGGAAAGATGATCATACTCATCCTATTTTTTGTTTAGTCGATCCAATAAATCATCAATACGAGAGCATTGCTTATCAATAATCAAGATTTTTTTGATGAGCTTCGCAAGCTTTGCTGGCAGCAAAATTCTTAGCCTTTTCTTATTGACCAATCATTTTAACCATACTCAACTGTTAACGTTGAATAAGGTTGTTTTGTTAAGCACAAAATTCTCTCAATTTAGGAAAAGATTCTTGTGTGTCTTTTTCAATCTTCTTCCATATCGATTCAAGATCATTAATACCTAGTGACATATAATTCAAGCGAATACCTAAAGACAGTGCCCATTCATGAACATAGACAGGAAGATTTAGTGAATACATATAGGCACCAATAGATTCAATATCGACCAAGCTACGGACGATATCCTTGTTCAGCGATTCATTACTATAGCCTTCAGGTACAAACCTGCTACAAGTGCATGCCGTAGAAAGATATGGAGATGATGAGGAAGTAGGAATTTGCCATCCAATACATAAGGTAATTGACTCCATATGAGAGAAGTGATCATCACAAACAAGTTCAAGATATTCCTTGGATAAAGACTGAGTAGCTTCAATAAGTTTTATGGGGAAATGTGAATAAGGAGACAAAAACCCTGTGCGGTGAGGAAAACAAACATTAGATCCTAAATAGTCAAGACGTTTCAAAAATTTATGATCAACCAAAATATCAAAGCCCTGCATATAATAAATACAATGAGAAGTTGCAAAATTAGAAGGGAAAATTAAAATTAATATCCATAATGATACAAATAGTGCAGACATACATTAGAATATTTTTAGGAATTACAAATAAAAATGTTAAGAATCCATAGCACTAAAGATCAACTAACATTAGAGGGGAAGGCAGATGAATGCTAGACAACCACAGCAGAATCCTGCTTGTTTGCATGCTGAGTGGAGACTTCAGTGTTTGCATTGGCCTCAGTGTTTGCATTGACATCAGAATTAGGAGGAGGCATAAGAGTGCGAGAACCGAATAGAAGATCTTCAAAAACAATCAACTTCACACTTCTTCAACTTAGACACAGAAGGCAAACAAGGAAGACCAACGAGGTGGGAAAGCAAGGCATAAGAATGACCACCGTCAGAACTGCTACTAATAAAACCATCGTTAAGCATGGCCTTCTATTGCTTCAACACTTCCTCAGACTTAGAAAGTTTAGGAAAGTTTTGAACTTTAGCAGCAGGGTTTAGTCCTTGCAGTTCAACCATAGCCTCACAATACCCAACATTATGAATAGAGGTAGAACCTTCCTCAAATGACTTGTAAAAAGACTTTTTCTTGATGAGCCAATCAACAAGAACCTGAGGGTACCCGGGTGAAGTAGGGCCATTAGTCCATATCTCCTCCAGCTCAGAATGCTGCTAATTGTCAACTTCCATCTCAGCAGCCAAGGCACGCTCTTCAGCAAAGCATGTTCGCTCTTAATTTGCTTCAAGAGAGACATTCAGGGTTGCACACTTCCCATCAGTGGCTTGACATTTTTCCAGAAGCAAACCATCTCCCTTAGAAAATTGTGCAACTCGTTCCTTGACAAGCTGATGGCTTTGTCCAACCTTCTTATAAGATTACATAAACAAATATTACAGTTAAACATCGTAATAGAAAATCATCAAACCAAATCAAATATAAGTTTAAAATAATACTCTTAAGGAACATACCATAACCAATGTTTCATTGAGCAAAAGTTTAGACAGAGTAGAAAGAATGGTTCCCTCCACCATTAAGTCGTGGCTTTACGATGGAAAATTAGGGTGAGAATGGCTAATACGCTCCCTTTTCTTAGGAGGCTCCAAGGCACTTGAGGATCCACCAATCCGATCCTTTTTTCTTCTTCTTTGAGAGGTATCAGCAATTGTTACCATCTATCTCTCTACCATCATTAGTTATAACCTCAGTAGTTATTAGCCGAGGGTTCACTCCGATAACATTCTATTGTGACATAACAGCTGCAGTGTTGTGGTTTGTTTGGGTAGCTGTAACTTCCGGCTCTTCATCCTCATCATCATGAAAGAATGATCTCTCAATGGGATGCTTAGCTAAATCCATGTCTGTAATCCAATATAAAAAAAAAGTCTGACAAACACACAAAAGATAATAGGACAATAAAAATAGTAAGAGATAAAATAAAGTAGGACAAGGGAAAATGACAAGATAACGACAGACAAACACCTTCACCCTCAGTTTCAGCATGGCGAAGATAGATCGAATGTTGGCTGAGTGTTATTACAACATCGGATTTAGCATTACGAAGAACCCTTTCCCTAGGAAGTTTGGATTTAGGGAACATCATAGTTCTAAACTCGCAAAGCTGGTTCGCCTTCATTACAAAGTTTTATAAAGAAAAATATTTTTCGCCACACACCACAATTATTAGGAAATCCATTAACTAACTCGACATCGTGAATAACTAGGTAAAGGGTGAATTCATCATATGAGTTTTTCACCTTGCGAAACTAATAAAGGTTACAAAATAGGCCAATCGAAAAAAAGACTTGAGTTGCCTTGCATACGTGATAAAAAATAACAATGATTGATATAGCCTTAGTGTGAAGCTGAGGTAAGGCGACATGATAATGTAAGAGTAAATATAATATGCTGAGCAAAAGGAAAAACAAGTACAAATTTAAGATAGTCTAGGTAACAAGAGATGAAGCTAGGAGGAGGAGTGCAAACACTCTCAGAACGATTAGGAGCCTAAAGCTCATAGGAGGACAAAAAGGGAAAACTACTTTTTAAATTATCCAAGTAGTTATCGGAAAGAACACTACTAACAGTAGAAGAATTGGTAAGATGGTCTAAATTCTCCCCGGAGTTGACATTTTCAAGAGTAACGTCTTTTATTGAAGGCTCACCAACATTAGGAATAGATATTGAGGCAGACATAATTCCTAAAATTCAGACGAAAAATCTATCAATCAGAGTCACATAATCAAAAGGGTATATTCTGGTAAAAATTGAGAAAGGAGATAGAAAGTACAAGCCGAGAAAAAATAGAGAAGAAGAAAAAACTGGAAAACTCGTAAATCAAGATTGAGAAATAAAGCTGCTATAATGAAAATGGCATACAAGCTTATAGTTGTAAATAATCATATTATAGAAGAAGAAGATTAGGAACAAGACAAGTTACGAGTTGATGAAGGCGAGGGACTAGAACAAAAAAGAAGGCCGGGAGAATTTAATTTAAGAAGATGAAAAGCCAAGAGAAGTCAAATCAGACAAGAAAAAAATGATGAATGTATGACAAAAAAGGGACTTACCTTATTAAGAATACGAGAAGCCGGTGTTATATAGGTGGATACAGTACAGTGAAATGTGACCAAATGAAATCACCAAAATCGAAATACTTATAAATGGAAATATAATGGAAGAAGAGGAAATTTTGGAATAGTAGAACGAGTAAAAAGGAGGAAATCTCAGTTCAATCAAGAAACATTTCAAATGACTGGGTTTGTTACAAGTACGAAGAATGTAAAGAAGATTCAAATTCAAAATTTAAAATCAAGAACCCAATAAAAAACACATCAATATCCAAGAAGCAAGTAACACTTCATGTAGGCAATGTTAGTTACATCAATGACAAACATGTTAGTATGGTTATAGAAGTTCACAAAACAACACTTCGCATACGTTACACAAACGAAGTCATAGCTTCGTGTTTACTAGCCTTCATGGCTAAGGGGGCTTATGGTGTATACCTAACCCCTAAACCACATCATTAACCCACAAATTAAAGGTTGATGGCCTTTAAGTGGAACATGAAAAGGGGTAATGAACCAAGAAAGGTGGAGCATGGTTTGAAGGGCTTGACCAAGAACCGAGCAAGGCGGAAACGAAGTCATAGCTTCGTGTTTACTAGCCTTCATGGCTAAGGGGGCTTATGGTGTATACCTAGCCCCTAAACCACATCATTAACCCACAAATTAAAGGTTGATGGCCTTTAAGTGGAACATGAAAAGGGGTAATGAACCAAGAAAGGTGGAGCATGGTTTGAAGGGCTTGACCATGAACCGAGCAAGGCGGAATCACGATCGAAGGTTTAGCCACAAACCAAAATTATAGGAACCATGATTCAACCCACGATCTCGGACGCTAACAATGCGGAACCACGATCGTGAACACTTATAAATACAAGGAGAGCAACACTGAAGAAGGTAAGTGAGATTTATCTGAGAAATCCTAATTCTCTAAAGGAAAACTACAGACTAGAGCGTCGACGCATTTTCCACAGAGTCACTTCCGGGATCTATTTTGCAGGAGAAGAGGATATCCGGTGAACTGCAGTTACTTTGGTTGATCGGGAATACTACAACAATAAGTGAATCATTTTCATCACTTATTCTTTTTTTTACTCACTGCAATCAATTCTTTCCACGTAATTTAATTTGCCTACCAAAATATCTAAAATGACTATATTAAACATTTAGAGTAATGGATGGAGTAACTTATATATATATATATGTGTGTGTGTGTGTGTGTGTGTGTGTATATATATAAGTGTTTATTTGTAAATACTTTCAATGGTTTATTTAACAATTTGTAAATTTTATTTGCAATTTTTCTTAGAATCTGTCTCTTGAAGACAACTTTTGTATAAGTTATATAAAAACCAAGGTTCAATTTGCAAATTAGAAGAATTCAAGATAAAATTTTTGGATTGCATTAATCAAGTAAAAAACTTATAACTATTGCACGTTGCATAATAAATTTTTAATGTTGCAACTAAAACTTTTTACCTTTCTATAATTTTAATTCATTCCCATCTTTCCATTGTCTATGGAAATATGGTCTTTCCTAAGACTCTGTCTATTTATACGACTTTATTTTATCTTTGTAATATTTAGAAAGGACATATTTTGGTACATATCAATATGTGATTGGTAATAGTATTAAAAAATGACTTTGTCTCTTGAAATACCGTCTTTCCATAAGTTATGGAAAACCCATGGTTTAAATGGCAAATTAGAAGAATTCAAGATAAAACTTTTGCATTCCATTAATCGAGTCATAGACTTATAACTATTGTACGTTGCATAATAATTTTTTAATATTGCAACTAAAATCTTTTACCTTTTTTAAAATTCTAATTCAACCCCGTCTCTCCATGTGCCTATGGAAAGACAGTTTTTCCCAAGAATTTATCTATTCAGAGTTGAAAGACCATCTTTTCATAAGTTATGAAAAGACCAAGATTTAAATTGCAAATTAGAAAAAATCAAGATAAATTTTTAGGTTGCATTAATCGGTCATAAACTTTTAACTACTGCACGTTGCATAGTAATTTTTTAATGTTGCAACTAAAAATCTTTACCTTTCTATAATTCTATTTCAACTCCGTCTTATGATATGCATATGGAAATATGGTCTTTCTCAAGATTTTGCCATAAAGAATTTAATGTATTAAGGTATATTATATTTTAATTTTAATATTTTAATTTTAATATTAAATTTTAATTATCATAAATTTTAACTTTCTTTAAGCTTTATAATTAATAATTATGTAATATTGACACTTTAAACTAATTTTTTTTTTATCTAAGATGATGAATTTACATTTGTTTTAATCAAAATTTAAAAATTATATTTTATATATTTCTAATTTAATCAATTAATCATGAGTGACTGGTAATATCCCTAATTTTAAATTTTTAAATCTAACATAAATAATTGTTTTTATCATTACTCATTATATTTGACCATGCATGGTTCAGCCACTGGTGCTGTCGGAAATGTCCAACCTTTTACAGAATTCAATATTTGTTTACCGCGGATGTTTTTTTTCCGGCCTTCCCTAAATAGTTTAATAAAAAAATGATCTTCTCTAGATAGTTTTTTTTGGTCGAAAAATAGCACAATGTTATCAATTAATCACAATATATTAAAAAATTTACTGGAAGAAGAAGAAAAGGGACATCTATAACTCAATTGCACAAAGTTTAATTAGTAAAAACTATACTCTAATTTAAATATTTTTAAATTTTGTAAAAAATTGTATGATAATAATAAATATATTTTTATCATAAATCGTGCAATGACACTATCTTACAATCAAAATTTCAAAATTTTGATTATTTTTTTATATTTTATGGAATCTATATGTATGCAATGTTGATAATGATAATGTTATTTTGCTAAAGTAGTATTTATTAATATTTCTATCAATCAATCAAATTATATTAAAAATATGTATTTTTATTTGTATAACAATATTCGAATTCACGTCCGTGCAAAACACAAGTGTTATCTAGTTGAAATAATTTGACTAGAAATATATTTTGAAAAATAAGAATTGTAAATTTAAATTATCTAAATAGTATTAATCAAATATTTTATTAAATTGAACTAAAATACAGATAATCTTAATAGAAACCTCTTTTTAATATTCGTTCCGTCCTTGTTAAACTTTCACTTTAACCTTCTTAAAGTACTAACTTTAAGGCAAAATCTTAGGAAAGACCGTCTTTCTATAGGTTTATGAAAAAATGGGGTTTAATTAAAATTATAAAAGGTAAAAGGTCTTAGTTGCAATATTAAAAATATGCCACATGTAGTAGTTATAAAGTTTATAACCCGATTCATGCAACACGAAAATTTTATCTTAATTACTTTTAATTTACACTTTAAACCATAGTTTTTCCATGGTTTAAGGAAAGACCGTCTTTCAAGAGACGGACTCTAACTTTAAATACATAATTAGGCTATGTTTATGCTAAAATATGGATGAGCTAAATTTATTTTTACTGAAATAAACTCACTTATAATAGTCTGAATTTATTTTTATTGAATTTTACTTAATTTTCTAAACTAAACATAATTTGTCGAATTGAATTTTATTTCGTGAAAATATATATTTAAAAATGAATAGGAAAACAAGCTAGAATAGACACATAGCTTAACTGAATTGGAATATACTTGATGTGATTGAACATAAATGAAATGAAAAGAACTTAACTTAAAATAAATTAAATGAGTTGCATTGAACTCAAATGTTTTAACTGCACCTAAATGAACTGGCTTCAACTGCAGTGAACTCAAATAAATTGTACTGAATTGATCTGAACTGAGCTAAGGTAAAGTTCAATCGAATTGAACTACATTGACCTGGAACATTAAAACTGAAATGGAATTGATTTGGATTGGACCAGATTGAAACTAAAACAAAATGAACTGAATCTAATCAATAAACTGGAATGTATTTGATTTGGACTGAACCGAACTGTGCTCACTAGACTAAACTATGCCGAATTGGATTGAAATGTACTGAACCAAACTGCACAGACAACATAAAAGTAAAATTTAAACTGAACTTAATTGAAAGTAACAAAATAGATCAACTCTGAACTTTGTAAGACTAAACTGAATTGCATAAATATACAATGGTCTAAACTGAAATGAAGCTAAATTGATCATTAAAAAAACTGAGAATAAAAATAATAAATAGTAGGGTAATATGCATATATAATCTCATATGTTGGAGAAAGTGCAGATATAAACTTGAGTTCTTTTTTAGTGTAAATATAATCCTAACTATTATACATAAGTGCAAATATAACCCGAAAGCCATTATTCCAACATTGACTAGTCATTTCCGCCCATTGACTGACCGGAAAGGACCAAAATGCCCTTCTAACCTAATACAAAATTTTAAAAGACAAAAATGCTCCACCACCAATCCACCACCATTACCAATCCGCCACCAATCCGCCACCACCACCAATTCCCTATCCAATCCATGTTAGCCTAATCCACCACCACCACCACCAATTCACCTCCTCTTCCCTCCAAACCCATCCCACCATGACGGTGTATTACTACGCCAAACCTTAGAGCTTAACCAAGCCATTTGCCATACGCCCTCTGAAACCACCGCACCGCCTCCTCCTCCAACCCATCTCCCCCCACGACGTATTGACGATGCCATCCCAAAATTAGGGTTCCTCGAGCTCAAGGTCGGAGTGCCTGTTGAGCTCATCAAATTCGCTCAACTCACCAGCGTTAACCCTTTGAACACACCATAGCCTCGAAGGGATTCCTCGACCTAACCACTGACATCAATCGGAGTTTGTACCTCGCCGCTGTTTAGCCTGAAGCTCACCGCCGAGTTTGTTAGTGCCCCAGCCAACAATCAAAGTTCGAAACTCGCTATTGTTCAGCCTAAATTGGAGTTCGAACCTCGCCACTGTTCTGCCTGAAGTTCACCGCCGAGTTCGCTGGTGCCTCTGCCGCCAAGTTTGTTGGTGCCCCCGCCGCAGGTGCCTTTGAGTTCGCCGAAAATAGCCTGAAGCGGGATTTGACACTGTACACCAAACCAAACAATATCGACAAAGGATTAAAACTCGAATCCTGTCATTTGCAGACCTCACTCATAGCAGGATTTGATACCATACACCATACCAAACAGTATCGACAAAGGATTCGACACCCACGAGGGCACGAGTGTATGGGATTGAAGGCGAGGGTTTGAAGTAGACGAAGGGTAAATTTGGAATTTTCATTTTTTGGATATTGAAATTTTCAACTTTTTTTAAACATAAACCGTTCAGGGTAAATTTGTCTTTTCACCTAATTCTGGCATCAAATTGTCGAAAAAGGTTATATTTGCATATAACCTAAATATCTAGGGTTATATTTGCACTTTCAATTATCGCAATGTTATAACTATACTTTCGTCAATTATATAGGTTTATATATGCACTTTGCTGTAAATAGTAGAAATAAAGATAACAGACAAATTTGAATGTGACCGAAAATGGCAAAAGGGTTCTTTTTTTCGTTTTTCTTTTACTTCAATTTTCTCTTTGAATTTTACATTTTATCAGTAACGTTGCTGTTTAATTTTGCTACTAATACTTTATACTCGTAAATACCAAAATCAATTATTAGTAGTAAGTACAGTTGCATTTAATTGAGACATGTTTTCTTCAGTGTTTCGGAATATTTATGAAACTTAGACCATAATTAGTTTTTTTTTAAATAAGAACACCCGAAGGTGAGGGGTATGTATTGGGTTCCCCAGGCCCTGTAAACCGATCAGAACAATTTACATCTAGAGTATTATGGTTTCCTGAAACCATTGTGGCAACAAGGTTGCCTCCCAAAAGTCCTAACACTACCTATAATGAGTCTCTATATAGACAGCTTATACAAAAGTGACTTGATCTGTAATGAAGTTGCTATCCAAAGAGAGAATCTCCACCCCTCGTGTTAATTCTCTCCTTTGGCCAGGCAACTTCAATAACAGATGGTCTATGATCAGCACAATAATCAAAATATCCAGAAGTAGGAGTGGAAAGTGTGAGGTGCCCAAGATTTGGCAGCAGCAGTTGGATTTCCAAGATGCTGGAAAGAAGACTGAGCAACCAGGGGATAGCAGCTCCTATAATCTCAGTATGTGTGCAAGTATTCCATGAGTTGCTAAGATCTGCACAGAGAAAATATCTACTATCAGCAGTATCACACCCTGGTGAGGCCATGTTGGTGAATTCGAACATGAGGGAAATGATTCCTATCTAAGGTAATGAGACCTGTAATATGATCAGGCAGATTATGCAAGTTTAAAGGCTGGTTATGAATAGCATGATGTTTCGCAATTGCATTAGCCACCGAGTTACTTTCTCTATAAACATGCTTAAGAGTAGCTTCACCAAGTAAACTCTTCACCCTATAGGCCAAATTGAAAAGATTCCAGTGAGCAGAATATGGTTTTTCAATCATAGTAATGGCTAGGATAGAATCTGATTCAATGATTGAGGGGATGTCTGCATGGGAGAAAGACTGACAAGCAGCAAGTATAGCTAAAATTTCAGCATGGAGAGGAGAAATTGCCTCAATAAAGGTTGAAGAAATGTGAAGTGGCATGCCTAAACTATCCCTCACAATAACCCCAACAGCAGCTGTATGAGGGAACCAGGAAGCATCCGTATTGATTTTTATCGAGTTCATGATTGGTTTTTCCCACCGGACTGATCTAAAAATTGGTTTAGGAGGTGGCCTAAGAAAAGGGTGTAGGTGCCTCAAAGAAAGAGGTAATGCATAGGTAGGACTCATCTTTGGAGGACAGGAGTTTAAAGTTAATCTGATGAGCTCCAGTATCTCTTTACATATCAGTTCAGAAGAGAAAGGAGCCTGGTCATAGATATATCTATTTTGAGCTTTCTAAAGACTCCAACAGATTAGAGGTGGAAGTATTTTGCACAATAACTGAAGACTTTTGGTTAGATCAGAACAGTTCCAGAAGGAGAAAAATCTTTGGGAGAGGGATTGATCTTCAATTATATTGAAATCTATCAAAGAGGTCATTCTGCTCCATATCAATTTTGCCAGTGAGCAAGTTATAAAGAAATGATCTATTGAATCCGAGAAATAGCACACAGGACATTTAGAAGCCAAACTAAAACCACAAGTTATAAGGACATCATCAAAGGGAAGAAATGAATGAAGCATTCTCCAAGTAAAAATCGAAATCTTTTTCTGCAGCAGTACATTCCATACAAATTTTGAGGTAGGGAAATTACCTGTGAAGTTTGTGATGGTCTGGTATGCAGTTTTAAAGGAGAAATTACCCGAAATATTAGGCTTCCATATGATTCTATCCTCCCTATCTTCCACCAGTATTGCTTCCTGTAGAAAAACCCGAGTATCATTTTCCAGATAAGCTGATATCTGAGAAAGAATCACAGATTTATTTCTAATGAAGTCTGATACTGAATACAGTTGAAAAGTGTCCATGATATTACTTGGGACATTGTTGCTCAAAGGACCATGAGGACACCAATTAGAGGTCCAAGCATTACAAGTACCTTTCCCATGAATAACCAGAGAATTATCCTCAGCTATGGAATTAATAGAGCAAATTCTTTTCCATGTGACTGAAGATCTATGAGAAACAGGCAATGACCAAAGTAATTTAGACCATAAAGTTATGCCTAGTTGGCTTTTCCACCAAAGTTTAAGGGAACATGCATCAATTATTCCTTTAATAGATCTAAACCCCAGTCCATCAAAGGATGTTGGTTTGGCCAGACCTGACCATTTTTTCCATATCTTATGTCCTTTACCATCAGTTTCACCCCAGAAAAATTTAGCCAATTTTTTCTCAAATGCTCTAATAATATACTTTGGGGGGGTTTGTCACAGCCCATAGAGGCTGAGGTAGAGGGTATAAACAGCTGTTAATTAATACCAATTTCCCCCAAGAGCTCAACCATTTGTTTTTCCAGTTTTTCAACTTATTATCTAACCTTTCCATTAGGGGTTGAAAGTATCTCTTTAAAGTACGACCCTTAAAAATAGGGCAACCGAGGTATTGGAAAGGAAAGGATCCCTGTTTCATTTTCAAAATGGACCTCATTTGGATTAACTTTAGATTTGAAGCTCTTCTGCTAAGGAAAAAGTCTGATTTATGGAAATTGAACTTCTGCCCTGAAGTAAATTCAAAGATATCCAAGAAAGCCTTGATTTTGATTAAGTTAGATTTAGAGGCTTGCATGAAGATAATAGTATCATCGGCATACATTAGATGAGAAGTTGGTGAAATTGAAGATGGCATCTAATAATATGAGAGTTTCCCATTATGAAAAATAAAGGATAAACTTCTAGAAAATGCTTCAGAAAAAATGTTAAAGAGGAAGGGAGAAAAAATGTTAAAGGGCAATCTAGTAGGGTGAGGCTGACCTCTAAAAGGAAACCTAAAAATATAAGCCAACAACAATACAAACACACAACCACCAACACAAGACACATCTCTTTTACCAGAAGTAGATTTGAAGCAACTAACACCCTCACACAGACGATCAAGCACTAATCCACACCAATCAAGACTTTTAATAGTCCCAACATTCTCTAAAGCACCAACAAGCTTAAAATCAACCAAATTTCTTGTAGTTGGGGCCAACAAAGTACACATGATATTTATAAAAAAAAATATCTCTTAAAACGATTGCACCACCACCTAGTTTAACCAAATCATCAAACAAATTAACATGTAAGATATTACTATATCTAGAAGCATTTAACTCAGACCTCCATACATCCCTAATATCCACATCTCTTGACACAACCCTTCCAGCATTCTCCACCAAACCAACAGGACACCCTGGAATTTTAGTGATATGGAATCAGTAAATACCTAGTAACCGATGTATAATAAGTTAGTTTACATCTGTAATTTATTAACCTATGAATTGCATTTGTTTTCCTATAAGCTCAAAAATCAATACAATAAACCACATAACTCAAATGTAGCTTCGTATTTATAAGCATACAAATATTACTTCTTAACATTCAACATGCACTTGTTTTCTAAAAGCAACTTGCATTATATTTCACATAATTTTAGTGATATGAAAACCACTGAATACAAGTAGAATTACTTAACTTACACCTGTAATTTATTAACCTATCAATTGCATTTTTTTCCTATAAGCTCAGCAAATCAACACAATGAAGCACGTGAAAAATTGAAAATTCAACTTGATATCCATAAGCATACAAATATTACTTCTTAACAATCAACATTCATTTGTTTCACACAACCTTCAACCTTAAAAACAAATCCTAAAACAACGTCTCAAATTCGCTTAACATATCACCAGCAAAGTCATAAAATAAGCTGATTACAAAAATCATCCAAAAATAATTCAAAGGTGCTAAAGCTCGAGATAATCAAGTCCTTCAATCCCAAGGGAGAATGAAGGAATCAAAGAACGAGTTATCCTCATGTATTGTTCAACAATATTATCGTTCTATTCATGTGTGCTTGGGTCTTCCTTAAATTCATATGTGGTCTTGACATGCCCAGGATTCTTAATTGCCGTGGTTGTGCCTTCTTGCAGTGGTTCTGATTGGGGTTGTGGCTACGGTTGTGGTCGTATAATTGGACTGGCATTTGCCCTCTCAAGGTTTTTCCCCAAAACTTGTGTAACGACCTCTATGTCTTGTTTGAAAACGAGACAAACCCTATGAAAAAGTTGATAGAGAAGAACAAAAGTCAATCAAACAAAAAAAATCAGAAACTGTGTAAAAAACAATGTGAACTATAAACTGTATTAGATTAACTAACATCTACATTAATTTTAAAACAACATGCACTAAATTTAAATAAGTTTAAAAATGATAAAAAAAATTACATTACTGGAAGCTTTGTCAATATCCTCATCGCTCATCACACCATTTGGAATGCGATACGAAATGATTCTAGACTCCTGAGCAACACCATCAAATGCAACAGTCACAGTACGCAAGCCCCTCACAACCAACATTCTCATTGCGAATTCCCTCAGATTGTTGGCTGCTACCTTTTCTCTTTTACCCTCCCATCCTTGGTCAAAGGATACCTAGCCTCTACTAAAGTCCCCTTGTTATAACCCCATCTTCTCAAAATAATGAGCCCTCTTGAACAAAGATTTGTTCGACAAATACATGTACAAGGGCAATCTAGTAGGGTCAGGCTGACCTCTAAAAGGAAACCTAAAAATATAAGCCAACAACAATACAAACACACAACCACCAACACAAGACACATCTCTTTTACCAGAAGTAGATTTGAAGCAACTAACACCCTCACACAGACGATCAAGCACTAATCCACACCAATCAAGACTTTTAATAGTCCCAACATTCTCTAAAGCACCAACAAGCTTAAAATCAACCAAATTTCTTGTAGTTGGGGCCAACAAAGTACACATGATATTTATAAAAAAAAATATCTCTTAAAACGATTGCACCACCACCTAGTTTAACCAAATCATCAAACAAATTAACATGTAAGATATTACTATATCTAGAAGCATTTAACTCAGACCTCCATACATCCCTAATATCCACATCTCTTGACACAACCCTTCCAGCATTCTCCACCAAACCAACAGGACACCCTGGAATCCTCGGAATACAAAATATGTCAAATATGTCATCGGGGGCTAATGATGTACCTTGAGCTGGCTATTTCTTGAACACAGCCAACATGATCAAAACTAGAACAAAAAATATGAAGTCAGCCTAGAACAATATGAAGTCAGCATAAAACGATATGAAATCAGCCCACAAAATCAAAACTATCAACCAGTCAAGGAACGATTCCAAAAGGAACACAGCCGCAACAACTCAAGTCTCCTCCCTCCCAACTGCATCCAAATCATAAAGATATTCGTTTATAAAATCTCTAACCATATCTTCAGTAATTGAACTATCCGTTGAATGACACTCACCATCATCCCTGGACCCACTTTCACCATCATCCTCAACATCCCTGGAACCCCCTTCACCAACATCCTCAACATCCCTGGAACCACCTTCACCAGCCGGTACAACTTCCTCCCTAACAAATTCATTCTCTTTCCTATTTAACACATTCAAATCACTAACACACTCATCAAAGTATACATTAACTTCAACATTAATTTCTTCTAAAAAAATCCTCCCCCTCAACACCCTTAACACCACCACCTTTACCACCAACCCCTTCATCATTCCCTTCAACAGCCTTAACAACTTCACCTTCAACTCCATCCCTTTCACCACCAGCACTAATATTAGTAACATCTTCCCTCAGTCCCCAGCCTTTGTGGGGACCTCACCAGCTACAACATAATCCCCATCAATAATCTTTGAACCCTCTTCACAAACCTTAGAACCCTCCTTACTAACCTAAAAATCCTCCTCACAAACATTAGAACTCCAAACCTCACCAACAACTAAACCCTTAGCCTCATCAACACCAGTTACTTCTCTACTCATTCGAATTACATCACTCAGCAAAGTGTCGTAGTCGAAGTCTTGGGTTGATCCACCTTCATCAGACTTCAATTTCTTCACAGTAGCATTCATTCTTCTCTTCTTCGGCTTCTTAGGAGTAACAACAACCAAAACATCTGGAGTAGTAGCACCACCAATCCTCGCAGACCTATGTGCCAATGACTCAACTACACAAAAAAATAGAACACAAACTGTGTGAGCACATTAAAAAAATAGACATAATCACATAAATAAAATACAATATGTAAAGAAAAAAAACAACCTCCAGAAGTGTAGGGCTGCTGAATTTCTTCAGCTCAGTTTGAGGAGAAGATCCATCATTCTTTTTAGATTTTAGAGGCTAAATAACATGACATATTTGACTAAGCAAATGTATAAGAAAATAATTAAATAAATGTAATACAAAAAAATTACAATCACCCTCTTCTATCTCAGGTTCTTCATTATGAAATGTATCTTCACCTCCTTCAGACACAGCTAAAAATAAGCACATACCACATAGTCAGAAACTAATGCATAGAGCATACTAACATATGCAAGTTGTAATAAAAAAATGCATGCATACTCTGACAGTCAGTAAGAAACCTCATCTGACAAACACACAGTATAACTAACTAATGCATATAGTATACTAATATATGCAACTTATAATGAAACAAATACATCCTATCAAATTGGAAAGAATAACAATAAGTAGCTAACAATCAGTGAAAATCATAATACATACTAAGTAACTAATACATATGACATACTAACTTATACAACTTCTAAGGAAACAAGTGAACATTATAACAATCAGTGGATTGACTATCATCCAGTAAAAATAAAAAAGCGGAGTAAGTAACTAATACATATATTACACTAAAATATGCAACTTCTAAGGCAACAAATGCACAGTATGAAACTGATTCAAAACATGTGGATCTGACATACAAATCAGAAAAGCAGAATAACTAACTACTACCTATGTTATGCTAACATATGCAACTTTTAAGACAACAAATGCACATTAGAACAATAAGTGAACTGACTATCATACATTAAAAAAAAGAGAGTAACTAACTAATAAATATATTATACTAGCTGATGCACCGAGTAAACAATCAAATGCGTATTATAAATCAGACTCAAAACATGCAGATCTGACTTACAAATAAAAAACAAATAAGCATACTCTAAAAAAGTCAACAACAGCAAGACTGAAAAACGCACATACACACACAACAAGAACGAAAACTCCAAATATTCAAAACAAAAAAATGAACCAGGGGAAGGAGAAGGCTGAGTCAACTTCTCAGTTTTAGGAGAAACCTCATTCTTTCCCTTACTAATATCAGCATCAGATTAAGGAGGAAGACCTGAATTTTTACCCTTCGCCCTACCCATAGACTACGACAAACAAACAAAAAAACCCTTAAATCAGAACGGCGAACGATTATCAAGCAAAAACGTAGAAGAATGGCGATGAAATTTGAAAGCTTGGAAACTTAGACTTACCGATTTCTATCCCTGGCGAAGAAGTTGATCGGTGAAGTTGAACGGCGTGATTGCGGCAAGATTTCATGAAGAACATAGATGAAATTGAAGAAATTGAACAGAGAAGGAATGTCGTAAAAGCAGATGAAGTTTTACAGTTGTGAAAACGCAGAAGAAATTCACACGTGAGGGAAAGAGTAAATGGGTAACAGTTTCCCAAGAAAACTATTCAAACCATAGAGAAACGAAAATTAAAAAGGAAAGAAATTATGATTTATACTAACTACCTCATTTTCTAATTAATTACAATCTGAACCACATTTGCATATCAGTCCCTAGCCGCCTTTATTGTGCGTGTTTCACTTTGTAGAATATTACAACTAAATTTTTAACTTTATATTATTCTAATTAAACCCCGTCTTTTTATATGCATATAAAAATGGTATTTTCCAAAGATTCTGTCTTCATTAAATTAAAATTGTATAACTTTGACTTGTAAAATTTAATTAACGTACAAATAAAATTATTATCATGTGAGATTTGGTTTTCTAATTTCTTCCCATTTTAAGTTTATGCGTGATTTCTTCAATTGAATTAAGTGAAGTGCAGTTAAATATTAGGCAAACTCTTGGGAAAGATCATTTATCCATAAACTTATGGAAATATGAGGTTTAATTAAAATATAAAAGATAAATGGTCTTAGTTGCAATATAAAAAAATTATTATGCAACATGTAGTAGTTATGAAGTTTATAACCCAATTCATGTAACCCAAAAATTTAATCTTCATTTCTTCTAATTTGCACTTTAAACCTTGGTCTTTCCATGGCTTATGGAAAGACCATCTTTCAAGAGACGGACTCTAAATATTATTCCCTCTGTCCCAACAGTATTGACATATTTACTCGAGTCAAATTGGTAATGTTTGACCATAAATATAAATAAATAAATTTATGATAAAAATATCATGTGAGATATTGTTAAATTCATTTTAACATATATTTTCTTAAGATCAATTTTTTATGCGGAATTATTGTATGTAACTAAAGATATTGACGGTCAAACATGATTATTGAAGACCGTGAAAAAGTAATTATGCCAATACTCCTAGGACGGAAGGAGTATTCCTTTTCCATATGTTCACTTTAACTTTAATCAGTTGACAGGAAAAATATTTGATCCTCTTAATATTTTTAATTGAAAATAATTAAAATTTAGGAAAATTTGATAATTAAAAAGAGTGAGTCTCTTGAAAGACGGTCTTTCCATAAGTCATGGAAAAGTCCAGGTTTAAAAAGCAAATTAAAAGAAATTAAGATAAAATATTTGGGTTTCATGAATTGGGTTATAAACTTTATGACTACTACACGTTGCATAATAAATTTTTCATATTACAACTAAAACATTTTACCTTTTATTATTTTAGTTAATCCTCATTTTCCCATAAGCCTATAGAAAGACAGTCTTTCCCAAGACTTTTCCTTTTAAAAATATATATTATAATAAATCTAATAAGGTATCGCATGATATTATTTATCTAATAAGGTATCACACGACATTATTTATACTTAGGCAAAGTCTTGGGAAATACCGTCTTTGCATAGGCATATGGAAAGATTGACTTAAATTAGAATTATAGAAAGGTAAAAGATTTTAGTTGCAATATTAGTTGCAATCTTTAAAAATAAAAAATGTAGTTATAAGTTTATGACCCGACTAATGCAACCCAAAAATTTTATCTTAATTTCTTCTAATTTGTAGTTTAAACCTTGGTATTTATATAACTTATGGAAAGAAAGTCTTTCCATGAATGAACGAACTCTTATAGGTACTTATAAATTAATTCAATTTTATGGTAAAAAATAAAAGTTTTCATTAAATGAGTATGATTGTTCCAGAATTTCCGCATTTCAAGAGATTTAACTCTATCAAATATATCTGATCATCATTGCATTTTCTATTTTCTATATTCACTTAATTAATAAAAGTTACCGTTTACAATTACAAAATAAACCTGTTAAATTTCTTATGATCAGAAAATGGTCGAAAAAAACACGGAATAAATGTGAAAGATTGACTGTGAAGCGAGAGATCAATAACTAACAAGTGTACTTATAAAGTTATAAAGACAAATTATAGTAAGCTAATGCATTTCATGATATGTTTTATAAAGTAATTTAGCAGCATATTTAAAAAAAAAAAGAAATTTAGCAGCAAGTGCTATGATTTGTTCAAACCATATTAAATATAGAGCACTATCGAAGTGTATTTAGTAAGGTTTATAATCTATATCTAAAATAAGTTAAAGCCATTTTTGATAATTATCTAAGAAATCAATTTATCTTAAGAGCACAAAATATTTTTGAGAGAGAAAAAAATTATAAATTGAGCTTTTCCTGCTTAAATTACAACTAACTTTACTTAAACACTTTCTAATCTATTGAGCAAAACGGAGCTAAAGAATGCAAACTTTCTAATCTATATAAGTACATATGATGATGCAATTCTTTTTTTTTCGGAGAAACGATGATGCAATTAAGGATATAAGTATATATGATTGCAATTAAGGAAGAACACAATTATCGCTTAGTCATCATGATTGTGAAACGTTTCGATATATAATAGGAGTACGATCTTAAAGTTGAGTTAACATGTGTTGTGTGGAAGGAAGTCATAATTTTGGAGATCACATATATGTAGAGTGCCTTGCACCCTTTCCATACTTAATAGTGTGTGTTTTAACTTCTTTTTATCAGCCATGCACATGAAGAAGGGGTGGGCATACTGAAGGTTACCCCATCTTCGGGGGTTATTTCCATAACCTTTTATAGTTCGACCAAAAGAAGCATCCAAATATATATGACTTTTTTCGAGTATGTATAACTAGACCTGGAAAACGGGTCTCTTTGGTCGGATACGGGTGAGACTCAATTGGGTCGGGTATGATTCGGTAGATTGTTTTGTCTTTGGGTATCAGGTCTTGATCGGGTGTATTCAGGTTCAGATGTCTTTCGGTAGTTTTGAAAAATATTTGAACGGGCCGGGTTTGGTTCTAGTTGTTTCAATTTCAATACAATTCAGGTTTCAATTGTTTGAATCGGGTTCGGATCAAATTTGGTTAAGGTTGTTTCGGTTACAGGTACAATTCGGTTTTACATTTTTTTAATCAGGTCCGGATCGGGTTTGGTTCGAGTCAGTATGATTTTGGTACTTTTCGGATACATTCTCCTTCGGGTCGGGTTTGGTTGGATTCCAATATATTCAATCCAGGTCTTGTTCAAATAAATATACCAAATTGTCATTATAATGAACATAAAATTTTAATATATTAATTTTGTAAAAATACTTTCGCTGAACTAATCTATTATATATATATATATAATTTTATTAGTCACTTTTTTAATGTATGCTTTCGATTTTTTGAAATGAAAATGTATTTCTCTTGTAAAGAGCATGGCATTTATGCAAACATTGATCTGTATAGGTTAACGCATAAAGATTATACTAGTACGTGAGACAAAATAGAATAGTTTGTATTTAATTTTTTTTTCTATTTTATAATGTCGATCATAAGTTCATAACTCACAAAACTCCTAACTTGCAAGTTATAATATATATATATATATATATATATATATATATAAGAGAAATTATTCTGACTCATAATTTGAATATTCATTGTCTGAGTTATCAATTAATATAGGTAATAAATTATTTCTTAATTCTATATCTTCTAATGCATTTATCTTTTTTTTTCTGTTTTGCAATAATTTGCAGTATGTCCGAATTTCTTACATTTATAACATTGTATATTTTGAAATTTATTTTTCTTTTTATGAAATTTCTTTTTCCTGGGTTTTTCATAATCTTTTTTGTGATATGGTTTTTCATAATTAAACTTATCCTTCTTTTGATAATATCTTTGCTTTCTAAATTTACTTTTTCTTATATGTTTGTGGTGAGATGATAGGGGTTTGATTCCTGTTATACCAAATTATTAGCAAAATGATCTCATCTCTTTTCTCTCTGATCCATATTTAGGTCGAATTTTTAAATCTTGGCACAAAGTTAAAGCTTCTTTCTTTACAAAAGCAAAAATTTGACCAAAAGTTATTGTATTATAATCTAACTTTTCTGTTCCTAATGCTTTATGTAAACTTGTTAATATTCTTTGAGAAAATAAATTTGGTAATCCTGTAATAAATTTTTCTTTCCAAAATGGAGAGTTTGAATATGTTCTTCTAAATACTTGGGTTAAAAATATATCTTTATACCATTTGAAATCTGTTAATGTTGGACATTTTAGATTAGTTAAACATATTTTTGAACTTTCTAATGCATCTTCTGGATTCCTACAAAATACATTGAAATGACATAAACTAAGAAGGCAGATCCATCTGGGACCATGACAAAATTTATTTCATCTCCCTCTTCTTGGGCTTCTTCTGTTTCATGATTCAAAATAGCTTGTTTATCTTGTAGAGTGAGATGATTATCCCACCAACCTTTTAATTAACCAGTGAATCCCGTCACTAACAACATGACTATACTTGGTTCAGTAGTATTTAAATTTGCTTTGTAGGCCATTCTGGCCATACCCATTTCTTGTAATATATTTAATAATTGATATTATGATAATCCATCTATATTCCATTGATATATAGATGTCCATCATAACTATTGAAAGTTGGAATTTGTTCTTCATATTGAATATCTGGAGGAGTAGGTCTAGGATAATAACTTTTGTATTATGACTTTTCCAATTATTATGATACCTATGAGTTTTTAATTTATTGATTTGCATATCAGGTTTATCTTCTAATATTTCTTGAAATTGGCTTTCTATTGAATATATTTGTTTATCAAAATCATTTTCTGACTCTTCTTCTAAATAAGAATCATCTGAACTTTCTGACACTTGTGGGTTAATTTGAGATATAACTCCTATATGCTTAGAACTACTAGGCTTATTAGTCTGTTTTAATGATAAGGATTCTTCCATTAGTTTTGAAAAAGGTGATACTTGAAAATGAGGTTTAGAAAGTTTATTTTGAAATGCTTCTGGCTTATTATCTAATTTAGTGGAAATAAAATCGACTTGATTTGCAATAGTGTGTAATATTTGATTTGAATAATTGTTTTGTTGGTATACTTTTTTAATATCTTCTAAATTTATTGATTCTGTGTCAGCTCCTGTCCTTCCTGATTTTAGAGGAGAAGCTATTACTGCAATATTATCACTAGTAATGTTTAATGATTTTAACGGTGGGTGTATAGAGCTAATTACTGTATTATCTTGTAATTTCCATTTTTTTGTAAAGATTTGACTGGACATTTATGACTGAAATTTCTGTAAAATTATCTTTTTTGATTATTTTTTCCTTTTGAAATAGTATTCTAACCACATAAAAAATTTCATTTGTCTTATCTTCTTAGTTGTGAGTTCATTATAAAATTCTTTTTTAATTTGTTCTCTGTTATCTATACTTAGTTTTTCAAACCAAATTCTATTTGTAGTATTTTCTGAGCTATAGTAATCATTATTTAAATATACTTTATCTATTGTAAATTCATTATTATTATTCATCATATTAATTTCAGATTGTCTCATTTGACTAAGAGTTGGTGAACCTATTGAAGATCTAGTATCTGGAATAATTTCTGGCAATGGAGTAGAATATCTTACCCTTGCATCATTGAAATGTGTTGGAATATCTGATGTTGAATACCTATGGGTTGCATAACTATCTGTATTTGAATACCTAGAAAATGGTCCTGGAGGAAACCTACTAGACATGGATTTATTAAATTTGATTAATATTTTCCCATCATTTTGTTCTTCTATTTCTGAAGGTTCATAATTCTTACATTCCTTTGTATTCCTAATGGTCTTTCCGCTAATATTTCCGCTGGAATAGTTATTTCATTCCATTTTAGTAATTTAGGTGTCTCTATTGATATGTTATCAGAATTTGTTGTTACATAAACTGATTCTTCTTTTTCTGTTGGATTTAATCTTAATGTTGTTGGAATCATGGATTGCATTAATTTGAAATAGACTCTGTAAATTAATACAAAATGTTCTGTATCATTAACTATTCTATCTTGTTTTAATTGAATATCTAACTTTAAAGAATCCATAATATGTGGATCTATTAAACTGACTGAATAGTTTGGAATACAATCAAATCTTATTGTTCCATTACATATATTAGTTTGTACCATAGCTAATATTGAATCTTTATATCTTATTAGTCTATCATCTCTTAATGCCATGAATATGGGGGTATCTATTCCTAGTCTAACTAAAGGATGTAATGCAATTTGTACTAGACCGAAATGCAAAAATTTATAATTTTGTTCTTTATACTTTTGAATAGCCTGAGATGATAATAATCTAATTGACTGTACTTCCTGATTCATTGGTAATATTTCCTCATGTATCTTAATTGAATATGACTTATTGAATTCTAGTATGCCTTGTTGATAAATTGATTTTAAAGTTTTATTTGGCAAAATCTGTTGAATTTCATGACTTTGTAAAACATTTGAAGATGTAGATCCTGTACTACTAGTACTGGAGCTTCCGAATAGAAATCTTTTTATCCTTTCTCCCATGTTAAACTTATTATTAATTGATCAGTTTTCTGATGTACGAATCACGTTTATCTTATCGGGACCACACCTATACCATACGTGGACCACCCTTTTACACTCTTTGCGGGCTGACCAACCGATTTACAAGTATAAACACAAATGGTACTGACCAACGCTAAGACTTACAAGTCCGTAGGTACAGTAAACCTTTCAACTTATAATAATTCTAACACTTCAGTAGGGATTAGAAGACTAATGCACTTGGCTCTGGTACCATTAGGTAGGGATCGACGTAAATAACGGAGTAAATGAACATTAAATATTATATAGTAGGTCTTCTGACAGGCAGTCTGTCCATAAGTTTATGGACGGACCACTTATTTTTTACCTTATACATTCACATTCAAATACATATTATTACTTGTTTTAACTTTAAAAATAAAATATTTAAATTTTATAAAAAAACTTACAACATTTAAAGTAAAAAATCAATGTGAACTGTCCATAAGCTTATGGAAAGACCGTCTTTTCGGATATATATATATATATATATATATTCATGATTGTAATAAATTTTAAAAATATAGCATATTAAATTAAGATAAGAAATCATTCTAGATAGACATGCTCATTTTTTCTTAATCAGGTGAAATATTAGTATATTACCAATAAATCCCTTTAGAACTATTTAAATTTACATAAAAAGTCTTGACTCTTGACCGACTTTATATAGAAATTAAATATCCCCTATTTACTAATTATAAATTATGAGTCTCATGACCTAATACTAATTTGTTATATATTTTCATAACTATGCTGACTTATATAATCAACCCTCGAAGTGAATTTTTAATAAATATTAATTCTCATTTATTTTTATAATTGTGTCTTACTATTTTACTTAGTTATATTCCACCGTAACTAATTTGATTAGCATACATATTTGAGTTCTATAAGCACTTATTAATAGTTATTATATTTTATGTACACTTGTGACTAAACTGAGTTAATTCTATATGATATATTGTACACCCAAAAATTGAAATTGTTTAACTACAGGCTTTATTAATATTTATAATGATGAGTAATGCTCTTGTGTAACTTGTATTAATATCTTTATTTTCTAGTTCTAGTTATAGTTAATTGCTTATATGATATATCCTCTTATAATCGAGTTTACTTTGAACATCCATGATGTTTTATTTTATTTGAACGGTAATTACCTTTTATTTGAACAAGTGGAGGAGTTCTTTCATTCCCGAAAATGTGGAAGTTTTGATAAGTACACGCAGTTGGTTGCACGGCTATGAATGTAAGTGCTTTTTATTGGTCAATTTTCATGTTCTGTTTCATCTCTTCTTTATACTTGAATAACTTTCTTTTGTTACCCATGAATTGAAGGCTTTGGATACGAGGAATTTATTGGATGTCACGTGGAATGGATATGATGGAATCTTATGGTAATTGGTAAGTAATTAATTGGTTCTTAATAATTTAATTTTGTTAAAATGATAGTTAGGCTATGAGGGAACTGAATCTTTCTGACATCGACATTGATTGTGTTCCTGAAGGCTTGGAAGATTTGTTCCAGCTGGAACGCCTTTTTATGCTTTGTTCAAGGTTGAAGCACAAGATCATGCCCAAAGAAACCAACTGACTCTGCTGCTGTGACTTTTAGCATTTGCTTACTTTTATTTTTCTTCTTACTTATTTGTGATGGTCACTGCTCTACTGAGATTGAGTGGTTTATACATGATTGAAACTTCTGTTTTTTGTCGATGCTTTAGGGCAGATAGTATTTTCATATATGAGGACCTATGTTTCACATTCGATGTCTTGTGCAGCTGATTGCACTCTTTCATCTAATCTGAAATAGGAGGGGACATTCATATATGAGCAGTTCTAACTTCTCATGGAGTGTAAGGGTTAGTTCAAGAATCTGGTCTTTGCATTTGTGTTGTTTGGTGATAGTTTTTAGGGTGGGACGGTGAATCATATGGCTTCAGTTTTAGGGAAGAATATGCTCATCTGTTTAACTGATGAGCCTATGGCTTTAGTTTTAGGGAAGAATCTGGTCTTTGCATCTGGTCTTTGCTTTCGTTTCTTGTAGAGGGCCAGGGAGAGTCTAGTTGATGCGGAGATGGCTTGCTGCTCTAAAGGGCATTAGCAATTTATCTGGAGTTACTGTTGAAGAAAGAGATAAAGATAATGAGCAACATGCTCCTGAAGAACCCAAAGGCAGTCCTAAGATAGGAAGCAATCTTAGGTGCTGTATTATGACCCTGACATGGGAGGTGAACCAATGAACTTTTGGGATGTCTTTCTCTACAGTCAAGCTTTGGAAGAAATATCAATCTGCATCATTCTTGAAGCTCCAAATGATGAGGAAGTGTCGCTGCTTCTTGAATTGTTTGGGCTTTGTGTTACTGGTGGAAAAGAAGTCCACAATGCAATAGTTAGCAGCATACAAGATCTGGTTTAAGCATTTTCCAACTACGAAGAGGAAGTTTTGGTGAAGCGGGAAGAATTGCTCCATTTTGCCGAAGGTGCAATCACTGGGTTGAAGAAAAATGCTAATGTGGAAAGAATTGATTCTGAGGTCTCCAAGTTGAAGAAAAATATTGATGAGCTGAGTGCTTCAAAGAAATTGATTAGTGAGGATGATCACTGATTAGACAGTAAAAAAAGAGGCACATGTTCCAGCGCTAGAGGCTCTAAAGGAAGAACTTTCTCTTATTCGAGTTTGTTCCAGATTGGAAGAGCTTCTACTGAAGAAAAAAGCTCTTAAATATGGAGACACTACCGAAGTTCATACTCAAAAAAGTTGATAAGCTGAAAGTATTGTCTGAATCTTTATCCTGCTCCTCCTCAAAATCAGAGAAGCGTATCTCAGAAAAAAACTTCAAAAGGAGGAGGCTTTGAAATTCCAAGTAACAAAGGCGAGTGAAGCAGGTGAAATAGAAAATATGATATCAGGTGAAATTTCGGAGCTCGAGAAACAAAGGCTTGGCCTCGAAGATCAACTGAAAAAGGTCAATATTTCCTTGGCTGCTGCTCAAGCACGTCTCCGTAATGTCAGGGAAGAGAGAGACCAATTTTTTGAAGCTAATGAGTAGATTGTTGCACATTTGAAATCCAAGGAGGACGAATTCTTGAGATCCATTGGGTCATGTAAAGAGGAAGTTGACGTTATAAGTACCTGGATAAATTTCTTGGAAGACACTTGGGTTCTTCAACAATCATATTCTGAGAACAAGGCTAAAGAGATCAATGATGAATTGGAAAAGCATGACAAATAGTTTGTGGATTTGGTCACTTGACTGCTCTCGACTTACGAGAAAGAATTGAAGCCTTCCATCGATCGCATTGGAAAATATGTTGAAAACTTGAAGAGTTTAAGCGATGGATCAGTGGTAACATCATCCAAAGAAGGATGATTCCAGTGAATCGAATCCAAGGAAAAATATTGAGGAGGAATATTTGGGCTATGAAACTAAGATTATAACCATGTTCAGTGTAGTGGACACCATGAGAGACAAGTTCTACTTCGAACAGGGCAAACTATCCAGCAAGGATGACCCAACTGTAAAAGAGTTGTTTAAGAGAATTGAGGTTCTAAGTAAAGAGTTTGAAGCTATCGAGAGGCCAAATCTAGAATTGGAGAATCCTCCTACTTCAGGATCCATCTTTGTCCGAAAATGTTCTTGAGGATAAAGAGGGAAATGTCGCTGAGAACAAAAAGGCCTCTGATTCACCGCCACTAGCAAGCACATCAGAGCATCATCCCCTTGACACTGAGGCAGAGTTAGCGAAGTTGGAGTCCGAGTTTGGTAAAGTCAACCAGGATTACTCTGCAGAAGAGATTGGGGACTGGGAGTTTGATGAGCTTGAAAAGGAGTAAAAAAACCAGCACCTCATAGGCAAAACAAATAAATCAAACCCCTCGATCACATTGTTTCGATAAGGTTGTCTTAAGTTAAACCTAGCAAGCTCTTTCGAGCAGTATTTTAGCTCAAGAAGTGAATCCTTAATCATCGTCGTGTAAATGACGTCGTTTGTACCATTAAAACCACAACCTATACTATATATTGGAAAAAGACACCTTCCATAAAAAAAATACAGATTAAGCATATTTTAGATTTAAGAAAAATAGATCATAAATGCAATATTATTTTAGATGTAATTTAATATTCTTACAAAGAATTGGATGATTGAAAATATTGATTTAAAATATTTTGCAAAATTTAATGAAAATAATTTTTCCAAAAGAAAATAATAATAATGAAAAGTTAATATTGTATGAAATATTTTCTAATAATAAATAAAATAACTAATCAATATTAATTTTAGTTTATAAAATAATTTTAAATTAATAATTTTCAATGTTCTTTTATTTAATACATAAATTTTAAATATACTCTTAAAATAATTTCTTCTAACTATGCTATTAATACACATTTTAAATTTATAAATTTAATTTATTATATGATATTTTAATATTAAATAACATATCAACACTGTTTATAATCGTAATGTTATTTTCAAATAAATATGATCAAGTTAAAATTTTAGACAGTAACAATTGTAACACATTATTCAACCATGTTCGGGTCTTGTTTGGTTTGAGTTAACATTAATCTGGATGTCTTTAAATTTGGGTTAACATCAATTCGGTTCATTTCGAATCGAGTAGTAGTCGGGTATGATCAAGTTTCTTTTAGGTACGGGTCCTTTTCGGGTTCGGATTCAGGTTCGGTCCAAGTGCGGTCCTTTCGGGTTTCGATTCAAGTTTGATTCGGGTTCAGGTGTTATTCGAGTCTGGGTCCCATTAGGTATGGAAATTTAAATCCGGGTACGGTTCAATCGGGTGATTTTGGTTTCCGGTTATTGATTGGGTCTCACTATTTGGGTGTCGGTTCGATTCAGTTCGGTTATTTATCACCGAATTTTCGGGTTCGGTTATATTTTGCCAGGTCTATAACTTATGTTTCAAGATTATTTTTGGACAGGTGACAAAAAATAATAATTTGGATATAAAAATATACTCCCTCATTTCCTCTATCAGTGGCACACTTTTTACTTTGGATATTTTTTTTCTTTTTCTATTGACACTTTCTAGTTATGACAAGTTTAATGTTATTACATCCATTCATTTTATTTTTCCTTCTTTCTATTCAATTTCATCCACTTATTTAACATCTACTAAATTCTAACATCCAAAAGTGATGCGCCACTGTTAGAGAAACAGAGGGAGTACCATATCCCCATATATATATATATATATATATATATATATATATATATATATATATATGGGGATAGGTGAGAACACCCCTTAATATGAGAACAATCATTTATGTGAGAACAAATCCAAATTATTCAACTATCAGATCTGATGGCTTCCATTTGTCTGCTGAAGTATGGGCCGTAGCCCATAAACGCTGCTTCAATTTACTCAGCTGATCTGGATTATCAATCCATGCTTTGATCCGCTGAACCCATCGTAGCCCATCGTCTGAACACTATTATCAAATTCATTACCATTTGTCAGCTGTAGTGCATTAATTTAGTTAAACATTGCCTTCTTCTCTTTTTTATCAATTAACGTGTCTTTCATTTTAATTTTTTGACATTTCGTTAGATTTAATTCAACGTGTTACAAAAGAAGCACCTACAAGGTATATTTGAAGCACCTACAACTTACGATTGAAGCACTAGCGCTTATAATAATTAAAAGAAGCACCTATAAATTAAATTTGAAGCACTTACAAGGAACAATTGAAGCACCTTTGAGTTATACTCTAAGCAGCAAGTTGTTTTTGTATCACTCGTAAAAATTAAAAGAAGCACATATAAGTTACATTTGAAGCACTTACAAGCGACGATTGAAGCACTTACAAGCGACGATTGAAGCACCTTTACGTTATAATCTAAGCACCAAGTTGTTTTTGCAGCCCTCGTAAGAATTAACAGAAGCGCCTATAAGTTACATTTGAAGCACATACAGGCGACGATTGAAGCACCTTTAAGCTATACTCTAAGCACCAAGTTGTTTTTGTACAAGTTATAAAAGAAACACCTATAGGTTTCATTTGAAGCACTTACAAGCAATGGTTTAAGAACCTACGAGCTGCATTCTAAGCACCAAATTATTTTTGTAGCACGTATAAAAGAAGCCCCTACAGATTACATTTGAATCACTTACAAGCAATAGTTTAAGCACCTACGAACTGTACTCTAAGCACCAAGTTCACAACACAACTTAAGTTTAAATTCAGGAAAAATTATAGTTGCACCCACAAGCATAACTTGAAACCTTTTACTTATTTGTGAAGCCCTACAAGCATAAACTGAAACACCTACAAGCATAATTGAAGCACATACAAGTTGTAATTAAAGCACCTTCAACTTATTTTATGAAGTACTAGCATAACTTAAAGCAACTACAAGCATAAGTTGAAGCACCTACAAGCATAATTTGACGCACATACAAGTTAAAATTGAAGCACCTTCAACTTATTTATGATATTATTATTATTTTTCAATGCACTTATTTTATTTCAGTTCAATTTAATTCAATTTAGTACAAGAAAAATAAGGTCTAAAGAACATGACCTTAAAATATTTTTTAGTCGGGATCATATCATCAAGAGACAGACATATATATATATATATATATATATATATATATATATATATATATATATATATGGAAAGAGGATAGAACACTTATCTTACGTAGAACATATGCATACGTGAGAACAAATCCTGAGCGTTAAAAATATTCTATTTAGCAAATCAGATATTCTTTCCGTGTAATATCCGAAGAAATAAATGGACTCAAGCATCGGCCTGACATACTATAATAAGTTCCGGTAATTCAATATTGGATTTTCTTAAGCATCCCTCACTTGCTTGAAGAAATATTTTAGCATGCAATTAATTGATTGAGTAGATCTCTTGACACGCGGCTTGTCCATAATCTTATGAACAGATCAGAGATTTGTTTGTAAATAGTGCAAACTTAATAAAAATATGGGGTTTGTTTGCAAATAATGCAAACTTAACAAAAACAAGCGAAACAAAAAAAACAGATTTAGTTCAATTTCATGCACAAACACACACTTCCTTTCTCCTTCCTCTAACTTCAATTCCTCTGAACTAGATTTTTGTCCGACGCCGATTAATTCCCCCTCACCGATAAATTCTCCCTCACCAGTCTGCCGATGCATTTCCGATTCTTCTCAACCAGTCCGTCCATGGCGCCTTTCCAATATGCTCCGACGACAACGATCGGCGCATGTTCGATGGAATTCAGGGACAAAATTGTGAATTAGATCTGCCGCAAGATCATATTGAAGTAGATGAAATCTCAACTTCTTTGATCGTAAAAACTACTACAGTTAAATCGGAATCTGCTAAAGAAAACACAATTGTAAATGCCGAGATTCAACTTCAAACAACTGAAATTCAGTTGCAAGAAGCTTAAATACTACCGAATTCCAATCAAGGTATGATTTTCTCTCATCGAACTGAAATTATAGTGTTGAATTGCAATCGATATGAATATAGTTGTTTTTTAAACTTCTGGACACTGAAATTTGACTGCTATGAACATGTATGAACATGTGGAAACATTAGCAATATAAACTACATGCTGCACAAAATTTTCGTATACTTTATGCATTTATTAACTTAAATCATGCATAGTTTACATATAAACATGCATTAGATTAAAATAAACAAAGCACAGAGAATGTATTTGTCAATTTCAACTTTTGACAAACTTGTGCATTGTTCAGATTATAACATGTACAAAATACACTACACTTTGCATATGTTACACTACAAGTAGTATTTGTTATGTTTATCAAAACAAAGCTTTATATAATTTTCTAATTTTAAGTAACTTCCTGAATAATTTGCACAACTTACATTAGAACATGCATATCTTACATTAGAAGTTGTATTCCCTATTGTTTTAGGTACAGAATTTTCAAATTAAATGAAACTGATGCCACTGAAAATCTTACCGGCGTAAAAGCAAAAAATTGGAAGCACTACATGCTCTGTATAAGAAGCATGCAAATGCTATTGGTTTCAGCTACATGAAAGACTGTCAACGTCTAAACAACGAAAGACAAATTCGTGAAAAGTACTACAAGTGCTCTTCTAAAGGCCAATCGAAAAAATTAAAAGCCAGTATTATCAGCCATGTTTCTTGTGTGGATAATGAAATTAATTCTTAAAATAAGAAGAAGAGGAAGAGAAATGACCTGATTATAAAAATATGATGCCTAGCTTAAATTAGAGTGAAGCTTGAGTAGGATTATTACATCATGTCTCACCACATCACCGTACACAATCATCAGTTAATAAGACTAGCCTGACAGTATCTCAGTAGGAGTGAACGGAGGATTACAGAAGACAAAAGGAAAATCCATCACAACAATGGAACAAGCAAGTTTAATACCTACTATAGTCTACAAATACATGTTTTTTGAAGCTGGTGGAGAAGAAAATCTAGAGCATATGATGAAAGACCACCTCAACTTTGTGAGTCAACTTCGAATGAAAGAAATAGAAAGTGGAGATGCTCTGAAACTTGTTGATACACTCATGGAAATGAATGAGAAGGACAAAGATTTCTTCTTCAAAGTCAAGTTCAATGAGGAAACAAAACCATCAGCAGTGTTTTGGAAAGGTTCAATGATGATGGAGGACTACAAAATTATGGAGATGTCACCATATTTGACACTACATACAGAACAAACAAGTATAGCTTGATTTGTGCGCCAATAGTTGGAATCAACAATCACTGGAACATAACAATGTTTGCTTGTGCTTTTATTGCAAATGAGTTGGCTGATACTTTTATGTGGCTCCTCAACACTTTTAAGAAATCAATGGAAGGGAGGGAACCTGTCACAATATCCATAGATCCTGCAATGGGCAAAGCAATAAATGAGGTATGTTATGAAAATTTGTTACTTACAGTTTTGAACACTGAATATGGTCTATTAGAAAATGCAAAAGTGTCACTTGTTAGTTTAGAAAACAAGTTTCCTGAAAATGATGCAACTTTAGAAATTTTATTGCTCACAGACTTGAAACTGAGTAGGGAATGTTAGCTCTGCTCTGCACCTGTTAGCTTACATCATGTATAACTTATGTTATATGATAAATTAGTTACTTGTAAATATATATACTAATCAACTTCCATTTCTTGGTATAACTTTCAGGTCTTCCAAAACACAAAACATAGGTTGTGCTTATGACACATAAAACAGAATGCAATACAACATTATAGGAGAATAAAGAAAACTAAATCGTTTAAAAGCGATTTAGACTACTGTATTAAAATATGTTTTGATCCAGTAGAATTAGAAGAAAAATGGACCTCGATGATCACCACTTAAAATCTAGAAAGTAGCACCTGGTTTCAACGCCTATATGGTATTCATGAAAAATGGAGCATGGTATTCAGCAAGGACATTTTCTCAGAAGGCATTTTATCATCACAGCGAAGAGAAAGCACCAACCATACCCTTTGCTTCAATGCAAACAAAATGACTACACTCACTCTCTTCTATGAGCTTTTTAACCAAACAGTCAAAAAGTGGAGGAGAGATGAAGCCTAAAGGGAAAATACATGTACAAAAGCAAAGCCAAAATTTGAAAACAAAGCAAGTATGTTTACATTAAGAGTATGTATTAATTATCCTAGAATCTGAACCTGAACTTATTAACTTACAGTATGCAATTGATTCCCAACTAATGGGCCTGTACATGTTTGGTTAAACATACTGCTCATGTTTACACACTTGCATTGTACAAAGGATTCAAAAAGGACTTTTCTTTGGCAATGGAAACTAAGGTTAAGGAAGTGTTCTCAGAACCACCGTCAAGAAAATATGATGTCAAACTAGAACATGATGAATCTAAATACGAGACAGTCGAGTACAAAAATGAAGATGAGCTAGTTGAAGTACAATACAAATGCAAATGCTTTGAGGTGTTAGGTATGCCGTGCTTTCACATTCTTAGAGTATTGAATCTCCACTCCATCACAAATATACCAGAGAAATACATCCTGAAAAATGGACAAAAAAGGCCAGAATAGAAGCATGGGACAAGGTTCTTGGCCAAGGAAAACAATTATCAGAAAACATCAATGGTGGAGTTTCATGGAGGGATCATATGTCAAGCAAATTCTACAATCTAGTTCTAAAAAGTGAAGGGAAATTAGAATTTAGAAGCACTTTTCAAGAGATGTTTGACACGTGCTCAACATGAATAGAAGACTTTTTGGCATGAAAGACCAAGGCCAATAAACAATAAGCCACAACTAGCCAATGAAACTCAACCATATTAAGTGCACCTAAGGTACATGATCTCACCCAAGTGAATACAAAAGGAAGAGGAAAAAGGTTTAAGGCAGGCATGGAAAAGAAAAAATCAAGGAAGAAAACTACTGAATTTGGCACAAAAAAACCAGATGTGAAGACACTTAAAAAGTAGCATTGTTAAAGATACATGTTGCACTTATGTACCTATATATTGTATTTGTTTTTAATTAACTTAAAATATTTTTATACACTGAATAACATACTGTATTTTTTAGCTTAAAAATATAAATTATCAAATTATAACTTGCACTTGTTTTTCTTGCCTAAGTACCAACCTTTGTTTCACAAAATTTTAGTGATATGGAATTATAGAATACCAAGTAAGTGATTTATAATTTGTTAGCTTACAATAGTAATTTATTAACCAATGAATTGTATTTATTTTCCGGTATACTCAGAAATCAACACAATAAACCACATATGACCTGCCTCCCCCCGAGGTCGTTAATCGTAGCGAATTAACCCAGGCAGATGCTTTCCCTTGGGAAGGTCAGAATATAAGAGATTTATAGTTCTACACCCTATTCTCACTGCTACGCTACCTACAGGGTAGTTAGCCGCGTCCCGTGGGTTTGTCCATGGAGAGGCTTGGTCTAATGTACCAATCAAAACACAATCTCGTAAGGGTCGTCAATCCATACGAGTGAAGGGAATAGCTAGTATAGAAAACATGCAAGGGGGGGGGTGAGGGTGGGGGTTTGGTTTTCCAAGCTAACTACATAGCATGAAAGTAAAATAAAGCAAACAACTATATAAAAAGACCCTTGGGGAATCATTGAGAAACATGGTCAATCTAATGCTTCTATCCTCGATTCATTCACATAGATAATTAGGCAAACCTAATAGAGTGTCCATAATATGTGGTGTGGCTGATGACATACACCTCCCCATCCTTGTCGCAACGAGTTCTCTCACAACCCTCTATCGACACTGCCATCGTAATTAGGGGAGTACAACAAGGTCCGACCATTGTTGTAGGTCTGTTTCTCTGCCGTGCAATTACGTCTCGGGCTTCCACCACGAATACACTACTTCCCTTGGGTTCTATCAATTAGACCTGAGGGTTGTTGGCACCATATCTATGATCTAAGGTATCTCACAAGCCTAGTTTGATACTATTAGTTATCTCCACCCAGAACCTCTCGGACAACTTTACAAAGTCAGCTAAGACTGGTGTGATGGAAAGTAAGTCAGAGCATTCTCGAATCCCCTGTGCACACACCCACGCGGATGCGTTCTCCCTTACCTATTCTAACGACCAAGTTTCTCTTCCCAAGGGGGCATCGATATTTGCACCATAAATAAATATAGCCAAAGTGTGTGCTTATATTTGGTGTACTATTCATGTATTTCAAATAATCAAGCACAATCATAATAATATCATGAACACAAAATTAGGAAGAACTATAGAATTTCAAAAGGTAAATAGATTTAGACCATGTTGCTACAATGTATTCCCAAGCTATAGAAACTACTCCCTAGACATGGAATTCAAATAAAGATTTGAATTCCACATCTTAGGATCAAAGCAAAAGAAATAAAATAAAAAGAGAGAGTTCTCTCCTAACTACCAAGATGAAAACTAATGATAAGTATCCAAGCTACTCTTAGATATGAGGTATATGATATCAAAACTTGGTAGACAAAGGTTCTATTTATAGTTGTAGGAGATTGGGCCTAAACATAGGCCAAAATAGGGTAAACCATAGCTCAACCGCCGCTCGGTGTGGGGCATCATAGATGGTGTAACATGTGAAGTGTCCTTCGCACAGGGCACGTGACCAGGCGCAGGCCCTGTCTATTCATGTGGTGCAGGGTGCCTGATCTAGTGCTTGGCATGGATCTTCAAGAGGTGTAGAGAACGAGGCTTTCCACGGGCCGCATCTACCACTTGGCGTGGGCAACATTTTCTGGTGTGGGTGCCATCAAAGTACTGAAAATGAGGGTTTCGATCCGTGCTCGTGGCCGTTGGTGCTTATCATGGTCAGGAAGGGTGCTCACTCAGAAACTTTGGTACGAGCCATGTGATTTCCCACATCCTGCCTGCTGGCCTTGGCATATTGAGCTTAGAACAGCGTGGGTCACCAAAAATGGGACGTCCCGCACCCATACTTAGCCACGTGGAGGGGTCTTCACCTTGTGCTGGCAACCCATTTTATTTGGCGTGGGTCGTGTTGGTCTTCTTGGCATGGGGTAGCTCTTTAGGCGTGGGTTGTTGGTGCCAAACCATGAACGGCCCACGCCGATCCATTTATGTCGGCTGAACTAGTTTCCATTGCTACAGGTGAATTGTTAGTCCAATTTGAGAGTTTTAGTAGTCAATTTTGTAGTGCTCAAGAAGACAAATCTAGTTAAATCAGCCTTGATGTCTAATTCTTCTTGGATCATTCTCATATTTAAGCGCAACTCATTGGACCACGATTCCCCATTTCTTCGTTGCCCGCTTTGAACTCTATTGCTGCTTATATTTGGCTTCAATCTTCTTCTACCCCACATTGATGCTCATGGCCTTAATCTACTACCATTCTAGTTTGAATGGCCTTCATTTGTACTACCGTCCTTGCAAAAAACCTTCAATATCTTCTACCGCCCTTACGAACGGCCTTCACATAGAACGTACTACATACTAAAGATGATCATAAGGAAGATCAAGGAGCCCGTGGATACAAGATGTTCATTAGTACCAATTAAGTCTACAAAACGCAGGATTTGAACAAGAAACCAAACATGGCCGTCTAAATCCCTTGTCACGTAAACATAACTAATAGTAGCAATCCACCAAATAAAACTAGCTAAAAATTATTCCAAATGCGAAGGTTAACGTACACATAATGAAGCTGACCAGACTCCCCAAACTCAACCCTTTACTCGCCCTTTACTCGCCCTCGACAAGACAAAAAATCAAGCAAAATGCAGCATTAAAGCATAAGTTAGTCGAGACATTCAACTTATTCCAAGATTGCCCCGTTTCCCCAAAAAGAGTAAGAATCTCACAACTTTCACACTCCCAGAAAAACATGAGCAATCAAACCACACAAAAGTAAAGTGTAGCCAAAAATAAATGTATAAGCTAGCTTAGTTTTCCCAAAATGATCCCAAAAGCAATAAAAGAGTCATCTTAAAAAAATTCCAGCGCGGAAGCATGCATTCAGCCTAGTCTTTTGTTTTCTCTCAATTTCTCTCATTTTTCCTAGTATCCCTTTTGGGTTTTCCTCTTAGATTTAACACACAAAGGGTACTCACTTCTCACCCTTTTCCACATGGCCTCTCATTTTTGCCTACGCTCAGAAGCCTAGCCGGACCTAGCTTCTCATTTTTACCTTGGCCTTTTGACCTATCCGGGCTTTTTCTATTGTTACCCAATTCGCCATTTTGGGTTTTCTACTTGTCCAGGTTTTTGTATATTCTTTTTTTCATTTTTTCAAGTTTTCCATTTTTTTTGTGTAGCCCAAAATTTTCCTAAAAGTGGGCTTCAAACTACAAAAGATAATCGAACATAGAAAATACACCACTGATGGAGGTTGGGCCCGAGAAGGGCATTGGGCCGTAAGTATGGCGGCCCAACTAGGGTATTATTAAATACTCTAGAATAGTTATCGTATTCGCGAGGAATTAAGGGCGATAATTAAGGAAGCAGTTATTTAGGATACAAAGTATAAATAGAAGGTACACATTTATTTATAATTCATTATGTCTTTATCATATTCAGACTCTTGGACTGACTTAAGTATCGAAGGTCTGACCCCTGGAACCCCCAGGGACAGTTTCATTGCAGGTTAGTTCGAGAGGAGCTCAAGCCCAAGAACTGGTCGGTCGTTCGAGACACATTAAGTGGTGCCATTTGTAGGGATGACTAAGCCAGATCAAGGATTTTGAGAATTTATGTCTACAGTTTATCGATGGAGTGAAAGGTTAAGGTTGACAGATACATGGGCTGGGTCTCCGCAAAGGTTGGAGAATACAGAAGCCAAGCCTTCTTGAAAGTCAATAACAAAGGGTTCAGAAGCAGGTAACAAAGCCCGTGTTAAGGACACATGTATGGCTAATCCTCAGGAAATGCATCAAGTGGCTAATCCTCAGGAGACACATTAAGTATCAGGTACCAAGTCGCATGCAGAGCATGTTCCAATGATAGACCACGAATGGGGGAAAAATTCAGTGGCGTTCATCACAAATGCCATAGCATCAATTCAAGAGGACGTGTCGGGGTCCTCGAGATGACTGGAAGTAATCGAAGAGCAAGAACAGAGAAACATAAAGCCCTTGCTCGAGGAGGCAGCTGGTCCGAGGGATGGAAGGTTCACGAATGTTTAAGGAGATTCTTATATGGAAGCCTATGGCCAACACATACAAAGAAATCAGAATGCAGGAATGGTAACCCCAAACCAAGATGTAGAGCTGGTAGCTCAGGTCCTGGCTGCAGCATGGTATCAAGTTACCTCTCCTCCAAGAGATGATAGAGTTACGCATGGGGTACTACCACCCTCACTTGTAGGAATAACTATGGGATGGGATTCTCATCCTGCGATAACCTACCCTTATCACGCTTATGCTAGAGAGTCATTGGAAAGCTAGACCTAAGCCCTCTATTATAGGTTACTCACAAGGACCAGTATACTAGATGCCTCCACTAGCCCTGTTCGCTTCAACCTTCAACCTGCCTGGAACATGGACGACATATGGAATAATGGCTTCCTCTGGCATTCAAGGATGTGGAAGTATGAGAATCCAAGGAATAATGACTAGTTAGAGGCCTTACAATCCCTACGGCCAGCAACCACAACTACTAGCATACCCAGGTTTAGGACAGTCTTGGACAAACCATGGGTACGATCGGGGGGGGGGGGGGTCAACCGCCATATCCACCTAAACTGGGAGGCCACGATAGGTGGTTGAACTTGATAGGGGGGCAGCAAGAGCCCCCCTTGGATGCAAGTGAATCTCTAAAAAGAGAGTTGGATAGGTTAATCGGGCCTTTGGGCCAATCTGCAAGGCCCCCACCATTCTACTCGGTGATTACAGGGGTTCGGTGGCCAATAGAAGTAAAACCTCTGTAAGGACTCCCCACATACTATGGTGAGACCGATCCTTGAGAAATTATCCAGAAATTCCTATGCCTAATGAGTTCGAGGTTGATGAGAAGTTGACATGTAAGATGGTAGGAAGTTACCTGCGAAGAAAGGCACAAGAGTGGTTCAATAAGTTACTATGAGGCTCACTCCAATCTTACCAAGACTTCATTGGAGCATTGCTGAGCCAGTATGCACAGAAGAAAAAAACAGAAGACATGGGAGAGGACAAAGGCTTTCTATCATCGATATGTGGATGAGAGCTTGGGAGTTATAGAGACAACAGAGAATGAAGTGATCAAAGGGTACCTTCTAGGGATACAGGACCTAGAATTATACAAGAAGCTAAGTACTAATACTCCTAAGACCTTGTAAAAACTTTAGGAGGTTGTAGAGCAATACTCGATAGTAGAAGAAGCAACCAGAAAGAAAACAGATAGCCTCATAGAGAAAATAGGAAGAAATAATGGAAATTATCGGTCGAACCCATAAGAACACCATTCAAGAGATACGCTCCCTTACCACCGACACTCGGAGGGAGAACCCCTGCGTAGCTCTTAAGTATACATCAAGGATTGTTCCGACCACTCCCACCTTTACAGAATTTGTATAACTCGATAATGGCCCAGAGAGCAACAAACTTTGTGATCATCACAGGGACTACGGCCATGGCACAAATGAACCAGGCTGCACCTCCATGGCCTCAAATGAACCAATGGAAACCTTATAAAAGGAAAAATAAAAAAAATAGGGTTAGAGGACAAAGAAGGCCTCAAGAGCAGGCGGTTCGAGATAGGGGCAAGAGGGAATGAAGGAAAGACCCCAAGAGCAATAGAGGGGTAATCAAGATAACCAAAATAGGGAAAACCTACCCGTTCAAAGAGTGATTCATGTCATCAAAAACATGGTGGGAGAGAAATGTTCAAATGTCGTGCTAAAAGAAGAAGCTCGAAAGGTCCCTGTGGAAGAACCTAGCCACAAAAGGTTTTGACTGAACAAGACTGTCACTTTCTCGGAAGTGGATGCAGTGCCAGATTAAACACATTATGCAGATCCTATGGTAATTTTAGAAATTATTGGAACATATTTGATAAGACGAGTCTTCGTTGATGATGGAAGTTGGGTAGAAGTGATGTTTGCTGATTACTTTGATTAGCTGGATATAGGGCGCACCAACTTGAAAAAGTCAACCACACCTTTATCCAAATTCACTGGAAACCTAATATTCCCCCTAGGAGAGATAGCCTTGTCTATTTTCATGACAGACAGTGACATAGGGCTATCATGTGTAACTTTGCTGTCATGGATGCACCTTCCCCCTACAATGTGATTTTAGGAACGTTGTGGATGTGCCAGGATCAAGCGGTTTGGTCTCCCTATCACCTTATGATGAAGTTATCGACTGAAAATGGGGTGGCATCCATTCAAGCAGATCAGACTGCAGCTCAAAAGTGTAACCTTACTGCACCACGAGAAGCAACAAAGCAAATAAATGTAGCAACGATGCATATAGATGTGGGATTAGCTGATCAATAAAGATGTATGTTTGAGACATAGGATTAGTAGCTGTTGGGAAGCTCATTCTCGGAGACATTAAGGAAAGATTGAAAGACCTGTTGGGAAAATATGGGGCTGTATTCTCGTGCGATACCTCTGATCTAACCAGAGTACCTTCAAGTTTTGCACTGCACATGTTTAATATTGACCCCTCAATAAAGCCAGTGAAATAGAAGAGAAGGGTGTTTGCTCTCGAAAGAGCCGAAGCAATTAAAGAAGAGGTGGAAAAGTTGTGGAAGGCAGATGTAATCGAGGAGGTGTTTTACCCCAAATGGATAGTTATCCCGGTTATGGTTCCAAAGCATGATGGGGCTTGGCGAAGGTTTATAGATTTCACCGATTTGAATAAATGTTGTCCCAAACGCAGTTACCCATTTCCAGCAATCGATAAGTTGGTAGAAGCCATAATTAGATATCATATTTTGGCCTTCTTTGATGCACATAAAGGGTATCACCAAATACTCATGGTAGAAGATGACTGGAGAAAACATCGTTTACTACAGATGTGGGCACATATTTTTACAAGAAGATGCCATTTAGGTTTAAAAATGCTGGGGCTACTTACCAGAGGTTGGTTGATAAACTGTTCAGGGGGTAAATAGGGAGGAATATGGAGATTTATGTGGATGATATGGTCATCAAAAGCAGAAGTCATGGGGATTTCTTAAAAGACTTAGAAGAAACTTATGGTAGGTTTAAAGGGGCTAACTTGAAGTTGGACACATCCAAATGTGTTATCGGTGTAGGAGAAGGGAAATTTCTCGAATTCATGGTCTCAGAGAGGGGAATTGATGTAAACATGGAGAAGGTTGAAGGTTTGATGAGAATGAGAACCCCACAATCAGTAAAAGATATGCAAAAGCTCATAGGGTCTCTAGCAGCGCTGAGTAGGTTCCTATCAAAGGGGGTGGAGATACACCTACCCTTTTCAATATCCTTCGAAGGGCATAGAAATTTGAATGGAATAACAAACGCGAGAAGGCATTCAAGTAGCTGAAAGAGCACTTAGGAAAAATGTCTACCCTGATAAAGCCTGATAAAAATGAGATGCTATATCTGTACATTTTTGCATCGCCTTTGGCAATTAGTGCGGCCGTGGTAAAAGAGAAAGAAAAGGTGCAACATCCAATTTACTTGGTCAATCGGGCCTTGCAAAGGCCAGAGACGAGGTACATTATCCTCGAGAGATTGATTCTAGCTCCCGTGGATGCAACCAAAATACTGTGAACCTATTTCCAGGGGTACATGATAGTGGTGCTCACGAACCACCCAATTCGGCAGATTCAGTTGAAACCAGAAATCTCAAGAAGAATGATGAAGTGGGTAGTGGAATTGAGAGAGCACGACATCCAATATCAACCTCGAGTTGCAATTAAAGGTCAATCACTTCTAGACTTCATAGTGGAAACTTATGAGCCCCTTGAGTATCAGGACTCTATTCGAGAGGTGGAAGTAAGTAAAAGGGAGGTATGGAAGCTATATGTGGACAGTTCATCACACTCACAAGGAAGTGGAGCTGGGGTTCTATTAACTTGTCCTAATGGCAAGGATTACCCTTACATGTTAACATTTTCATTCAAAGAAACTAACAATGAGGCTGAGTATGGAGCAATGATAACGGGACTGTGCTTAGCAAGGGAGTTGCAGGTGGAAGACTTGGAGCATTTCAGTGTTTCTCAGATCGTGATTCAACAAGTGAACAAGGAATATGAGGCCAGAGAACGTAACCTGCAAAAATACCTCGAGGTAGTACAAGATCTCTTGAAAGATTTTAAATCTTACACTCTAACAAAGGTCCCGGGATAAATAAATTATAAAGCAGATGCTCTTAGCAAGCTTGCTTCTTCAGATTTGGAACCGAACCCAGAAGCAATTGCGCATTGAAACTTTGGACAAATGAAGTTTTGAAGAACTTGTAGGTATGACGGTGGAAGTGGAAGACATCTGGATGACACTGTTCATGGCATACCATCGAGAGGGTGTCCTACCAGAAAATGAAGTTGATGCCAGAAAGGTGTGGTTGAAAGATCCAATGTATGTGTTGCAAGAAGGAGTGTTATACAGAAGGGGTCATTTGCAGCCATTGCTCCAGTGTGTTAACCCTCAAGAGGCTAATTATCTCATAAGGGAGGTCCATGAAGGAGTATGCGGCAACCACCAGGGAGCCAGATTAGTGGCGAGGAGGCTCATTTGAACAGGGTTTTACTGGCCGACAATATTTGATGATGCTAATCGATACATTCAGGCTTTACACCAGAGTCAAAGACATGCCCTAATAATACATGTCCCGCCAAGAGAAGATAAGAAGTATTTATAGCTTGTGGCCCTTTGATAAATGGGAGATCGACCTGGTGGGTCCTTTTCCAGAAGTTCCAGGGAAATTCAGGTACCTTATAGTGGCTGACTACTTCACGAAATGGGTGGAGGCTGAGCCCTTGATGAACATAAGGGGAAATATGGTTATTTCCTTTTGCTGGAAGAATATTGTATGTCGTTTTGGAATTCCAAGGATGATCATCATGGATAATGGAACAAAGTTTGCTTAGGATCTCTTCAAGAAGTGGTGCAAGGAGTACCAAATCAAACAAAAGGTGATGTTAATTTACCACCCCCGAGCCAATCGACAGGTGGAGGTGACTAGTAGGATGATAGGCATATGAGCCCAGTTCGAGGGAGCAGAAGGTAATTGGATATGGGAATTATCTATATGTTGTGGGCATATCAGATAGCCGAATCTTCCGCTACTGGTGAAATGCCTTATGGCCTAATATATGGCTCGGATGCGGTAATCCCTGTGGAGATAGGTGTTCCTAGCCCAAGGATGATGGCTACTGCAGACGAGATAAGTTATCAGCAAAACCGATGTCTGGATCTTGACATGGTGGAAGAAAATAGAGAATTAGCTTCTTTACTTGAGGTTAAGTTAAAGAATGGGTCATAAGGTACCATGATAGGAGGGTAAAGAAAGTGTTGTTCAACTCGGAAGATTTGGTAATGAGAAAAAAATGAGAAAAGCAGAAAGGAGCCCAAAGGGAAATTATCTGAAAATTGGGAAAGACCCTACAGGGTGATCGAATTGCATCTAGGAGGAAGCTATGTCCTCGAAGAGATGAATGGGGTTCGAGTGCCAAGAAGGTGGAACATCACCAACCTGAGAAAGTACTACCAGCTGTGACAAGTGTTTTCTCTTAAGCGGCACACTAGATAATACTTCCATTCATAGATGATGTTTGAGTGGACTGCTCTTAAGCGGCTCTCTAGATAATATTTCTAGCTACGAGTGATGTTCAAGTGGGTTTCTCTTAAGCGACACTCTAGATAATATTTCCAACTACAGCTGATGTTCGAGTGGATTGCTCTTAAGCGGCACTCTAGATAATATTTCTAGCTAGAGCTTATGTTCGAGTGGATTTCTCTTAAGAGGCACTCTAGATGATGTTCGAGTGATTTTCTCTTAAGCGGCACTCTAGTTGATTGTTCGAGTGGTTTGCTCTTAAGCGGCACTCTAGGAAATGTTTTTTAAAACCATATGACGTGGGGGAGATATATTAGGCTTTCCAAACCTTGTAAAGCTTTACAGACATACAAAAGGTTCAAGTGGTAAACTTGAACTTGACAAAATTAGTCCTTATACTAGATGTTATACAAAACATGTTCCTAAGGTAACACCGTGTTGATGCTAAACTAGAGAGAAGATTTTGTGGTTGAAAAGGTGAACTCTTTGAGATAGCTTTCCAATGCACGATTCCTATCAAGCACGAACTCCACCCCCATGTTATTCGTGTTGTAGGCCAGGTGCATTGAAGCTACCTAGAAGAGCTTATGTACTCCATTTTTATTAGCCCTTTCTGTAAAGTGATCTCCGTTGATAGCCCTTGTGCTTCTTTCTTGAGTACTAAGAGTACAAGTATCTATATACTTGGCATCAAAAGCCACCAGCTTGAATGATCTCCTTCTGGGAAGTTTTTGTAATGTTTCATGCCGCATTTTGTTGATGGATTCTAATTGCATGTAGTCCCTGCTTATTTGCTCTGATCATCGCTTTTGTCAAATTTGTGAGTTCGTGTGCTTGCAGAATAGCAGGTGTAGAAAGGATTGCTTGATGAGTTCGTGACAGGTGGTGTGTAGAATGTTTTTGCTTCATGTAAATAGCCTCCATGTAATGTGTTTGTCACCAATTAGCTTGTGAATCTCCCAGATGAGTCTCTGTAATTTCCATGGAGCCTTTGTGCTATTTTTTAGTATGTTAATAGCCTGGAAAGAATCAAATTCAGCAGCCAGGGGAAAAAATTATAATGTACACAAAGATTGACTCCTTCCAGTAATGACCTTACTTCAGCTTCTAAAGCTAAGTCTATACTATTGAAGTTCTTGAATGCTATGAGAACTGGGTTACCATATGTTTTTCTAGCTATAATGCCAGCAGAGGAGAGGGAGACAGTTGAAAAAGATGCATCAGTATTGAGTTTAAATCCATAGTCTGGGGGAGTATACTTATGTGCCTTAATATATTTAGGTTTTTAGGCCTAAAAGAAGTCATCACTCCTATTCGCCTAAGCTTATAACACTCATCAGTCACTTTCTGAGAATGAATTTTGAAAATATCAGTTAAGAGGAGAATTGTTTCCTTCTTCATTCCAGGTATATACAGAGTTTTGTTATCATAAATGATGTTGCACATGGACTTCCAAATAATCCAAGTAACTGAGGTTGCTACAGAGATAATAATATTTCCAGCTTTGGTTTTGCAAGGATAGGACCATAAGCATTACAGATGATTGAAGATATGTTCTTTATGGCCTAGTCTGATTTCTAACATGTACAAAACATATGCCACAGAGATCTTGCAACATAACATGAATTGAAACAATGATTTATGGTATCCATGGATTGATAGTTGGGACACTTATGCACTGATATGATGCCCATCTAATTCAATGTTTTAGAGAATGGTAAATAGTTGTTCACTAATTTCCAGACAAGAAAGTACATTTTTGGAGGGATCAATAGAGACCATACACGCTTCATGCTTTCTACTGTATTTCTTCTTTACCTAACCAACTGAAAAGAAATTTTCATTGAAAATATACCAGATGTAGAGGGTTTCCATACCATCTTATCTTTGTGAGCATATAGAGCTATTGGCACTTGCAATTTGTTAATAATCCACAGTGGTAGACCTATGCCTAAGTGCTGAGTGTGAAGTGTAATATTCTCCTGGAATTGTGCAAGTGTGAGATAAGGCTTGTAAATGGTCAAATATTGGTTCCAGTGGTCAATTAGATGACCTGAACCTGACCAGTTAGCAATCCAAAACTTACCTGTCCATCCCCAACTAGGATTTGGGGGTTTTGGTTTGCTAACTGTAACACCTTACAGACTCATTTCCATGCATCTGAACTACGTTCAGAATTTGGAATGGTCCAGATAGGTTTAGATCAGATAGATGTACCTTGTTTCAAGTTCCACCACAGTTTTAATGAAAAACTTGTGATGAAATCTTGCAAGGGTATAAATCCCAAACCATTTTCTGAGAATGGATTACTCATTCTAGTGAAGGATTTCCAGTGTCAATGACTATCATCTGGTTGATCTCCCCGGATAAAAGAATTAAATAGATGCTTAATTTTTTCTATAGTGTGAGCAGTGGGAGACATTACACTCCATATATGGATTGCAATGGTAAGAGTGTGCTTGATAAGGATTATTCTTCTCGCTAGGGATAGCCATTTATTATTCCAATGAGATATTCTGGAGTTAACCTTTTCAACTATTTCATTAAAGTGGATGTTCGATTTTCTGCCCTTGAAAATGTTAACTCCTAAATATTTAAATGGAAGGAATTGGAGGATTTCCTTGTGTATTTGAAAAATACCACTGTATCATCCACATATGAGAAATGGGATAGGGTGAATTCATTACCCGAGACTGAGAATGGATCTAATAACTTCTCTCTAAACATTTCTTTGAGTCCTCTATTAAGAAGTTCAGTAATGAAATTTAAAAGATTGGGAAAGAGGGGTTCTTCTTCTTTGAGACCCCTTGAAGTTGTGAAGTACCCATGAGGGCAGCCATTGATTAGGACTGAGAACTAGGCAGATTTTATGTTACTCATGTTGAGTTTCACACAATGGCCATGGAATCCATATTTTAACAATAAGGAATTAAGCATGGACCAGGAAACTCTGTCAAATGCCTTGGACATGTCCAATTTGGCTATGGCATTGAGTCCTTGGGCTGGTTTATCCAGCATTCTGACTGATTCTTGCATTACAAGAATGTTGTCAAAAATGCTTCTGCCTTCGATAAAGGCAGAATTCTCTATCACTACACGTATTTTGACCAAAGGGCTAATTCTATCAACAAGTATCTTAGAGATGACTTTGTTACTAAAGTTGGCAAAGTTGATCGGTCTGAATTCAGAGAATTGGACTAGAGTTTGGACTTTTGGTATCAGAGTGATGAAGGAGCTGGTGATAAATTTAGGCATTTGGACTCCACACATGAATTCTCTAACACAAGTTAGTAAATCATGCTTGATACTATCCCATGCCCATCTATAGAAGTAGTCATTGAAGCCATCTGACCCTCTACAGCTGTGTTCACTTAAGTTGAACACAGATTTATGAAGTTCTTCCATTTGGATTGGGTTTAGCAAGCATATGTTGTCTTGCTGGGTGATTATGGTTGGGATGAAATTGAGGAAATAGGCGAGGTTGGTTCCTGAGCTGTCTTTGGTGTCCTCAGTGAGCAAGTTTTGGTAGAATAGGGCTGCAACTTTTCCTATCTGGTCTTGCTCAGTTAACATGACATTGTTATGTTTGATTTTATTAATCTTTAGCCTATTATGCTTATCTCTTATTGAGTTATGAAATAATGTGGTGTTGAGATCACCTTCTTTGAGTCATTTTTGCCTTGACTTATGTTTCCAAAAGTCATTTTCCTCAGTGAGTTTTTCTGTGAGCTGGATTCTTGCCTGATTCAGCTTATTAAGGTTTTTTTATGGATTCCAGGTTATCAAACTGGGATTCAGCTTCTTGAACATTCAGTTAAGCTTTTATGATTTTGTAAAATAGGTTCCCAAAGTGATCCTTATTCCATAACTTTATGTCCTGTTTAAGCCTTTTTAATTTAAGACTGAATCTAGTCATTCCTTGCTCTTATAAATGCTTAGACCAGGACTGTGTAATTAAAGCTTTGAATTCAGGTCTTCTAACCCACATTGACTTGAACCTAAAGGCTTTAGGATGAGTTAGGAGCTTGATGCAGTTGTAGTCCAGGCTGCTCGGCTGGGTTCTCCGCAGCTTGGACCTCTACTTGAGGGTATATTTCTCCAGCATCCACTGACGCTTCTCAGCATCAAAATTAGATGTCTTCTGCTTCTCCTCTTTTAAGGCTTTATTGTCCTTCTCATGCGCCTTCTTCTCCTCTTTGAGCAACCTCTTCAACTCCAAAGTTTCAACTTCTTTCTGGCCTAAATTTTCTTGAAAGGAACCTTGGCTAGAGGTAGAAGCGTGGGCGAAGGTGGCCATCTTTTGAGTGGCATCAATGAAGAGCTGGGAGACCTAGCAAAAATAACTACACTTTGACAAATGTTGGAAAAAACTTTCTAAAATGGACTTCGCAATGGAACAGATGATAAACTGAGGATTAGAGACCATGGTCATGAGATGATGCTCATCCATAGTCAGAATGCTAGATGTAGACACCGCATCACTCGAAGGGGGTTTCTGGGATGCTGATTATTGGTGGACGTTGACACCATCACCACCGTTCACTCTCATTAGTGGCTGTTGGGGGACATTTGCAACAGTGCCACCATCTACCCCTGTTCTTTGGCAGACATTCCTGGTGTGGGGTGGCTGGCCATCAGCCATGGCCGAGGTAGCCCTTCCATCACCCTTGGGAAGTGTGGAAGTCTGGTTCGAGGAGATACGAGTCCCTTTAGGGTGACCCTGACCCTGATTTAAGTGGGGCTTCTTGTTCCTCAAGCCGCTAGCAAGAGCCACTGAGAAAAAAAACAAAAGAATAGTGTCAGTAAAGAAAAATGCAACCGCACAAAAGATAGAAGGAATATAATTATATTAAGGCACCTTCAGAGGGGAGGGCCTTTTGTGGGACCCTCAAATTCCTATCTCCTCTACTTGCTATTTTTCCAAAGTTTTTTTAAACACATAATCCTCATAGATTTCAGGGGAAAATATAAAACTGCCAATCCTTAGGTTAGGATTGTTGAAGCGGTTGTAGTCGAGGGAGCTGGACAACAATTTTTGTATATCACTCTCAAGGACACCTGGACAAATGTACTCCACTGGTTTAGGACATTCAACTAGCACATCCCAGTTCCATAGGGGAACTCGATACCTTCTGTTATCAAATGAAATCCCCTTCTTCCAACTCCTCCATTCACCTAAATTGACATGAATAGCAAAAAACTTGTGATGTACCTCCCGACTGATAAATGTGATAATCATGTCAGAAGACCACCCCCTATAAGACACATATTAGAATGAGCGGAGCAGCTTGTACTTTGGCTTGATACCGAACTCATCACATCATGTCAAGAACATCATGATGATTACCAAGATGTTGGGATGAACTTGTACAGGGCTCGCCTACAATTTTTTGAGAAGTTTTGAAAAGAGAGGTGGAAAGGGAAAGGTGAGCCCAAAGTGAAGGTGTCCAAGAGAAATGGCTGATCTTCCCTCAGTGAGATTATGGGGGGTATCCTCTTCTGGAAAGGGCTGAAAATCCACACCTAGGGCTATTCGTTGGCCAAAAAGGATCGAGTCCAGAATCATATTGCTGATGACGGGGGATTCTTTCCTGAAATTCTCAAATTTACCCCTCGAGATACCTTCTCCTTTTTCTTCTAAGATGACTTAGCTCCAGAGGATACCTTTAATACCTTCTAGGGCTCTTCCTCCTCCTCTAGGGATGTCCTTCCCCTTGAAGGAGATGTTTTCTCCTCCTCCTCTATGACATCGAGGGATGCTTCCCATCTCTAAGACGATGCATTCCCCTTCCCAAGAGCTAGATTTAGGGGAGGGTAAAAGTAAATTTTGCCACTGGTAGGGGATCTTCTTATGTAAGACTTGCCCATACTTGGTGGCCAATTCTCAGCATACCCTTGAAGAGGCATACTGGTAACCTGTAAAACCCTCCTTTCTCCAGGATTGTTAGTATTATGGTCAGACGCACCTCCTCCGACGTCAAAATTACACTGGGATTCATGTGCATTATGAGTCAGTGACACCCCTTTCTGATGTATTAACCTCTGCCTCATCTACCCTAATCTCACTGGAAAATCCCTCCTCGGTGGAACCCTCATCAGAACGGGCCATATTGTAAAGTGAGGAAAGAAACAAAGTAGAGTGATGAGAGAGAGGAAGGTACTTAGTGATTCTTGAAGAAGGGTGACAAAAATAAGAGTTTCTGGAGAAAGGAAGGGGAGAAGAGTGCTTGTGAGAATTTCCTGCAAGTGAGTATAAATTAAAGAGGAAAGAGAAATTAAGGGGTAATAATGGGAGCTGAAATGGCGGTATAATTAATAACCAACTTGGAACTATAAAAAGTTACGGGAATACTCAACTACTTTTTGTCTTCTGACAGCACGCTGTTTAGGGGATAACAACACGCACGGTTGTATAGCACGCACGCATCTCTTGAAGTTCTAATGCTCAGGGTTGATTAGAAAACCATATTCCCTCCCTCTAAATCTGGAGTAACGAAGTACAAGGATTGATTCGACACTTTAATATCCTTGAACCATCCTATGAATTTGAGGTCTGGAATAGCCCTTGTGTTGTTCCAGTCCTTCGAGGTAGAGAACCTAATTTTCTGGGGCTCTTGATAGAGGTTGGTTCCGAGTAGGGCATTAGGCCATAGGTGTGGCAGCCCAACTAGGGTATTATTAAATACTCTAGAATAGTTACCGTATTCACGAAGAATTAAGGGTGATAATTAAGGAAGCAATTATTTTGGATACAGAGTATAAACACAAGACACACATTTATTTATAATTAATTATGTCTGAATCATATTCAGACTCTTGGACTAGCTTAAGAATCACCCCTGAAATCCCTAGGGACAGTTTCATTGTAGGTCGGCTTGAGAGGAGCTCCAGCCCAAGAACTGGTCGGTCGTTTGAGACGCATAAAAAACCAATTTCCTAAAACATCCTTTCCCATGCAAACTAGAAATCCTAGCATAGAATGTCATGCCACCAAATATACATCCAAAATTATCCCTCAACAAGCAAAAACAACATCATCAACAAACAAGAAAAATAACTACCAATACAAATCATGAAATGCACCGAGGAAATCTAAGAATGAAGACTCCGTAAGTGCTCATTACTCCCTCCCCACACTTAAAACCAATGCATAATCTCCAGTGCATAAAAATTATGTCAAAACATTAGTGAGGTAGAGAGAATGGTGATACTCACTCTCGAGGCCCCAAAGGGCCTTCATCCTCATGACTCGTGAAGCTCCTAACCATGTGCCATGTTTCCTGAAGTGTGGCCTCTATGTTATCCATCTTCGAACCAAGATCTTCCCCTTGCATGCGCATTCCTCCCATCGCTTGGACTACCTCTTGTAACACTTGAGTAGAGCTTAAAAGCTTGTCCCCAAGTGAATGCAAGTGGTTAATGATATCTATGGGTATGCGAGAGTGACTAGGAGGTGCTCTCAGAGTGCTCTCACCTTCGGCCTTCTCAATATCTATGATCGGGTTGGCTAAAAATCTATAGAAATCTCTCTCAAATCTCCGGTCCAAAAAAAAATGATTAGGTTATCCAAGCATGTGTGATGGTGAATGGCGGTGCACTCCAGCCGTGGAAGTACCATGAAATTGCAAGTGCTTGCTCACCCATAAAGCCATACATATCTACCCTCTAATGTCGTAGGTCCCACCCTGGATGCTTTGGTTAAATTTTCTATGTTGTACCTTGTGCCCAACCTTCCTAAGTTAGCTAAAGCCCTTCGTGTGATCGGATCACCTAAGTGTTACACTAACAGACCAACCGTACCTCCCATAGATATTTTACCACTCTTTCTTTCCCCCATTTCTAAATAATCCAGCACAAAAAACTTCACCAAGTTTAGGTAAAAGTTACCCTCGGGTGTCATTACCCAAAGGAAATGAACATCCAAACCCGGACATTACGTCAGTTCACCTTGGCAGTAAACAACCATAGCCAAAAGTTGGTGAACATAATGAAACACCATGTGAACCAGGGCGCTACTCTTGCATAGGTTCTTCCGATCAGTGCCTGCCAGTTGCACCCAAAAGCATCCAAGAGAGAAAGGCAACCCTTGTCTGTGTGTCTTATGGAACTCCTTGTAATATCTCCACCCAAAGGCGCACGCTACCTACTGTTGGATCATCTTGTATTCCTTATCGTGCAGGTTGAATTTGATTGCCTTGTGTTCATCACCGTCCACAACTAGCCACCGAGTAGCTTGGAACTCTAGGTTCCACGTAATGTATGTCTTGGAGTGTTTATCGAGAAACCTCTCTAGACCTACTCGGCATAGTAGGTAAGTGACCGGCTCGAGTAAGCCTAGAGCTGCCAAGGTTTCTTTGCAAGTGAATCCCATCTCTAAAATACTCCTCTTTTGCTCTCTCAAGTTCCTCAATCTCCGTACTACAGTTTTGGAAATGTTGGATGAACCCATAAACTCCTCGGTCACGGTTGCGAAGAATGGAAGTCGTCGGCCTAGGGTTTGCACCCTTCGCTGGCTTCTTCCTTTTCTCACCTTAAGTGGACTTTCCCTTCTTCGAGGCATTCATTTTTGGTGGCATCCTAACAATATAAGGACAAGAGTTGTGATATAATCATAAACAAGGCATGGCTTACAATTCAATAAGACAACATTCTCCCAAATAACCAATCCATTCATAACATGATAATCTAAGCACGTGGGTTATTTAAACAAGAACATTACTCATCAAAAAACTCATGTAAGTTATCATCAACCCATCAATAAGATCATGAAATCAAGATTCATTCTCTTTTAAATCACCCGACAGTGAAGAACATATCTTTCAAGCATAATAGCACATCAATTGTCCCAACTCTTCTTCAACACAAGATCATGCATTCAAACTCAAACACATATCTCAAAACAGACACTCGTTCAAGAATCATGGTTTTAATAGCACCCCCATAATATCAAATAAAGCATATATAAACAAAGAGTTCAATGGGTTACCCAAAATTTGAAGCTTGGATTTGTTAGACCCACAAAAGAAGAAGCGAAAATTCCTAATTCTTTGAAGAAAGCTTCAAATTTTCAAGTTTCACCAAGAGTGTGTGAGAGGGAGTGTTTCTTGAGAAGGAAGAATGTGTCAAATGATAGAATCAGGTGGAGAAATGTACTATGGGATTGGAATTTCAGCCTAGGTGACTAGGGAGAGAGGTACAAATAGGATAAGAATAGAATTTTAAAATGCTCAATTTAGGGGACAATAGTACAACTCAATTAATTCCAAGGGATATTGGAAGTATTTTTTAAAAATCCTATGGAATTAGGGAATTCCAAAATTCTTGAACCAAAAATGCAATTTTAAGTTTGAGAATAAGAATTTTTGAAAACTTGCATTGTTGGAACAATGAAAAATTGAAAAAAAAAATTTGTGCGCAAAATATGCCTGGCACGAACTATAGCCTCACGCCAAACATCTCAGAACAAAGCTTAACCTCACATCAACCTCCTTGGCACGAAGCATAGCCTTGTGCCGAGCATCTTAGCACGAGGCATCCACCAAAATTTTCCCTAATCCTTAGTTTTTCCCTCTTTTTGAAAAAAAAACTATGTCTCCCTTTAAATCTATCTCCATTCAAATACAACCACAAGTTTTGAGCTCAAAATTTCAATCAAAATAATATTTCATCTCAAAATTCACATAGCAAAATAAGATTCATGCAAACACTATCTATTCACTAAACAAAACACAAAAGCAAAAGAAACACCATATATTTATTGTCGTGATCACAACTTATTTTTCTAAAATTGAGTTTTCATGAATTTTGTTCACCAATGAGGGGTTCACCCTCCTTTGTCACACCTAGAGCTCCTCACTCGAAGAAGGGTTTCTGTCTCTGCCCATTAACCACAAACTTCATGCCATCCTTTTCACTCTTAACCTTGACTGCTCCCTGCTCTAATACATTTGTCACTTCATACGGCCCCTCCCATCTTGATCTTAATTTACCGGGAAAGAGACTAAGCTTAGACTGGTAAACGAGGACTCTTTGTCCCATAAAGAAGTCCTTCTTCACTATACTCTCATCATGTCCAGCTTTTGTTCTTTCTTTATAGATCAAAATGGTGTCAAAAGAATTGCGCCTAAGTTCTTCAAGTTCTAGTAACTTCAACTTCCTATGCTTCCCAGCTTTACATAAGTATAAGTTAAGACGTTTGGTGGTCCAATGTGTCTTGAATTCAAGCTCAACTGGGAGGTGGAATCTCTTTCCAAAAAGGATCTTTAAAGGTGACATGCTAATTGGAGTTTTATATTCAGTGGGGGTAGGCCCAGAGAGAATCATCCAACCAAGCACTCCAATCCTTTCCAGAGGTATTCACTATTTTTTCAATGATGGCCTTGATTTCTCGGTTGGATATTTTTGCTTGGCCATTGGACTGTGGGTGGTAAGCAGTGGAAGTCATATGGGTTACTCCATATTTTTCAAGCAATGTTTCCATAAATTTGTTACAACAGTTGCTTTCTCTATCGCTGACCAAGAATCGGGGTACACTAAACCTTGAGAAGATATTGGACTTGAGAAAGCTGACCACGATTGCTGAATCGTTCTTCTTTGTGGCTTTGGCTTCTAACCACTTGGACATATAGTCTACTAGCACTAATTTGTAATAATTTCCATTGGATTTTGGAAACGATCCCATGTAATCCTTGCCCCACATGTAAAAAACCTCTACTGGCATTGAAAAGGTTTGGGGCATCTCATTTTTAAATGAGATGTTTCCTATCCTTTGGCATTGGTCGCATGATGACACCAAAATTTTAGCATCTCATAGTATAGTGGGCCAGTATATACCGTAGCCTATTACCCTTTTTGTGGATATTTTGTATCCAAAATTCCCCTCAACTTGGGATGAATGACACATCTTAAGGACACGGCTTATCTCATCATCAGGGATGCATCTTCTAATTTCTTTATCAAAACAGTGCTTCCATAGGTAAGGGTCATCCTAGACATATTCCTTTGCTTCATTCATCAACCTCTCATTCCTTGATTTCTCAAAATATAGGAGGAACTCTCCGGTGGTGATGTAATTCACTGTATTGGCATACCAAGGCTAGCTAGTTATTATCTTGAACAGTTGATCATCAGGGAATTCCTCCCGATTAGGTTCTTTCTTTGCATTTTCTTTGACTAGTTATGGGCTCTCTGGCATTTATATTCTTTTTAGGTGGTCTGCTTCGTTTTCACTTCCCTTCTTATCCCTTACCTCTAGGTCAAATTCGCTTAAAAGGAGTATCTATCTAATAAGTCTCAACTTGGCTTCTTTCTTCGTCATTATATGACGAAGTGCTGTATGGTCTATGTACACTATAACCCTGGTTCCTAAGAGTTATTGACGGAACTCTTCTAGGGCAAAAACTATGGCTAGTAACTCCTTCTCTGTGGTGGAGTAGTTACGTTGAGCATTATTGAGAGTTACTGATGCATACTATATGACGTGTGGTGTTATACTTATTCTCTAGCCTAAAACAAATCATGTAGCATGATCACTTGCATCGCCCATGATTTCAAAGGGAAGATACCAATCTGGGGGTTGGATGATTGAGGTAGACATTAATATGTTTTTTAAGGTGTTGAAAGCCTTTTTGCACCCTTCATCGACAATGAAGTCGACATCTTTTTGCAGCAATTTGAATAGAGGTGAGGATATTTTAGAGAAATCCTTAATGAAACGTTGGTAAAAAAATAGTGTGACCTAAGAATAATCTGACATCCTTGACATTGGTGGTGTAAGGTAGGGATTTGATTACATCGATTTTGGCTTTATCAACTTCTAACCCTTGAGCTGACACAACTTGTCCTAGTACTATATCTTTTTCCACCATGAAATGGCATTTCTTAGAATTTAGCACAAGGTTTGTATCCAAACATCGCTTTAGCACCCGTGCTAAATGATGTAGGCATGAATAAAAGGAATCCCTGTGGATGGTGCAATCATCCATGAAGACCTTGAAAAATTTCTTGATAAATTCTGAGAATATTCTTACCATGCATCTTTGAAAAGTGCCTGGAGCATTACAGAGACCGAAAGACATTTGCCTTTTAGAAAAGATGCCAAAAGGACATGTGAAAGTGGTTTTCTCTTGATCTTCCGAGTCGATAGCAATGTGAAAGTATCCTGAATAGCCATCGAGGAAACAATAATACACATGGCCTACCACCTTCTCAAACATTTGGTCAATTACGGGCAAGGGAAAATGGTCCTTACGAGTCACCGCATTTAAGTGGTGATAATCAATGCACACTTGCCACCCGTTTTGAATACAGGTGGGTACCAAATCCCCATCCTTATTCTTTACTGCTGTAACCCCACTTTTCTTTTGGCACCACTTGAGTGGGAATCACCTAAGTGTGATCAGAGATAGGATATATTACCCCGGCCTTAAGTAATTTAAGGAATTGACCTTTCAATACTTCCATCATAGACGGGTTTAATCGCCTTTGAGGTTGGCATACAAGTCTTGCACCTTTCTCTAAGAGTATATAGTGCATGCAAGTTGAAGGACTTATAACTTTAATGTTAGCCAAATTCCATCCTATTGCTCCCTTGAATTTTTTAAGCACATCGAGCACTTTACCCTCTTGATACTTAGTCAACCTATTTGAGATAATCATAGGCAAGGCTCCATGTTCACCTAGGAAGGCATACTTTAGGTGTTCAGGTAGGGGCTTAAGCTTAATTGCCGGTGGTTCCTCTATGGAAGGTTTGCTCTCTGGTAGAACTAGCTCATCTAGGTTTTTGGGTAGGGTTTTCACACAATTCTCACCATAAGATTAATCTTTTCCACACTTCCCACTAGGTTAGCTTTCGAGGTATTAACAAGGATATCACTCAAAGAATTATTCTTTAAAGCAAACCCTTTAAAAATATCTCGCATAATATTGTCATACATATCAACCAAAGGGGGATGTCACTTCACATTTTAATCAATTGATTCATGCTCAAATTTATATTCAGGTACGAAGGATTATGTTTATGTCTATTTTGACCCTTTCAATTAAGTCTTGTATTTAATGTCTATTCTTATTTTGTGTTAGAATCCATGTCTGTGTGAACTATACATTGACCAAGGCATAGACGGTAGGCAAGTACATGTAGCCGATAAGGTTTTGCATGAGTGGATGAGACATCATCACTCCATACAAATTGTGGAAGGTCTTTAGAGGGTTTTGTTGAAGAATCCTCTGGTGATGGGCACAACTTTGCCAATCCCGGATGGGGAATACAAAAAAGTTGGGCCTTCCTGGGGAATGTTCCTTACTTGGCCTCGTAGACTTATATACACTGATTCTATCAAGGATTGACATTTAAAGGAAACAAGGCCTCCATCACAAAAAATGGTGAAGACAACAACAAAATCGGTCAAAACAATACCAAAATCAGTCAAAACAATGCCCAAATCAGTGCCAACAATACCAAATAAGGTCAGACCTCTATTAGCAACAACGAACATCCCTCGATACATGCCTGGGTTTGTACGGGTCCTTTATAATTTGCTTCAACCCCATGATCAAAACTCAACATACACTATCTCGGGAAATGAATGTGTATTCGGATGCAAGCGTGAATTCATGGACTTATGGAGTGGTTTTGAAGACCTTTGGAGATGTGAGCAAGTTAATCAAGCATTGATGTCGATCAACACCTTGTGACTGATTTTATTAATTTTATTACTAATTTTTATTTTAATTACACTTAACATTATTACAAATATTCGCTGCTATAAATTTACCAGGAACATGTGTTTTACAAGTAACCAAAAGAAGGGATGGATTGCATACATGTGCCCAGTGATGATACATGAAATAGGTTGTACTAAACAAGAGAGGATCAACTACATTGAAAAATTCCTAGGCCGTAAGGATAAATTATTTTTCGTTGTGCCATACATCGAGAGACCATTGTAGATTAATATTGATAGTACCCACAAAGAAGCGAGTGTATTGGATGGATCCCCTTCACTTCTAACAATCCGATGCATTCATTGAGATTTTGGAGGTGGCAATGATGGAAAATAGTGAGCAAACAAATTGTTTGTTTCACGTGGTCAAAATCAAGGTGGTCTACCAATATGTTGATTTCCTCAATAATATGCTAAATTATTTGATGCATTCGTATTAATAGTTTATTTATCTTGCATATAGTACAAGAAACATGCTCAAACTTGGGAGTGTGGCTATTATGTCATGTTATACGCATCCGAGTGTGTGGAGAAAGTCAAAGAAGATGAACTTGAACTTCACAAGGTAATTGTACATTTGAACAAGGTAATTTTCCTAACGTGAAAAGGTATCCCCCAAATATATAATACTACAATGTTTTTTTTCCAAATTTTCAAAAAGGATTGGAAACCCTACTTGCATGAAGATATCAACAATGAGCGGAATTCATTGGCTCGTCATCTAATTCTCAATCGGTCACACACAATAGGTACTCCCAATAATGGTAGGGACACTCAAATTAGATAACAAATGAATGTTTGAAATGTCGGAATAGATTTTTAGCGATTTCTATTACAACCTATAGATTATTGCTTGGTTAGCATCATCTACAGATTTTTGTTCAGGGGCAAGATACTAAATTGTGGTTGTATGTCGCGGCAGCTTTTCTGCTAGGAATTCTATTGGAAACAATTTTTTCCCAGAAGACCAGTTGCTATTTCCAAGTCTAGAAATATGTTTCATCCATTTCAAAAAAAATTTACAAAGCCAAGCATTAGTTTACGATATCGGAAACATAGAGCCGACGAGGTTTCTAAAATTGGAAATATTTTGTTTCTTGGGAAATGTTTTCTTGAATCGGCTTGGAAATGTCATACAAGGTTGGAATAATTTTTAGAGACAAAACACAGAAACAACATGTTTTCAAGTTCAAAAAACAATCAAATTCCGACTAGGAATAAGGAGCACAACCATGACTGGAAGATCATTGTTTTTGAGTTCAGAAAGAAATCAAATTCCAAACTCGGAATAAGGAGTACAACCACAGCCAGAAGATGACGAACCACCACAATGACGAGTTTGCTCAACCTTACAATGGGAGTGCTCAGCCCCACGGAAGGTTTACTCAGCCGAACGCTTCTCATCTTAAATATGATCATACCTCTATTTCATGTACAAGTAAGCAGGATGACTTTTTAGACCCCTTCGTTCTTTATGACCATGATATCTGGCATAATGTGCCTTAAAATCAGTTATAAGGACAAACTCTTTGCGTTTAAGCTTCATACTCATAACATCAATAGTATCTTGGTAACTATTATTTGCAACTATCAAGTTTTGCACTTCATCCTCTAGTCGGTGAATATGTGACATAACGGACTCCGAAAAATTAATCCCTTGCTCGCCGATATCCATAGTCAGATCTCCACGACCAATAGAACTATGAGATGATGATGGAAGGGCATGAAGCTTATGTTTGTAATCAACGCAAGCTTGGTCGAGCTGGTGCACAAATTAGTCAAGGAGATTTCACTCAGCGCAAAGCTGATCATTTTCACTACGCAACTTAGTATTTATAGCAAACTGCTCATCAATTTTACTTTGCCACCTGATTGCAGAAGAGGAAAAGTGATCACACTCATCCTATTTTTTCTTCAACTGATCCAGCAAGTCATTGATGCAAGTACATTGCTTATCAATGATCAAGGTCTTATGATGAGCTTCACGAGTCTTTCTTGCAATAAAATTCTTAGTTTCCTCTTGCTGACGAATCATTTTTACCATACTCAACTGTTGATGGTGAATAAGACTGTTTTGTTCAGCACAAAATTCTCTTAATTCATGCACAAAATCTTGTGTGTCTTTTATAGTCTTCTTCCATCTTGCTTCAAGGTCATTAACACCTAATAACTTATACTTCAGACAAATACCTAAAGACAATGCCCATTCATGAACACAGCTAGGAATGTTGAGCGAATGCATGTAAACACCAACAGATTAAAGATCGACTATACTACGAACGATATCCTTGTCCAGCGATTCAATAGTACAACCTTCAGGTATGCACTTGCTATATGGGCATGTTGTAGAAGAAGATGGAGGTGATGAGGAAGTACAAATTTACCATCTAATACATAAGGGAATTGATGTGCTTCATTTTTCTTGCGTTAACCGTTGCATCTGGCATAGTTTTTAGTATGTTTTGTTTGGTAGATTGCAAGTATTAGTTGATTTTACGTGACAAAGGGATTAGACGGCTATGTTTAGTTTTCTTATTTGAATCCTGCATTTTGTAGACTTAATTAGTACTAATGGACTTCTTGTACCCACAGGCTCCTAGATCTTCCATTTGATCATCTTTAGTAGGTCACCAGTGGGTACTTTTAAGTTACATTCTATGTGAAAGCCATTCATAAGTGCCGTTGAAGATATTGAAGGCCATTCGCAAGAATGGTAGAAAAGATCGAAGGTCATTCACCTCTAGAATGGTAGTAGACAAAGGCCACGAATATCAATGCATGGTAGAAGGAGATTGAAGTCAATGATAGGTGGGAACGGAGATCAAAGCGGCCAATTAAGAAATGGGGAATCGTGGTCCCATGAGTTGTGCCAAATTCTAAGAACGATCTGAGAAGAATTAGCCTTCAAGGCTGACTCTATTGGATTTATCTTCTCAAGCACTACAAATTGAAAACTAGAACTCAAAAATCACACTAACTGGGAGATCATCGTCGTACCTCTCAAAGTTATAATTTATAAGCCTTTTATGCTTACTAAATACAATTAAGTAGATAGTGGCAAATCAGGGTCGTCCACGAAGAAGAGAGATCTTCTTAAGTGTTTAAACATATAATGTTCATATTAGGCTAGAAGTAGATATATATAGACATATAAAAGCAAGTAAAAGAGGGGGTTTTGTTGGTTTTGTTCCTAAGTTATGAAACTAAAAGACAAGATAACTAGCAAAGTTAAGTAACCATTCTAATCATCAAACAAACTAAGAAAAAGGGGTAAAAACTACAAAATACAAAGCCTTGGGGGAAATTAATATCCACTTCCAAACCTAATGTAGATCATTGAACCATTCACTCATTCTATCACATTTGTTGCCTATGGGGAATACTAAAACTTCCCATTCAAAGATCAACATCCATTCCTTCTTAATAGTAATTTGCAAAGATAAACAACGACCATTTGCAAACCTCATTGATAATCACTCTAGGCAAACCACACAATAAAGGTATTTCCTCAACGGCATTATACACGAAGGACCATATATTTGATAACAACAAGCTTTCTACCAAAGACATAGCCATTTAACCAAACATAGCATTCATTAGGCTAAACCTAGAACAAACCACATTCAAGATTCAACCTTGCATTGCATCTATAGGATAAACATGAGAACAATCCACATTAACATATTTATCTAGCAAGAATCACAACACATTATGCACAAGAAATTCTAATCCCATGTTCTTGGATTCTCATGTCAAAGAGCTAAGAAATTTGCAACTTTCCTAACACCCTAAAACTTCAATCATACAAAAACTTCTTATACTAAAACAGCCCATGGCATAAATGAAGTAAAACACACATTTAAACACATGAATGCTAAATAAAAAATGCTTCAAGAAAGAGTGAAATAGAGGTTCTTACTACATAGGTGTGTAAGCTTCAATCAATTGCTCCCAAGTACAAAAATAAGCTAGATAATCAAAACCCATAACATAGAACAAAGATCTACAAAGAAATAAGAAGAAATGGAACAAAATGGTGAAAAACTAGGGTTTTGGAGCCCCCAAGTTGGGCTTAGAGAGTTGGGGAAGAAGGGGGTTAAAAGTTATTTATAGTACAAGAAAAAAGGGAGTAAAATGCAAGTTGCAGGGCAATTATCGCGAGTCGCGATGCCTCCATCGCGAGTCGCAACCAGATCAGGAAATTGTGAGCTCTCAGGTCAACATTTCGCGAGTCGCGACACACTCGTCATAATTCGAGAGGGAAAAAAGTCTCATTTTGTTTTGCTTCCTCCGGGTGAACCGTTGATCCGTTTTGGGAGTTCTTGTAGTTGATTTTATAGTATTTGAGAAGATGAATTTAATGGTACCCTTCTTGGAGGCTGATTCTTCTCGGAAAATTCTCAGAATTCTGCTTCAAAACATAGATCATTCTTCACCCTTTGCTTTGCTCTCCTTTCTTCACTTTACCTTCTACCACTTTGTGAGTGGCCTTCCATCTTCTACCATCCTTTCGAATGGCCTTCACTAAATCACTCCTAAGTGCTCATAAGCAATCTACAAATTAAGCTTACAAAAAGGAATTTAGATGCTCGTAAGTTCCAAAAATTCACTAGACTAAACATAAGTTACAAAATGAAGGATTTAGATATAAAATCGAAAATGGTCATCTAAACCCCTTATCATGTAAACCTACCTAAATCTAGAAATATTACAACAAAAATATAATAAAAGAGTGTTAAATGCTTTGGAAAATACATGCATTTGACTTCTCATCACTAACGGTTCAATCGTAGAGAAGGAAACAAGTTTAGCCGGCCAAGTTACCACTGGTCGGCGTGGGCCGTTCATGGTTAGGCATGAATGGCATGTGCCAAAGGAGGCCTCCCGCACCAACAGTTCCAGCACAAGGAAGTGGCGCAACCCACGCCATATGTTACGGCCCATGTTGCAAAAGTTCAAGACTTCGCTAAAAAGTGGCTAAGTATGGGCGCAGACCATCCCATTCATGATGACCTGTGCCATTCCAAGCTCTAAATGCCAATACCAGGCTATGGCCCACACCAAAGCACATACCCCTCACCATGTTTCTAAGCGGAATGAGCCTCCAGACCATGGCCCGCACCAAAGCATGTGCTACATGCCCAACTACTGAGCAGACTGTGCCTCCAGGTGATAGCTCGCGCCCCGTGGTACAGAAGTTCCAAATTAAGCCTACAGATGGCAGCCTGTGTCAATAGCCACAGTCTGCACCAAGCCCTGCACCGCATCCCACGCCACATCCAGCAGCCCACGCCAGACGAAGAAACGCATCCCGCTCCAGATCCTACATCCCGCATCGGATGATGAAGCACGGACAATGCACAATCGTGCAGCCCATGACAAGTACATGGCGTAGATTGCGCCATCTGTGACCGCCTGCACCGGGCAATAGCTGAACTAAGGTTTAAGCACTTTTGCCTTATGTTGAGCCTATTTTTAGGTCCAGTCCCATTCTCCTATAAATATGACCTTTGTCTAATAGGTTTAACATGTACAAAGTAGATTAGTTCATTAGGAGAGCAACTTTTAGAGAGAGAAACACTCACTCATTTTCTTTTCTTTCCCTTTATTTTCGTGTTTATCCTAGATGTTCCACATCTATGGAGTGGTTTCCATAGCTTGGTGATAATTGCAGTGCATGATTTAACTTATGTTTGGTGAGATTCATTAGTTTGATTATCCTATTATTTGTGTTCATGATATTATTATGATAGTTCTTGAATGTTTGAAATGCATGAATAGTACACCACATTAGCACACACTTTAGGCTATATTCATGTATGGTCCACATATTGATGCTCTCGATTGGTTGCGGGTAGAGATAGTGAAAAAGAATCAAGCTAGGGTTATAAGAGACTCTATTATCATAGATAAGGTGTCAACGATCCCTAGGCCTAGTTGATAGGACCCGGGGGATGTAGTGCATTTGTGGTGGAAAAATGGGACGTAATCATATAGTTGGACCTTTTTTACTCCCCTAATTATGATGGTGGCATCGGTGGAGGGTTGCGAGCGCACCCAACGTGACAGATACAAGGATGTGTATGCCATCGACCACACCACTTGTTATGAACACTCTATTAGGTTGTCTAGTAAATATTATATGTGAATGAATCGAGGATCAAAACATTAAATTAATCATGTTGCACAGTGACTCCCCAAGTGCTTAGTTTAATTACATTACTTGTTTTTTTACTTTATGCATTGTAGTTGATAATCTGAAAATCCAAACCCTCCTTTTTTTTTTGTGCATTTACTAGCTATTCATTTCACTCGTACGGATTGATGACCCGTACGAGGTTGTGTTTTTAGTTGATACTTGAGCCCTGGCATCTTCAAGGACAAACCCAGGGATTGCCGCTAATTACCCATTTAGGTAGCATAGCAGTGAGGCAAGTGCATAATTATAAATTTTATCTTTGACCTTCTCAGCCTCCACTCGGGTTAATTAGCTACAATTAACAACCCTGGGTGGAGGCGGTCAGGAATAGACTCCACATGAGATAAGCGATCAGAAGAAACAAGTTCATGATATTCCTTGGATAAACACTGAGTAGTTTCAATAAGTTTAATGGGGCAATATGAATGAGGAGACAAAAACCCAGGGAGATGAGGAAAATGAACATTAGATCCCATAAATTCATGACATTTCAAAAATTTATGATCAACCAAAATATCAAAGCCCTGCATATGAATAAATACTAGGAGAATTGTTAAAATTAGAAAGGAAATCAAAAGTTAATATCCTTGATAATACAAACGGTATAGACATACTTCAGAATATTTTTAATTACAAATAAAGTCTAAAAATCCATAGCCCTAGGATTGACTAACATGAGAAGGGGAGACAGAAAAAGGCTGGACAACAATAGCAGAATCCTCATTCCTTGTAGGTTGAGCGGTGTCTTCAATGTTCGGATTGACCTCAGGGTTTGAAACAACATCAAGATTAGAAAAAGGCTCGGAAATGCAAAGCGGAGAGATGCAAGAACCGAAGGGAAGATCCTCAAAGTAATCAATTGTGCATTCCCACAATTCAACCACTGAAGGCAAACAAGAAAGACTGGTGAGGTGAGATAGCAAGGCATAGGGATAACCACCATCATAAATGATGAAAATGAACCCTTTGTTAAGTTTATCCTTCTATTGCTCCTACTATTTCTCAAACTTTGCTAGTCAAGGAAGCTTCTCAGCTTTCACAGTAGGATGTCGTCTCCGCAGTTCGACCAGAGCATCGCAGCACCCAACGTTGTGTGCGCAAGTTGAAAATTATTTAAATAAAGCATAAAAAGACTTCACCTTCACAAGCCTATCAACAAGAACCCGAGGATATCCAGGTGATGCAAGACTAGTAGTTCGCATCTCCATTAACTCGAGACACATCATATCCATTTCATTCTCAGGGACCAAGGCACGCTCTTCAGCAAATTTAAGAGAAAGATTCAGAGCGGTGCACTTCACTTCGGTAGTGAACTTGGCAACTCGTTCTTTGATGAGTTGAAGACTCTTACCAACCTTATTTTCAAAATACACAAGCAAATATAACAGTTAGACATCGACATGAAGAAGCGCCAAATCATAATACTATCTCCAAAGAACATACCACAACCATTGTCTCATAATGTGACAACTTAGAAAGGGCAGTAGGAATAGTTCCCTATACCATTTAGTCATGGCTTCGTGATAAAAGTTTGGGATTAGAGTGGCTAATATGCCTTTTTTTCTTAACAGGCTCCAAAGCATTATGAGATTAATGGAGTGCGATGGAAGATAGGAGCAATAAATAAGAAGAGAAGAAGATATTGAATTATAAATAGATGTGGATTTTAATTAAAGAAAGTGAAAAGGCAAAGGAAAAAATAAGTAATAATGATGGCCAGACAAAAGGTGAATTACCTATTTAGGAATTTGAGAAGGCGGCAGTGTATGAGTGGAGAGAATACACTAAATAGTGACATAGTTCAGTCAAAGCAACTATAAAAGAGAGAAAATCCCGTAATATCGATAGCGAATAAGAAGTAAATAATTCCGGCTCCAAGATCACAACAGCTAGTTGTCTACCACAATACTTGCAATTTAAAATTTTGAATTCAATATTCAATGATTAGGCAACTCACTGGGGTAACAAAACATAGCCAAGAAGCACACAACACTTTGCGGGTGCAGTTCAAATCACTGCAAAAACAAACATGTTATCACGATTTAAAAATAAACAAAATAACAGTTCATGTACAGCTTTTGACCATATTCATATCTTCATGTTTTACTAAATTCGTGGCTTAGGGGGGGCTGGGGTATACCTAACCCAGCAACTAAAAGGCTGCCGACCTCTAGGCCCAACCTAATTTCACTTAAGGAATAGACAAATCCATTCAGCCTAAGACGCAAGTCAACCACAAACTGATAAAGGAGGAACAATGTGGTCGTGGATTGGATTGGGAACCAAGAAAGATGGAATGAGGACAATCACTTAGCCATGAACCAAGAATGTAGTAATCATGGGGTGATCCATGATCTCAATCCCCAATAACTTGGAGCCACGACTATGATAGGCTATAAATATAGGAAGAGCAACACAAGCTAAGGTAAGTGCCAGTATACTGAGAAATTCCAATTCTTCAAGAGAAAGATAGACTTGATCATCAAAGTGTTTTACCTAGAGTTACTTTCAAGATATTTTTTGCAGGAAGAGAGGTTTCACAGTGAACAACAGTTACCTTACCTAATTTGATTACCATATAAATATATTCTGGAGAAATTGTCACTTACATTTTTTTGGTGTTTCTTCTCTCTATTTATAGTTGTTTGACAGTGTGATCATAGTTTGATTATCATGCTACCACCTTTGGATCGTGGCCCATTTATGGTGCATCGTGGTTAGTGGTTTCTTCCCTATTTTTGTGATGTACCGGCTAGTGGCATCATTATGTTTAATTTGTCGAGGTTTAAGCAAACTGTCTGGTTTAGCAAAGTGGTTGCTACACAGGCTTAGCCTTAGCTAAGTTAAACCCAAAAAATTATATATCTACACAAATATATATATATATATACACACATATACACTGACCTGTCTCCACTTGGGATCGTTAAAACCGTCGCTAACTTGAGCGGAGGCTGAGTAAGGTCAAAGGAGTCAAATTGAAATGCTTATTTATACACCCAACTCACTACTATGATACTGATAAGGTAGTTATTGGCAAGCCCTGGGTATGTCCACAGAAATGCTAGGGCCTAATAGTCGATTAAACATAACCACGTCCAGGTTGTCAGTCCATCTGTGTTGCTAACAATAGATATTATGGTAAATAGGGGGGAGGGGTTTGGTTTTTCAACTAACAACTACAAACATGAAAGATAAAAAGCAAGTAAACTACATAGCTAGACACTTGGCGAATATTTGTGTAACATGGTAGATTAAATTCTTTGATCCTTGATTCATTCACATATAAGACATCAACAATCAAATCTAGTGCTCATAACACGTGGTGTGGTCGGTGGTCAGCACTTTCTCGTACCTGTCACGTAGGGTGCTCTTCTAATCTTCCATTGGCATCACCTCTGTAATTAACCGTTATTGTAGGTCAGTTTCTCCACCATACAATTACGTCTTGGGACCTCCACCATAGATGTTGTACTCCCTAGGCCTACAAACGAGGAAAAGGGAGGTAGACACCTTATCTATAGAAATATGACATCTTACAACCATAGCTTGCTACTTTTTGCTATCTCTACCTATACCTTTCTGACCAACTCATCAGCCAAGACTGGTGTGCTGTCATCGTAATAGGTAAACTTGGAAAAGACCTACATGCACACACTCACGTGGACCCTGACCCTGCTACCCATATCGCATCTCAGTTTCTCGTCCCTGGGGGTTATCAATATTTGCACCAACTAGATTGTGTGCACTTAGAGTGTCTCATTTGTGAAATTATAACATTAAAGAATAAACAATACTAACATCACAAGAACATAAATTAAGATGAACTAAGAATCTCACAAAAAAGCATTATTCAACACATGAATACAATTATCCCCAAGCTATAGAAACTACTCCCTAGACATGGAATTCAAGTATTTCATTGAATTCAACATCTTAGGATAAAAGCAAATTAAAAAGAGAAAGAGAAAGAACCTAGAGAGAAGAGAGAGTGTTTCTCCCTATAAGTTACTCTTCCAAATTACAAAATATGATCTAAGACTAAAGGGGTATGAAACCTTAGTAAACTAAGGCTATATTTATAGTAGTAGGGGATTGGGCCTAAATATAGGCCCAAAGTAGGTCAATATAGTGTAAAATGCCCTGCGCCACCTATGTGGCTCATGTAGGCTCGAGGCACCAGATCCGGCGGAGCCCGTTGCTTCGTGCCTGTGTACACAATCTGGCGTAGCCTGTTGGCAATGCTAGCACTAGGTATGTAATTTAGATCAGGGTGTGCTGGGCACAGTCCACATCGTCTGGCACGGCCCATTGTTAGGAGAGTCATTTTTCACTTATGATCTGCGGTCTGTGTCGTTTGGCGCAGGATTGGAATCCTCATTTTTCTCAGTCTTTTGGTGTGGGCCACCTAATTTTTCACATCTTGCTAACCGGCCTTGACATTTTACACTTGGAACGGCACGGGCCGTGTAAAACAAGAGGATATGCACCCATACTCAGCCATTTTGGAGTGGAAAATAGCACTTGAGCATGCGGCATGTAGGAGTTAGCATGGCCCATACGGGGTTTTGGCACGACTCATACTGCTTGGCAAGACTTGTGCCAGAGACCCTTGGCACGGCCCATATAGTGTTGCGTGATCCATTGGTTCCTTGCTTGGTGCTGACCATGAGCGGTCTGCGTTGACCCTTTGATGCTTCTCCCACTGAACTTCTTTTCTTCGTTACGGATGAACCGTTGGTCCATTTTGAGAGTTCTTGTAGTCGAGTTTTTGGTTTTTGAGGAGATGAGTCGAATGGTACCAACCTCGAAGGCTGATTCTTCTTGGATCATTCCCAGGCTGATTCTTCTTGGATCATTCCCAGAATTTGGCGCAACTTTCAGACGACGATTTTCCGTTTCTTCCTTAGCCTCTTTGAACTTCAATGCCGCCTATCTTTGGCTCCATCCATCTACTACCACAATGTAATATTCATGGCCTTCATCTACTACCATGCTAATATGAATGGCCTTCAACATTTTCTACCGTCCTTGCAAATGACCTTCAACATAGAATAACGAAAAGTATCCACGACCGACCTACTAAGGATGATCACAAAGGAAGATCTGGGTGTGCCCATGGATACAAGGTGTCCATTAGTACCAATTAAGTTTACAAAATGCAGGATTGAGACAAGAAAACCAAACATGGCCATCTAAACCCCTTGTCATGTAAACTCAACTTATACTAACAATCCAACATATAAAACAAACCAATTATTACGCGGAATGCAATGGTTAATGCACACAAAATGATGCACATCAGAACCCCCACACTTAACCCTTTACTCATCCTTGAGTAAATAAAGACAAGAAAATGACTAAGTGAAATGTAGCATGTATACATAAGTTAAATTAGGCATTCAACTTATTCCTATATAACCATGTTTCTCCTAAAAGAGCAAGAGTCTCACAACTCTCACACTCCCCAAAGAACCTAAGCAATCTAACCACCCAAAATAAAATGTAGAAAATGGTAAGCAAAGAAAGATAAGTGCTAAGCTAGCTTACTTTTCCCAAAATGTTCCTTAAAAGCAATAAAAGAGTCACCAACTTGGTTGTAACATAGGGTTAACTCTAGATTCTCGACCTAGTCACAACTAAGGATGCAAATGTATCGTCAACCTAGTTTTTGTTTTCTCTCAATTTCTCTCATTTTTCCTAGGAGCCCTTTCGGGGTTTCATCCTAGCTTTAACACACAAAGGGTACTCACAATCTTCCCTTTTTCCACACGAACTCACATTTTTGCCTAGGTTCATAAACCTAGTCGGGCCTCACCTCTCACTTTTACCTAGGTCTTTCGACCTATCCGTGCATTTCCCAATATTACCTAAGTTGCCCTTTTGCGTTTCCAACTTAGCTAGGTTTTTATATTTTTCATTTTATTAAAATTTTCATTTTTTTTGGTGTAGCACAAAATGCCCTAAAATTGGGCTTCATACTACAAGAAGATACGATCAAGCAAAAATTATGCCACCAATATTCTAAAATAACTACCCCAATGAAAACTAAGAATCCTACCTAACAAGTCATACAACCAAGTAAACATCCAAAACATCCCACAACTAAGCAAAAACCCAAAATCACCAAAGAGATAACAAAAACACAAAGAAAAATTCCAAAATGCACCGAGGAATCCCAAGATGAAAACTCTTTAAGTGCTCACTACCTCCCCCCCCCCCGACACACACACCCACATACACACACTTAAACTATGCATTATCCCCAATGCACCAAAACCATGTAAAACACAAAAGTGAGGTTGGGAAAGTAGTAACACTCACTCTTTTGGCCCCGAAAGGCCTTCCTCCTCGTGCCTCATGTTGTCCCTCTCAATGTACCCAAAAGCTTGAATCGTGGCCTCCATGGAATCCATCCTTGTGCTAAACTCCTCTAATTGCATCCTCATACCGCATATCGCTTGGACAACCTCTTGAATCCCTTGGGTAGAGCTTGAAAGATTTTCCCCAAGGGAGTGCAATTGGCCACTGATATCCGTAGACAAGCGAGAATGGCTAGGAGATTCACTCGAAGAAGTCTCACCCCCGGTGTCCTTAACATCTATCTCTAGGCTAGCTTGAACTTTGTAAAATTCCCTCTCAAAACATGGGTCGGGCAAAAGGAACAAGTTATCCAAGCTAGTGTCATGGGTGATGACAGTATGCTTTGGCTGAGGAAGTATCATAAAGCTACAAGTGCTCGCCTCGCCATAAAGCCACATGAAACGGTCTTCAGAAGTAGTAGGTGCTACCATGAAATCATTGGGCAACTTCTCAATGTTTTACTTTGTTCCCGATCTCCCCAAGTTGGCCAATACACACTGAGTGACTGGATACCCCAAACACTGTGACAAAAGCCCTACCATGCAGCCCATCAGAATCTTCCCACTTTTTCTTTCCACCATCGCCAAACACTCATGTACAAAAAATCCTACCATGTTTGGGTAGAAATTACCCCCATGAGTCATTGCCCAGAGGCAATGAACATCCGAACATAGACATTGCATTAACTCATCGTGGAAAAATACTCCCATTGCCCGTAACCGGTGAACGTAACGCAATGTCGGATGAACCAAGGAAGTGATCTTGCTCATATTCTTGTGGTTCATCCCCACCAGCTACCTCCAAAAGTTCCCAAGGGAAAATGTCATCCCTTGATGGTATGTTCTCGGGATATCTCTGCAGTACCTCCACCCAAAAGTGTGATCCACCTCCCTGTCTGTCATTGTATACTCTTTGTCATTCAAATGGAACTTGATCGACCGGTGTCTATCCTTGCCTGTTACTTTCCACAGAGTAGTTAGGAATTCTAAATTCCACCAGATGTAGGTCTTCGAGTGCTTCTCGAGGAACCCCTCTAGACCTACCCATCCCAATAGATAGGTGACAGGCTCGAGTAAGCCTGGAACCTTCAAGGTCTCTTTGTATGCAAATATAGCCTCCAATATACTCCTCTTCGGCTCTCTCAAATCCCTCCACCTCTGGGCTGTAGTCCTGGAGATATTGGCCAATCCCATGAATTCTTCAGTCACGAACACGGGGTTTCAAGGAATGAGAGTCACCAACTCGTGGTTTGCACGCTTTGCTAGTTTCTACCTTTTCTCGCCCCGTGAGGACTCCTCTTTCTCCGACACATTTTTTTGGAGGCATCGTAACACAGTGAAGGAAAGAGTGGTAATTTAATCATAAACAAGGCATGGCCCACAATATCATTCAACAAGATAATTCCTCCTAAATAGCCCAATCATTTGAAATCATGAAAATCTAAGCATGAAGGCTATTTAAAGAAGAACATTCTCATCAAACAAACTCATGTAGATTTATACCAACCCATCAATGAGATCATGCTATCAAGATTCATCCCCTCCTAAATCACCCAACACATGAAGAACATACCATCCAAGCTTAATAGTACATCAAACCACCCAAACTTTCTTCAACACAACATCATGCAAACATTCCAAACACATATCTCAACAACATACACTCATTCAAAAATAGGGCTTTTCATAACCACCAAAATGTTAATAAGGAAAATAAACAAAGAATTCAATGGATTACCCAGAATTTGAAGCTAAGAGTTGCAAAATCCAGACAAGAAAAAGCAAAAATTGCCAATTATTTTTGAGAGAAAAGCTTCAAATTTTCAAGTTCACCATGAGTGTGTGTGAGTGAGTGTTTCTTGAAGAGGTTGAATGTGTCAAATGACTCAATTAGGTGGAAAAATGTACCAAGGATCTAAAAATTCAGCAAAGGCAACAAGGGGGAGTGGCACAATTAAGATAAGGATGGAAATTTGAAAATTGCAAATTAGGGGAAAATAGTACCAATCAATTAAATCACAAGGGATGTTGGAAGTACTATTTTCATCAAATATCCTAAGGAATTAGGGAATTTCAAAATTTATGACCAAAAATGCTTTTTTTTGTCTGAAAATTCTGGATTTTCAAAATTTTGCTTTTTTGGAACAATTTGACAACTCAAATAGGGAAACGACACAGACACCATTGCATCAAGGGTACCTGGCGCGGACCCCCCCCCCCCTTCATCCCAGTGGCCCATGGCATGGACCGTGCAGCCTGGCGCGGTCCGTGCCAGATCACGGCACAAGGCCCCTCATGCCAAGGCCCCCTGGCACGAACCATATTGCTTGGCGTGGATCGTGTCTGATCAAGGCACAAGGCTACCACAAATTTGTCCCTATTTCCTTAGTTTTTCCCTCTTTTTTCGAAAAAAAAACTATGTCACCCATCAAGTCTAATTCCACCCAAACACAATCACCATATTCAAACTCAAATTTACAAACCAACAAGAGTTTCATCTCAAAAATCCTCATCACAAACAAGAACATGAAAAATATACTCACTACTTAAAATCATGAAATCAAAGTAAAAAGAAGCACCGTATATTTATTGTCGTCCTCACGACAAATTTCTTTTTCATGCAATTTTAGTTAGAACAACCTACCTGTGGATCCCCAGAATTTCCATTGGCGACTCCACCCTGATGATATAGTAGAATCAGACCTATGGGCTAATATTCTCATCACCCAAAAAGAGGCCAAAGACTCAAAACATACCTAAGTGGGCTTGTAATTAGGCCACTCACTAGAAGACAAAGATAGCTAGGTCATAGCCAAGGATATTAGGGTTTTTAGAAGAGTATCAATAGGAATGTATGTCTTCTTATTTTTGGTAACACTCTATTTGCCTACTTTTGCCCTCTACCTATTTCTAATTAGATCGTCAGAGAATGTCCCCCCCTCCCGAATTCTGCGAGGTCTGTTTCCTTTTGTAGATTGCAGGCTTCGCTGACCCAGATCAAGACTGGGCTTAGGCTAATGATCACCAAACGTACCAATTGGTACTTGTAGTGGGATGCAAATTTTGGACAGATCTAGATCTTGCAGCGTATGTCTGTATCGATGACCTCAACTTAGCGGAGTGAGAGGTTGAAGAGTAAGGCAACATGTACAGGTGTGAAGTTGGGTCTTAGTACATTCCGGGACAAGGGGAGAAGAAAACTTGGCATGCCGTAGTACAAGACATGGAAACGTAACCAGTCGAGACTTTGGTAGGTCTTTGCTTACCTGCCCTTGTGATCGAAGGGTCACAGGCCAAGGCCCTGCCATGAGTCCCAGGAGAGGCGAAGATCACTATCAAACCATCTATGGTAATTGGCAATACAATTCCATTGATTGGATCGCGAGGTTTGGATGGCCATCTCATGGAGAGTTTAGGTGATTCGCATGTGAAAGGTTATGAATGAAGAGTCCAGAAACATTATATGGTGGATCAGGCTATAGGGTCTTCTCCGAGCTTCAATAAGATCACGTAGATGCTTGTAGGGACAGGTTATGAAGTCGGACCCCCTTCGATAGCCCCTCAACCATCGACAACTATAATGCCTTCGATAAATCATACTTTGTCATTAGCCCTGGAGGCGCAAATTAGGGCACTGCCCCTAGCAAGCCAAATGTATGGAGTCCCGTATATGGGGTATGTAAAGGAAGTTGCACCAAGACCCTAACCCCCATTCCCTGATCATATGCATAACATTTACCCTGTGTCCACTTTGATGCCAATATATCCGCCTTAAGGCATTGAACAGAGCTGAGGAATCATGTCATGGTTAGGAGTCCCAAGCCACTCAAACCTTGCTAGGAGAGCTCAGGCTGAAATAATGGATTATTGCAGCCAAAGAGTCGTACCCCTCATTCACCCAGGAGATCTTCGAGAACTAAATAAGAACAGGGGACACATGTATAGTGGAGCAGACCTGGCCCTAGGCAGGGAGTTAGATAAGTTGATAGGGCCAACAGGACATACTGTAGGATCTCCGTTTGGTTCGGTCGTAACAACAGCTCGTTGGCCCTAGGATATGAAGCCACCAGAAGGACTTCTCACTTACTTAAGAGACTTAGACCCCAGAGAGTTTATTCAAACTTTTCTTGGGTTGATAAATTCTCGAGGCTTCGATGAGAGGTTGACTTGCAAGTTGGTGGGTAGCTATCTTCGGGGGAAATCCAAGGAGTGGTTCAATAAGCTACCAAGGGGTTCACTGCAATTTTATCGAGATTTCAGTGGGGCACTACTGAGTTAGTATTTTTACAAAAAAAAATTCACCAAAACATTGACAAAACTTCACCAGACAAAGCAGAAGCATGGAGAATCCACTGCAGCCTTCTATCATAGGTATGTTGATGACAGCCTGAGGATGGTAGAAGGTACGGAAAATGAAATCATCAAGGGTTATCTATTAGGGATGGAAAACATAGAGGTGTACAGGAAACTGACTGCGAATATCTCAAAGACACTTCATCACCTCCAAGATTTTTTAAACCAACATTCAAAGGTTGTGGAAGTTTTTTGAAAGAAGAGAGAAGGGAAAATAGCCAAGGAGTCAAAGCCTAGTGACTCCCGGGGCAAGAGGCCTATGGAAAAACCAACCTTCAAAAGGTACACACCAATGTGACGCTTCCCAGCAGACATATGGAGTATCCACAGGGGGATGTTCAAGCCACCACCTCTCATGAATGATACCAATCGAGCCTTCACTGATAGGTGAGCCACCAACAAGTTCTGCGATAACCACAAAGATTATGGGCACAACACAAATGAGTGCACCCACCTTCGGATGGATATTGATTGATGTGAAATGGAAAATCTTCTAAAAGAATATTTTTTTCCAACCATTTCGGGATGATAATTCAAAGCACATAAATGATCAAGGAAACAGATTGCCCCCAAAGAAAAGCTTTGGTACTGGAAATAGAGGGGATCGTGGCCCCAAGGGTTAGTGGCATGAGCATTGTGGGGAGCTACAACGAAACCTTTGACAGAGAACCAAAATAGAAATTAAGGAAATATTTCCGTACACAGGGTAGTCAATGTCATCAGTGGAGTTGTAGGGGAAAGGTCTTCGAATGCATTTATGAAAGAAAAATTGTGATGTATCTCAGTGATGTGTCCATTTTATGTGCATAATTTAGTACTTTTTTGGGTCACTTTTGTGCTCTTTTATTATCAAGAACTTATGTTTTACCTTGAAATTATCTTAGGAGGGGTAAGAGAAACTTTACGCTATTTTTCCTCTTCTAAGTGGATTTTGTGTGACGAAGGAAGAACATGGAGACTTGAAGACTGGAGGCCATTGAAAATCACTTTTCTAAGACTTTGAAGACTTGCTTCAAAGAGTTGAAGACTTGAAGACCGGAGGCCGTTGAAGACCATATTTTTGAAGACTTTCTTCAAGAGTTGGAGACTTGAAAAATGAGAGGAATCATTGTGAAGATAAGTGTTTACCACAAGGAGAAGAAAAGAAGACAAGGTTAAGTTTTGAGAGAAGAAAAGAAAAGATGAGTGTTTACCCGTTGCGAGTCGCGACCAACGGGTGGCCAGAATACCTTATCCTTTTTGTATTATAAATAAAACTCTCTTTCCTCTCATTCAGATATTCTTCTTTTCTATGTTTGGTACTGTTTCTAACCCTAGTTTTCACCATTTTTCATCGTTGAATTCTCTTGTATTATGTTTGGTTTGTTAGAATTAATTAGCATGAACTATTGTAGCTAAATCTAGTTCTTGGGAGCAATTGACCAAGGCTTCCAAGCCCATGTCTTAAGAACAATGTGTAGCCTATTTGATACTCTTACTATTAATCATTTATGGAGTATTGAATGTGTTTGTTAATGCCATTAATGTCCCTGGAAGCTTGAGTGTATGAAGTACTTGTGTGATATACTTGTTAGGGTTTGGGGAAATGGGTTGATTTCCCCTTTTCTTGATAGGAATACAAGAGTATGAGTTAGAGCTTTTGATTGTGTTGATGGATTGATAATTTCTAGATGAATATGATAATGCTGAACTCCTTGTCATGTTTGTTGCTTGTAGCAAATGAGAGAAGTCTATGAATGTCGATCGTTCTTGACTAATCTTGTGTAAATGCATGAATTGGTTAAATGATTAGACATGGTGTAGTGTTCATAAGTGTGGGCAAGCTTGTTGATTCTTCGTGCTAAATGCCATCAATGGGATACTTTTAGTTGTGTTTCGACTACGGGAGTCATTGGTGAGGTTTGACAAGAGATGTCGAATTCACTCTTGTAAACTACTATCTAAGAATGATAGAATTTTAGACTTCACAACAAGTAGTGAAAATAGTAAATACTTTGCATGTTCAACGATGGATAAGAGGCTTGGAAGTGGAAGTCAATTGCGCCCAAGGTTCCCTTAATTGTTGTTTTAATCTTGTCTTTAGTTGTCTTGCATGATTAGCATAGTTCTCTCTCTTTACTAATTGGTGTCTTTCAATTTGATAACTTAGGATCAAAAACCAACCAAACCCCCCTTTTTATACATGCTTTTATATGTATCTATACATGTATATGCCCAGTATGTATTCTCCATTATATGTTTAAACACTTGAAAAGATCCCACTTTTCGTGGATGACCCCGACTTGCCATTATCTACTTAATTGTAGATAGGAACCATTAGGGCTTAAAAGTATTAACTTTGAGAGGTACGACGACGACCTCCCAAATTTTGGCGCCGCTGCTGGGAAAGAGGCGTTTATTTTTAAGTGTTTAGGCATATTATGTGTGATTATGTTCTAGTTGTAAATATTTGTTAGTTTAATTTTATTTTGATTTCTTAGTTGACTTGCCATTTTTGCTTGGCTTAGAGACCTATTGTTCGAGTTCTTGGTATATGGTTCGTACACAATCCTCTTCACATGAACCCCTACACTATGACCCTGAGTTAGAGTTGAATTTGAGACGGGCTAGGAAGCTTTCTTTGGAAAGTGTGAATAACATCCCTCATAGTGACCATTTTGTGAATAATTCCATTTCTATGGAGCATCAACATGAGCACTAAGATGAGCATCCAGGAGAAGGACATCAACATCCTCCTCTTCAAGGGAGAGCTCCTCCACTCCACGGAAGGGAGATTCCTTTGGGGCAAGCATCGTTGAGAGATATTATGGCCCCCAACCTCAATCAACAAGCGATATGCATTGAGTATCCCTTAGTTGGACTTAAATCTTCACCTTTCCGAGCTCTATCCAATGCACTAACTCTCAGCTCCATAAAGTTCACATATTTGAGCAGTAAGGGAAAGGTAACTGGGGTTTTGACCTAATTTTGGCCTATTTTGGGTCTGTCTTTAGGCCTAATCCCCTACTACTATGCATAGGATCCTTTGGTATTCTAGTATACCTAAGTAGTCATAACATAAATTTTTTTCCTCTCTCTAGTGTAGATAGAAGAAAGATGAGAGTTCTCTCCCTCTATAGAGTACTTCTTCTCCTTCCTTCTTTTTTTCTTTTCTTCTTCAGTTTCTAGATCCATGGCATCTAACTCTATATTTACCATGAATCTAATTTCTAGAGAGTAGGTTTATAGCTTGGAGATAATTTTATGTGCATGGTTTAATTTATGTTTTGTGAGATACAATAGTTCATCCTATTTTTGTGTTCATTACATTATTGTGAATTGTTCTTATATGTTTGAATCGCATGAATAGTACACTCCATATAAGCACACACTTTAGTCTATATTCATATTGGTGCAATTATTGATGTCCCGTTGGGAAGAGAAACTTGGATGTTTGAATGGGTAACTGGGTACGAGGCTGCGTGGGTGTGTGCACGGAAGACCCGAGTCATACTCTGAATTATTTGTCGTCACAATAGTCTTAGCTGATTACGTAAAGTAGTCCAAGAGGTTACAAGTATAGATAGTGAAAAGTAGCAAGCTAGGGTTGTAAGAGGCCCTAGTGTCATAGATAAGGTGCTAACGACCCCTTGGCCTAACTCAATAGGCGATTCCCTTGGCCTAACTCAATAGGCGATTGGGAAGTAGAGCATTCGGAGTGGAATGCCCGGGACGTAATCGCACGGGGGAGAAATAGATTTACAACAATGGTCGAACCTTGTTGTACTCCCCTAATTACGATGGCGATGTTGATCCAAGGTTGCGAGCGCACCCAGCGTGACAGGTACAGAGAAGTGTAAGTCATCGGCCACACCACGTGTTATGAACACTCTATTAGGTTTGTTTAAACTCTATGTGAATGAATCGAGGATCGAAACATTAAACTAACCATGTTGCGCAATGATTCCCCAAGTGTTTAGCTTTATAGATTAATTGTTCTTTTTACGTTTATGTTTTGTAGTTGTTAAATTGAAACACACAACCCCCCCCCCCCCCCCCTCACACACACGCCTTGTTTGCTTTACAAACGATTCCTTTCACTCATACGGATTGACGACCCATACAAGGTTATGTTTTAGTTGATTCTTAAGCCCTAGCATCTTTGAGGGCATACTCAGGACTTACCACTAACTACCTTTTTTGGTAGCGTAGTAGTGAGATTGGGTGCAGAATTATAAATTTAAATTTGAATCCCTTTGACCTCGGTCGCCTCTACTCGGGTTTAATTTGCTACGATTTGATGACCCCAAGTGGAAGTGGGTCAACAGTGTCCAGAGAAAATATTGTTTTTAAACATAAATATAGTGACACTTTAAAAAGTAGGCAAAGTCTCTCTCAAAAATAAACATACAGTTTTGGAGTGGGAATAAAAATCACAGTTTCATGATTTTATCAACTATCTCAATAAAATTTAGTCTCTCTAATACTTAAAATAATCCCCCATAATCTCAATAAACTTTATCAACTATCTCATAATTTTTTAACATCAATATAACAGAACTTCGTCTATTTTTCAATTTATATATATATGCGTGGAATCATTTTAAAAATTTCGAAGATCTTGGAATCATTTGCCTGGAATCACTCAACTAATGTTCCTTGATTTATGTATGTGCCTTGATTTAGCTTCGATATAGGAATCACATTCACTCAACTTCGATATAGGAATCATTTGCTTCAGCATGCAGCATGCAGCATGCTCCCTGCACTTCAACCCTGTTTCAAGCCCAGGCTTTTGACAGGAAGCTTTTGACAGGGTCTCATGGTCATTTCTTAACTCTATCCTGCTGCAATTTGGATTTCATGGATTATTTGTGCATAGAATAATGCAAAACATAGCCTCAGCTCATTTTTCAGTGCTAATAAATGGTGTAACTGCTGGTTTCTTTGCTGCAAATAGGGGCATTAAACAAGGGGATCCTTTATCCCCTTTTCTGTATAACATAGTCTCTGAGGCATTTTCAAGAAGCCTTAAAAAATTGTTTCATCTAGGCTATATTCAGAACTTCAGATTACCCAGGAGTTGTCCACATATTACTCATCTTATGTTTGCAGATGACACAGCTGTGTTTCTGAATGGTAATCAAAAGAATCTGAAAAGATTTAAAAAATTCTTGTATGCATATGAACAAACCTCGGGACAGAAGGTAAATTTTACCAAATCTAACTTCTTTGCTGATCCTAAAACATCAGTGGATAGACTGCAATTAATTTCCAGGACCTTAGGTATGACAAGAGGCACATTTCCCTTTAAATATTTAGGGGCTCCTATTTTTGTAGGAAGAAATAAACAAGTTCACTATCTACCTGTCTTGGAAAGAATGGAAAAAACTTTAAACAACTGGAAAAATAAGTGGTTAAGTTCTGCAGGAAAAATCGTTCTCATTAATCACTGTTTTCTATCCATTCCTATACATCTGTTTGCAGTACTAAGTCCACCTAAAGTAGTCATAAGAAAAATGGAAAAACTAGCATCAGGACTATTTTGGGGGCAAAATGAGATCACTGGTAATAGAAAGAAATGGAGATCATGGAAAAAAATGAGTTTCCCAATTCAAGAAAATGGAATAGGATTTAGAGACATTAATGCAACAGTAGATTCCTTCTCTTGTAAACTTTGGTGGAAATTACAGCTCAACAAGTCTCAATGGACTCAACATCTGTGGTCTCTCCCAAATTCTTATAAGAACTCTCACACTTGGCAGAGAATTTGTAAGGTAACAGAAATAGCTAACAGTTTTACTAGAATTCTCTATGGAAAAGGTTTATGTTCATTCTGGAATGCAAACTGGATAGGTAGTGGTGCTCTATTTTATGAATGGCCGGATGGAATGGAAGTTCCTTTCCCTCAGATAAGCTTGAGCTCTTTTATAGCTAACAAAAATCACTACTTACCACTACTGGAGCCTCATTTGGCTACCACTACTATTCTAATTTTGCAGGAAGTGGCACTTCAACACAAGCATGAGGATAGACTGATTTGGACTCCTACAATGGATGGGAACTTTTCAACTAACTCAGCCTATAAGAATCTTAGACAAAAAGGTACACAAATCTTAAACCTTCATAACATCTGGGCACCTTTCATTCCTTCCAAAATGTCCGTGCTAATTTGGAGAGTGCTTAATGGAATCCTACCATTTGATAACATTTTATGCAAATTTGGTTTTTCCATAGCATCTACATGTCCTTTCTGCAGAAATCATTCGGATACTATTGACCACTTCTTTAACTCATGCCCCTCCTCACTTGAAATTTGGAACAGATTTAACTCTATCATACATCTTCATCCCCCAATTTTTACTAGATTCAGAAACCGGGTTGAATTTTACTTATCTAATAGAGCAGACTCGAAGTTAACCTCCACAGTGATTAAGGCAATCTTAATAGTCACAACTTGGTCCCTCTGGACTCATAGGAACAAGTGCTTACATGATAATCAGCCTTTTTCCCTGGATGCATGTTTTCATAATGCTATGAATTTGATCAAGCTCATCTTTACTGCACATCCACTTAGAGGCAAAAAAGAGAAATATAAAGACCTAATAAAAGCAGGCCTCATACCTGATATAGTACACAAGAAGAAAAAAGATTTTGTAGCTGTAAGATGGGAAAAGCCACAATTTGGATTTAAATTAAACACAGATGCTACATGGATATCCGGGGGTACTTCTTCATGTGCAGTAATTGTGAGGGATAACAACGGTCAGGTTTTCAAAATGAGAGTTAATGTCTTCCACTCTGAATCACCAATTCATGCTGAACTGATAGGAATTCAAATGGCATATGATTTATGCACAGAGCTTAACTTACATGGCTGTTTGATTGAGTCAGATTGTCAATCTGCAGTTAAAGGAATTCACACACCTCTGGCCTGTCCTTGGACAGTTTACTCTACCTGCATATCTTTACATGAGCTGCATAAAATAAACCCAATCACATTCATCCCAAGGGAGGCCAATACAGCTGCAGATTATTTAGCCAAATATGCTAAGGAAAATAACTTGCATGGAGATTTAAACATGGACAGTATCCCACCCTTTTTCAATGGTCTAATTCAGCTTGATAAAATTGGAATGCAAGGCATTCGTTCTGCCTCTTGAACACAGATACAAGTTACCAGATGCTCTATTATAGTTTTCATTAGCTACTATGGATACTGCTGTTGTTTTCTCTTGTTTGCAGGAAAGGGGCAAATCAAAAACGGAGGAAGCAAATGCTAGCACATACTGATGGTCATACTGATGGTGGTACTGATGGTCATACTGATGGGGGGCACACCTCAACAAATGAAGGACATCTATTCAGCAGATTTTCTAAGGAATTTAGCTAATACTCTTTTATATTGATACACAATTTCATCTTAACGGTCGCTTCGTTGACAAATAGAAGTCTCGTACCTACGTTTCTTCGCCCTGTTCGTGAAGCGATCCGTTAATGATCTTTTCAGATTAGATCTACCTCTCTATCAAGAGGATCTCATGCTCTCTAAATTGTCCGACAGGGGCAATATTAGCTCTAGGTTCATATTTTTGTATGACCTTTTGTAAATCCTACATACTTTCTGCTTATTCTGGTCTGGGGAGCCAATATATATACCCCCCATCTAAGGATGGTTTTAAAATTAAAAAAAAATTAAAAAAAAAACCCTGTTTCAAGCCCAGGCACTTCACCCCTGTTTCAAGCCCAGACACTTAGCTAACGATACAAGAACAGCTGTAGATGACTCATTTTTCTAAATTTCTGCAACCGATGACTCCCAGCTCCACCGTCCCAATCGGCAGCTTCAAGAGCTGCCTCGCCGTCGGCGGGTAATCGCTGCATAAATACGCCGCCCCATCCATGACATGGTAACTGCCGTCGAAGCACAATATCAGATGAATTCTCCCCTTGTACAGTGTTTTCACCTCCGTCGAGAGCTGCAGGGGCGGAACCAATGGGACGCGAGGTAGGGCTCCAGCCCTACCTCGATCGCCGGCCGAAGGTAGCAGGAGGCGGTCCGGTTCGCCGAGCGCGTCTTCCGGCGAGTCGAGCGCGTCTCCGGACTCCGGCGACTGTCCGAGACTTTGCTCGGAGAAGAAGGCCGCATTGCGGCCTTCTTTTTTTTTAAATGCCTAAGTACTAAAACGACGTCATTTCACGTTAGTGAAACGACGTCGTTTCAGTTAGTAAAATGAAAAAAAATTAAAAATGGTATGTCTAATGGATTGGGCCAAAAACGGAGCTCAATCCAACTCCAAGGACAGTGTTAACATTGGCGAGAGCAGCAGAACAGAAGAGCTCTCCCTCTCCCTCCGTCACTTCCCTCAGCCGAGAGAGAGCCATCCGCCATCGGCCCACCGCCGTCCGCCACCAGGTCTCCGCCGCGGCGCCGCCGGAAGCTGCCTCGTCCCGCCGCCTCTGCACGCCAGACGTCGAAAATTTTTCAGCCTCCCCATCGAACCCCCCTCATGCTGAGTTTAGTGACATGAGTTGTATATCGTGGAACGGACCGTGCCGAGCCCTGGCACGAGGCTGCCAACATTTTGACCCCCTTTTCCCTAGTTTCTCCCTCTTTTTCAAAAGTTTTGTCACCGAACAAACCATATTTCTATCCAAACAAAATCACGAGACTCGAACTCAAAATTATAAATCAATAAGAGTTTCTTCTGAAAATCCTCATCACATAAAAAAAACATGCAAAATCTATCCACTAAAAATCACAAAACCAAAGCAAGAAGAAACACCGTATTTTTATTGTCATCCTCATGACTTACTTATTTTTCATGCATTTTAATTTAAACAACCTACCTTTGGGTCTCTGAAGTTTCCATCGGAAACTCCACCCATGATGACATCATTATGGAGAGGTCTCCACAATGTATCACCCTTACCTTTAGATGCCTTTTTTGCCATAGAAGATGAATTCACATACCTTACTAGTGTTGAGTCATTAGCCATTACCTTGGGTTTAGGAGGAGGTCGAGGGGGTTTTATGCCCTTGCCACTCTTTCTTAACAGTTGTATGTTAGTGAGCATAGAAAAGCATTCTGACACTGATATATCATCACTAGAATCATGCATTGTAAAGGACTCATTATCAAGATCATCATTACCAAGGAATTCATCTAAGCATTCATTTTCATTGGTCATGCAAGAAGTGTCACATTGATCATGCTCATCAAAAAGGGTTACACACTTGCACACAAAAGATGAGTTGGATGAATGATGATGGGGTCGTTGCATTTTTTAAATGGATGCTGCTAAGTCTTATCGTGGCATTTTTCAACTAACTTTTCACTTAAGGAGATAGATATAGAAAACATCCCGGGGTTGTTGCACTTTTTTTAGGAAAATTCTTATGGTTCAAAACGGTAACCCCCCCCCCCACTTTCAAGTGTCCTACCTTTCTAGTTGGTTTATTTCTCTTTTTAGTGCATGCAAATTTCATAAATTTAGTATATTATGGCACATGTTCAATCAACTCTAGAATCGGGATTGTTACCTCTACCTTTTCAAATATTCTCCAAATATTTGCATCATTGGTCGCCACCTTTGACTTCCCCTTTAGTGCACTTGGAAATGGTGGTGAGGGAACACTCATGGCTTGGGTGGTGGAAGCTCCTTGGTGGGTGCTTTCTTGAAAACTATCTCATGCTCTTCGAAATTGGTCTTGTTGGCCTACAAAATCCTATCCTCTTCTTGCAAAACCTCCTTATCGGGCTCACAAACCTCATTCTCGCTTTGCAACTTTAGTGCGCTCACATTCCTTGAATTGACCTCCAGCTGGGAAGGAAGTTTTCCGGATTCCTTGGCCTCAAGTTGGCTCACTGAGGTGCCAAGTTGCCCGACTTGGATCTCGAGATTTTTTATGCTCGAGAAGGCGCAAGTGTAGAGATCTTCAATTTTGCACCTTGTGTTTCCTCGAACACCTCATGCTTCTTTCCCAGTTGGCTTATGGCTTCCAAAATTTCTTCCCGGTCCAATTTTTTTAGAGAGGTGTGGTTTTTAGAAAGGCCTTCACCACTTGGATATGGTTAAGGTGGAGCTTGTTCACCTCGGTATCCTTGAGCATGGTTTTCATCCCTCCAAAAAAAGTTAGGATCGTCCCGGTACCTCGGGTTGAAAAAGTTTGCATAGGGGTCTTGCCTTGCATCTCATTGGTTCCTTAGAACCCTTCTCTAGCAAACTGTTGCCTATTCTCATTGTTGTACTCCACTACTTTCACCTCTTCCAAGTGATCCACCACTTATGGACAAGTCTTGGTATGATGGTCGAGATTGCATAAGCCGTAAATCTTTATTTGGTGAACCCTCCCTTTCAAAATTTCCTCATCATTGAAGCAAGATCTTGACTTGCTCTTTCAACTTGAGAGATTGAGATGGTTCATCCAAAGTCTTCACCCTTGACCTCGTACCAAATTGCCTCATCCCATTAGTTATCTCTTCAAAAAGGACCATAGCATATTTCAAAAAGGACCCTTGACCGTGGCGTTCACAATCTTCATATTTTCATCACACAATCCCTTGAAGAAGTAAAAAACCAAGTCCCCTTCCTTGAATGGGTGGTATAGACAGCTGGCCAATAGTCTCTTGAATCTCTCCCAGTAATTATACAATGATTCATTTGCTCCTTGAGTGATATTGGATAACTTCTTCTTTAATTTGGATGACTTGGAGGCTGGGAAATACTTCTTGAGGAATTGCCTTTTCATGTCCATCCATGAAGTGATACATCCATGCGGGAGGTAGTACAACCAATCTTTTGTGGTGTCTTGAAGTGTAATAAGGAATTCCCTTAGGTTGTAGTCGTCCTTCAAGACCCTATGAGGCTTCATATTCATGCAAAAAAAATGGAACCCTGAAAGATTTTTGTTGGGATCCTCCCCGGCCATCCTTTGGAAAGTGGGGAGACAGTGTATCATTCCACTTTTGAATTCACAATTCATGTTGTGTGGTAGTGGAGGGAAGGTGATATACAAAGGTTGGTTCTATAGATTCTGAGCCATAAGCTCCCTCAATGTTCGATTGTCTTCCGTCATCTTGAGTAGCTCCTCTACTACTAAAACTAGTTTAGGTGGAACCCCGACTCTAGTTCTCTGTCTCCTTCTTCTCCTACTACCTGCATTCTCTATCGGATAGTGTAAAATTCCTAAGTTTATGGCATGGGTGTGTACCATAAACTAGGAATCAACAATACCCAACTAAAAGCAACACTAGCAAACAGGATTAGAAGTAACAAAATCACTATCACAAAGGTTCAACAACAAAAACCAACAAAAAAAACAAGAACAACACTAAATACTCAACTAACATTGCAAATTGAAAATTAAACTATTAAACTAGTATTCCCGACAGTGGCACCAAAATTTGACCCGCCTGCACTAGGGGTCGTTAAGTAGTAGCAAAATTAACCTGGCCAAAGACGTCCGTCAAACATAAAATTTATATTCTACTCCCAAACTCACTACTAAGCTACATATTGGGTAGTTAGTGGTAAGGCCGAGTTTGTCCACAGAGATGCTAGGGTCTAATAGCCAACTAAACAACCACGTACGGGTTGCCAATCTGTATGTGTGCTAGAAATAGCTAAATATTGCAAAATGGGGGTTTTGGGGTTTTCAATTAACAACTACAAACATAAGAAATAACACAAGAGAACACCATATATGCAAGCACTTGAGGAATATTTGCGTAACATGATTGACTAAATGTTTCGATCCTCGATTCCATCACATAAAAGATATCAGAGTATATTCTAGTGTTCATAACACATGGTGTGATCGATGGTCAACACTTCCCCATACCTGTCACGTAGGGTGCTCTTGCTATATTCCATCAACACCACCTCTGTAATTAGGGGAGTGCAACAATGGGCCTGTCGTTGTGCAGATCTGTTTCTCCCCCATACGATTACATCCTGGGCACTACACAACAGATGCTCTATCCCTAGGACCAAAGAGGCAAAGGGGATTAGGAACTTTATCGATGGCACTAGGGTCGCTAAACCAGATAAAGGTGAAACGATATACTTGTACATTTCCACATCGTCGTTGGCAATCAGTTTGGCCCTAGTAAAAGAGAAAGAAAAGGTTTAGCATCCAATTTAATTTGTCCATCATGCCTTGCAGGGGCCGAAGACGAGGTATACGGTCCTCGAGAGATTGATTCTAGCCCCCATACATGTAGCTAGAAAATTGAGACCCTACTTCCAAGGAAACAAAATAGTGGTGCTCACGAACCACCCCATTCGACAGATCCTTCTAAGGCCAGAGGTTTCAGGAAGAATGATGAAGTGGGCAGTGGAATTAGGAGAGCGTGATATCAAATATCAACCTCGAGTTGCAATTAAGGGATAGGTGCTGGCAGACTTCATAGTGGAAACTACAGAGCCCCTAGAGGTATGTTTGGATCCCATTCGAAAGGTTGGAGTGAGCCAAAATGAGGTATGGAAGTTGTCTGTGGATGGTTCGTCACATTCAGAAGAAGGTGGAGCAGGGGTTCTGTTAACCAGTTCCAATGGCAGAGATTACCCTTATGCGTTGAACTTCGCATTCAAAGCAACTAACAATGAGGCTGAGTATAAAGCACTAATCACTGGATTGCACCTCGCAAGGAAGCTGCAGGTGGAAGAATTGGAGGTTTTCAGTGACTCTCAAATTGTAGTTCAGTAGGTGAATGGGGAATACAAGGCCAGAGAACGTAACTTGCATAGATACCTCGAGGTAGTGAAGAACCTATTGAAAACTTTCAAATCTTACACTTTAACACAGGTTCCGAGGGAAAGCAATCATAAAGAAAACGCTGATTACCTAATGTGCTGTGGGCATATCGGACATCTGAGTCTTCCACTACTTGTGAAATGCCTTATAGCCTAGTATATGGCTTAGAGGAAGTAATCCCTGCGGAAATAGGTGCTCCCATCCCAAGGCTGATGGCTGCTGCAGATGAGACAAGCAATCAGCAGAACGATGTATAGATTTGGATATGGTGGAGGAAAAAAAGACCATTGGGCCAAAGATGTGGCGGCCCAGCTAAGAGAATATTTAATATCCTAACATAATTACCGCATTCATGGGTAATTAAGGGTGATAATTAAGGAGAACGTTATTTAGGACACGGAGTATAAATACAATGTACGCATTTACTTATCATTCATTCTGTCTTAATCATATTGGACTCTTGGACTAAGTTAGGCATCGGAATGCTGACCCTTGAAACCCTCAAGGACAGTGTTATTGTAGGTTAGAACGAGAAGAACTTGGGCCCACGAACCGATCGGTTGTTCAAGACGCATCAAGCATGAAACCAAAAGGTAGTATCAGTTGATGCTTCGCAACTAGGGTAGAAGAAAGGCAACAAGGTCATCATTTTTCTTCTTCATTTTTCTTCAGTATCTGTAATGAAAGTGAGGTTTAGTTTCTGAACATATAAAGCATTACTCTCCAAAACGAAGGGATGGGAATTTTTTTTATCCAGCAATCTAAACAAAGGGATGAGAATTCATTTTTATCCAGCAATATCAAACCCTAAGTTTTTGGTCAAAATCTCGCCAAAGGTTTTCACTTCCTACACCACTTCTCAAGAACTTATTCCCATTTTTGCCTAAGTAATTTGCAGGTAGGTTTAACTCTCTGGGAATATATGTTACCTTTTTATCACCACATAATGATCTAATCTCTATGCACAAGGAATAGATGTCGGTTGGAGCTTTATTAGGATGGTGTATGGCATTTCCAGCCAAACACAGTCAGATTCAATGCACACATCACGAAACCATATTCCAAAGCTTTAACAAAACCTAATCTTATAGCAGTAGTTTCAGCCATGATTGGAGAAGTACAGTTTATTTCTATGTAGAAAGTCTGGATTACACTCCCCGATGTGTTTCTGAAAATGATAGTTACAGCTGATAGGGGTGGTTTCAAGCATGCATCAATGTTTATCCCAAAAGGCAATCAACTCGGCTTGCCCTTAGCCGCCCCGGTCGCACTGCATCAATGTTTATCTTAGTCCCAAGAGTTAGTTTCAGCCACTTAATTAATGGGAGTTTTTTTTTTGTTTTCCTTCTTTTAAAGAAAGGTATCAGGCCTTTTGTATCTAAAAATCATCTTTAAGATTACAACCATGAGTTGGTTTGGCTGATAAGGCTAAATACATGAAATTTGTAATTTGATTAAAAGTTGTGTTATCCCTACCTTTATTTTATTTTTTTTGAATGCACCCTAAGGTGGGGGATATTTATTAGGTTCCTCAAACCTATGTAGAACCAAAAATTGTACAATGATGTTTGGGATATTACATCGAAAAGGCAACATCGTTGCCTTCAAAAGAATAAACTAATAGTAATGGACTAGTGGATGAAATGTAAAGGAAGTAATGCTTGCTGGGTCGAGGTCTGGAGGGGTCGAGTCTCCATGGTTTGAGTGCTTGACAGCTAAATGCCTCGGTGGTTCGAAGGCCGCTTAGAGTCGAGGGCTTTAGCGTGCTCGAGGGCCTGAGTGTTCGAGGTAACCGGACCTCGAGGCCTTCAGGCTCCATGATTACAGTGACTCGAGTGCTCGATTGCTCGAGTGCTTGACGACTCCAGTGCTCGAGGGCTCCGATGCACTCGGGCTCGGGGCCTTGTGTGTATCCAGTACTCGAGGGCTAGAGTGGTCGAGGGCTAGAAAGTTTGAGGTATCCCGTGCTCGAGGGTTCCATAGTTGTCGAGTGCCTTAGTTCTCGAGGGCTCATGCATTCGTGTTCGAGGGCTCCATAGTTCTAGGGCTTCATGATTCGAGGGTTCCATGGGCTCGAGGGCTTTCGGTCGAGTGCTCGATGCTCTAGTCTCGAGTGCTCGATGCTCCAGTCTTGAGTGCTCGATGCTCCAGCCTCAAGTGCTCGATACTCCTGGCTCGAGTACTCGATGCTCCAAGGCCGAGTGCTCAATGCTCTAGGCTCGAGTGCTCGATGCTCCAGGCTCTAGCATGAGTGGTCAATGCTCCAGTCTTGAGTGGTCGATGCTCCAGTCTCGAGTGGTCGATGCTCCAGTCTCGAGTGCTCGATGCTCCAGTCTCGAGTGCTCGATGCTCCAGACTCGAGGGCTCGATGCTCCAAGATCCAAACATGAGAGCTCGATGCTCCAGGCTCCAAGCATGAGTGCTCGATGCTCCAATCTCGAGTGCTCGATGCTCCAGTCTCGAGTGCTCCATGATCCATGCTTGATGCTCCAGGTTCCAAGCATGAGTGCTCGATGCTCCAGTCTCGATTGTTCGATGCTCCAGTCTCGAGTACTCGATGCTCCAGTCTCGAGATGCTCCAGGCTCGAATGGTCGATGCTCCAGGCTCGAATAGTCGATGCTCCAGGCTCAAGTGCTCGATGCTCCAGGCCCAAGTGCTCGATGCTCCAGGCTCAAGCAACAAAATAGTCTATGTACAATGTCGTGATTCAAACTGATATCCTTCAAGGTGTCCAGTTCTCGAGTGCTCTATAGCTCGAGGGCTCCAATACACGAAGCCACCAAAGCTTGATTGCTCAAGGGTGCTAGGGCTCGAGGGCTCCCTGTTCGAGTGTTCGACGCTCCAGGATCGAGGAAGAAGTAGTCTATGCTCAATGGTGTGTCCCTACACAAAATGAAGGGAAAAACTCGGCAGTATCTATTATTTAGCAGCATGCTTCTGTGTTCGGATGTAAGGGAAATTATTTTTGTCCAGTTCGATAAGACCTCTGATGAAAGCTGGAATGTTAGAGATGCTAATGTTTTGTTGTGAAGGGTGGGTCGGTTTATGCTTTGAGATTGTATCAGCAACTGCATTACATTCCCTATATACATGTCTTAAAGTAGCTTGGTTAAGGTCAGAGTGAGTTTGGAAGGCTAAGACATATAGAGACCATTTGGCATATCTGGGATTGTTTATCATGTTCACTGCACTCATGGCATCTGATTCCACTATATAAGAACATCCGGGGTCCAAACTGGGGAAGCATCTAGCTACTGCCTGGATGGCCTTCATTTCAGCCTCTAAAGGTGTACTAGCAATGGTAGTGAAAGATTGAATTAGGCACGGCTTACCAGTCCAGTATCTAGCTATAAAGCCAATTGTGGACATGTTGGGAGACCATGATGCATCCACATTCACAGTTATACTGTTTTGTGGCAGCTTTTTCCAAGAGATAATGGATATCGAAGGCTTAGGTGGTGGTTTCAGAGGCGGAATTAGGGAGAAAATAGGATAGCTTCTGGTAAGATACACATTGGAGTGAGCAGGTTTAGCTGAGAATGACAGAAAGATAAGATCCTTCACTTCTTTAATAATTAGTGCTTGTGAAAATTTTTTGTTGTCATAAAGGAAGGAATTCCTTGATTTCCATAATGACCAGCATATCAGATATGGCAACATTCTACAGATATCTCTATGCACCTTAGAGAGCTCAGTATTGTTTCAATATGAAAAAAACCTTAGGGTTAAGCTGTCTAGTGTATCCATTTTTATCCCCAGAATGTCAGAAGTATTATCCCAATCTACTTGAGCTAAATGGCATGAAGTGAAAAAATGCTCTATTGAGTCAGGATGATTGCATGCAGGACATTTCGAGGCTAAGCTAAAACCACATTGGACTAAGACATCATCAAAAGAAAGGAGAGTGTTCAGCAGCTTCCATGTGAAAATGGAAATCTTTTTTGGTAGTCTGGGGTTCCAGATGTATGTAGTGACAGGAAAATTACCTGATTGCTGAGTAAGGCCTCTATATACTGATTTGAAAGAGAAGATACCTGTATCTTCTAGTTTCCATATTAGTCTATCTTCCCTTTCTGTGTGAGGCTGTGCATCCTGCAAGAAAGTCAAAGTATCATGTTCCAGATAAGGTGAGATAAACTGCAGTAACTGGTTTTTTTTCTCTGATGAAGTCAGCAATGGTGTGATAGTAAAAGGGTGACAGGGCTGAGAGTGGAACATATTTAGAGAGAGGACCATTTGGGCACCAGTTTGCATTCCAGCAATTACTCAATCCTTTACCATGTATAATAAGAGAGTTTTCTTCTGCAAAGGAGTTAATACTACATATCCTTTTTCAGGTATGGGACTTCTTATGGGACTGTGGAAGTGCCCATAGCAGTTTTGACCACATAGTTGTACCCAATTGGCTTTTCCACCACAGTTTGGCTGAGCATGAGTCAATTATAGCTCTTACAGATCTAAATCCTAGACCATTATGGTATTTATGTTTACACAGGTCAGTCCATTTCCTCCACACTTTGTGTAATTTTCCGCCTGTTTCCCCCCAGAAAAACCTTGTCATTTTCTTTTCCAGTGCTTTTATTATCTGTTTAGGGGGCTTTAGGACTGACCAAATATGCTGTGGGAGGGAGTATAGGCAAGATTCAATAAGCACCATTTTGCCTCCCAAACTTAACCACCTATTTTTCCAGTTCAGGGGCTTTCTATCTACAGCTTCCAACAAAGGTTCAAAATATACATTTAAAGTCCTACCTTTGAAAATTGGACATCCCAGGTATTTAAATGGAAAGATTCCTTTCTTCATTCCTAAAATTGATTTTATCTGATTTATCTTAACAGTTGTTGCTCTTTTGCTAGCATAGAAATCAGATGTATCAAAGTTTATCTTTTGCCCAAAGGTTAGTTCAAAAGTTCCTAAGAAGGCTTTTATTCTAATCAGATTAGACTTTGAGGCTTGCATGAAAATGATAGTATCATCAGCATAGCTCAGATGAGATACAGGTGTGATGCCAGTGGGGAGCTGATAGTAACTGAGCTTTTTATTCATGAAAATAAAAGATAAGCTTCTGGAGAAAGCTTCAGAGAAAATGTTGAAGAGAAAAGGAGATAGAGGATCACCTTGTTTGATTCCCCTTGTAGCTCTGAAAAATCCAACCGGATTACCATTTATAAGAACAGAAAAATAAGCCTGAGAAAGGTTGTTCATTACAGCTTTTAAAAAACTCCCTGTGAATCCAAATTTACTAAGAACCCTTTCCCGAAATTGCCAATTTACTCTATCAAAAGCTTTTCTAAGGTCTAACTTTAAGATGCAGTTTGGTATCCTGTTTTTCTTGTCTAAGAACTTAATCATTTCCTGGAGGTAGAGTACATTATCAGAGATGTCTCTATTTTTCATGAAAGCTGTCTGGTTAGGGGAAATTAAGTTGTCCATGTATGGTTTCATTCTTTCCATTAGCACCTTAGAACAAATTTTATTTGCAACATTTGATAGACTAATAGGCATGTAATCATCAAAAGAGGAGGGTGTCTGTTTTTTGGATATTAAGGCTATCCATGTGCTACTTATTCCTCTTGGTATTTCTAAGCCTAGCAGGAAATCATTTACTGCATCTATTAGGTCCTGTTGGATTATATCCCAGCATTTAGCATAAAATTTTGGGGTAAAACCATCAGGACCTGGACTACTATTCCTATTCAGACTCATTACCACTTTTTTAATTCATCTTCTGAAACTGGTTTAGACAAAGACTGATTGTCCTGGGGAGATATTATTGTTGGGATTTGGCTGAGAAAGTGGGAATAATATGTGGTATTGTTGGGCTGATTAGGTTCAGAGAGCAGGTCAGAATAAAAAGACACAGCCTCATCCTGTATGTCAGTATGAGTTTCTAACTTGTCTATTTTTTATTTTTGAGATGTGTAGCTTGCAGTTCTTTTCCTGAACTGATTTATGAAAAAGTTCTGTGTTATTATCTCCAAGTTTGGTCCAGTTAGTTCTTGATTTCTGCTTCCAAAATTTTTCTCTTTCTTTTAAAGCTCTAATTAGCAGGGCCTTTTTCTCATTAAATTTAATTAATTCTGCAACTGTGCCTATGGAGTCATAATTTATCTCCTGCAGTCTTAAATTTTCTTCAGCAACTAATACATTAGAATCAATGTTTCCAAAAGACTCTTTATTCCAGACCTTAATTACCTTTTTTAGCCTTACTAGTTTAAGATAAAGTCTGAGCATTCCTTGGTTAGGGATTGGTATGGCCTAGTTATTCCTAACCAATTCTGTAAATTCTGATCTGTTGAACCATATATTAAGAAATCTGAAGGGCTTTGGCTGTGAGGGGACTATGGATGAGATTTGTAGAAGAAGAGGGGAGTGATCTGAGGATTGTCTATTTAGTACTTGAATGGAAGATGCTGGGAATTTAGCATTCCATTGCATGGTACTAAAACCTCTATCTAGTCTTTTGAAAGTGGGTTTTCCCAACCTAGAGTTAGTCCATGTGTAGAGATTTCCCACAGTATTGATTTCCTGAATTCCATTAGTGGTTATCCAATTATTAAAATCTCTTATACTACCTAGACTTGGGTTGGAAGGTCTCCTGTATTCTGTAAGTGAAGAAATTGTGTTAAAATCGCCTATGAAAATAGTTTCTGAAATTGGAAGGTGACTCAGTTCATGCTATAGAACCTTTCTGCCTTCCCTATTCCTAAGGTCATAGACAAAAACAGCATCCATTTCAATCTTTGTTATTACATGGGTAATTTTAACATGTAAAAATTGCTCATGTAGGGAGAGTAAAGCCACATTTAGTGTACCATTCCAGAACAGCCATATTTTCCCATGTTGAAGAGGTAAGAAATGTGAATAACTGAGTTTCTCCATGTAGGAGTGACATTCACTGTTATCATGCATTGGCTCTATTATACACAACAGCTCAATTTTTTTTTCCTGACGATGTGTTTTAATCTAAGCATTGAAGTCTCTAAGCCTCTAAGGTTCCAGACCAGGAAATTAATGGAAGTGGTGTATGTCATTGTTCACCTGATTTGTGGCTTTTAGTATTGGATCTTAACATCATCTTATTTAGCTGGTTCAGGTAAGTGTTCTTCCTGGACTTGGACTTACCTGTAGTGTTTATGTTACCTGTTGGTTGAGATTGAACATTAACCAGCTCAGGTATTGTAGTTGTGTCATCCAGGAAAGGTCCTTCTTCCTCCAATTCTCTTAACAATGTTTGGTGTGGTGGATGGTTCAATTCTTCTTCTGCTTCTGGGGATACACCTGTGTCCTGCAGAACAGAAAATCTATTTTCCATCTTTCTATGTTGAGAAAGTGGAGGATTAGTGTGAGAGAATTTGTGGGTAAAAAGTTTTTGGGACCCTATCTGTATATCATCCTGAGCATAGACTTTGTGAGTTTTGTTATGGCTTGGTAGTGTTGTTGCATTAATCAACTCTGTAGTAGGTGATTTTGGATCAGCTTGGGGTGAGTCTGTGAGGTCAAGGATTAGAGATGAATGAGGTGTCTGTGTTGTTACTTACAGGACTGACTTCTTGCAGTGCAATAATCTTAGCAGGGTTAGTTTCCAGGTGCTTGGGTATGTAGGAGGATTGTTGCAGTGTAGGATTAGTAGTGGCTTTTTGATGCAGTAGCTGGTCTTTGAGATGGATGCTGTTAGTAGGTTGTGGATCATTAACAATTTTAGGCATCTTCTCAAACTTGTTCCCTGTGGGTTGCCATTGTGGAGCTGTGTTGGTCTGGATTAGGCCTCTACATTGGTTCAGTGAGTGTCCTAACTTAGCACAATTTTCACAATACAGGGGTATGTCCTCATATTCAATGTTATATTTCCTATTGTTTGAGACAGAGCCCAATCTTATGAAATGATTTAGGGGTTTTTGCAGGTCTATCTCAACACAGAGCTTGATTGCAGATGGTCTAGTTAGCATTTCAGTTGCTAAATATTTTTTGATGAAATTTTCAATACTATTTCCAATAGCCTCTATAGATGAAGTATTGTAATAGTAAAGGGGAACTTCCCTGATTGTGCACCAGATTGGGACGATCGGCGATTCCTTCTGTGTGGAGAAGTCCGGCGACCATTTGAGGATCTTCATGTGAACTCCGTTGAAGCTCCACAGACCTTTGATCCAGCAGCATTAATAGTCGTTTGGGAGTTCAAAGTGGATGAGTATATGTTTGTAGTCGAGCGACCCCAATTGGTATTTCCTAGAGAAACCCACAGTCTTGAAAGCCCCTTCCAGCTGCTCCATGGATAATCTCCCTTTGGTGAACTTACCAACGAGGGCATTCGTATAGTGAGCCGAGAGTGTGGATATGTCATCATCAGAGTATAAACAAGTGGGTTCTCCGAGGTGTTCAGATTTTGGGGTAATCTTTGGATTGTTTGGTAGGGCTGAAAGGAGTGGCGGGGCTTTCGATTGGAGCGCTGTGATGAAAGATTTAGCATTTGTGGTTGTTGTTTTGTCAGCCATGGTTTCTGATAAACGGAGAAACTCTCTCGTCAAGGCGAGAGAGAGCTGTTTACGGTGGAGATGTGACCGTTTCCGATCTCTACGGTAGAAAGCAGATTTCAGAGGGGATGGAGGAGGAGAGAGAAGAGAGAAGTATAATTTAAACCATAGGGTATTGATTCCTGTTATCCCTACCTTTATATTTTCATACAGAGCTTGATTTCTACTCTTCCATAAGAACCACTATGTTTTCAAAGCATGTGTATATTAAACTTGACTTATTTGCATCTAGAATAATATGTTTAATTTAGTGAAGAAAAAAATTAGAATGTTAGATCCATTTAGCACTCGTTTTAGACCAAAGACTCGTTAGATCTGTCGAATTTGGGTATATAGGGATAAGATTTTCTTACCACAAGTCCAAGTCATATTTGGGTCTAACTATATTATTTTAGGGTCAAATTTGGATCTTATTAGACCAAACCCATGTTCATCCCTAGTTGTCACTTCCAGCCTCCCACACCTATCACTCTCCCGGACCTCACCCACATCCGCCTAGATTCGCCACCCTATAAATGAAAGGGATTATGTGTAATGATGATTAATGTGTGTATTTTATTATAGAAATTATGTTGTAATCGTACATATATTATAATGTTAGAATGGTCATTTAACTAGTGATTATCAACTACCCAAATATATATTATTAGTTGAAAATCTCATAGCTGAATCTATTTGGGTTGAGTTTAATTTTTTGATACTAAATTTAATTTATTGTTGTGAAGTTTAACTTATTAGTGTTGATTTGTGTTGAACTTATTATATACTTCCCCATCCCATATTAAATAGACCTGGAAAACGGGTCTCTTCGGTCGGATACGGGTGAGATCCAATCGGGCCGGGTATGATTCGGTAAATTGTTTTGTCTTCGGGTATCGGGTCTTGATCGGATGTGTTCAGGTTCGGATGTCTTTCGGTACTTTTGAAAAATATTTGAACGGGTCGGGTTTGGTTCTAGTTGTTTCAATTTCAATACAATTCGGGTATCATTTTTTTTAATCGGGTTCAATCAAATTTGGTTCAGGTTGTTTCGGTTACAGGTACAATTCAGTTTTACATTTTTTTAATCAGGTTCGGATCGGGTTTGGTTTGAGTCAGTATGATTTTGGTACTTTTCGGATACATTCTCCTTCGGGTCGGGTTTGGTTGGATTCCAATATATTCAATCTGGGTCTTGTTCAAATAAATATACCAAATTGTCATTATAATAAACATAAAATTTTAATATATTAATTTTGTAAAAATACTTTCGCTGAACTAATCTATTATATACATATATATATATAATTTTATTAGTAAATTTTTTAATGTATACTTTCAATTTTTTGAAATAAAAATTTATTTCTCTTGTAAAGAACATGAAATTTATGCAAACATTGATCTATATACGTTACCGCATAAAGATTATACTAGTATGTAAGAACAAAATAGAATAGTTTGTATTTAAAATTTTTTTCTATTTTATGGTGTCGATCATAAGTTCATAACTCACAAAACTCCTAACTTGCAAGTTATAATATATATATATATATATATATATATATTATATATAGTAGTTCTCCTGACAGGCGGTCTGTCCATAAGTTTATAAACAGACCACTTATTTTTTACCTTATACATTCACATTCAAATACATATTATTACTTGTTTTAACTTTAAAAATACAATATTTAAATTTTATAAAAAAACTTAAAACATTTAAAGTAAAAATCACCGTGAACTATCCATAAGCTTATGGAAAGACCGCCTTTCCGGAGATATATATATATTCATGATTGTAATACATTTTTAAAATATAGCATAATAAATTAAGATAAGAAAATATTCTAGAAAGACATGCTCATTTTTCTTAATCAGGTAAAATATTAGTATATTACCAATAACTCCCTTTAGAACTATTTAACTTTACATAAAAAGTCTTGACTCTTGACCGGCTTTATATAGAAATTAAATATCCCCTATTTACTAATTATAAATTATGAGTCTCATGACTTAATACTAATTTTTTATATATTTTCATACCTGGGAGGAGCGGCGGCGAACGTAGCATCGAATCGACAAAGGCGGGAACAAAAGATGGTCGGGAGCATCAGCTACATCAATTCCGCCCAACTCCTCTCTCTCAAATGCCGCCCAAATATCGCCATCGTCGACGTTAGGAATGACGAGAGGAGTTATGACGGCCACATCGCTGGGTCGCTGCACTTTACTGGCGACACTTTTCTCGACAAAATCCCCACTCTGGTAGAGGCTGCCAAGGGCAATGATACCCTTGTCTTCCATTGCGCTCTCAGCCAGGTCCGTGGACCAAAATGTGCAAGAAGGCTTTCGGACTATCTGGCTAGAATGAAAGATGATCTGGGAATAAAGAACATTATGATTCTTGAACGTGGATACAACGTGTGGGAAGCATCGGGTAGGCTTGTTTGCCGCTGCACTGAAACACCCTGCAAAGGAGAATAGTCAAGTCACTTGCTATCTGTTATATGCTGCTTTAGATGAATGAATACATTCAAATAGAAAAAACAATGTTAGATTCATATCTGAACAAGGAATGATGCATTACATACTCCGTATAATGTACCACTTAATGTGCGCAAGATGTTTGGTAGTTTTACTATGAATGTAATGACTACCTGGGCGCTTTTTCATTTATCGAACTTGTGAATTTAAAGTCCCAGACTCCCTTATGGAATACTTACATAGTTCAAAATGCTTCTGATAAAATATATATATATATATATATATATATATATATATATATATTCATACCTATGCTGACTTATATAATCAACCCTCGAAGTGGATTTTTAATAAATATTAATTCTCATTTCTTTTTATAATTGTGTCTTACTATATTACTTAGTTATATTCCACCGTAACTAATTTGATTAACATACATATTTGAGTTCTATAAGCACTTATTAATAGTTATTATCTTTTATGTACACTTGTGACTAAACTGAGTTAATTCTATATGATATATTGTACACCCAAAAATTGAAATTGTTTAACTACATGCTTTATTAATATTTATAATGACGAGTAATGCTCTTGTGTAACTTGTATTAATATCTTTATTTTCTAGTTCTAGTTAATTGCTTATATGATATATCCTCTTATAATCGAGTTTACTTTCAATATCCATGATGTTTTATTTTATTTGAACTTTAATTACCTTTTATTTGAACAAGTGGAGGAGTTCTTTCATTCCCAAAAATGTGGAAGTTTTGATAACTACACACAGTTGGTTGCACGGCTATGAATGTAAGTGCTTTTTATTGGTCAATTTTCATGTTCTGTTTCATCTCTTCTTTATACTTGAATAACTATCTTTTGTTACCCATGAATTGAAGGCTTTGGAGACGAGGAATTTATTGGATGTTACGTGGAATAGATATGATGGAATCTTATGGTAATTGGTAAGTAATTAATTGGTTCTTAATAATTTAATTTTGTTAAAATAATAGTTAGGCTATGAGGGAACTAAACCTTTCTGACACCGGCATTGATTATGTTCCTGGAGGCTTGGAAGATTTGTTCAAGCTGGAACACCTTTTTACGCTTTGTTCAAGGTTGAAGCACAAGATCATGTCCAAAGAAACCAACTGACTCTGCTACTGTGACTTTTAGCATTTGTTTACTTTCGTTTTTCTTCTTACTTGTTTGTGATGGTCACTGCTCCACTGAGATTGAGTGGTTTATACATGATTGAAACTTCTATTTTTTGTCGATGCTTTAGGGCAGATAGTATTTACATATATGAGGACCTATGTTTCACATTCGATGTCTTGTGCAGCTGATTGCACTCTTTCATCTAATTTGAAATAGGAGGGGACATTCAAATATGAGCAGTTCTAACTTCTCATAGAGTGTAAGGGTTAGTTCAAGAATCTGGTCTTTGCATTTGTGTTATTTGGTGATAGTTTTTAGGGTGGGACGGTGAATCATATGGCTTCAGTTTTAGGGAAGAATATGCTTATCTGTTTAACTGATGAGCATATGGCTTTAGTTTTAGGGAAGAATCTGGTCTTTGCATCTGGTCTTTGCTTCCGTTTCTTGTAGAGGGCCAGGAAGATTCCAGTTGATGCGGAGATGGCTTGCTGCTCTGAAGGGCATTGACAATTTATCTGGAGTTACTGTTGAAGAAAGAGATAAAGATAATGAGCAACATGCTCCTGAAGAACCCAAAGGCAGTCCTAAGATAGGAAGCAATCTTAGGTACTGTATTATGACCCTGACATGGGAGGTGAACCAATGAACTTTTGGGATGTCTTTCTCTACAGTCAAGCTTTGGAAGGAATATCAATCTGCATGATTCTTGAAGCTCAAAATGATGAGGAAGTGTCGCTGCTTCTTGAATTGTTTGGGCTTTGTCTTACTGGTGGAAAAGAAGTCCACAATGCAATAGTTAGTAGCATACAAGATCTGGCGAAAGCATTTTCCAACTACGAAGAGGATGTTTTGGTGAAGCGGGAAGAACTGCTCCATTTTGTCGAAGGTACTGATGTGGAAAGAATTTATTCTGAGGTCTCCAAGTTGAAGAAAAATATTGATGAGCTGAGTGCTTCAAAGAAATTGATTAGTGAGGATGATCACTGATTAGACAGTCAAAAAAGAGGAACATGTTCCAGCGCTAGAGGCTCTAAAGGAAGAACTTTCTCTTATCCGAGTTTGTTCCAGATTGGAAGAGCTTCTACTGAAGAAAAAAGCTCTCAATATGGAGACACTACCAAAGTTCATACTCAAAAAAGTTGATAAGCTGAAAGTATTGTCTGAATCTTTATCCTGCTCCTCCTCAAAATCAGAGAAGCGTATCTCAGAAAAAAAAACTTCAAAAGGAGGAGGCTTTGAAATTTTTAGTAACAAAGGCGAGTGAAGCAGGTGAAATAAAAAAGGAGATATCAGCTGAAATTTCAGAGCTCAAGAAACAAAGGCTTAACCTCGATGATCAACTGAAAAAAGGTCAATATTTCCTTGGCTGCTGCTCAAGCACGTCTCTGTAATGTCAGGGAAGAGAGAGGCCAATTTTTTGAAGCTAATGAGTAGATTGTTGCACATTTGAAATCCAAGGATGGCGAATTCTTGAGATCCACTGGATCATGTAAAGCGGAAGTTGACGTTATAAGTACCTGGATAAATTTCTTGTAAGACACTTGGGTTCTTCAACAATCATATTCTGAGAACAAGGCTAAAGAGACCAATGATGAATTGGAAAGGCATGACAAATACTTTGTGAATTTGGTCACTCGGCTGCTCTCGACTTACGAGAAAGAATTGAAGCATTCCATCGATCGCATTGGAAAATATGTTGAAAACTTGAAGGGTTTAAGCGAGGGATCAGTGGTAGCATCATCCAAAGAAGGATGATTCCAGTGAATCGAATCCAAGGAAAAATCTTGAGGATGAATATCTGGGCTATGAAACTAAGATTATAACCATGTTCAGTGTAGTGGACAACATGAGAGAGAAGTTCTACTTCGAACAGGGCAAACTATCCAGCAAGGATGACCCAACTGTAAAAGAGTTGTTTAAGAGAATTGAGGTTCTAAGTAAAGAGTTTGAAGCTATCGAGAGGCCAAATCTAGAATTGGAGAATCCTCCTACTCCAGGATCCATCTTTGTCCGGAAATGTTCCTGAGGATAAAGAGGGAAATGTCGCTAAGAACAAAAAGGCCTCTGATTCACCGCCGCTAGCAAGCACATCAGAGCATCATCCCCTTGACACTGAGGCAGAGTTAGCGAAGTTGGAGTCCGAGTTTGGTAAAGTCAACCAGGATTTCTCTGCATAAGAGATTGGGAACTGGGAGTTCGATGAGCTTGAAAAGGAGTAAAAAAACCAACACCTCATAGGCAAAACAAATAAATCAAACCCCTTGATCACATTGTTTCGATATGGTTGTCTTAAGTTAAACCTAGCAAGCTCCTTCGAGCAGTATTTTAGCTCAAGAAGTGAATCCTCAATCATCGTCGTGTAAATGACATCGTTTGTACCATTAAAACCACAACCTATACTGTATATTGAAAAAAGACATCTTCCATAAAAAAAATACTGATGAAGCATATTTTAGATTTAAGAAAAATAGATCGTAAATGCAATATTATTTTAGATGTAATTTTATATTCTTACAAAGAATTGGATGATTGAAAATATTGATTTAAAATATTTTTCAAATTTGAATGAAAATAATTTTTCCGAAAGAAAATAATAATAACGAAAAGTTAATATTGTATGAAATTTTTTTTAATAATAAAGAAAATAACTAATCAATATTAATTTTAGTTTATAAAATAATTTTAAATTAATAATTTTCAATGTTCTTTTATTTAATACATAAATTTTAAATATACTCTTAAAATAATTTCATCTAACTATGCTATTAATACACATTTTAAATTTATAAATTTAATTTATTATATGATATTTTCATATTAAATAACATATCAACACTGTTTATAATCATAATGTTATTTTTAACTAAATATGATCAAGTTAAAATTTTAGACAGTAACAATTGTAACACGCTATTCAATCATATTCGGGTCTTGTTCGGTTTGAGTTAACATTAATCTTGATGTCTTCAAATTTGGGTTAACATCAATTCGGTTCATTTCGAATCGAGTAGTAGTCGGGTATGATCAAGTTTCTTTTAGGTACGGGTTCTTTTCGGGTTCGGATTCAGGTTCGGTCCAAGTGCGGGTCCTTTTCGGGTTTCGATTCAAGTTCGATTCGGGTTCAGGTGTTATTCGAGTTTAAGTCCCATCAGGTCTGGCAATTTAAATTCGGGTACGGTTCAATCGGGTGATTTCGGTTTCCAGTTATTGATTGGGTCTCACTATTTGGGTGTCGGTTCGATTTAGTTTAGTTATTTATTACTGGGTTTTCGGGTTTGGTTATATTTTGCCAGGTCTAATATTAAATGGCATTATTTCTTCTTTCGTCTGTCCCAATAAAAATGACACAATTTAAAAATTACTTAATGACAAATGATATGTTGTAAAATTCCTATGATGTCTTTTTAACTTCAACAACTTTTTGACTTGGCCCAATGTTTTTTCAAAAGACTAAATTATTTTTTTAGTCTCCTACAAAGTATCTTATACTATGTTTTGGTCCACGTTTACAAATCAACCCTTAGACAGTGCCCCACAAATTCAGAACGATTTGTTTGTCCCCAAAGGTGGTTTCAGGTAAGACTAAATAGTTTTTCGGTATAGCCAGGAGTATACTGGTAATTTTACTAATTTAAAAATATTTTCAATTAAAAAATTCTAATTTTAAAATTTTCTCTACATATGGGCAGATTTAATACTATCAACCTATGGTTATAAGAAAATCTAAAATCCCTTATTCGCTACCGAAATCGGCCGTGCCAATTTCCTTTAACCTTGGCGTCGGGAGAGTTCAGATTGTCGTGTCAACTTCCTTTCAACCAAAAGAATTCAGATTGCCGTGCCAATTTCTGGTAAGAATATGAATTTGTTCTCCCTCGTGCCAATTTCATTTGGGATTGGTATAGGGTTTCCTTTTTGTTGATTTCAATTTTTAATTTCGATCCTTTTTTAATGAGTTTTCAATGTGTTTGTGCTTTTGTTTTTGTGATTCTATCTATGCTACAGTTTTTGTACTTTCGTTCGTATTTTCATAGTTGTTTTTTGTTAGGATGAGTAGTAAGAATCAGAAGGTTGTTGTGTCTCCTCCCCTGGCTAATATGAAGGATAGGGTAGTCTTCGTCAATAGTGAGGCTAAAAAGTTGTTTCCACAACAGATGAATCGGAAAGTGGTACTTGAGCGTGGCATAGAGTACAATGGCTTGTTTCAGTCCGGTCGACCATAGGCAGGCTTGAGTGGAAGACGAATACCTTTTCCTTTTATTTTTTATTTTTAAACTCAGATGTATAATGGTTATTTTACATATTTTGACCAATTTTACTGTTGACTTTCCCTGAAAACCACCTTTGGGGACCAAACAAATCGTTCTGAATTTGTTTGGTACTGGCTGAGGGTTGATTTGCAAACAGGGACCAAAATATGGTATAAAATACTTTGTAGGGGACTAAAAAAATAATTTAGTCTTTCCAAAATATCCCCATTTTTTAACACTTATTCCATGACAGATCAATTTGTATAAAAGAACGAGTCAAAATTAATTGTGCAATTTTATCCGGGAGTGAAGGAGTTATAAAAATAAATCCAATTATAAAAGGTCTAACTAGTATCAAAAGTTGCAGTCATAGTACCAATTGATAGGCACAAGTAAATTGGGACAAAATTTACTTTTTCCACTATGGGAAGTGAATTTCCGTTGTTTAACAAAATTACTTCCTTTTGTTTTTCAAAAAAGAAAATTTTACTCTCCTTTGTTGTCACGAATTTTGTAATAGATACATCACTATATGTTGGAGATTATAGGCATTCATTTGTCTCGTACGCCATTTTCTATCTTCTCAACTTTCTTTTTTCAGTTGTCTTAGCTGCTAAGGCATATGTTAGTTTATTTACAATTAAAAGTAAACAAATTGGTTTTGCTAATACAAAAAGAGAAAGTAAACAAATTGGCAGATGAATATTGTTACTTGTCAAAATAAAACTCCTTTTCTCCCGTCATATTGTGATGGCCAGGCTAGATAATAAATTTTGAAACTGATTGTACTTACCATGTATGTTACGAACCCGAAATTAATTCCGTCCGAATTTGGAACATCCGTGTTAAAGATATGCACAACCACAAAAAATTTATGATAATTTTGAACATTCAAGGAACGTCTGATATTTAACTTTTGCACATTCACATTTTAAGTCTGGTTATTTTTAATTTAATTGTATTTGACTTCAATCCAATCCAATTTAATTTTTTTTCAATTAATTAAATTTGATACAATTGATCTTTTTTTTTATTAAAGTCATCATTCACATGTGCAGGGAATCGATTATAATAAGTGGAACTGACATCCAACTTAACTAGCATCTAACAATAACTAATTTATTGCATGGATATTTTATTTATACGTTAATCTTACTGATAATTTATACTATTACAAATTTAAAATCCAATGAAACTGTAATATCTCCTTTGGGGATATTAACTAGCCTTTTGCAAAAATTATGACCACATCTTTAAAAATATTTAAACCGTCTAAAAGATGGGGGTTATTTTCGAGTGCCCAACCCTTCATATTAATGATTGAATATGTCAAAGCCTTGTACAACTAAGTCGTTCCTATTACAAGATATTTGGGATTGAACCCATTACACAGAAGCGCTTTAAAATAGAAATTTACAGAGCTACTGTGGCGAGCTACACTAGATTGAACATTTGTTATAGCAAAAGAAATCATCTAATAAGAAATAATAATAGTAAAAGCAATACCAAACCATCCTCATCTGCCAAATACTAAATCGACATGGTCGTAACTCCTAAATTCAAAAAATGTGCATCACCTCTATCAAACAGAACACTCCATACCTAAATCAAATTGCCAAATCCAGCCCTTCGGTTATTTTGTTATATGCAATCAGTTATTAACTGCTTTGCATTTCTAAAGATATCTTTCAAAGTTTTTTCCCCCGAGCCATTGTGTGACTTGCAGATCCAGCTGCTTTGGGTACTTTCGAGTTCGTGACTTTCATTTAAGAAATTTTCTAAAGGAGGAAGAAAATGGAGCCAGTGGCTATGTTGTAGAGCCGCCAAAGGAGGTTGCAGCAAGATCTTTATCACCAAGAATCAGTATTATTTGAAATTAGATGTAAACATAGTTTAACTTCAGTTATTCCTATGATTGGAATGATTTTCAGTGAGGTGAGTGAGTAGAAACCCAACCATTGTGAAACTCAGCAAGTATATACGTTTCAGTCATTTTTTTGTCTAACCGAGACTGCCACCGCCCCAAATAGAACAGTTGTGACCAACGATAGTAACGTTGTCGGTGACGTTTCCACAGGCCACCAGTACTTAAAGAAATACTTACCAAATTTCACTGATTTTAAAGACCTGAGAGTTGCTCGTTAGCTCCTCCTTCTTCCTCCACCGAGCTTTGGTTTTGTCTGGTTCCCCCTGTTGGTTTTGAAAGAAAAACAGAGCACAAAGAAAAGGTTTGGTGCAGTGAAAACGTACTGCTTTTACTTCATTCATTCGGCCCTATTTATAGCCAAAAAATAAGTTACAAAAATAGGAATAACTACAACTCCTAAATGCATGCAACGTGGGTGAACGTGGGTGAACGTGCAGCATCAACTATCCTACAAACTAGCAACGTCTGTTACGTGCTAAGTCACGAAATAAAATTAAAAGCAACAACTCCTAAAGATGCGAGAACAACTTGCATCATTATTTGACTAAACCAAATAGCTAAACTAAACAGGAAATAAAACCGACTAGATTATAAATATAACAAATCACCCCCTAATCTTGTCGTTGCTTATGTTGTGTCGGCAACACCAATCTTGCTCCTTAGCTCCTGGAAACGAACTCGTCCAAGTGACTTCGTCAGTAAGTCGGCAAGCTGCTCTTCGGTGTTGATGTGTTCAAGTTTAAGTTCTCCCTGCTCCACATAGTTCCGAATCAGATGATACCGAGTATCGATATGTTTGCTCCGTTCGTGAAACACAAGATTCCTGCTGAGGCAAATTGCTGACTTGTTGTCCACCAACAGTCTAGGTGCTTGAGGTTGTTCGTTTTTCAATTCACCTAGTAGTCTGCTGAGCCAGATGCCTTGACACGCCGCAGTTGCAGCAGCAATATATTCTGATTCACAAGATGATATTGCCACTATCCGTTGCTTCTGCGATTGCCAGCTGATCGGAGCTTGTCCGAGGAAGAAAATCAGCCCGCTTGTGCTCTTTCGATCGTCGATGTCTCCGGCTAAGTCGGCATCGCTGTAGCCTAGCAATCTCAGAGCTCCTTCTCCTCTTCCATACGACACTCCAAAGTTCCCGCCACGTATCGTAACAAATGCTTCATTTCAGCAAAGTGTTCCGTTTTGGGATTTTCCATGAACCGGCTGATGTAGCCGACTGTGAACGTGATGTCGGGCCTCGTGTGCACCAAATACCTGAGGCTCCCCACAATGCTCCGATAAAATGAAGCATCCACCGGCCTTCCGTCACCAGTCTTGCTCAGTCTGAGCCGTGGTTCCATCGGAGTTGCGCAGGGATTGCAACCATCTAAGCCAGCCTTTTGAATCAGCTTCTTCGCATAGGAAGCTTGGCACAGTGTGATTAAACCACCCTTCTGCTGTACCTGTATACCCAAATAATAGCTTAGCTCCCCTAAATCACTCATTTGGAAGAGATCCATCATTTCCCTCTTAAACTTCGACACTTCCTTGACTGAAGATCCAGTGATTATAAGGTCGTCGACGTACACTCCGACAAGCAGCAGATTCTCATTGTTTCCACGGTGATAAACATCATGCTCCGTCCCGCTTCGCTCGAAACCAAGTTTTCGAAGGCTCGTATCAAGCTTCGCATTCCATGCCCTCGGAGCTTGGCAGAGTCCGTACAGCGCCTTATGAAGTCGGAGCACTTTTCTCTCTTCGCCGTTGACAACAAAGCCCGGTGGCTGCTCGACGTAAACTTCCTCGATTAAATCACCATTGAGGAATGCGGTCTTCACGTCCATGTGATGAACCAGCCAACCATGGTGAGCAGCTAATGCTAACGGAACTCTTACAGTTTCCATCCTTGCGACAGGAGCGAAGACTTCCTCGTAATCCACCCCCTGACGCTGCACATAACCCTTCGCCACCAGCCGCGCCTTTCGTTTCACAACCTCCCCGACTGCATCCCTCTTTAGTTTGAAGACCCATTTTAGCCCTATCGCGCGGTGCCCTGGTGGCAGAACCGTAAGCCGCTATGTCTGGTTTGCCTCGATGCTAGCCAGCTCTTCCACCATCGCTGCTCGCCACCCCTCATCCTTCTCGGCTTCAGTGAAAGATGCCGGTTCGTCAGCGATGAGGAGACACAGTTCATCGTCTCCGGTTTCAACAGGGATTGTCGAGTCGAGTAGATTATCCATCGTGCGATACCGGCGAGGCGCCTCCTCGCCCGGAGATGGCTCCGTTGCAGCAGTTGGCGGGGATACAAACTCGACCGTTAGTGCAGTCGGTGGTGCGGTCGGAGTTGATGGTTCCTTGTTCGTGTCTTGTTTGCCGGTTCCGGTGAAGCTCCGGACATGCGAGGACGAGCCATTTTCTGTCGTGTGGTTACCTGCAACAGTTGAGACAAAACGATCGATAGAAAACGTCTCCACTATCGGCGAATTGCGCTTCTCTTCGCCGTCTGCTGAGTTACTCCAATCCCATGCGGTGTCCTCATCGAAAACAACATCGCGGGAGCACTTCACTCGATCCGTGGTCGGGTCATAGACATGGTACGCCGCTGTACCCGGTTCATACCCAAACAGAACCATTGGCTTGCTCCTGTCGTCCAATTTCTTCATGTGTGGGTCGGCGGTCTTGACGTGAGCCAAGCACCCAAAAACACGCAGGTGCTGCACGCTTGGCCGACGTCCGTGCCAAGCTTCGTAGGGTGTCTTACCTGCTACACTTTTCGTCATTCCACGGTTCAGCAAATAGACCGCCGTAGTCACTGCTTCTCCCCAGAACTTCATCAGCATCTCCTTAGCCTTCAAAAGGCAGCGAGCCATTCCAACCACGGTTTGGTTTCTTCGCTCAACTACGCCGTTTTGCTGCGGCGTATATGGTGCCGTGAATTGCCGATGAATACCGTGCTCTGAGAAGTAATCACCAAGACTATGGGCAGTGAACTCACCACCGCGGTCAGTGCGTAGTGCCTTCAGTTTGCACCCACTCTCGAGTTCAGCTGCTGCAACTATCTTCTTGATCGCGTCCGTGGCTTGATCCTTTGAGGTAAGCAAAGAAATCCACATATATAGACTATGGTCATCTACCATCAGAAGGAAATATCGTTTACCTCCTGGCGTGGGTGGATCGATCGGCCCGCATAAGTCCGCATGCACCAAGCCGAGTCGCTCATTCGCACGATTCCAAGCCTGCTTAGGGAATGTTGCTCGCTTCTGCTTCCCCGCGAGACAGGCGTCGCACAGCCGCTCCGCGTCATCAATCATTGGGAGACCGTGCACTAGGTTGTCACGCGACAAACACCGGAGTGCCTCAAAATGCATGTGCCTGTAATGTGCGTGCCATCTCCATCCATCTTCGGAGCCGTGCACGGCTAGACACACAGGGCGCGCCAGGTTGAGGTGCAACACGTAGAGACGCCCACGGTTTCTCGGCACCCGCGCGAGCAAACGCCAGTCCTGGTCACGCAGATGGAGCCATCCGTGCCGAATGTGCACGTCGTACCCGAGTTCGTCCAGCTATCCCAGGGAGACGATGTTGCTGTGTAGTCGGGGTATGTAGTACACCTCCGTGAGCGTGAGGTGTTCACCATTTCGGCACGTGAAGAGGATCGTGCCAATGCCTTCAATTTCCACTGAGGTGTCATCTCCAAGTTTGACGAAGCCTCGCACGTTTGTGTCCAACTCGGAGAAGTGATCACGTCTTCCGCACATGTGGGCACTTGCTCCTGAATCCAGGAACCACGTTGTGTCACATTGGCCGGCTTGCTTTGTCGACCTAGCTTGTGACCGAACCTCGTTGAGCAACACATGACCATCAGTTGCCTGAGTCCCGGTTGTGAGAGAGTGTAGTCTCGCCACAAGTAGTGATGCCTCATCTTCTTGATCTTGCACAAGGTTTGCTCGTCCCTTCCGTTCACGCCATGGTTCGGGGCAATCCTTGGAGATATGGCCGGCATACTTGTTACAATTGTAACACTTCATATTCGTCATGTCACGATCGCCGCTCGAAGCACGCTGGCCACCGTCTCGCCCGCCGTTTGTTAGCTTCTTCCCTTTTCGGAAACCCTTGCCTTTGCCGCTGCTCCCGGGGTTGTTGCTCTTACCACATGCAATCCATTCCTGTTCCGTGAGGAGGACTTGACCACTTGCGTTGCCCGTGGAATTGATGGAGCACCGCTCAGAAGCCGACCGTATCCTCCCGATTAGCTCCTCAACAGTCATACCGTCCAGCTCGAGGAGTGTCTCAATCGAGCACGCAATCTGAGCGTACTGGCTCGGAACCTCCCGCAGGAACTTCTGAACCACCTTCACCTCCTCGACGGCGTCACCCAAAGAGCGGAGGTTATTGACAATGCCTGTGATGCGCATGCCAAAAGCATCGAGTGACTCACCTTCCTTGAACGCAATCTGTTCAAATTCTTTGCGCAGTCGTTGCGCCGTCGCTTCTCGCACGCGATCCACTCCGACTCGCATCATTCTAATTGCCTCCCAAGCCTCGTGTGCTGAGTTCTTCACGGCGAGGGCTGGAATCATTTCCGGTGGCACCGCGCGGATCAGCGCTGAGAGCGCCGCCATGTCTTCGCGTTCTCTCGGCTCTTCGTCGCCGGAAACGGCCCCCCAGAGTCCTTGCGCCCGCAGGTTGATTTTCATCACAAGGGCCCATTCAATGTAGTTCGTCGCCGTGAGTGTGGGATAGACGATGTTGGCACCGAGGTTGGTCCGCTCCTGCACGACTCGTTCGTGGATCACGACGTCGTTGCCGTTCCTCCGGTGCAGGCTTCGTCCTCGATTTCATGGTCGTTCCCGTGGCGGTGAAGTTGAGTTCACGTTCTCAGCGTTCCTTTGTTCGTCGGACATGGTCGCCAGTAACGTACGTGTTCTGATACCAGATGTTGGTTTTGAAACAAAAACAGAGCACAAAGAAAAGGTTTGGTGCAGTGAAAACGTACTGCTTTTACTTCATTCATTCGGCCCTATTTATAGCCAAAAAATAAGTTACAAAAATAGGAATAACTACAACTCCTAAATGCATGCAACGTGGGTGAACGTGGGTGAACGTGCAGCATCAACTATCCTACAAACTAGCAATGTCTGTTACATGCTAAGTCACGAAATAAAATTAAAAGCAATAACTCCTAAAGATGCGAGAACAACTTGCATCATTATTTGACTAAACCAAATAGCTAAACTAAACAGGAAATAAAACCGACTAGATTATAAATATAACACCCCCTGTTCCCGTGCGCTTCGCATCTGTAGTTCCATGCGACATGTAGCAACCACACGGAGTCTGTGGGATTCTGAAGAACCATTGTCACCGATATGGAGTTCGACATCTGAAGAATGCGCTGGCGATGTAGAGCTTTGCGACCTCCAGTCAGAGATGTAAACTCGTCGCCAATGCACATCTCTACACACTCATTTCCTCAGCAAAGTCACACACACCGCATATGTGGTTTTACATCTGCGACCTTTGATTGTGACCTATGATTGCGCAACCTCTGGCTGTGTACACGCCGGCCGGCCACCTCTCAGGGTTTCACACAAAAGAGGACAAAAGGAAAGCAATAAAAAGTTGAACTAAAGACTACTAGATAACTGAAGCTTAGATCTATATGGCAGATATGAGTGCATCACGCATCAATAACACTGCACCAAACATGGATCTTCAAGAACGGTAACACCATTTGATCCAAAGCACAATCTATGTTGACTTTGCGACCTCCAGTCAGAGATGTAAACTCGTCGGCAATGCACATCTCTGCACACTCATTTCCTCAGCAAAGTTACCTACACCGCATATGCCGTTTTGAGACTCCATCTGCGACCTTTGATTGCGCAACCTCCGGCTGTGTACACGTCGGCCGGCCACCTCTCAGGGTTTTCACACAAAAGAGGACAAAAGGACAGAAATAAAAAGTTGAACTAAACACTACTAGATAACTGGAGCTTAGATCTATATGGCAGAGGTGAGTGCATCACGCATCAATAACACAGCACCAAACATGGATCTTCAAGAACGGTAACACCATTTGATCCAAAGCACAATCTATGTTGTCCAAACTGTAAAAATCCTTGAAAACACATATCGACTTATCCAAATAAATGGAACTCCTAGTAAAAAACACAAACGAAACATGAACACACAGTGTGTACAACCAGATAGAGAACATTTCATCGACGTGAACAACTAAATCAAGTGATCATCATTAACACAATAATCTTATCCATCAAGTCGAAGAACAATAACAATGTATGGATATACACTTATTCAAAAACTTAAATAAACAATATCAACTAAAAAAGTTACTGTTTCGCCATCTCTCCATGATGGGAGGGGAAAAGAACATTGAAGATAGCTTAGTTTACATTTACCCAATTACCAATTTTCACTATTTTCAATTTTAATTTAGTCTAATTCATTTCAATCATATCAGGCAATAATAAGAGATTCTTAATTTATATACTTTTTACCATATTTATCTGAACAAAAGTGAAAATAATTAAACTGAAAACTAACAATAATATATATAAGATCACATTCTTTCCAATTTATATGCATTTTAGTTCATTTTTTTCTTTTAATTCAATTATTTTAATTATAAGTTGATGGACAGTCCCCTATATTTTTTATTTATACACTACATTTGTTAAATTACATACTAAATTTAGAAAAAAAATTTAAAATTATAATACATATTTTATATTTTCACATTCAAATACACATTATTATTATTTTAACTTTTAAAATACAAATTTTAAATTTTATAAACAATTACAACAATTAAGGTAAAAAGTGTAGTGGATTATCCATAAGCTTATGGACAGACCTCATTTCCTGAGACTTTCTCATTCAGATATGTTTCCTATAGTCGACCTCAGCCCATGTGTTAGTCAACTTTGGCCAAATATCCAATAACACCAAGCCAGAGATTGCTTTGATCTAAAGGAAGGAATGGAAAGGCATTTAACTAAATAGAGAGAAATTAGTAGGCTTGCCGCCTTTCCTATTGAGCAAAAGTTTGTTGTAAGTCATCAGAAGCCCTCAGCCATTTGAATGGTGTATAAGCCTTCAGTTTTATGTTGAGATTCAGAAAAAGGATCGAGTATATAATTTGTACACAGTGTGCTTCTCTTAAGATCCTACATAATCAGCATAGGAAGGATCCATAACTGACCAAGATTCCTTAGCCCAGTCAGTAATATAGCACAATCAGAATATGAGAAGTAACATGTGGAGGTTTGGCTAAATGAATAGGCAGTCACAACAAAATCTCATAAGATACCTGCAGTCCCTGTATAGTTTCAACAATCAGTGTTAAGAGATTCTCATCCAAGTCCGTGTACAGTTTCAGCAAATATAGAGTGATATCTGTTTGGCTCAAATTAGTTCTTTGCTCAATTATAGACTGATATCATAGCATTATCAGTGGAGTAATGAAATTTGGGCCACATAGATAGAGAAGAATAAACAGGTTGTATCAGTAAGGTTCACCCAATGAAAACACTAAATTATTCACATCAGGATTCAGGTCAAATGAAAATCCTATATGCATCATTAGATTCAAGGCCATTAAGTAAGAGAGCAACCAATATAGTGGGAAGAATTATTAAGCGCAAGAGATAAGGCAATTCAAATCAAAGGTTTTTAGTAGTTAGCTCAGTTTAATACACTTAGATCTGAGAACTATCAGCAAAGAAAATTATATCACGGAGATAGAGAAAAAAATCTCAGGTCACAAATACACCATCAGATTACACACTATTTTAGCCAAGAGATTAGTCATTATTCAGATGGAAGAAGAAAAGGTAGAAAGATCAGCAAATGCATATAGTGAACCAAATCAGTTACTTAGTGCCTCAGCATCTGAAGTCACTGAATCCTCAAGTCAGGTATGTGTTGTGTTCCTTTAAATTTTGGTTTCAAATCTATCCATATTTGTTCCTAGTTGGGGTAGTTGTGTGCTTCTTTAGATAAAAAAAAATCAGCTGCTTTGTTTCCTTCTCTCTTAGTGAAGGTTAACGGATTTTTTGTTCTAATTATTATCTTGATCTTACATCACAAAGAGTATAGGATCCAGTGGGCATTTATAGTATTTTGGATGGATTGTATTGCCCTGCAAAAGTCTAATTCTATTTGAACTTTATCACAACCTATTTTCCTAGCTTCCTTTAAACCTAGGTGAATTTCCAGAAGTTCATAATGTAGTGGATTAATTGCATAGGTGTTGGTTGTGTAGGATTTTATGTAGTTCCCTTGATTATCCCTAACTATGCAAGTTACTCTTTCCTGAAGAGTGTGACTTGACCATGAGGCATCTACATTAATATTAAAATATTTCAATGGTTGTGGCCATGATATGATTTCAGGTTTTTTATTCCCTTTCTTCCTGAAGAATAAAGCAATGCCACTATGGATCATAAATTCCTCATCATCATAATCAGTTGTTATTGGCTTAGCTGCCAAGATATCATTTATTTCCCTTTGGATGTTATTTAATAAAGTACCAGAATTCCATTTTCTTGATTCATAAAGCCACTTATTTATCATTTTCCATAAGTTCAAGAGTGTAACTATTGAGTATAGTCTCACTATTTCGTTGTGTGCTTTAGAATTTCCTTGGAAAGTTAGGTAAAAGGAGATCATATCAAACAGATTCCTAAATTTTAAATCTCTAATCCCTATTCATATGTGTATTTGGGTCCACGTCTCCTTAGTTACTTCATAGAGGTTAAAAAAAAGTGTTGAATTGAGTCAGTGTTTTTACAAATTAGGCATTTAGAAGCTTTTGAGAATCCATTATGAGTTAGAATGTCATCAATGGGTAATAAAGCATTCATAACCATGTGAAAATAGATAACTTCCCTGGTATCTGAGAGTTCCAGATCTTGTTCAGAGATTGGACTTTCGGTCTCTTTGGTATGAAAACCTGATAAGCTACCTTCATGGTAAAGCATTATGTATTAGTTGATTTCCAAATCAATTTATCATCATGAGTGGATGTTACTTCAGCATCCTGCAATATGTTATGATATGGTAGCCAGATAGGGCTCCAAAGTTGATAAATATAGTTCTTTATGTCTAATCAATTATGCAATACTGATTTCTAGGTATGGGTTGATTACATTATCTGGCCATATATAGAATAAAGCACCATTTTCAGTCCATTTGGATAACCAAAAGCTACGTAGTCCTTTTTTGCATATGAACTGAGTATTCAAAAGCTACTCAATAACTAGGTCAATTATGTCTAAATTAGGGATCTATGATCAGTTTGATTTAGCGTCCATATTAACTGAGCTCATAGTGTGTTATATTTATGTAGTTTCCACCATAGTTTAGCCATGAGTGATTTAATTATGTTTTTGATGTGGGCGATTCATTCTGGACCTCTATAATCTCAAGGATTAATGCAATTTGACTTGATCGTACAATGTGCCTACAAACAAGGTCCTAGGAAGTTCCCATGACTAAGCTCTGATGCCCAAGTTAGATTTCATTTTGGTGTAAGAGTTTTATTGGAGATAATTTCATTACCTTTCTCACTGTTCTTGATTTCCATTTATAGCGGGTGGGTTGTAGGATCATGGTTGATCGTGGTCCACGTCGTTCCTATTGGTACTAGATCATGGGCTTGCTAAGTCGGTCATAGGCGCTTATCATCTTTCCTCTTTTGATGAGGTGCTTCTTTTTTATGCGAGCTTCTCTTTGTGTTCGTTGTCTCGGTTGGCTGGTGCTAGATGTTACCTTTGGGATAGACTTATATTGGTTTGGGGAGGTGTATACCATAAGCCCCCCTAGCCAAGGAATCGGGGCAAGCTAAGTCGTCATGTCTTATTATTAAAACTAAAATGGTGTAATCATGAGGTGAGTTAGTGAGGCAAGTTTGATTTCCTTGTGAGGTTATAATGGACCAATGGTCGAGTAAGTATCAACTCCTTGGGTAAAGATATATCCAGCTAAGCATATCTCTTTATTCGGGTTGCAGTTGTTAGTTGGGAGGTCGTCGTTGTTCCTCTCAAAGTTAAATTTATAAGTCCTAAATGCTTCCTATCTACAAATAAGTAGATAATGGCAAGTTGGGGTCGTCCATGAAGAAGAGGGATTTTCTTAAGCGTTTAAACATATAAGTTGGCTATTAGACTAAAGGTAGGTATATATAGATATATAAAAGAAAGTAAATGGGGGGATTTGGTTGGTTTTTCCTAAATTACGAAATTCAAAATACAAGTAACTAGCAAATTAAGAAAATAATGCTAATTATGCAATGACAACTAAAAATGATTAAAACAACAATTAACGGAGCCTTGGAGGCAATTGACTTTCACTTCCAAAATTCTCATAGATCATAGATTCATTCACTCATTCATTAACATTTTACTGCCTATGGGGAATTCTATCGCTTCTCATTCGAAGATCAACATTCGTTTCTTCTTAATAGTAATTCACAAAGGCAATTCGATAGCCATTTGCAAACCTTATTGACAATTACTCTAGGTGATCAACGACCATAAAGATATTTCATAAATGGCATTTTACACGAAGAACCATAGATTTGATAATAACAAGTCTTCTACCTAAGACATAGTCATTGAACCAAACAAAGCATTTATTAGGATAACCCTAGAACAAACAACATTCAAGGTTCAACCTTTCTTTGCATCTATAGGATAAATACGAGAACAATCCACATTGATATATTTATCTAGCAAGAATCACAATATTTTATACACTAGAAGTTCTAAGTCCATGTTCTTGAATTTTCATGCCAAAAGAGTAAACAAATTGGCCACTTTCCTAACACCCTAACACTTCAGTCATAAAAACACTTCCTATTCTCAAATAACCCCTGATATAAATGAAGTAAAACATAGCATTAATGGCACAACAAAGGCTTCCCAATAAATGTTTATAAATGAGAAAAATCAAGAATCTCACTACATAGGTTTGGAACCTTCAATCAATTTCTCCCAAGAGATTAGTTTAGCTACTGCAATCCATAATAATCAACAAGAACAATCCAAACATAATCAAAGATAAAACAAGATGAAAAGAGGGGAAACCTAGGGTTTTGTTGTAGAATTTGTGGAAGAGAAGAAGTGTGGAAGAGAGAGAGAGAGAGGGGATAAGGTTTGATATTTATAGTACAAAAAGTAGAAATGATTTCTGGCCATACGTCCATTGTGACTCGCGACCAATCATTTACGAGTCACAACTGAGCCAAGTTTCAGTATCTTGGTTTCTTTCTTCTTTTTGTTTCAAGTCCTCCTCTTTACTTCACTTATCTTCAAATCTCCAAATCTTCAAATCTGCAAGTCTTCAAAAGCTCAAATACAAGTCTTCAAATCTTCAAATCTTTAAAGGTATTCTTCAAAGTCTTCAAACAAATTGTCTTGTCATACAAAATCCTCTAAAAAAGTAATAAAAGCGTAAAAGTTGCTTTTAACCCTCCTTAGAGAATTTTAAGGTAAAATGCCACATATTGAGCACAAAAGTGTACAAAAGTGAATCCTAAAAGTCCCAAAATAACATATAAAATGGTCACATCATTAGTGGCCTGAGAATGGGAATGAGTTTGAAATATAAAAAAGAGCGGCAAGAGTGTGTTTAAAGGCTATTAGCAAGATAGTTGAAGGGGGGTATACATAGATTCATATAATTATTTGTAGCATTTGAGAATGGAAAGAGTGGGTGTGGTCGTAATTTTAGGATATTTTATACTCACTTTTGTATACTTTTGTGCTCTAGATCTTGAGTTTTGCCTTGAAATTCTGTTAGGAGAGTTAAGAGCGACTTTTACGCTCTTATTACTTTTTAGGGAATTTGGTGTGACGAGGCAAACAATAGGAAGATTTAAAGAGTTGAAGATTTTATTTGAAGTTTTGAAGAATTGAAGACAAGAGAAATGAAGATTGAAGACTTAGACAAGAGAAAAGAAGAAATGAAGATGGAGCCTCTTGTACATATCGCGACCAATGGGAACACCTCACAGCTCGCGATAGCAACTTTTCACGAGTCACGAGGATCTGCCCACGGGTTACGACAGCACTGCTGCAAGTGGAATATTTTAGAATTTCTCTTGTACTATAAATAGCATTCTTATCCTCTCATTTCCTATCTTCTTCTCCTCGAATTTCCCTCTTTCAAAACCATAGTTCTTAATTTTATTTAATCTATTTTCATCTTGGATTATGTTTGATTTGCTTCTGATTCTTAGTATGAACTCTAGTAGCTAAGTTATCACTTGGGAGCAATTTATTGAAGCTTCCAAGTCCATGTAGTTAGAAACTCTATTCAGTCATTTACGAAGCATTGATTACTTAGCATTTATTGTGAAATTAATGATGTTTTTAACTTCATTTACGGGAAAGAGGAGCGCATTGACGCACTTTCCTAAATAAAGAGGTGGTGTCGATAGAATAAGACGTGGGCACCTTTGTGTGACAAACAAAGGGAAGTGTTGACTATCGACCACAATATGTGACATAAACATTAGGATAGGTTAATACATCTTGTATTTGATAGAATCAAAGATCAAAATATTCTACCGATCATGTAATGCAAATGTCTCCAAGTGTTAGCTTAATATTGTTTATTCACTTGTTCTTGCATGTTATGTAGTTCATAGATACCCCACTCCTAATCCATGTTTGCAACATTGACTATTCCTGACACTAGATCCAATTGACGACCCGATTGCCATTTTTACGTAGTTAGCTTTTAAATTCCTAGCTCTGTGGATGACCCCCGACTTGCTAGAATTGCCACTATCTACCACTTGGTAGTTTATTAGTGAGTACGAGAGAAACAATATAAATTTACATATTTGTGAAGCACTATGTGGGTTAATTCTTCTGAAAGGTGGGTGTTATTAGCGACCACGCAAAATGCGGATCATCTTCCTTTCAACCAATGGTGATTGAGATATCTTCCATAGCTAATCTGATGAGCATGTTCCTTGAATCTAGCAAACCAACTCTGACAACGCCTCTGAAACCCCAACCCTTGAAATTATTTTTGATTAGGTCCATTCCAGGCCTCCTGTAACCAAACATTCCAATAAGGGAGAGATTATTGGAGCTAATAACCGTTTGACATCTTTATCTGAGTATATACTGGCTTTTTCGCCATTGTAATTGGTTTGGAGACCGAGATGGATTGGGGTTTAAAGTTGGATTGAGGATTAGGTTTGAACAAAGAGACAAAGGTACGTGGCGGGCAACCTCCGAAGAGAGGAGCTGCCATGGATAGTAGTGTAAAGTAGCTTCCAGCGAGGGTAGGAAGTATTCATTGCAGGTGCTGAGGTGACATTTGTGATGGTTTTTTCAGGCGATGGGTAGAGAGAATGTGGAAAGAATAATTTTAGAGGGATCCACTGGGAAAAAATTTATCTCCTCAAATGACATTCCATCTCACAATTGATGATGTTGTCATAAATGAATTTGAATAAATTGAATCAGTAATCTACGGGTTTGTTCTAATTACAAAAAGATAACTAGCACAACACAAAATATGGAATAGTATCAATTATACCTAAAATTTTAGAAACAAAAAAAAAGGATGGATTGGGGTTTAGAGTTGGATTGGGGATTAGGTTTGAATAAGGAAGCTAAGATATGTGGAGGGCAACCTTCAGAGGGAGGAGCCGCCATGGATAGGAGGTAAATTAGCTTCTTGTGTGAGTAAGAAGTATCTATTGCGGTGGTTGCAGGTGGTGAGGTGACATTTGTAATAGTTTTCAAGTGATGGGTAGAGAGAATAAGGAGAGGATAATTTTAGAGAGGTCCACAAGAAAAAAAAATAGTCTCCTCAATGTCATTCCCTCTCACAATTAACGATGTTGTTATAAATGAATTTGTATAAATTGAATCTGTAATCTGCAGAGTTGTTTCTTCTAATTTCAAAAAGATAACTACCACAACACATAATAACCCAAAAATTATGAGGGAAGAAAAAGGAGGGACATTAGAAGTATCTTTTGGTGGTAATTTTCATTCTTCTCTTCTTAAAAGAAAATTATGGCAAAAAATATATTGAACTAAAATGAAATAAATATAGATTTGTTGAATTTAATTGAACTGAACTGAACTAAATTGAATTGAATTGAAATAAATATAAATATACAGAAATGAATTGAACTGAATTTTAGATAAGTTCTGAAGAACATGTTAAATCTTTGAGTTGTAAGTGACTTGACGTTTTTTAAATAAAAACAGCACGATGTAAAATTTGATATTTGCTTTTTAATCTGAGTAAAATGCATTTAGTGCCCTCCAGTTCTTTATTTAGTGCACATATACCCCTCAGTTTTTCGAAAGTGACATATACCCTTTGTTCCTTGTTTCGTGCTCATGTACCCCTCAGTTTTTGAACGCTGGTCTCCGACTTTAGAGTATATGTGCACTTCCAAAATATATTGGGGGATATACGTGCACTTTTTATAAATTGGGAGTAGCACACTAAACAAAAACACTCGAAAATATAAATGCATTTTATCCTTTTAATTTTATCAAATATAAACTCTGATTTACTCATTTTTTTCTACACAGTGGGAAAAAGAATACTAATAGATAATGTGTGTGATATATTTCTATTCTAGTGGCTTTTTTTCAAAATCCTGTGCGTCAGGAGAAATCCACTTCATCATTCATGCTACCAGCTAACAAAAATACATCACGATTCTACATACCTCTTTTTCTAGATTTTTATCTTTTTCAAGCTTGATTATTTAGATCTAACGGTTTTCATCACTTTTACGTATGCATTCGATCATTTCTTTACGATTACTAATACTCTAATTTTATTTTCTTACGAAAAATTAATAATATATTATTTAATTGTAATTATAATTTTTCAATATATTTTTTATATTTATTTATATAAAGTTATGTAAGGTTCGAGATAATTACGTCTGATTTTGAATCCATGCAACTAATAAAGAAATATAATAAAGTGAAAACTCCGTCTAATAATTAAAGTTGTCACACATACACTAGTGGAAAACCATTCATTAAAGGCATGCAATCAAAGGCGGTTCTTGAGAAACCGCCTTGAGAAAATAATGGAATAATGTTGTGTTTGCATTCATAATATGGATTACAATATATAGAGGCACAAGGGACCTATACGGAATCATAAAAGGAAAAGGATTCTAGTATATACAGAAGTAATATTCATAAAATATTGTTATTCCTTAATATTCTTCCTCAAGTTGGAATGTGAAGATCAATAATGGCCAACTTGTAAAGCAGTAACTGGAACGGAGTACGTCCAAGAGCTTTTGTGAATAGATCCGTTGGCTGATCACAAGTACAGGTATGTTGAGTAACAAAAGCACTGGACTGCACAAGATCATGTACAAAATGACAATCAACCTCAATGTGCTTCGTACGTTCATGAAAGACAATATTTTTTGCAATATGAAGAGCAGGCTGACTATCGCAAAATAGGCGCATGGGGGAAAGAATGCTCAATGCCGAAGTCCTGAAGCAAAGACTTAAGCCATAATAACTCACAACAAGTGACACTCATAGCACGATACTCCGCTTCAGCATATTAACAAGAAATTACAGGTTACTTCTTGGTATTCCATGAAAACGGAGAATCACCAATCATCACAAAATAACCTGAACAAGAACGTCGTGTAATCAAACATGCTGCCCAGTCAAAATCATAGAAAGTAGTCAACTGCAAAGAACTACGATAAGAGAGGAATAAACCTTGACCAAGATGAATCTTCAAGTAGTGTAGAACTCATAAAAAAGCTTGCCAATGAGGAACAGAATGAGATTGTATAAACCGTGCAAGCGTATAAACCAAATAACTCAGCTCAGGATGAGTAATGGTAAGGTAAATGAGGCGACTAACAAGTTGACGATACTGCTCGGGATCATCGTAAAGTTGTCCATCTATGTGTGCTAGATCATGTTATTGCTGCATCGAAAAATCAGTCATTTTAGTAGCCAATAAACCATTGTCTAGCAAAATATCATGGGCATATATCCTTTGAGAAAGAAACATCTCCTCCATTCTTCTAGCATTCTCTATACCTAAGAAACACTTGAGAGCACCAAGATCCTCTTCATGTGAAAACAAGAACTCAAGTATTTCTTAAATTCAGAGATAAGCGACGAAGAACTACCAGCAATCACTAAGTCATCCCCATATAAAAGAATATGCAATGAAACTGAATCACGTGAGTAACTAAAAAGAGAGTAATTAGCCTTACTCTGAACAAATCCAAACACGGAAAGAGCATTTGCCAACTTTGCAAACCAGTTTCGAGAAGCATATCACAAACTGTAAAGAGATTTCTTAAGTCGACAAACAAGAACCGATAGCACAGAATAACTAGGACGAGGTCGTATGAAGACTTCTTCGTGAAGATCACCATGTAGAAAAGTATTATAGACATCCATCTAATGAAGTTCCGAACCATGAATAACTGCAACAGATTGAAATAGACTAATTAAACTCATCTTCACAATAGGTGCAAATGTCTCAGTAAAGTTGGTTCCCTCAATCTGACAATTACCAGAACCACTAGACAAGCTTTGTGACGTTCAAATGGAGCTATCAGATTTGAAATTGGCACGATAAACCCGTTTACACCCAATGGCAGTCTTATCCGGAGGAAGAGAAACCATAGTCCAAGTCTCACTCTGTTCGAGAGAATGAATCTAATCTTCCATAACATCACGCCAATGAGCATGCTTCGATGCCTTAGAATAAGTGGTAGGATCTGCAATATAAGTTACTACACCCAAAAATCTAGAATTCAAAACAAAATAATTATTGCAGTTTACGTAATCTGTTAAAGGATAGAGAACACCTAAGGATAGTGATGGCGCTGGAGTAAGCGTAGTAGTGGGGGGTTAGAAGAAGTAATAGAGCAGACATAATCATTCAGATAAGCCAAAGGTCGACATCCCAAGTACTAAAATGAGCAAATAAATCAGGAGACATAGAAGTCTAACCGAAAAAGCTATTCGACTGCGGTGATGTCGCGGCCTCAGCTAGCAGCGGCGAAACAAAGAGTTCTGCATACGGTGGCGCTGAAGGAGGCTCAGTTGCGACATGCGACAAAGGGTTTAGCGCGACTGACTCTGGCACCGTAGGATTTACAGCATCTACTTTCGGTATCAAAAAGTGGTGTGGCAAGGAGCAACAGCACGACAACCATTGGCAGCGTTGACAGAGGAGACACGAGCGTGGGCTGGGCGGCAGCGTCTAATTTGCATCTAAAAACATGTGTTAACCAGTGCATTTAGCACACTTGATGATATACGAGACTACGGTCTTGTTGGGCTACTAGGCCCAACCCTCAGAGATAAGCCTAGCCTAAGGCCCGCCCAATAAGGCTCAATACTCTATATTAGTATTGGCCGTCATTGCTAAATAAGGAAAAAGGCTTAGTTTTTAGGCAACTACTACTAGGGTTGAAAAGGTATAAATATAGAGGTATGTCATTTATTATAGGTCATTCACTATTCACTTATTCACCGCCTGAGATTAACTTTAGCATTGGAGCTTTTCCCCTCGGAACACTCTGAGGCCTGTTTCTTTTACAGATTCTGGATCATCGCCGATAGATCGGAGTTGGGCTTAGATTAGGACTTGGACCCATTAATTGGCATGCCCAATGGGACCGATTAGAAGTTAGATCTAGATCTCTTTGTGTATGCTACTTCCACAACCACTGCTCAAATGAGTGAACGTTTGACAATCAAAGGAACAGGTGCAGGTGAGGAATTACAGTCTGTTTACAGGAAGAAGATGGTTGTCGCCCCAATGGCCCAAAGTTTGGGGATGAATCTGGTTGGGGCATCGGTGGGCCCTAGTTCCGCGATTCCCGTTGAAGGATTGTAGGCTGGAGACGTGGTGTCTAAAGAGCAAGAGTTACTATCGAACAACCTCTTTTGCCAGGATCGAGAGGTGTCAATGGTCATTTCACTAAATGTTTCGATGACTCTGATATCAAAGCTTATGAGAGGAGAATCAGGGAGAACGAGAGCATGAGAGGAACCGTAATGGGCCCACAGCCAGGGTTCGAGCAAATCTCATAGGTGTTAGTGGCGGCTGGATACCAGGTTGTCCCACTATCGATAGTCCCCAGATCTTCAGGAGTGGTGGTGTCATTGATACATTTAGAGCAAGTGAGGAATTTTCCCCTTGCAAGCCAGATAATAGGAATCTCGTACCTGGGATATCAGGAAGTTGTTCAACCAAGGCCATAACCTTTGTTCCCCGAAAACATGTAGGTACACTATTCGATGCCAGGTATGCCCTTATTCCTAGGGATTGAGCAGAGGCAAATGATTGTCTCGTCATTAGGGATCGAAGGCCAGATGAATACTGCAATGACTAGCCATAGAGGATATGACTATTATGGTCGGAGGCCTGTATCTCTCGGATACCTAGGATGCTCAAGGGTTGGGCCTTATCCAGTGCATGTGACTGCACAACCTATGTATGTGTTTCCGTACGAGGATCCGCATCAAAGTTAGAATTGGAGCAGAGACCTTTCGATCGGAGAAACTGGATATGCAGTGGGAAGGGAGTTAGACAGACTGATAGGGAAAATAGGACAAATAGCCGGATCCCCTTTCAGTTTGGTGATAACTACGTGTTGATGGATAATCAATACGAAGCCACCATAAGGGCTTTCAACCTATGGAAGAGATTCAGATCCACAAGAGTTTATTCAGACGTTTTTAAGTTTGATGAACTCTCGAGACTTCAATGAAAGATAACATGCAAGCTCGTAGTTTCTACCTTTGAGGAAATCCTTTGGAATGGTTCATAAACTACCCAGGGGATCCCTGTTATCATATCGAGACTTTGGTAGGGCACTATTGATCCAATATTTCTAGAAGAAGTTTACGAAGACATTGAAAGAATTTTATCAAATAAAGCAGAGGTCAAGGGAATCCACTGCACCTTTCTACCATAGGTATGTTGATGAAAGCCTGGGAATAGCTGAAGGTATAGAAAATGAGGTGATTCAGGGATATATATTAGGGATGGAGGATTTGGAACTGTACAAAATTTTAATGGCAAAAACCCCTAAAACACTCCAGCAACTCAAGGAGGTAGTGGAACAGCACTCAAAGGTTGAGGAAGTGACCAAGAAAAAGAGGGAAGGAATGATGGCCAAGCATGCAAAACCTGGTGATCAAGGAAAAAAAGTCGATGGAGGCAATAAAAGTGAGGTTGAAAAATACACACCTATGTGACGCTCTCAGGCAGAGATTTGGAGTATTCATCGAGGGGTTTACCGAGCACCCCCGTTGTTGAGTAGATCAGATGAAGTTGTGGCTGCAAGAAAAGCCACGAAGGAGTTTTGCGATCACCACAGGGAGTACGGCCATGATACGAATGATTGTGGTCACCTAAGGATAGAGATCGAGCAGTGTTATAGGGAAGACCTTCTTAGGAAGCTTAACCTTTGTGAGCCGTCTTGAGATGGTCCATTAAGGCATGAAAAGAACTCGAAAACCAGTGACCTTTCAGGAGGAATTTCAATCCTACCCCTAGAGTTGATCATTCTACCCAGGCTAGAAGGCAAGATCACCGAGAGGAACTATAATGAAATCAACCAGTAGGAAACCATAATCAAAATAAAGAAAACTCATTTGTTCGTAGGGTGATCAACATTATCAATGAGTCGTTCGCGAGAGATCTTCGAATATAGTAATGAAGGCCAATTTGAGACGTGTCCCAAGAAGGGAGCCATCTCACAAAATATTTCGACCGGATGAGACAATCGGAGGTAGACGCAGACCCTAATCAAACCCCTCGTGCAAATCCGATGATGATCTCTACAGTAATTGGAACTTCATTGGTTAAGAGGGTTTTCGTTATTGAAGGGAGTGGAGTTGATATTATGTTCGTCCATTTTTTCAATCAATTAGACATTGGTCATGGCAATTTGAAGAAATCCATGTCTCCTTTGCCGGGGTCACTGGAAGGATAGTATATCCACTGAGTGAAATCACTTTATTGGTCAAGGTGGCAGATGGGAAAAAGGAGTGACGATATACTGTAGCTTAACAGTCGTTGATGCTTATCCCCCCCCCCCAACAATGTGATTTTAGGAAGGCCTGAGATGTGTCCGGCTCAAGCGGTGTGGTCACCTTACCATTTTATGATGAAGTTTCCAACGAGTAATGGAGTGGCATCTATTCGAGGAGACCAAATGGTAGAAAATAATTGCAACTTGGCAGCAGTAAGGGGGCAAAAAGGGAAAAGAATGTAGCATCAATTCATGGGGAAGTTGGATCGGTTGATGCCGAACAGATTCCAATTCAAAATCTGCGGACAATTCCTGTTGGCAAGATGATACCAGAGGTGACAAGGAGGAAGTTGTGGACTTTACTTGATGAATATTACGATGTGTTCTCTTGGGATACGTCAGACTTGAATGCAGTGCCTGCAGAGTTGGCTATTCACAGGTTAAATATTGATCCTTTGATAAAACCTATCAAGCAGAAAAGGAGAATTTTTGCCCCCGAAAGGGCCGAAGCAATCAGGGTGGAGGTATAAAAAGTCTTCAAGGCTAAAGTCATCAAAGAAGTGTTTTACTCTGAGTGGCTCGCTAACCCAGTGCTGGTCCCAAGGCACAATGTGCACTGACTTCACTGATTTGAACAAGTGATGTCCAAAGAATAGCTACCCATTTCCTTTGATCGATAGGCTCATAGAAGCAATAGTGGGATGCTAGGTTTTGGCCTTTTTATGCTCACAAAGGTTATCACCAGATACTAATGGCGGAAGAAGATAAGGGAAAAACTTCGTTCATAATGGATGTCGGTACTTTTTACTAAAGAAATATGTCATTTGGCTTGAAGAATGATAGGGCTACCTATCAACGATTGGTGGATAAGTTATTCAAAAAATAAATTGGGAGGAATCTAGAAATATATGTTGATGACATAGTGGTAAAAAGTAAAGTCTACGATCAGTTCTTGAAGGATTTGGAAGAGATGTTTGAGGAGTTGTGAAGGGCGAATTTGAAGCTAAACCTTACCAAATGGATCATCGAAGTGGGGGCTGGAAATTTTTTGGGTTTCATGGTATCAAAAAGGGAGATCAAGGTAAACCTAGAAAATTTGGAGGCCTTAATGAATATGAAAAGTCCAGAGACTATAAAAGAGGTCCATAGGCCAAGAGGACGCTTAGCAGTGTTGAGTCATTTTATCACAGAGAGCAGAGAATCATTTTCCTTTCTTCGATGTCTTGCGGGAGGCAAAGAAGTTTGAATAGATGGAGGATTGTAAAAAGGTCTTTAGGACGATGAAGGAACACCTTCAAGCTTTACCGACACTAATAAAGTCGGATAAGGGGGAGGTATTGTATCTTTATATTTCCACTTCAGTTTTGGCGGTTAGTGTTGTCCTGGTAAAGGAGAGAGAAAAGCAGCAGCACCTCATATACTTTGTGAGTCGAGCATTATCGAGCCCGGAGACACGTTATACTGTCCTCGAAAGGCTGATTTTAGCACTGGTTCATACTGCTCAAAACCTACAACCCTATTTTCATGGTCATACGATAATGGTGTTAACGAATTTCCCCATCAGGTATGTGCTCCTAAATTCCAAAGTTTTAAGGAGGAGGATGATGAAGTGGGTAGTGGAGTTAAGGGAGCATGACATTCAATTCCACCCCAGGACGGAAATCAAAGGCCAGGCCCTCACTAATTTTATTGTGGAAATAATGGATGTTATCGAGACACATGAAGGAGTTCCAAGTGAAGAAACGTGGATATATTTCGTTGATGGATCCTCACACTTAGGGGAAGTAGAACATGAGTGTTTCTCACTAGCCCCGATGGCACTGATTACCCTTATGTCTTACACTTTAAATTTAGGGCTATGAATAGTGAAGTTGAGTATGAAGCTTTAATCACCGGACTTCAGTTGGACAAGGATATGAAAGTAGAAAATCTGGAAGCGTTCAGCGATTCCCAGATAGCGGTCCAACAAGTCAATGGGGAGTATGAGGTGAGAGAGCTCAGTCTGCAACACTACTTAGAGCTAGTAAAGCCTATATTGAAATGCTTTTGATCGTATACCTTGAATCAGATACCAAGGGAGGAAAATCATAAGGCGGATGCCCTTAGCAAACTAGCTTCCTCAGACTTAGGAAGTTTTTTGCAAAAGCAGGTGTTGTTTGAAACTTTGTATCATCGAAGCTTTGAAGAGCTCAGCGTTATGGTGATTGACAAAGGATAAACGTGGATGACCCCTATTGTTAGATACCTCTAAAAGGGGATTCTTCTCGAAGGATTAGCCAAGGCAAGGAAAATTTTCCTCACAACACCAAGGTACGTAATACAGGACAAACATTTGTATCAAAGGGGTTACTTGCAACCTCTACTTCGAGGTGTTACCCCAGGTGATGCATGATAATTGATTAGGGAAGTCAGCAAAGGGATCTATGGCAGCCATCAGGGGGTTCATTCTGTGGTTAAGAGAATGATCTGTGCTGGTTACTACATGCCAACGATGTTCGACAATGCCAACCAGTACATCTAAGCCTGCCATCAGTGTCAAAGGTATACGCCCATGATTCACATTCCTCAGATGAATATGATCGACATACATAGCTCATGGCCTTTCGAACAATGGGGGATTGACCTGGTAGGACCCTTTCCAGAAGCACCGGGAAGGTTCAAGTTTTTTATAGTAGTTGTCGATTACTTTACAAAATGGGTCGAGCTGAGCCATTGTCAAATAAAGGGGAAATTGGTTATCTCTTTTTGTTGGAGGAACATTTTTTTTCATTTTGGAATCCCAAAGGCAATCATACCTGATAACGGAAGGCAGATTGCCAATGATCCCTTTAAAATTTGGTGCAAAGAATTCAAGATCTAACTGAAGTTGATAGCAATCTATCACCAATAGGAGAACGCTTAGGTCAAAGTTACCAACCGAATACTCATCAATGGGATCCAAGCGAGGCTCGAGGGGGCAGAAAGAAATAGGGTCAATGAATTGCCAAGTGTACTGTGGGCGTATCGAACAGTTCAACTTCTTCTACTGGAGAAACGTCATATAGTTTGGTTTACGGTTTTGAGGTTGTGATTCCAACAGAGATTGGTTTACCAAGTCCAAGAACGATGGAAGCTATTGAAGAGGAGAATGAGGAAAATCGGTGGTTGAACTTGAAAAGCGGTAATTGGTGGTAATTCATGAAGCCAAGGTGAAGGAAAGGGTGAAACGGTACCATGATCAAAGAGTAAAGAAGGTACAGTTCCAAGAAAGAGACCTCTTCATGAGGAGTAATGAGAATATAAGGAAAGAGCCTGAGGGGAAGCTAGCCTTGAACTGGGAAGGACCATACAGAATACTAGAAGCACGCCCGGGAGGAAGTTTTGTGCTGGGAGAAATGGATGGAAAGCTCGTCTACCTTTCAAAGTATCACCAACTGTGATATTCTGCAATATGTTCTTAGGTATGACCGATTGTTTCCCAATTTTGTATGGCACACACAGCAGTTGATAAATCCAAGTTCACTTGTGCTGATAAAAGTACCACTAAATTTGCTTATGTTGATAAGACCAAGTTTGACAAATTCACTTGTGCTGATAAAGCCAAGTTTTATAAATTTTCTTGCATCGATAAGATCAGGTTCGACAGCTTCACTTGTGCTGATAAAGCCAAGTTTCATAAATTCTCTTCCGACGATAAGACCAAATTCAACAATTTCACTTGTACTGATAAAGTCAATTTTTATAAATTTGCTTGCATCGGTAAGACCAATTTCCATAAACTTCACTTGTGCTAATAAAGCCAAGTTCGATAAGATCACTTGCATTGATAAGATCCAGTCCAAAAACTTCACTTGTGCTGATAAAGCCAAGTTCGATAATTTTGCTTGCATCGATAAGTCCAAGTTTGATAAATTCACTTATGTTGATAAAGCCAAGTTCGATAAATTTGCTTGCGTTGATGGGATCAAGTTCGATGACTTGGTCTAATAAAGCCGAGTTTGATAATTTTGCTTGCATTGATAAGACCAATTTCAATGATTTCACTTGTCCTGATAAAGCCAAGTTCGATAATTTCGCTTAAGTCGATAAGACCAAATTTGACGACTTCACTTTTGCTGAAAGCCAAGTATAGTAATTTCTCTTGCATTGATAAGACCAAGTTCGATGGCATCACTTGTGTTGATAAAGCCAAGTTCGACAAAAAATTTTGCGTCGACAAGACCAAGGTCGGCGGCTTGCGCTAATAAAGCCAATTTGCTCAAAAGGTTTGAACAAAAAATGAACAAAGACTAGCAATCTCAAGTGATTTATTGAGAAAAAAAGTAATTTATTCACTGAATATTGAACCAAAAGTACAACATAATATCGGTTCCTATAGAAGATTACAAAATAGCAATTACATCGAGAAAATTATTTTACATGGATAACATCTAATCCGACCACTGGATCTTCTTAGGCTAAAGCCCAGTAGCCATTTTGAACAAATGATCAGCTTCACCTTTTCAAGAGCCTCAGGGGCCCAAGTGGTACACCTTTGACATGGAATTAAGTCCCAAGAAGGCAAAGCCCCTTCGTCATTATAACCTTGTGTTGAGGGGATACCCTTGTTGTTACAATAGGTAACCACTGGGGCATTTTCACTGGCAGGTTTCTTAGCCTAAGTTCTCTTAGATTCCCCCTTTCTGGAAGGCCTTGCAAAACACTTATTCCGTAAATGAGATATCTGATAAGAGCTAGCAGAACCTGAAGGTCGAACACAGACCAACAATTCACGAACAACATCGAATGCCGCATAATGGGAAGGTTCTCTATCTCAGCCTTGATCCATCATAGCTTTTTTAATATCCTATAAAAATATGGGTATATTGCCAATAAGGCTCATATCAAGGACGCTATGCAATAACCCATATGCAATAGCCCATAAGTGTCCTCCACCATTGATAAGCTCGAAAGCTCGAAACCATTCATTCATCCTATCACAATTGTTATCTATGGGGAATGCCAATGGAGATCAACATTCATTACTTCTTAAGAGTAATTTGCAAAGACAAACAACGACCATTTGAAAACCTCATTGATGATCACCCTAGACAAACAATTATCATAGGGGTATTTCATCAATGGCATTATACATGAAGGACAATAGATTTGACAACGACAATCCTTCTACCAAAGACATAGCCATTTAACCAAACATAGCATTCATTAGGCTAAACCTAGAATAAACAACATTCAAGGTTCAATCTTTCTTTGCATCTATAGGATAAATATGAGAACAAACCACATTAACATACTTATCTATCAAGAATCACACACATTATGCACAAGAAGTTCTAAGTTCATATTCCTAGATTTTCATGCAAAAAAGCTAAGGAATTCGTCACTTTCCTAACACCCTAACACTTCAATCATACAAACACTTCTTATTCTCAAACAACACATGGCATAAATGAAGTGAAACATAGCATTAAGAACACATGAATGCTAAATAACAAAGGCTTCAATAACGAATGACAAAATATATTCACGACTTCCACTAATCATGCATTTACACAAGATTAGCCAAGAACAATCGACATTCATTGACTTCTCTCATTTGCTACCTAAAAAAAACATGACAATGAATTCAACATCATCACATTTGTCTAGCAATAATCAACACATCAACATCATTAAGAAGCTTTAACTCATGCTCTTGGATTCCAAATTAAAAGAGGGGAGAATTAGCTACTTTCTCCCAACCCTAACAAGTAATCATACAAGAAATTCATATACTCAAGCTTCTAACAACATCAATGCCATTAACAATTCACATTCAAAGTTCAATAAATACACAATAGCAAAAGCACCAAATATATATATGTGTGTGTGTGTGTGTGTGTGTGTGTGGTTCTTACTACATAGAAATGGAAGCTTCAATCCATTGCTCCCAAGATAAAACTAAGCTAGACAATAAAAAGACATGATTAACCTACAAAATCTAAGAAAAGAAAGAAAGAAAAACAAGGGTATTAAACCCAGAAAAATGCATGGAGAAGAGGCTGTCCAAAGCTTCTGAAGAGGAGAGGATAAGGTGAGTATTTATAGTGCAAAAATCAAGAAGGGTTTCTGACCCCTCGTCCATCACAAGTCGTGACGTGCTCACGATGACCTCGCGATGGACTCCCAGTCCAGTACCATTTTTTCTTTCTCCTTTTTGTTTCATATCCTCCTCTTCTCTTCACTTCTTCAATTCTTTAAATCTTCAAAAGCTTAATTACAAGTCTTCAAATCTTCTAATCTTCAAAGGTATTATTCAAAGTCTTCAAATAAATCTCCTTGTCACACAAAATCCTCTAGAAAAGTAATAAAAGCGTAAAAGTTGCTTTTAATCCTCCTTAGAGAACTTCAAGGAAAAATGTCCCATTTAGAGCACAAAAGTATAAAAAAGTGAATCCTACAAGTTCTAATATAACCATATAAAATGGGCACATCACTCATCTTGGTAGGATCGCAGGCCTCCTCAACAACAGCGAGAGCCATAGCCGCACGACCGGGAGTTGAGCCCCTTCGTACTTCCTCGAGAAGTTTCTAAATTGATGGATGGCTATTATCGCACCAAGAAAACAATTCTTTATCGCAATGGACAAGTCTTAGGACAATCGAGTTAACTAGTGACGAGCTTTCGACAACTCAGTCTCAACTTTAGCCATTTCCTGTTTTGTTCTTTCCAACTCAACTCTTAGGGATAGACACTACGATGGAAAACAAAGGTAATCAAAATAAAAGGAAAGCCAATGTCATTCATGTTTTCATTTAAGAATACAATCAAAGGTAAGATATTCATACAGCACTTAGGCCTACACTATGATTAATATCCTCCGTAGTAGCCGCTTCTCTAACCTCCTCTTCGGCAGCTGCAGATGGTTTGCCTTTACTCTTCAAAGAATTAGCAGGTTGCAAACTTTGAGCCAACTGAGGCTTATCAGGACCCTCAAAAATTATCTTATGAAGTTCCTCGATTGTGAGAAATTTTTTTGACTCTTTAATAAAGTCAATGAGATTGAACTTTAGACCTCCCGCACTGCTAGCCTTACTCCATTGAGACTTGACCCGCTCCCTAGCTTCCTGATCAATATACTTCTGGAGGCCCTTAGCTTGCTCAACGGGAAGCAAGAGGGTCAGATGGGCAATTAGCTTGTTGCGACCCATTTTCTTTGAAGACTTCAGGAGCTTAACGAAGAGGTTGTAAAGCTCATGGGAACTTATCAGCATGTCGGCAAAGCACTCAAGCAAGGCATGTTGAGCTTCCGGCTGATACTTTTTTTATGGCTTTTTCTCCTTCTCTTTTAGCTTCTTCAGCTCCTTCTCATTTGATCTTAGCATTGGGATGTGTGATATTGAGATTTTTGTGAGGTATTGACTTGGGGGAATAGTAGTTAGGATTATATACGCCAATTCCTTTGTGTGCTTGGATCTTTTCTTACTCAAGGGCGAGTAAGGTTTAAGTGTGAGGAGGTTTGATGTGCCCATTTTATGTGCATAATTTAGTACTTTTTGGGATCACTTTTGTGCTCTTTTGTTAACAAGAGTTTGTGTTTTACCTTGAAATTCTATTAGGAGAGGTAAGAGCGACTTTACGCTATTTTACCTTTTCTAAGTGGATTTTACGTGACAAAGGAAGAACATGAAGACTTAAAGACCGGAGGGTATTGAAGATCACCTTTTGAAAACTTTGAAGACTTGCTTCGAATATTTGAAGACTTGAATAATAAGAGGAATTATTGTGAAGAAGAGTGCTTGCTATAAGAAAAAGAAAAGAAGACAAGATTTTGTTCTGGCAGCCGTCGCGAGTCGCGAAGCACGGGTGGCCAGAACACAACCTTATCCCTTTGTACCATAAATAGCATTCTCTTTCCTCTCTTTCATATCTCTTCTTCCAGCCCAATTTTGGTACTAATCCAACCCTAGTTTTCCATCATTTTCATCTTTGATTTCTCTTGTTTTATGTTTGGTTTGTTAGCATTAATTAGTATGAACTCTAGTACCTAAATCTTGTTCTTGGGAGCAATTGACCAAAGCTTCCAAACCAATGTCTTAATAATAATTTGTAGCCAATTTAATACTCTTGTTATCATACATTTATGGAGCATTGAATGTGTTTGTTAATGTCATTAATGTTTTTGAAAGCTTGAGTATATGAAGTACTTGTATGATATACTTGTTAGGGTTTGGGGAAATGGGTTGATTTCCCCTTTTCTTGATAGGAAATCCAAGAGTATGATTTAGAGCTTTTGATTGTGTTAATGGGTTGATAATTTCTAGATAAATATGATAACGTTGAACTCTTTGTCATGTTTATTACTTGTAGAAAATGAGATAAGCCTATAAACATTGAACGTTCTTGACTAATCTTGTGTAAATGCATAGATTGGTTAAATGCTTGCACATGTTTATAAGTTTTCCAAGCTTGTTTATTCTTCATGTTCAATGCCGTCAATGGGATACTTTTAGTCATGTTTCGACTAAGGGAGTCATTGGTGAGGTTTGACAAGAGATGTCGAATTCACTCTTGCAAACTACTATCTAAGAAGGATAGAAGTTGTCTTTACAACAAGTACTGAAAGTAGTAGATAGGTTGCATGTTCAATGATGGATAAGAGGCTTGGAAGTGGAAGTCAATTGCGCCCAAGGTTCCGTTAATTGTTGGTTTAATCACCTTTTAGTTGTTGCATGATTTATATATTTAACTTACTTGATTAGTTAACTTGTCTTTCAATTCATAATTTAGGACCAAGACCAACCAACCCCCCCCCCCATTTACATGCTTATATACATATGCTTATATGTAGTATGTTTTCTCCTATATATATTTAAATACTTTGAAAGATCCCTCTTCTCGTGGACGACCCCAACTTACCACCTATCTACTCAATTGTAGATAGGAAGCATTAGGGTTTTAAAATATAACTTTGAGAGGTACGGCGACAACCTCCCATTGCTTATGTCCTTCTTCAAAGCAGCGGACTTCGAGGCTAAAGTTTTATCTTCATGTCAAGCCAACTTTTAATGCTCTTGGGTGGTAGGTAGTGGAGCCAATCCCTTGCACCATCCCTCAATGTGAATAGAAATTCCTTCAACTTGTAGAAGTCTTCATCTACTCTGTGGGGAACCATACCACGACATAAAAAATGTAACTCGGTGAGATGCTTGTTGTCATTTTCCCCTTGCCTACCAAGGAAGATAGGTAGCATGCTTATAAACCCGGTCTTGAGCTCGAAATGTCCATTCGGTCCAATCAAAGGATACTCAATGTACATCGGTTGTTGGTCAAGGTTGGGGATCATAATGTCCCTCAATAAGGCTTGCCCCAAAGCAATCTCCCTTCCTTGGAGAGGGGGATGTTGAGGTCCTTCTCCCGGAATGTCACCTTCATGCTCATCTTGATGTTCCATGGATGTAGAAGTGTCCGTAAAATGGTCACTAGGAGGGGTGTTATTCACACTTTTCAAAGAAAACCTCCTAGCCCATCTCAAATTCAACTTTAACTCAGGATCGTAGAGTAGGGGTTCTTGTGAAGAGGATCGCGTACAAACCATACACCAAGAACTCGAACAATACATCTCCAAGCCAAGAGAAAATGGAAAGTTAACTAAGAAAACAAAATAAAATAAAACTAACAAAATATACAATTAGCACATAATCACACATAATATGCCCAAACACCTAAAAATAAATGCCTCTTACCCAGCAGCGACGCCAAAATTTGTGAGGTCATCGCCGTACCTCTCAAAGTTATATTTTTAATCCCTAATGATCCTATCTACAATTAATTGGATAGTGGAAAGTAGGGGTTGTCCATGAGAAGAGGATCTTTCCAAGTATTTAAACATATATATAGCGGAAAACATACTAGATATGGACATATATAGATACATATAAAAGCATGTAAATAGGGGGGTTTTGGTTGGTTTTTTATCCTAAATTATGAATTGAAAGACAAGTAACTAGAAAATCAAAGGAACGATGCTAATCATGCACAACAACTAAAATAGATTAGTAAAACAACAAATACGGAGCCATGGGGGAATAGGCTTCCACTTCTAAACTTCTTATAGATCATAGATTCATCTACTCAATCATTAACATTTATCGCCTACGGGGAATGCTATCACTTCCTAATCGAAGATCCACATGCATTCCTTCTTGATAGTAATTTGCAAACGCAAACGACGACATTTTGCAAACCTCATTGACAATCACTTTAGGCAAACTACACCATAAAGGCATTTCATCAATGGCATTTTACACGAAGGACCATAGATTTGATAACAACAAATCTTCTACCAAAGATAGTCATTTAACCAAATAAAATATTTATTAGGCTAACCTTAGAACAAACCACATTCAAGGTTCAACCTTTCTTTGCATCTATATAAAAAAAATATGAGAACAACCACATTAACATACTCATCTAGCTAGATTTGCAACACATTATACTCTAGAAGTTCTAAGTTCATGTTCTTAGATTTTCGTGCCAAAAGAGTCAAGAAATTTGCAACTTCCCTAGCACCCTTACACTTCAACCATATAAACACTTCCTATTCTCAAACAACCCATGATATAAATGAAGAAAAATATAGCATTAATGGCACAATAAATGCTTTCCCATAAATGTTCATAAATGAGAAAAATCAAGAATCTCACTACATAAGTTTGAAAGCTTCAATCAATTGCTCCCAAGAGATTGGTTTAGCTACTAAAACCCATACTAATTATCAACAACAATCCAAACATAAATCAAAGATGAAACAAGGTGAAAGAGAGAGAAAACCTAGGGTTTTTGGTCTGAAATCGCAAAGGAGAATAAGTGAGGAAAGAGAAAAGATGAAGTGTTATTTACAGTACAAGAAAAAGAAGATGGATTTCTGGTTACCCGTTGGTCGTGAGTCGTGATAGAATCCATCGCAACTCGCAATTGCTGCCCAAAATAGAATATATTTTGTTCTTCTTCTTGTCTTCTAGCCCTCAATCCATTACACAATCCTCTCACTCTTCAAGTCTTCAAGTCTTCAAGTCTTCAAATCTTCAAAGCTAATATTGAAATCTTCAAAGTCTTTAAAAGATGATCTTCAATGGCCTCTTGTCTTCAAGTGTCGATGTTCTTTCCTTGTCATACAAAATTCACTTAGAAAAGGTAAGAGAGCATAAAGTCACTCTTACCTCTCCTAAGAAAAAATATGCACATAAAATGGACACATTGGTACCAACCTAGAACCCTTGCACTGCGATTTTGGATTTTATTTCTTTGCTTCATTTTTATTAGTCTTGTTCTCTTGGTTGAGCGAATATGGGAGATAAATTGAAGTTGTTGTTTCACAAGGCCAATGGGAGAGAGAATGGTACCTATACCATGACTCCCCCAATTCGGCGTTTATTGGCAATCCCAATTAGTTTACTTTTGGACACCTAACATCTCTGTGGATAAACCTGGTCTTGCCACTATCTACCCTATAGGTAGCTTAGCAGTAATTTTGGGAGCAGAGTATAATTATAAATTTGATCGACTTCACTTTGTGAAGCCTCCGCTCGGGTTAATTTAGTTGACTTCCCATGGATCATTTATTACGATCCCATGTGGAGGCTAATCAAATTTTGGTGTCGTTGTCAGGGATGTTAGTCTACGATTTTAATCATCAACTTGCATAGCACGTTAGTTGAGTGGTTAGTGTTGTTCTTTTGTTTGTTATTTTCTGAAATAGGTATTGCTTAATTTCTTGGTGCAAACCGAGGACCCTTGCACTACGATTCCGAACTTTGTGTGCTTTCTTTTTTTGTATTTTTTAATTGAAAAAAAATGTGGGGAAAAAGTACTCAACGGATGAAACTTTGTAGGGTGTGTTATTATAATCATCCTACGAAGTCTTGCCCATGGTTTAGTGACTGTGGGAGAAGAGAGGCTCAACGAGTGGGATTTTGTAGGATATGCCATTGCAACCACCCTACAGAGAGTTTTTCTTTTGGATGAGCAAATATGACAGAGAGGTAAGAGTTGTTGGTTCCCAAGGCCAATGGGATCGAGATTGGTACCCATACCACGATTCTCCAAATTTGAGGTTTAGTGGTAACTCATATTCGTGATATGAAAATGCCTCGGGAAGCTAACACTTTGTGTTAGATAGTTGGACTTCATCAATCTATACAATGCCCCAAAACCAATCCCTAGGATTAGTTCCTAAATTAGATTATGGAGAAATTTTGCAAGCTATAGCTAATATGCAAAGAGTAATGAGTTACTCCAATCACAATTTCGTAGCGATCGTAGAGATTTAGAAACTCATTTATTCTCAAACATTGAGAAAGTTTAAGGATAAGTGAGTGATTTGATGGAAAGGGTGAGCCAGCTAGAAAAAAAATAGTTTTTTAGAGAGGCAACCAAGTTTTCAAAAACTAGTTTAGTTAGTTTTCCTTTGAAAAAAAAATTTAGACACCACTACACTCTACCACCTAAAACACCACCAAATACACAACCTAGGACTGCACACTAGTTGTTTCTTTGTGTGGATGTTGATTGATATTGTTTAGTGTGGATTGGTAGTGGCTTAATTTGAATTTCATGTTGGGGTACATTTGGGGATGTTGAGGTGAGAACAACGCATTGGGAAGCTATGATTGCCTATTATTTTGTTTACCTTCCTTTCATGTCATGTTTCTTCATTAAGGAGTATGTGTGTTGTAAGTGCGGGGGAGGAAAGATGTCTCATTGCATTGTGTTGTAGATGTTTAGTGTTTTTGGTGTGTTTTCCTATTTTTAGTTTTTGGTTTTGGAACACTATTACACTTGGTGTGCATGTTTATTTTTTAGGAAGCATATCGTTCTTGGAGAAAGGCGAGAAAATGAGGTGTCTAACTCATGGACTATGTAGGTGTATATAGTTTGTGAGTCTCAAAATGGCGGACATGGAGGAGAAACAGACCCTAAACTCACGGGGTGTGTAGCCGTACATGACCTGTGAAGCTCACATACTTTCCTACATCCAAATCACCATTTCTTCCCTACCACCCCCAAAATACCATCCAATTCCATTTTACCTCAAAAACCTTGAAACACACAACTCAAAACCTAAGAGGTAACCCTCTAATGTGTCTCAATTCTTTATTTGATTGTAATTCACGATAGTGGTTGTTATTTAATTTTCCTGATTAGAGATTAAGGGTAGATTATTGGGGTGATGATAGTATGTTCATTAAATTCTATGATTGTACCACCAAGGGTAGATTTCAGTGTTCATTTTTCATTTGTAAGTGATCTCCTATTTCCTTCCCTTGACATATATTATGTGATTGTGTGTGTACATTGAGGACGATGTAAGCTTTAAGTGTGGGGGATGGGATTAGATAACACTTACGATTATTAGTTATTTCTATGTAGCTAATGCCTATTCTAAGAGCATTTTGAAAAAAATTGGAATATATATATATATATACACACACGGCTAAGTTGGAAACCTGAAAGGGAAACTTAGGAAATAATGGAAAAACGCAAGATATGTCAAAAGACCTAGGTAAAAATGAGAGGCAACACCCAACTAGGTTGAAAAACCTAGGCAAAAATAAGAGGCCGTGTGGAAAAAGGTGAGAAGTGAGCTAAACATGCATGAATGCTAGGATAAAAACAAGAAAGAGCTCCAAGGAAATATGAGAGATATTGAGAGAAATCGGAAACTAAGTTGAGGATCGTTTGTGATTATCCTTGGTGGCAACTAAGTCAAGGATCTTTTGTATCATTCTCAGTTGCAACCAAGTTGAAGACCTTTGGGATTATCCTTGGTGGTCTTTTCAGCAACATCTCTTGGATTGATTTTGGTGGGCTATTTGGTGGAGTAAGCTAGTTCAACACTTTTCAGCATTTCTTAGCTTTTTCTTCACAAGATTTGGTTGTATAGATTACTTAGTTTCTTTGGGGAGTGTGAGAGTTATGAAATTCTTACTTCTTTGGGGGAACTAGGGAAATATAGGAATAATTTGAATGCATAAATTAACTTATTCTTGCATGCTATATTTCTCTTGAATCTTTGCTTGTTTTTGTTTACTCGGGGACGAGTAAAGGTATAAGTCTAGGGGAATTGATCTGCACCATTATGCATGCGTTAACTAATGCATTCGGCACATTTGTTATTAGGTTTTGTTTGGTTGATTGCTAGTTGTAGCTAGGTTTACACGACAAAGGATTTAGATGACCATTGTTGATTTTCATATCTGAATCCTGAGTTTTTTTAGACTTAATTAGAACTAATGGATATATTATATTCACATGCACCAAGATATTCCTTTGTGATCTTACTAGTAGGTCGCTCGTGAGTATTTTGTCGACATTTTTTAGAAGGTCGCTCATAAGGGTGATAGTAGATATTATAATGTCATTTGCAAGGGTGGTATAAGACTAAAAGTCACGAGTCAAAACGTGGTAGAAGATAGAAGGATCGAAGAAGGAAGACAAAGAAGCAGAGGAATTGAGATTCGAGTGTTGTATAGAGTTTTGATGAATGATCCAAGAAGAATTAGCGTCTATAGGTGGTATCATTGGATTCTTCTTTTTGAGCACTATAAAATCGACAATAGGAACTCTCAAAATGGATCAGCGGTTCATCTGTAGCAGTGCAAACAAATTTTTGAAGGAGAAAGACTGGCCAGCCTCGTGCCAGAGACCTCCAGCACAAGGCAGCCTCGTGTGAAGCCCCTCCAGCATGAGGCCAACCCCTAGCATAGCTCGTGCCATCCAACACGGGCCATATCACAGCACCTTGGCACGGACCGTGCCGAACCATGCTACTTGTGTCCCAAAATTCACTCCAGTGGATAAGTATGGATGTGGACCACGCCGTTTCACACGGCCCATATCATTTCAAGTTCTAAATGTCAGACCAGCCCAAGGGGTGTAAAACAGGACACGGCTTGCATAATGATACTGGCCAAAAAGTGCATCTAGCTGACGGCCTGTGCCAAATAACATGGGCCGCATGATAAGAAGTTCAAAATAGGTTTCCAACAGATGACCAGTGCCAGTTGACACGTCCCATGTCAGACGGAGCAGGCCACACCAGAACAAAGTCACATGGGTTGTGCCATGGAGCGTGGCCCCACGTACGAAGGTAACCTGGCTGGCATGGGTTGTGCTGATCCCAACTGATCATGTCAATTGTATCTACTAGGGTTTCTAGGCCTATTTCGGGCTTTTTTCAAGGCCCAAATCTTACTTCTATAGATAGGAGCCTTTAGTCTTCTAGGGTAAACTAAGGAGCCATAATGTAGATTTTATTTCTCTCTAGGTAGAAGGAAGAGGAGAGTTCTCTCTCTCTGGAGTACTTCTTCTCTTTCCTTCTCCTTTCTTATCCTTTGATTTCTCTTATTTTCCTAGATACATGACATTTAACTCAATATTTTCCATAGATCTATTTCTTAGGGAGTAGTTAATTAACTTGGGGATTTTATTTGTATTCATGATTTGGTTTATATTTTGGGAGACTCTTTAGATCCACCTATTTCTTTGTGTTTATGATATTATATTGGTTTGTTCTTCATATTCTTATTAACTGCATGAATGATACACTAAGATTGGCACACACTGTAGTATACATTTATATTGGTGCATATATTGATACCCCTCATGGGAGTGAAACCTAGATGTGATATGGGTAGCGGGGTTCGAGTCCATGTGGGTGTGTACACGTAGGTCTTTTCTGAGTTTTAATGTTATGATAACAGACTAGTTTAGTTGGTCCGAAGGGTTATAGGTAGCGATATAAATTGGTGGCAAACTAGGGTTGACACATTTGCGGCCCTAGAGACATCGATAAGGTGCCTATTTCCTTTGCCTTTGTAGGCCTAGGAATAGATGATTCATGGTGTAGTGCCCAGGACGTAATCATACGGGGAGAAACAGGTCTGCACAGTGGCAGGGCCATTGTTTCACTCCCTTAATTACGGAGGCGGTACCGGTGAAAGATTACAAGAGCACCCTGCGTGACAAGTATGGGGAAGTGTTGACCATGGACCACACCACGTGTTATGAACACTAGAATAGGTTTAGTGTCTTGTATCCGATGGAATCGAGGATCGAAACATTTCATCAATCATGTTACGCAAGTATTCCCTCTGTGTTAGTAATTATATTGTTAATTTTCTTGTGATCTTGCATGCTTGTAGTTGTAAGTTGAAAACTCCCAAAAACATGTTTTGCAATATTTAGTTATTCCTAACACACACACGGATTGAAAATCCGGACATGGCTGTGTTTAGTTTACTTTTGGACACCTAACATCTCTGTGGACAAACTCGATCTTGCCACTATCTACCCTATAGGTAGCTTAGTAGTAATTTTGGGAGCAAGAAATAAAATTTTAATTTGATCACCTTCACTTTGTGAAGCCTCGGATTGGGTTAATTTAGTTGACCTCTTGTAGATCTTTTATTACGACCCCGAGTGAAGGCGGGTTAGGTTTAGATAGCCATTATTGGTTTTCTTGTCTAAGTCCTTCATTTTGTGGATTTATTTAGACCTAATGGATGCTATGTCCTTACGAGCATCTATATCCTATTTTGTGAGTTTCATTGTAATCACTCTTAAGGATTTCGGAGTATAAGGCCATTTGCAAGAATGGTAGTAGATATTTGAAGGTCATTAGCAAGGAAGGTAGTAAACTGAAGGTCACACACTTAATCGTGATAGTAAATGGAAATGCCCTAAGGAGAAAGGAGTTGAAGCCCAGACAAAGTTGAAGACTAGCACGGTCGTGTTCTATTGCACGGCTCGTGCTAGCCAAATTGGTGGTGCACCTAAGTAAGGGGATGGGAAGCAAGAAATTGCATGGCTTGTGCCGTTCAATTGGCTCGTACGGCTAAGTATGAGTGCATTTTGTGTCCTTTTCATGGCTCGTGCACATTGAAGATCATAATCAAAGAATAGCCCCAGCCCCGCAATGTCTTGCACAGTCCCTCCATCCATTACGAGGAAATTTCAACTCTATTCTATGGCCCATAATGATCTTCACGGGTTGCGCCATTTAAATGCTCAGAAGACCCTTCCAGCTGGCAGCCCATATGGATTAGCACAAGTCATACGGGAGGTCATCAGCGTACCTCTCAAAGTTATAATTTAGATAGTGGCAAATCGGGGTTGTCCACGAAGAAGATGGATTTTCCTAAGGGTCCATGCATATAAGGATAGATATAAGCCTAGATATAGATATATATATATATAAGCAAGTAAAGAGGGGGGTTTTTAGTTGGTTTTTCCTAAGTTATGAATTTAAAAACAAGACAACTAGCAAGGTTAAGTAACTCTGCTAATCATGCAACAAACTAAGAAAAAGGGATAAAAACTAGAAAAGACAAAGCCATGGGGACAATTGATTTCCACTTCTAAACCTCTATCTATCCTTGAATCTACGACCTATTTACTACTTTAACTACTTGTTGTGAAGATAAATCTTATATCCTTCTTAGATAGTAGTTTGCAAGAGTGAATTCGACATCTATTGTCAAGCCTCACTAATGACCCCTTTAGTCAACAAACGGCTAAAGATATCTCATTAATGGCATTGTGTATGAAGAACCAACAAGCTTGGTAACACTTATAAACACTACATAATGTCTAAGCATTGAACCAATTCATTCATTTGCTAAGATTAGTCAAGAACGTTCAACGTTCTTAGACCTCTCCTATTTTCTTCCTTAAACAAACATGACAAAGAGTTCAACATCATCACATTCATCTAGCAATTAACAACACATTAACTCAATTAGAAGCTCTAATTCATGCTCTTGGATTCCATATCAACAGAGGGGAAACTTAGCTACTTTTTCCCAACCCTAACAAGCAGTCATACAAGCATTTCATATACTCAAACTCCCAACAACATTTATGACATTAACAACCCACATTCAAAGCTCATAAATGAACAATAGCAAAAGTACTAAATCGATAAATAGAGTTCTCAAAGAATTCATGGAAGAAGTACAAAAAATTAGAAAAGATGAATAAAAACTAGGGTTTTTAGGCCCTAAGTTGGGCTTAGAGAAATGGGGAAGAAGGGGGGCTATTTATAGTCTAAATTGGTCAAGAAAAAAGTCATAAAGTTGCAGTGGGGCGCCGGCCGTGCGCCGGAATTTTGCATCTGAGGGCTGATTTTGGCCCTTGTTTTGGGCACGTAGGCGCGCCTAAGTGCGCTGGACGCACGCCCATCGGTCCTTTTTTTCTTCAACTTCTTTGCATCGCTATGGGTGAACCGCTAATCCAATTTGGAAGTTCTTGTAGTCGATTTTACAGTGCTCGAGAAGATGAACCCAATGATAACACCCTTAGAAATTGGTTCTTCTTTGATCATTCTAAGAACTTGTTCCAAACTTCTGGGCCACAATTTATCTGATTATTTGCTTCCTTCTTCGACCCTTTTATCTTCTACCACCTTTTGGCTCTTGGCCTTCAATATTGTACCATCCTTTCTAATGGTCTTCACTAAACCATTCTAATGTGCTTATGAACAATCTGCAAATTAATCTCACAAAAGGGAATCTAGATGTTCGTAAGGACCAAACATCCATTAGAGTAAAATAGGGTACAAAATGAAGGATGTAGATATGAAAACCGAAAACAGTCATCTAAGCCCCTTATGATGTAAATCTATCTAAATCTAGAAATCTTTCAACAAAAAAAATAACAAAAGAGATGTTAAATGCTTTGAAAATTACATGCATTTTGACGTCTCATCAACCGCACTGCTCAGATGCACGAGAACGCCCTTCCAGCTGGTGGGCTGTTTGCTATTACTTGGCATGTGCCGCCATTCCAGCTGGGGTTTCTCTAGATTTTGGGCCTCTTTAAGGCCCATTTCCTATCTACTATATATGGAAGCCTATTTCTACTGGGGTTTCAGAAGTTGGTAGTTATAAAGAGAAATTAATTTTTATTCTCCTAGTTTTCAAAAAGTAGGTAGAGAGAGAAATGGAATAACCATTCTCTCTTCTTTTAATCTTCCTAGTTTTTCCCAGTGGCATTGAATCCAATGGAAAGATTGAGTTCAATGCTTAGGGAGTAGTTTATTTGCTTGGGAATCTAGTTTGTATTTTTGTGAGATTCTAAGTCACCTTATCCTTTTATGTTTATGAATGTCATGATTTATTTGTTCTTTTACATTCTTGTTAAATGCATGTTAGATATCCTATATTGGCATACACCTTAGTATATGTTTCATGTATGAAGCTAGGCTTGTTTGTCCCCTTGGGAGTATCCGCTAGGGTAATATGGGGAATGAGAGTCCTCGGCAATGTGGGTGTATGTATGCAGGTCGTGAGCACCGTTCTGATAACCGTATGCTAGTTGACTATAAAATGGTAGCCTGATAGGTGAGGGCATGATAGTTTGTAGCAACTACAATTGTAGTAATTCAACAATTGTTGTTGCAACCCTAGAGTCATCATGAGATGCCTCTATAAGCTTAGGGAGAAGCATTCATAGTGGATGCCTTGGATGTAATTCTTAATGGGAAAAGAGGAGCGCAGATCGGTTGGACCGCATGACTCTCTTTCCTTAATTACGGAGATAGTGTCGATAGAATAGGACGTGGGAACCTTTGTGTGATAGGCAAAGGGAAGTGTTGAATATCTACCACACTATTTGACATCGACATTTGAATAGGTTTATACATCTTGTATTTGATAGAGTCTGGGATCAAAGTACTCTACCGATCATGTAACGCAAATGTCTCTAAGTCTTACCTTAATATAGTTTGATCTCTTGTTTTGCGTTTCTCGTAGTTTATAGATAACCCCCCCCCCCCCCCAAAAAAACCCATGTTTACAACATTGACTATTTCCAACATGCAATCGGAGTTACGACCCCGATTACGAGTTTTACATAGTTATCTTTTAAATTCCTAACATCCATGGGGACGATCCTGGACTTACTATTAGCGACCCTTTGGTAGTTTGTAGTATGGGAGCAACAATATAAATTTCTATCTTTGTGAAGTGCTTTGCGAGTTAGGAGATCTCCTGTGAAAAGGTCGATTTATTAGCAATTCCACAGAGTGCGGATCAATGTCATTGACCGACGACAAGGTGGTGGCATTGCGGGTAGGATCTTGCAAAGGCGAAGAATCTTCTAACTATTCTGCACTCGGGGATTGTGCAATCTGAGCTGAAACAGATGGCACTACGATAAAAATTGATCTTCATAAAAATCAGCATCACAATTGTTGAAGAAGGTGCATGATTCCAAATCATAATCGATAGCCTTTCTTGCCAACTGGATAACCAAGAAATATGCATCATCGACTGCTAGGAGAAAACTTGTCACAAAATATGGGAATATGAGAGGCAAAATACAAGCAGTCAAAGACACACAGAAACTTGTAATTTGGAGGGCATCCATGGAGGAGCTCAAATGGTGTGTGGCCATTAAGTTGTTTCATCGGTGTTTGGTTGATAAACATGCGGCAGTAAGAACACATTCTTCATAAAATTTAATCGGGAGATTAGCCTGAAAGCGCAAAGCCTAAGCCACATTTAACAAATGACTATGCTCGTGCTCTACACGACCATATGGTTGTGGCATGTCAACCATAGAAGTCTCAAACAATACAGATTCAGAAAAGTAAGATTGCAATGGAAGAAACTTTGTACCATTGTCAGCACGGACACGATGAACGGTGGGACCGAACTAATTCTTGATCAAAGCACAAAATTCTATAAATCTAGAAGCTAAATCTAACTTAGCCCCTAATAAATAAACCCAAACTACTCGGGAAGAAACATCAACAATAGTTTTTAAAAAATAAATACTACACTAGAAGAAGGTGAGCTATAAGGCCCCAAGCTTCAAAATTTATTAATTTAAAGAAAGAACTGGCATTTGAAGAACTCAAAGGAAAACTATGTCTATTCTTCTTTGCTCTATGACACACAGAGCAAGGAACATGATTATTGTTTGTGCTAAAATCAAGAGTAGGAACAAAAGACAACACCGTTGAAGATGGATGTCCAAGACGTTGATGCCATAAATCAAATAAAGATGCAGAAACTGAAGCAACTGTCGGAACTGACTTCGGAATTGGAGACCAAACACGACCATCCAGTAGACGAAGTCAATAACCCCCCCCCCCTGCTATTCACCCACATCAATCATAGTCCCCGTACTAATTTTCTTGTAATATGCAATAATTATAAGTAAGCAAAGCTAGATATTTTAAGGCTAAAAGCAATCTAAAGCATGATAATAAGTTGCATCATAGTGTAGGGATATAAAGCACGTGAGTAAGAGTGATATTTCCAAAACATAAAGATCTGTATTATGCAGCAGGTGACACAGATCTATTAGGAAATAGAATAGTAAAAGAATCGGCAACAGTACTAATGTCAGTAGGAGAACCTTCGTCACCAGCCATATGATATGAGGCTCTGGAATCAAGAATCCAAGGTAAAGTAATCTTACCAGACCCATGGTCAGAAGAATAATTTAACTGATTTAATAAATTAAGGTTCATACTCTATTGGTCGTCAGACAGAGCAGTATCAAAAGCAGATCAATCGGGGGCACCGGAGGCCGCAACCGCGAGAGCTGGCGATGTGACTGGTTCGGTGAATGCCAGTTGAGGGCGGCTGAGGGTGCGATGGCTGGAACGCCAAGTGCGGTGTCGCCTGGCTCAGATGGAGCCATATTTTTTGCGGCATTGGCTCTATCCCTCATCTCTGTGAACCATTATGGATAGCCTGTGAGGTTGATACAAGTAGCTTTGTCATGGCCCTTGCGATTACAATGAGTACAAAGAATATTCTTACGCTCAAACACAGTGAGAACTCCAGGTGAAGATCCTGAAGGTGGTGAACAACGAGTAACATATGCCATGGAGTCAGCTAAAGATTCACGAGCCCGAATGAAAACTTTGTGAGTCTCCTCTTGAATTGCGAAAGCATAAAATGCGAGTGAGTGATTGCAGCGGATCTTGATCTATGACATTGGATTGCAGGGTGTGATAGCTATCATCCCTACCGAGGAAAAACTGATAAATTATCTCTCTCATGGTCATTGATGGCAATAGCAGCATTGCATGTACACAATTGTTTATAAACTTCATAGGATCAAATCCGATGAGGTATATGTGAGTTGTAATCATCATACATATTCTTGAGTTTGCCAAAATAGATTATAATAGTCTGACCATTCTGACGGCAATTGATGATGTCACTGCGCATCTACACAATTTTTGGACCATTTCTAAGATAAAATCATCTAGGAAGATCATCCCATAATTGTTTAGCAGTAGAAAAATAGTTCGCTGAAAATTGGACAGATGGATCAACAGTCTACAGGATCCAACAAACAAGAGTAGCATTCACTCTAAGCCAATCATCATTGTCAGGATCATCAGGCGGGGTGGAGTAATGGTTCCATTGATGAAATCAAGTTTTTTCTTAGCAAGAAAAGCACTATGAATCGCAGTGGTCCATTCTATGTAGCTTTCTTCACCTTTCAGAATGACATGACAGATGACAAGATCGAGACCGTTGGAATAATGGATGTAGTAGGGAGAATTCATCGGTCAGCCAACAGGTACAATTTGCACGTTGCCAAAATGCAATTGCAACTGCTTGAGTAAAACTGCAATAACATTATTGGCAGCAAGATCCCGGATCTTATTGGCCTCAACTTTAGCAGCGATGCTAGCAACTTCTGTGGCATCGCGGGCAGAGTTGGAATCAGAAGTCGACATTAGTGCAGAGGTAATCAGCAATGGTGCATGGCTTGGGCGGTGGCGCATGATTTAGTGGTGACGATGCGTGAACATTGGCAGCGGTGCTTGAGTAGCGGAGCAAATTAATGTCACCGTGGATCTCCGGCGGTAACTGGTGGGGATCGATCGAATCGTGATGAATGCGTAGATTGACGGTGGCACAAATCGATAGTGGCGCATAGATGTGACGCAAATGTGAAAGCGGATAGACGGTGATCTTGTGCAGCAGCGGCGGCTACAGGGCGGATCATCAGTGGTAAGGGTTAAGGATTTAGGGTTTTTGGAATTTTAGGGGATTCGAGATTTTAGGCTCTGATACCATGTTAAATTTCTAGGTATCTTGGTTTTCCATCTTAAAACCAATTGGTACTAAGTGGAGGTGAGCCAAGACCTTATATATTAGTCATTATCCTTGTAAAAAACCAATGTGGGATATATCTTTCAACACGCCCCCTCACGTGTCAACGTGGAAACACTCAATGACCCAATATCGAGTAAAATTAAAGGGGATCCACACATTGGCCCATTAACCTAGGGATATGATACCATGTAAAAAGTAATGGAATAATGTTGTGTTTGTATTCACGAACTGGGTTACATTATATAGAGATACAAGAGAACTATACAAAATCATAAAAGGATAAGGATTCTAATCTATACATAAGTAATATTCACAAAATGTGTTATTCCTTAATACGCCTTCAATTAGGATTCGAGGGAGGTTCATAATTCGCGAACTCCCTCCCAAGTCACGTCGGAAGTTTTAAAGGCAATTTTAAATTGATTAAATAGAACCGTCTTTAATGAGCTGTCTTTGTTAGCATTTTTGGTCTAAGTATATATAGTTAAGGTTTATTTTTCCTTCCTTAGTTTAATTTTAGCTTTATTTCCCTCCCTTAGTTTAATTTTCCACACTTGAGAACATATCCTCCTCTTTTCTAGTCTTCCGTCATTCCCCGCTTTCCTCCCCCGCCCCCCATTCCTCTCTGCCGGCAGTTATCTTCCTCGTCTTTATTTCTCCTCACAGCTTCTATCACCGCCACTGAAATAGTTTTTCCGTTGGGTCTCCTTCGCCAAAGCTCCACCGCTCGAGTCCTAAGCTCAGATCAAACGTCGTCGTTCCCCAGCTTTCCTCAAACCCCCCCCCCTCACTCCCCCTTTCCTCTGTCGAGAGTTATCTTCCTCATCTTTGTTTCTCCTCACAGCTTCTACCGCCGCCGCTGACAGATTTTTGCCACTGGGTCTCCTTCGCCAAAGCTTCATCGCCTGCCTCCTAAGCTCAGATCGAACGTCGGCGTCGTTCCTCTGTTGCTGTGTTTTAGGGTTAAAGATCTGTTACTGTTGTCCGGTGTATATGTTGTTGTTGTTGTGTGTTAGTTTCCATATATAGGTTTGTTTCGCTAGCGACTATTTTTTTGGAACCTTGGAAATAGGTTTTGAATTCAGAACCTATTTCGGACATCAATCAAAGATGGTTTTGAACCGCCTTTAATCAAATTGATTAAAGGCAAAAGTGTCTTCTCTGATGTGGTATAATCGCCTTTAATATGCCTTTCTCCACTAGTGATGATGTAATAAAAAAAAGTAATTGTATTTATAGATAATTATTTAATTACACTCGTTAAACAGTCATTAAATAACTCCATCCATTCAATTCCAATTTGTGTTATATGCCATGCAAAAATACATCCCGATTCAACGCACCTCGTTTTTTATGTTTTCATATTTTTTTAATGTCAAAGTTTTGGGAAAGTCCTTATGCTTATTTTAAAAATGTGGTTTAATTTGAATAATAGAAGATAAGAGAGTTTAATTGCAATATTAAAATTTTATTGTGCAATGTGTAATAGTTATAAAGTTTATAATCCGGTTCATGCAACTCAAAAATTTTATCTTAACTTCTTCTAATTTGCAATTTAAATATTAATTTTTCCATTACTTATGGTAAGAGCGTGTTCCAAGAGACATACTTTATTGAGATATAACGGTTTGGGAAAGTCTCAGGAAAGACGACCTTTCCATAAACTTATGGACAGTCCTTAGGGGCATTTGCCTTAAATGTTGTAATTTTTGTTATAAAATTTAAATATTGCATTTTATAAGTTAAAACAAGTAATAATATGTATTTGAATGTGAAAATATAAAAATATATGATATAAAAAAATATTTTCAAAAATTTTAAATTTTGTATGTAATTTAAGAAATTTGGTGCATAAGGTAAGAAATAAGTGGCATGTCCATTAGTTTATGGACAGGCCGTCTGTCAGGAGACACACTCTAACGGTTTTCATCACTTTTAGATATGCAATCGGTCATTTCTTTACAAGGCAAAGTCTTAGGAAAGACGGTCTTTCCATATGCTTATGGAAAGACGGGGTTTGATTATAATAATAAAAGGTAAAAGGTCTTAGTTGCAATATTAAAATTTTAGTATGTAACATGTAGTAGTTATAAAATTTATAACCCGGTTCTTGCAACCTAAAAATTTTATCTTCATTTCTTGTAATTTACACTTTAAACCTTGGTCTTTCCATAACTTATGGAAAGACCGTCTTTCAAGAGACGGACTCTCTTTACAAATACTAGATATTCCGGTTTGATTTCCTTACACGTATACAAGAATAATAATTATTTTTATTCATATTTTAATTCTTTTTCAAAAACGATCGATATTATCTTATGTGAGCTTTGACACAATTTTACGTATACAATCGATATTATCTTATAATCACTAGAATTCTAATTTAATTTTATTACGCAACTACAAAGTAATATTACGTGAGATTTGAGACAATTTTACGTATACTACCAGCCATTTTCTCACAATTACTTGAGATTTTAATTTAACTTATTTACTCAACATGTGACAAGCAAACGAAGTTTAGCCAACGAAGCACCAGCGGCCGGTCACGGACCGCGCTTGGTCAAGCACCAGCGGCCGGTCACGGACCGCGCTTGGTCAAGCACCAGCGGCCCGTGATAATTTTCACGGCCCGAACTACACAAGAATCCAGGGGTTCCGTGAAGACCTGCATGAGACTAACACGAGACTAACACGAGACCTTCACGAGTCAAGGCTTTGGGCCATGATAAAAGCATTGGGTCGTGAAGCAAGGGGATGAAGTGTTGAAGAATTTGGCTAAGTATAGAGCCGGTCCGTGAAAACTTTCACGGGTTGTGACAAAAATTTTGAGCAGAAGCCAAAAGTTGTTCGCGGTCCGTGAAATCCTTCACGGGTCGTGAGAAGTTCTGAGCTAAAACCGTGAACTATTTGCGGTCCGTGACAATCTTCACGGACTGTGACACGAGATCTACTTCACGGACCGCGCCAGATCTCACTGCCTATGGCTCTGAATGTTCGTGGACCATGCCAGATCCCAAGCCCCATGCTTGAATGCTTCACGGACCGTGACATCCATGTCCGTGAATCCTTGGCGGCTGACCTAGGGTTTTGGTACTTTTGGCCTATTTTAGGCCATATCTCCTACTATTGTGATTGCTCTTGAATGTTATAAATGCATGAGTACACCACATATATGCACACATGTTGGGATATACTCATGTATGGTGCAATCATTGATGTCCCTTTGGAAAAAGAAACCTAGATGTTAGAAGGGAAGAACGCGTATGCGTGGGTGTGTGCACGGGGGATTCGAGAATGCTCTGACCTATTTGTCATCGCATCAGTCTTAGCTGACTTCGTAACTATTTTTCGAGAGGTTGCGGGTAGAGATAGCTAATAGTAGAAAGCTAGGTGTTGTGTTGAAACCCTAGTACACAGATAAGGTGCCTACGATTCTCGAGCCTAGTGTATATAGGACTCGGAAGTAGTAGTTGCATTCGTGGTGGAAGCCCGGAACATAATAGCATTGGGAAGAACCAGACCTACAATGTTGGTCAGACCTCATTATACTCCCCTAATTACGATGGCAGTGTCAAAGGAGGGTTGCGAGCGCACCCACCGTGATAGGGTTGGGGAAGTGTATGCCATCGGCCACACCACGTGTTGTGAACACACTGATAGGTCTTTTGTATGTCTATATGTGAATGAATCTGGGGTTGAAGCATTAAAACTACCATGTTGTTAAATGATTCCCAAGTGCCTAGTATAAATAGTTTCTCGTTTGTTAATTGCATGGTTTGTAGTTGTTAGTTGAACATACCAACCCCCCCCCCTCAACTGCATGTCTACACTACTACTAGTTGTTCCTTTCACTCGTGCGAATTGACGGCCCGCAAGAGGTTGTGTTTTAACTAGTACTTGAGCCCTAGCATCCTTGTGGACAAACCCAGGGCTTGCTGCTTACTACCCCTTGGTAGCTTAGCAGTAAGAACGGGTGCAGAATATAAATCTCTATCTTTGACCACTACGCCCCTCAGCTCATGTTCTAACGACAACCGGGTCGGGGGCAGGTCAAATTTTAGTGCCATTGCTAGGGATGCTCTTCAGTTCGAGCCGAAGGGCTTAGTGTGGATTGACGACCTGCACGATGTTGTGTTTTAACTAGTACTTGAACCCTAGCATCCTTGTGGACAAACCCAAGGCTTTCGGCTTAGTGCCCCTTGATAGCTTAGCAGTAAGAAAGGGTGCAAAATATAAATCTCTATCATTGACCACTAAACCCCTAAGCCCATATTCTAACGACAACCGGGTCGGGGTAGGTCAAATTTTAGCATTGTTGTTAGGGATGCTCTTCAGTTCGAGTAATAGTTAAGCATAACGTGTTAGTGATTAGTCAGTATTGCTTTTATCTTTTTCTTTTTGTTGTTTTCCGGAGTAGGTATTGCTTGAGTTCTTGGTGAAAATCAAGGACTCTTGCACTATGATTCCGAATTTTGTGTGTTTTCTTTGTTAGGGTTTAATTGAAAAAAAAATGTGGGAAAGCACTCAACGGGGGGGGCACTTTGTAGGGTGTGTCATTGCGATCATCATATAGAGTGTTGCCCAAGATTGAGTGACTATGGGAGAAGAACTGCTCAAAGAGCGAGATTTTGTAGGATATGTCTTTGTGACCGCCCTACGAAGTCTTGCTCTTGGATGAGCAAAATTGTGAGAGAGGTAGGAGTTGTTGGTTCCCAAGGCCGATGGGAGCAAGATTGTTATCCATACCATGACTCTCCAAATTTGAGGTTTAGTGGTAACTTGAATTTTTGATATGGAAATGCATCGGGAAACCAACACTTTGGGTTAGATAGTGGGATTTCACCAATTTATCCAATGCCCCAAAACCAATCCCTAGGATTGGTTCCCAAATTGAATAGTGTGAAAATTTTGCAAGCTATAGCTAATGTAACCAAGAGTAGTGATTTACTCCAATCACACATGCTTAGCGAGATTAGCGATTTCGGAACTCAACTATTCTCAAGCACTGAGAACGTTGAAGGGCAAATGCTTAATTTGATTAATAGGGTGAGTCAACTAGAAACCCAATTTTCCAAAAATGAACCATTCCTAGTTGAATGTAAAATTTTGGTATATAAATCTAAAGGGGGTGGATAAAGGTTTGTTGAGAGTGAAGAAGTCGAGGAATGGGTAATTATACTTAATTTTCCATATTACTTATTTGCACCACTGATGTGCCCATTTTATACGGTTATATTAGGACTTGTAGAATTCACTTTTGTACACTTTTGTGCTCTAAATGTGGCATTTTGCCTTGAAATTCTCTAAGGAGAGTTAAAGGCGACTTTTACACTTTTATTACTTTTCTAGAGGATTTTGTGTGACAAGGCAATTTGTTTGAAAACATACCTTTGAAGATTTGAAGATTTGAAGATTTGAAGATTTGAAGACTTGTATTTGAGCTTTTGAAGATTTGAAGAATTGAAGAAGTTGAGAGAAGAGGAAGATATGAAACAAAAAGAAGGGAGAAAAAATGGTGCTGGAACTGGAGTCCGTCGCGAGCCCGCCGCGACTCGCGACGGACGTATGGCCAGAAATTCTTCTTTCTTTTTGTACTATAAATACTCACCTTATCCTCTCCTCTTCACAACACGAATCCATCTCTTCTTCCTGCAATTTTTCTGGGTTCAAACCCTAGTTTTTCTTTCTTTTCTTAGTTTTTGTAGGTTAATCATATCTTTTAATTATCTAGCTTAATTTTATCTTGGGAGCAATGGATTGAAGCTTCCATATCTATGTAGTAAGAACCATATCTATCTATTTGGTGATTTTTCTATTGTTCATTTATTGAGTTTTGAATGTGAATTGTTAATGACATTGATGTTGTTGGAAGCTTGAGTATATGAATTGCTTGTATGATTACTTGTTGGGGTTGGCAGAAAGTAGCTAATTCTCCCCTCTTTTAATGTGGAATCCAAGAGCATGAGTTAGAGCTTCTTAACATGATGTTGGTGTGTTGATAATTGCTAGATGAATGTGATGATGTTAAACTCGTTGTCATATTGGTTTTAGGTAGCAAATGAGAAAAGTCTATGAATGTCGATCGTTCTTGACTAATCTTGTGTAAATGCATGAATTGGTTTAAATGCTTAGACATGGTGTAGTATTTATAAGTGTTGCCAAGCTTGTTGGTTCTTCGTGCTCAATGCCATAAATGGGATACTCTTAGTCGTGTTTCGGCTAAGGGAGTCATTGGTGAGGTTTGATAAGAGATGTCAAACTCACTCTTGCAAACTACTATCTAAGAAGGATGGAAAATTTATCTTCACAACAAGTAATCGAAGTAGTGAATAATTGTTTCACTCGTTCTTGAAGCCTTTGTTATTTAGCATTCATGTGTTCTTAATGCTATGTTTTACTTCATTTATGCCATGGGCTGTTTGAGAATAGGAAGTGTTTGTATGAATTGAGTGTTAGGGAGTTAGGAAAGTGACGAATTCCTTAGCTCATTTGCATGAAAATCTAAGAACATGAACTTAGAACTTCTTGTGCATAATGTGTTGTAATTCTTGCTAGGTAAGTAGGTTAATGTGGATTGTTCTCATATTTATCCTATAGATGCAATGAAAGGTTGAACCTTGAATGTGATTTGTTCTAGGTTTTGCCTAATGAATGCTATGTTTGGTTAAATGACTATGTCTTTGGTAGAAGGCTTGTTGTTGTCAAATCGATGGTCATTCGTCCATAGGTAACAATTGTGATAGGATGAGTGAATGGTTCAATGATCTACATTTGGTTTGGAAGTGGATATAAATTGCCCCCAAGGCTTTATCTTTTGTAGTTTTAAACTCATTTTTCTTAGTTTGTTTGATGATTAGCATAGTTCCTTGACTTTGCTAGTTATCTTGTCTTTTAACTTTCATAACTTAGGACCGCCAAACAACCACCCCCCCCCCCATTTACATGCTTTTATATGTGTATATTTTATCTACTCTTAGCATAATATCAATCATTTATGTTTAAACGCTTGAGAAAATCTCTCTTCTTCGTGGACGACCCCGACTTGCCGCTATCTACTTAGTTGTAGATAGTAAGCATTTAGGGCTTATAAATATTAACTTTAAGAGGTAAGGCGACGGCCTCCCACCTACCTCCACCTATAGAACCTACTCCCACATTTTTGGAAACCATAGGGAAGCCAATAGAATGTGCTAAGCTTCCAAACCACTTATTCCCTCTAAGGTTGACTCCTCATCCACTATATCTTCCTCTTGGAAGATTCTTACCCTCTGCTCTTCATTTTTGGTTGTCTAAGGTGATGGGGTTAAAACCCTCACTTTATGGATAACATTAGGGTCGTACCAACGGCCTTAAATATAAGGAGCTTCTTGGGAGGCAACTCAAGCTTTAAAAAAATTTGAGATTAGTTTAGTATTTTTGGTGTGTTTTTATATTTGTAGCTTCTTTTTGTTTTTGGGACACTATTACACTTGGTGTGCATGTTTGTTCTGTAGGAAGCATATGGTTCTTGGAGAAAGGTGAGACACACACACATCGAGACCTATGAGGTAACTCTCCATTGTGATTCCTTATTCGATTTGTGATGCATGATAGTGGTTAGATTGAACTTTCTTGATTAGAGGTTTGGGGTAGTATATTGAGGGTGGTGGTAGTTTGTTCTTTACATTCAATGATTGTGCCATCAAGGGTAGATTTTAGTGTTCTTTTTCATTATAAGTGATTTCATGTTTCTTTTCCTTGACATGTGTTCTTTAATTTTGATATGCATTGAGGAAATGCAAGCTTTAAGTGTGGGGAAGGGGATTCGATAGAACTTATATTTTTAGTTGTTTCTATGTAGTTAATAGCTCTTCTAAGAGCATTTGGAAAATTTGGAAAATTGAAAAAATATGGGGGGAAAATGAAAACCTGGACAAGTCGAAAACCCGAAAGTGCGACTTGGGTAACATTAAGAAAAGCCCGGATATGTCGAAAGGCCTAGGTAAAAGTGGGAGGTTTGGCCCAGCTAGACTTATGAGTCTAGGAAAAAGTGAGAGGTCGTGTGGAAAAAGGTGAGAGGTGAGCACGTTTTGTGGGATAAAGCTATGATGAAAACCCAAAAAGGCTCTTAGGAAAAAGGAAAGAAACTGAGAGAAAAAAAGAAAAAAAAGAACAAGAAACTAGGTTGGCGATACATTAGACTCCTTGGTTGTAACTAGGTCGATAATCTTGAGTTATCCTTATGTTGCAACCAAGTCGACGGCTTTTGAATTTCCTTGGTGCATTGTTTTGCTTGAGGATTGCTCTTTGATTACTTTTGGGACTACCTTTGGGAAAAGTAAGCTGGCTTTATTCCAATCTTTTGTCACTTATCTTTTCCATACATATTTACTTTCTTGGGTGGTTTGGTTGCTTTAGGATCGTTGGGGAGGGTGAGAGTTGTGAGATTTTCACCTTCTTGGGGAAACTATGGTAGCTTGGGAATAAGTTGAAAGCATTGGCTATTTTTGCATGCTTCATTCCACTTGAACATTTTTCTTTGATTTTATTTACTCGAGGACTAGTAAAGTTTAAGTGTGGGGAGTCTGATATGCACCATTTCACATGGTTTAACCAATGCATTTGACATAGTTTTTAGTTACTTTTGGTTGGCGGTTTGGTAACATTAGTTGAATTTACATGACAAGGGGTTTAAACAATCATGTTTGGTTTTCTATTCTAGATCTCTCTTTTTGTATAATTAATTAGTGATTCTTGACATCTCGTGTTCACGGGCTCCTTGGTCTTCATTATGAATACCTTTAGTAAGTCGCATGTGAATGCTATTTGTTAAATTAGATTCTTGCAAAGGACGTTTGCTTTTAACGGTAGAAGATTCGAAGGCCATTTGCATTTGAATGGTAGTAGATGAAGACCACAAACATCAATGCGTGGTAGAAGGAGATTGAAGCCAATGATAGACAGCTTCAAAGTTCAAGATCAATGCGTGGTAGAAGGAGATTGAAGCCAATGATAGACAGCTTCAAAGTTCAAGATGGTCAAAGGAGAAAATGGTGAATCGTTGTCCGAGGAGTGTTGCCTTAGTCCGAGAAAATTACAGGGAGAATTAGCCTTCTAGTCTAGTTCTATTGGATTAATCTTCTTGAGTACTACAAAATTAACTACTAGAACTCCTGATTTGGACCAACTGTTCACCTGTGACAAGCAAACAAAGTTCAGCCAACGAAGCACCAGTAGCCGGTCAAGGGCGGCATAGGTCAAGCACCAGCGGCCCGTGACAATCTTCACATCCCGCACTACACAAGAATCCAGGGGTTCCGTGAAGACCTCCACGAGACCGGGACGAGACCTTCACGAGGCAAGGCTTCGAGCCATGACAAAAGCATCGGCCCGTGAAGTAAATCGGTGAAGTGTTGAAGAATTTGGCTAAGTATGGAGCCGGTTTGTGAAAACTTTCATGAGCCATGACAAAAAAATTTAGCGGAAGCCATAAGCTATTCGCGGTCCGTGAAAACCTTCACGGGCCGTGAGAACTTCTGAGCAAAAAACCATGAACTGTTCGCGGTCCGTGAGAACTTCTGAGCAAAAACCGTGAACTGTTTGTGGTCCGTGACAATCTTCACGGACTGTGGCACGAGACCTACTTCACAGACTACGCCAGATCTCACGGCCTGCGGCTTTGAATGCTCACTGATCGCGCCAGATCCCTTGCCCTGTGCTTTAATGCTTCACGGACTGTGACATCCGTGCCGGTCCGTGAAGCCTTAGCGGCTGACCTAGGGTTTTGGTACTTTTGTCCTATTTTGGGCCTATTTTAGGCCCAATCTCCTCCTACTATATATAAGAGCCATAGTCTTCTTGTAAACCCTAAGTAAAATATAAGTAGGCATAATGTAGAGTATATTCTCTCTCTAGTTTAGAGAGAATGAAGAGGAGAGTCTTCTTCTCTTTCCTTCTTCTTTTCTTTTTTTTTCATTTCATCTTATTTTCTAGATGCATGGCATCTAACCTAATATTTTCCATGGATCTAACCTTTTTAGAGTACATTTTTCGCTTAGGATTCATCTTGGCACTTGGTATGTTCTAAATGCTTTTTGAGATTCATTAGATTTGTCATATCTTTGTGTTTATGATATTATTGTAATGACTCTAGAATGTTATAAATGAATGAGTAGTACACCACATATAAGCACACACGTTGGGATATACTCATGTATGGTGCAATCATTGATGCCCTCTTGGGAAAAGAAACCTGAATGTTAGAATGGGTAGGGGAGAACGCATCTGCGTGGGTGTGTGCATGGGAAATTCGAGAATGCTCTTACCTATTTGCCATTGCACTAGTCTTAGCTGACTTCGTAAATAATTTTTGAGAGGTTGCGGGTAGAGATAGCTAATAGTAGAAAGCTAGGTGTTGTGTTGAAACCCTAGTATCACAGATAAGGTGCCTACAATCATTGGGCCTAGCGTATATAAGACCCGTGAGGAGTAGCTGCATTCGTGGTGGAAGCCCGAACGTAATAGTATGGGGAAGAACCAGAACTACAACAATGGTCGGACCTCACTGTACTCCCCTAATTACGATGGCGGTGTCAATGGAGGATTGTGAGTGCACCCACCGTGACAGGGTTGGGGAAGTGTATGCCATCATCGGTCACACCACGTGTTGTGAACACACTAATAGGTCTTTTGTATGTCTATATGCAAATGAATCGAGGATTAAAGCATTAGAACTACCATTTTGTTAAATGATTCCCAAGTGCCTAGTATAAATAGCTTCTCGTTTGTTAATTGCATGCTTCCCCCCTCCCAATTGCATGTCTATATTACTAGTTGTTCCTTTCATTCGTGCGGATTGACGACCCGCATGAGATTGGGTTTTAACTAGTACTTGAGCCCTAGCATCCTTGTGGACAAACCATGGGTTTACCGCTTACTACCCTTGGTAGCTTAGTAGTAAGAACGGGTGCAGAATGTAAATATCTATCTTTAACCTGTAAGCCCCTCGACTCGTGTTTTAACAACAATCAAGTCAGGGCAGGTCAACTATATAAAAAGCTTCCAAGGTTTTGTTAATATTTCGGTCGCTTGAATCATGGCGCAAAGGAGTGCGAGGAAAGGGCTCAAGCACCAATAGCTGGTCGAGAAACTGTTTACTACTCGTCATTGTTGGGTGTGAACCCCAACACATCGCCATTCCAAAATTCTTGGAAAAAGAGGCAGGTCTCTCCAAATCATGTCAGAGACAATAGAGGGCAAGACGGAGAGTTGGTGATGAAACATGGGAAAGAACCTACTGCAGTATGTGACTCAAGGCTAGAGGGAGTTGAAATAATCCCAAGGCGTGATCAAATGAGGACTGGGCAAACTTGGGCTTGGAAGCAAACCCTGCCGCAAACCACATCAGGGATGGTAAATATTCTTATGGATACAAACACGATGGCTCGGACATTAACGTCATTCATCAGCTCCATGGCGATCCTGGTGTAGAATGAGAACAACATTGAAGTTGTAACAGTTCTGAGACAGGCACTCAAGAAACCCCCACCACTAAAAAGTATAAAGACCCCAAATGAATCCATAGTTTGAAAGGTATTCCGGACACCTTCAGCGGTAATCTCATTGTCTCTTACCTGAGAAAGCAAGGTGGCCAAGACCTGGTAGGGAGTGAAAACAATGAAGGAGACCAGACTTTGGATGATTTCATCATTTAAGATGCTATTGTGGTGGAAATTTTGGCCATGCGGTTGTGGGAGGCTTAACAAATAATGAGATTATGCATGACACACCAGGACCAAATGAGGTTGACAGTGTTGAGAAAGAAGTGGAAACACCAGTCAACCAAGCAAGTATCGAGTCTAATCCCCTAAGCCCGACAATGGTGCAAGCCCAATTGAAATTTCTTCCCCGGCAGGGCGAATCATGAAGCAGATCGAAAGAGTCACAGAAAGAAATAAGAAGCCAAAGAAGAGAGCTCCAAGGAAAATTGTTGAGGGGAATACAAGAGCAAAGAATGAGTGTGGGAAAATGAAGAGGAAATTGGAGCTAGGTGGTTCTTCTCAGGATCACTAAAAAATTGGAGATAATGAGCAGAAAAAACAAAACAGCCTCGAGGAGGCATCTCTGACCGTGGCAGGAAAAGACTATCACTAGAAGGCAGTCCTGCCCAGGCTAATGAATATCATGAGTTGACACTGCCTTGAGCTTGGAAGAGCTCAAGCAGTTTAGGAACTGCATACCAAGGTACGCTTGAAATCTCCAGTCTTATTTTTCTTAGTGAAATTAAATGCTCAGTAAATGTTATTGATGATTTAAAGTCGAAGTTGAACTATTTTGGTGTTGTTGCTGAATTGCAAGGTCGTTCTGGCGGTCTGGCAATGCTATGGAGTTAGCATGTAGTAGTAGATTTGAAGTTTATGTCGAGTCATTTTATAGATGTTTTTATTACAATTTTTGGGAGTCAAATCTATGTTTCGAGTTACTATAGAGAACCAGTAGTACAGAGAAGAAAAGAAAGTTTGCAGGAGTTTCAAGGGAGTCGACCGCATGCAGAATGGAAGATTGAAGCATTTCGTGAGGCATAGGATTTCTGTAGCTTATTTGACCTCGGCTACACAGGGCTGAAATTCACATGGAGTAAGCTTGCAACTAGGCTGGACACAAAGCGAGCCAGATTGGATAGAGCGTCGTGTAATCAGAGCTTCTATGATCGATTCCCGTGGTTTTCTGTACATGTATTACCTATGGTTTACTCAAACCATATGTGTTTACATGTCAGATTAAAGACACGGGACCCCATGGCGCACTGCCAAAGGAGGAGGAAGAGGCTTCCCTTTGAGGCACACTGGGTTAAATCTAGTGATTGTGAGAAGAATGTGGAAGCATCTTGGAATGACAAGGACGGTTCACTTTCTCAGTAAATGGATAACTGCTCCATTGGGCTGATGAAATGGGGAAAGATGGCATTCCCGGATATACCGAAGAGAATAGGGGAAATAAAGAAGGCCATTCTGGAGCTTAAAGGTGGAATTATAACACAGGAGGTGAAGCACAAAATAGCCTCATTGAGATAGGAGTATGATATACTGCAAGACGCAGAATCTATAAGGTGGAGGCAACATGCCAAGCAACACTGGTATAAAGAGGGAGATAGGAACACGACTTTCTTCCACAAGTTTACTTCAAAGAGAAGGATGATGAATCACATTCAGGGCTTAAGGGATGAAAATCTGGAAATGAAGGCTGATGACACCAGTATTGAACGAATCATTGTGGATTATTTTGGTGGACTTTTCTCTTCATTGGCACCTTCTTCGGAAGCTATTCAGCATGTAGTGAGCTGCCTGCAATGGAGAGTCACAGGGGAATTGGTCGAGCACCTGATGTGACCTTATACAGAGGTTGATGTTGCAATGGCAGTAAAACAGATGCACCCATTCAAATCTCTGGGACCCGATGGTATGAGCCTTGTCTTTTCCCAAAAATTCTAGCATATTGTTCGACTTGATGTTACGTCATTTGTGCTAAATTTCTTAAACAATGGAGTTTTTGAGCCTTCAGTCAACTATACCCACATAGTTTTGATCCCAAAGACTACGAAACTGGAATTGATCACACAAATTGGGCCCATTAGTTTATGCAATATAGTGTACCGTTTGGTGTTTAAAGTGGTAGCTAACAGACTCAGACCGATGATCCCCAAAATCATCTCTGAGTCGCAGTCGGCTTTCATCCCGGGATGGCTGGTCACTGATAACATTTTGATAGCCCATGAATTCCACCATACTATGAAAAATAGGAAAACTGGTGAACTTGGACATATGAGCATAAAGCTAGACATAAGGAAGGCATTTGACAGGATATAATGAGAATTTGTATGTTGCACATTGAGAGCGATGGGCTTTCCAGAGGCTTTTGTCAACTTGATTCGCCTATACTTATCAACGATTTCTTTTCCATTCATCTTGAATGGCGGAGAGATGGGGTTTCTCCACCCAAAGAGATGACTTAGACAGGGCGATCCTCTCTCCCTTTACCTCTTCATTATATGTTCTGAGGTTTTCTCTTGGCTAATAATAGATCTTATGTGTTCAGGTAAAATCAAAGGCATTGGCGCCTCCAGATTTGGTCCCAAAATTTCTCATTTGTTCTTTGTAGATGACACGCTTCTATTTGGGAAGGCGACGGAGCATGGGGCAAAATATCTTCACTAGGCTATTACATTCTTTAAGAATGTCTCTAGGCAGAGAATAAATGCGGATAAGTCAGGTATCATGTTTAGTCCAAACACGACAGAGGAAGCAAGATCCAAGGTGTGTGATATTTTAAAGATCCATGAGGTTGAGTCGCATGGCACATATCTAGGTCTTCTATCAGAGATTGACCAACGCAAGACATACATTTTTCATTAACCTGAAAGATAAAATCAGGCAGAGAATTAATGGATGGAGCGACAGGAATCTTTCAAAAGCAGGAAAGGAGATACTCATTAAATCTGTATTACAGACGATCTACACGAACACCATGAGTTGTTTCACCATTCCAGGCACGATCCTTGACCATATCCGGAGTATGATTAGTAAACTTTGGTGGGGAGAGGCGGAGACTGGAAAACAGAAGATCCCTTAGGTGGCATTGGAAAAATGGTGCGTTCAAAGGCAATTGGAGGATTGGATTTCGTGATCTCGAAGCAGCAAACTTGGCCTTGTTGGGTAAACAAGCATGGAGGCTTCTTGTTAACCCGGACGCCCTAGTTGCCAAGGTCTATAAAGACAAATACTTCCCCAACTCCACTATCTTCGAAGCCACAACAGGGTCTCGTTCTCCACGGGGTCGATGTACTCCGGATTAGGTGTTAAAAAGAGCTAAAGTCGGGCTTGCAAACAAGCATCTGCTGTGAGACATGGCTACAACGAGTGGAGAACTTCCTTGTGCAAGAACCGGACCGCGTCCCAGCGGCATTATCGAGAGTATGAGATTTAGTAGAACCAGACACAAATGGTTGGTGTGAAGACCTCCTGGTTGAGTTCTTCTACCAGGACGACGCAGCAACTATAAGGAAGACACTGCCACCTATCTCAACCGGGCTTGACCACCGATGTTGGCATCAATCCCCCGTTGGGAGCTACTCGGTCAGATCTGCATATCATGTGTTAATGGATTCACCTCATTCATGGCTTCACAAGAATCAGCCGGTGGAGGGAACCAAAAAGAAGATTTGGCGGAACCTATGGAAACTTCATATACCGTAGAGGGCAAAACATGTGGTGTGGAAGTTTTGTATGGATTCTTTTCCAACCATAGAAATTCTCCGGAAGAGGACGATGAACGTCTCAAACTCTTGTTCGTTGTGTGATGAAGACGATGGAATGACGAGTCACTTGTTCTTTGAATGTCGTTATGTGAAAAAAGCCTGGGATTTTCTCGCCATGCAAGACATGTTGGACGCTGTAAAGATGAACCGGAGAGAGATCTGGTTTAAGAAATCACTGGAGACCTGTGATGAAGAGAACGATGAGTTGATAGTCATGATTTGTGATGGGATTTGGTTCCAGGGAAACAGGAAAAAATTTTACTCAAAAAGCTTGTCCCTGGAAATGATGGTCACTGGAGTAGTAGCAAATCTGAGGAGCTTCAAGGAGGCAAACCTTTGGCCTAAGAGGATGTCGGAGGAATTGCAACCTCATGCCCTACTCCGGCCGTCAGAGAAAGTTCTTCGAATCTTGTTTGATGCTGGAACAACGGCGGAATTCCATACTGTTGGGATGCTGCAGATCGGTGAAGACACAGTGGTTTTGAGCGATCAAAGGCTTTCAGGTCCATGGGAGCTTGCGACCCAGCTCAGGCGGAGTTAGTGCCACTCTTAGAGGTAGTAAGATGGGCAACAGAGATGACCACGAGAGATATCTGGATTATAGGCGATGCAATGGTAGTTATTCGAATGGTACGTGGCGAAGTTAATCTGTTGCTCTCATGTGTGGACACTATCAATCAGATAAAACACTCATTGAAGAAATATGTGTGAATTTGCCGTGTTTGATTCATAGGGACAAAAATATTCTAGCTCATACACTAGCTAGCTTTGCAAATTCGAGTGAATCTCAAACTCATGTATGGGCTATGCTCCCAGGATTCCTTCTTTCAAATGATACTGGATGTTACCATTAACATGAAATGAAATTTTATTCTCAATAAAAAAAATTGTTGATCAAGTGCAAATTCAATTAAATTAGATGTATATTGGATGTATTGGTGCAACACGTAATATACGTAGTTGCAATAAATATTAGAGAAATATAAGTGTAACCTCTAACTAAACTAGCTCAAGGTTTCAATAATCAATACACTATAAAGCAATGACCTAATTGATTAGGGACTCGAGTTCAAGTGTCACTAATTGACCTCAGTTTAAAAAGAAAGGAACATAAATTGAAATAACCAAAAATGCCCTCCGTTATTGACCATTACACCCTTTATAAATTAAAAAAGTCCAAGCACCACTGCATCCAGGCATGCGAGGACCCACCCTCCTCCACCCCACCGGCTTCCACCACCTTCCCCACCCCACCTGGGCCCCACGGCCATAATATACATGGATTTTTTTTCCTTTTATGATTTAATACTTGCTTCCATTTTTACTACTATTATGATCAACAACTCCGCGAAATATATATAAAATAAAATAAGGAATTCTTCGTCATCCCACCGATCTCTCTGTAACCTCATCATATACACATACATATTGTCTCCCCCAACAATTTTACATCACAATCTGTTGGCAGTAAGAAAAACACACTTTCCGCCAATTCTTGATTTGTATTTACTGCTTACACTGTAGTATAAAAGGGGTGGGAGAGACCCATTGTTATCCCAAACTTGGGTTTCTCTCAAAAGAAAAGAATCTCAAAAAACCATTCTTCTTTTTTTATATAGAAAATATTTATTACAGTAGTATAATTAGAAGAAGGGACATTATTACAGTGTGTTTGGGGTTGGGTGTGAGTTGGTGTATCATTTTCAGGCTTTGTTTAATGTGGGGTTGGGTTCTTGTGATGGGTTCTTAAGGCAGTGCCTCTCTTCTTCCGCTGCTCTGAGATTTCATAGTGCCATTGTGTGAGTGTGAGAGAGAAAGAGAAAGCTCCTGCTTCTCCTTCTTCTTCTTCATACTGAAGGTCTCTTGAGAGGGGGAGACGCTTACCTTGCGTGGGTGTTTTTCTGTGATGGATACCAATGGGAGGCTTATTGCTGGTTCTCATAATAGGAATGAGTTTGTGTTAATCAATGCTGATGAAATTGGGAAGGTATGTGCTCTCCAAATCTCGTTTTTTTTTCCCATCTTCTGCTTTTGCTCTGTTTTTACCCGCTCACTTTGCACCCACCGACACTTTTTTTAATCATAATTTGGTCCCTTTTCATACTTTTCTCTCCGCATTCTTGCTTCTTAGTTGTTCGTCTTCTGTTTCCAGTGTTCAAGTTGAGATTTTAAAGCGTAATTTGCTACTTCTTGTTCGGCTCGTGCTTAGCTATGGAGCTCAGATTTCTATGTTTTTTTGTGGATTTCATCAAACTTCTAACTTTAATTCTGGGGCCCTTTTGATTTAAGTTCTAGATTACAGCTCCTATTGCCTAATTTTGCTCTGTGCGTTTGTTCCAATTTTCTTAGTTTGTTGCTAATTAGTATTGAGAATTTTGACTTCTTGATCTGATGCGCGCATCCTTTGATTCTTTCCTTGCTTGCAGGTCACCTCTGTGAGGGAATTGTATGGACAGATTTGTCAGATTTGTGGAGATGAGATTGAATTTGCTGTGGATGGGGAGCCATTTGTGGCCTGCAACGAATGCGCCTTCCCTGTTTGCCGACAATGCTATGAGTACGAGAGAAGGGAGGGTAATCAAAGCTGCCCTCAATGCAAAACCAGATACAAGCGTATAAAAGGTAATCCTATATCTTCTTACTAGTAGTACAATGAATCTTTGACATTACTTTTTATGGTTCCAAACTATGTTCTTGCAATTGATTTGATGGTTGTCTGGTTCCAGGGAGTCCCAGAGTGGAAGGTGATGAAGATGAGGATGAGTTTGATGATTTGGAGCATGAATTCGACTATGGATGCTCCCCTCATCAAATTGCTGAGGCGGCGCTTGCTGGTCGCCTTAATGTTGGCCGTGGTGGGACTGTTAATGGCTCTGGAATTACTACGCCTTCAGAGATGGAGGCAGGTCTTGGAACAGAGATCCCTCTTCTTACCTATGGTCAAGAGGTAAATTCATTCTACATTCTCATGGCTTTGTTCAATTATTCGTAAATTGCTAGTCTTGACATTGCGATTTGTGTTGTGAAGGATGATGGGATTTCGGCAGATAAGCATGCTTTGATCATACCTCCTTTTATGGGTCGAGGAAAGAGAGTCCATCCTGTGCCATTTACTGATGGCTCCATGTCTTGTAAGTTAAATGAGTCAATTTTGTGCAAGTTTCAGAAGTTATGTTGATTTTCTAAATTTACTTAAATGTAATTGTGGTGTTTAATCTTGTAGTGCCGCCTCGTCCCATGGATCCTAAGAAGGATCTTGCAGTTTATGGATATGGAACCATCGCGTGGAAGGATAGAATGGAAGAATGGAAGAGAAAGCAGAATGAAAAACTCCAAGTGGTTAGACATCAAGGTGATAAAGGTGGTGGCAGTTTTGATGGGGATGAGCTGGATGATCCTGACATGCCAAAGTAGGTCAACTTTCTTTATTTGTTGTGCTTGCGCAATTTGTCAGTGGTTTGACTTTCTGTTACATATATCTGCTTTTATTTTTTGATGGTTCGGCTTGCACTTACCGCAACCTGCCTCTTGCGTAATTAAATGGATGTTCGAGTCACTATTTGCGAAAATTAATCATACCAACTAATGCATTTTCCCATAACTTTGGTTTTCAAGATCTGATATCTTGTGAAGTCAACAGGCTCCAACCTGTTTATATGTCGATACAAATGATTAGGCACTTGCAAAATGCATGGATGACAGTTGTACATTACCAGAAAACAGCAAGGGTGGCTCTATATTTGACCCAGAGAACGTGGAAGGTGCAAGATCTGCAGAGTGGTCCCTACACTTAGGCAATCAGCTCAGATATTGTTTGAGAATAGGAGCTTTTAGCACTGAATGTAAGAAATTGAGTGGAATCTAGTGTGACATTTGTCACCTAGTAAGAAAGGGACGAAGGAAGAGATCATGCAGTTGCCAGTTGATAAGTCTCAGCTTATATGGTTGGGTTGTGTCACTCTCTGATTGGTAACCCCACTTTTAACAGTTACTAATCAGGAATCAAAATCCAATTTCACGGCATTGGGAGGATATTGGTGCCAAAATTGGTAGAAAAACCAACTTATTTGGAATTTAGAGCATGTTGAATGCTTCACAGGCAAAAGTTTCCTTAGTACCAACTTATTTGGAATGCTTCACATGTTGAATGCTTTTGGTTACAACCTGACTGTAACTTAGGGGTAATAATAATCTATGTGTTCGTGACTTTTGTCTTGTGTGGATTGATAAAAGAAAATGTGAACGAGTTCTTATGATCAAATTTGGAGCAGAGAGATACTTAGTTTGAAGCTATGAACAGGATGCGTATAGTATTATTAGTTGCCACCTAAACTGACTCTTTGTTGCAATGGATTTTCACAATTGACTTGTGGATTTTTTTACTAGCCAGGGACCTAGTATTTTTTCTAAAAATAGCCCTTTGCAAACTTATTTGACTGCAATCATCTCTGTTTGGTGGAAGTTAGACATGCTTAGTTAGTATCTGTGAGTGAAATGCAAAGCTCATGACCATTGGAAGATACCAAGTTTCTTTGGCATGAACATGGTATTCTCAGAATTCCGAGCTTAGAGAATCATGTTGCTATCTGTTGATTTGTCCTTTGGGAGGTTGATAAACAATAAAATGCATATCAGTGATTCACCATTTACATTCTCTCTGTTTTTATTATTTTTCATTTGATAACATTCATTAAACTGTTTTACAGGATGGATGAAGGCAGGCAGCCACTTTCAAGAAAGCTACCCATTCCTTCTAGCAAGATAAATCCATACAGAATGATCATTCTAATCCGTATGGCTGTTCTGGGCTTGTTTTTCCATTATAGAATCCGTCATCCTGTGAATGATGCTTATGGATTGTGGTTAACCTCAATTATATGTGAGATATGGTTTGCTGTATCGTGGATCTTTGACCAGTTTCCGAAATGGTCCCCAATTGTGCGAGAGACATATCTTGATAGATTATCTTTGAGGTACTCATTTCTTCTCTTAACATATTCGGCTACCCTGTAAACTATGGTATATGAACTATCCTAAACTTCTTATATGTTTTGTCCCAGGTATGACAAAGAAGGGAAGCCGTCTGAGTTGGCTTCCATTGATATATTTGTGAGTACAGTGGATCCATTAAAAGAGCCTCCACTTATCACTGCAAATACAGTTCTCTCCATTCTTGCCGTGGATTACCCCGTGGACAAAGTTGCCTGTTATGTATCCGATGATGGTGCTGCCATGCTCACTTTTGAGGCTCTTTCTGAAACATCTGAATTTGCAAGAAAGTGGGTTCCATTCTGCAAGAAGTTCAGCATAGAGCCTAGAGCACCAGAATGGTACTTTGCTCAGAAGGTTGACTATCTCAGGGACAAAGTAGATCCTACATTTGTGAGGGAACGCCGTGCAATGAAGGTAATTGCATTTTCTTTTGTCATATGTTTTCCATTAAGCTCTTTTCCCTTCCTTTTCTTAATTTTTGTACATCACCCGGATGGCATGAAAAATTAAAGAATTGAATTGTACTTGAATATTCTGTCCTTTTTCTCTTGCAGAGAGATTATGAGGAATTCAAAGTTCGAATTAATGGGCTGGTTTCCATGGCTCAGAAGGTTCCTGAGGATGGTTGGACCATGCAGGATGGAACTCCCTGGCCTGGAAATCTTGTCAGGGATCATCCTGGAATGATTCAGGTACGGATGTGTTTTTGTTTAAGCGTGCACTGGAGTGGCATCTTCTTGTTCTGTTAGTTTTCTGAGAACATATGTAATTTGAAAATATTCACAGGTATTCCTGGGTCATAATGGTGTCCGTGATATTGAAGGAAAGGAATTGCCACGTCTTATATATGTTTCTCGTGAGAAAAGGCCAGGATTTGAGCACCACAAGAAAGCTGGTGCCATGAATTCCTTGGTAAGTATAGTTAACTTTGTGTGTGGTATGTAGTGTGAATGTTATCTGATTGTTGTGCTGCTTGACTGAAACTATCATTGCAGATCCGGGTTTCAGCAGTCATCTCAAATGCTCCATATATACTGAATGTTGATTGTGATCACTACATCAATAACAGTAAGGCTCTTCGAGAATCTATGTGCTTCATGATGGATCCGACATCAGGGAAGAAAATATGCTATGTGCAGTTTCCTCAGAGATTTGATGGGATTGATCGTCATGATAGATACTCAAATCGCAATGTGGTCTTCTTTGACGTCAGTAAAATGCCATTACTATCTCGGTCTATTTTTGCTGAAACTATCCATAAATCTCAAGTTTTAATATCTTGTATATCACTTTCTTTAACCCGTACAGATAAATATGAAAGGGCTTGATGGAATTCAAGGTCCAATTTACGTTGGAACTGGTTGTGTCTTCAGAAGACAAGCACTGTATGGATATGATGCTCCTAAAAAGAAGAAACCGCCAGGCAAAACATGCAACTGCTTGCCGAAGTGGTGTTGCTGCTGTTTCCGATCTAAGAAGAACAAGAAGCTGAAAGAATCAAAGGATAAGAAGAAGCTGAAAGGCAGGGAAACATCAACTCAAATACATGCTCTTGAAAATATTGAAGAAGGAATTGAAGGTAAGAAATCGGATCCAAGGGCACAATTTCCGAACATCAACTCAAATACATTCTCTTTCCGTTGCTCTTCTTTCATAATGCTGATAAGATCGAAACCTTTGTTGCAGGAATTGATAGTGAAAAGTCATCCCTCATGCCTCAGATCAAGTTTGAGAAGAAATTTGGACAATCACCGGTGTTTGTTGCTTCTACACTTCTTGAAGATGGCGGTGTTCCTCCCGGGGCAACACCATCTGCACTTTTGAAAGAAGCCATCCATGTGATCAGCTGTGGTTATGAAGATAAAACAGAATGGGGGAAGGAGGTATTAGCACATTTTGTCTTTAAATTTTCTCAACTGAGTATTTTGTAAGCCTGAGAATATTGTAATGTACCAGGTTGGTTGGATTTATGGATCGGTCACTGAGGATATCTTGACTGGATTTAAAATGCACTGCCATGGCTGGAGGTCAGTATACTGCATTCCTAAAAGGCCTGCATTCAAGGGTTCTGCTCCGATCAATCTGTCTGATCGTTTGCATCAAGTCCTACGTTGGGCGCTGGGATCTGTTGAGATTCTGTTGAGCAGACATTGTCCAATATGGTATGGGTACGGCTGTGGGTTGAAGCCGCTGGAGCGATTTTCATACATAAACTCAGTGGTGTATCCGTTAACCTCTGTTCCCTTGATCGCATACTGTACCTTGCCAGCTGTTTGCCTTTTGACTGGGAAGTTCATCGTGCCAGAGGTAATTGCAAAAAGTTAATGTATGAAGAATTTGGTATGTCAAGCCTCTCTGCTAACTTGGTTACATTTCCATCCCTACAGATTAGCAACTATGCGAGTATTATTTTCATGGCACTCTTTATATTGATTGCTGCAACTAGTGTACTGGAGATGCAGTGGGGAGGCGTCGGCATTGATGACTGGTGGAGAAATGAGCAGTTTTGGGTGATTGGTGGTGCCTCGTCCCATCTGTTTGCTTTGTTCCAAGGTTTGCTCAAGGTCTTGGCTGGTGTCAACACAAACTTCACCGTTACATCAAAAGCAGCTGATGATGGGGAGTTTTCTGAGCTCTATCTGTTCAAGTGGACATCACTGTTGATCCCTCCAATGACTTTGTTGATCATCAACATCATCGGTGTTGCTGTTGGTGTGTCGGATGCCATCAATAACGGATACGAATCTTGGGGTCCCCTGTTCGGCAAGCTTTTCTTTGCATTTTGGGTGATTGTCCATTTATACCCATTCCTCAAAGGTTTGATGGGGAAGCAGAATGGAGTTCCAACGATCATCGTGGTGTGGTCCATCCTGCTGGCTTCCATCTTCTCCCTTTTATGGGTCAGAATCAACCCGTTCCTGGCTAAGGGTGGTCTTGTATTAGAAGTTTGTGGGCTGGATTGTGAGTAAGATACGAAAAAGGGATAAGAAACCTTTTAGAAGGTTGATTTGAGATGATGATACAACAGAACAAATCAAGAAAACACCTGTCTGATATAAGAGTCGAAGGAACTTCCTCATGGCTTGTGTGTAGTGTAGATAAAAAGAGTTGAGCCAGTGATACAATTGAACTGATATTTGTTTGCAAAGTTATCATTGATTCTTTTCATAAATTTTGGTATTTGTTGTTGTTTGGGAGATGAAAAAAAAGGTCTTTACGATCCTAAAAGAACATAATGTTTCATAATTTTTTTTATTCCCTTAGCAGTAAGGGGCTTAACAGGATATGTTTAATAGTTTTCATTCAGTTATGATATAGTAGGCAAAATTACAGTCTCGTTCCCTTTTTATAGTAGGAAATTGTTCCTAAGACGTTTCTGCATTATGACGAACTATTCTCAATGGTAAAACTTTGGGAAAAACGGTCTTTAGATAGACTTATGAAAAAATGAGGTATAATTAAAATTATAAAAGATAAAATGTCCTACTTGTAATATTAAAATTTTAGTATGCAACATATTGTAGTTATAAAATTTATAATCTGATTCATGCAATTCAAAAATTTTATCAATCATTTGTTCTAATTTACATTTTAAACCTTGATCTTTCCATAACTTATGGAAAGACCGCCTTTCAAGAGACGGACTCATTCTCAATTGGATTCCACGTATTATTAAGTCTAAATTATTTTGTTGTCCCCTACAAAGTATTTTATATTATGTTTTGGTCTTCATTTGTAAATAAACCCTTCGACAGTACCCCATAAATTCAGAACGTTTTGTTTGGTCCCCAAAGGTGATTTTCAGGTACACTGGAATTGTTTTCTGATAGTAAGTGGTATTTTTGTAATTTTACTTATTAAAAAACATTTTAATTAAATTATGGGGCCAATACACAAATATTCTATATTTGTTGAGGGGCTTAATTGCAAATAAATTTAAAATAAGAAACACTGCCGGACAACTATTCTTCCCTGGCTGCAACCCTGCAACCCTGTTCCGGACACCGCCCACCTCCGTCTTCTCCACCTGCAACCTGCAATTTTCTCCGTCTTCTCCACCTACCCCCCCACCCCCCGCCCCCCCAACCTCCGTTTTCTACACCTATCCTCCACGACCGATCGAACACGCAATGCCTGGTTGAATCGCATCGCAAGTCCCTGGCCCCTGGCCGCAGGCATAGTTCAGTGCCGCCTCCACGTCGGAATCCTTAGTTCCTTCAGCCACGGCGCACTACAACTGATTCTGGCTTGGCGCCGGAGCCGCTCCTTTGTGCGGCGCATTTTGGGTCGGCGCCAGTGACGCCGTACCGGCATCGTGCGAGGGGAAAATTGATGTAACAAAACTAAAACCAACCAAATGTCATCTGGAGAAAGAAAGTGTACAAAGAACCTGTGAAATACTGCAAATCCAATGTCATCTGGAGCGGGAAATCTGAGAAATACACGAAAATCCCCGATTTCAATTCATTAGAGCAGTCTCCGCACGCCAAGTGTTTGCATATATGCACCAATGAGACCTTATGCTGGTGTTTGAGATGTTGGTTGCTTTCATGAAGGATTTCCAGGCTAGGCATGGTTGAAACATTATTATGTTAGCGTTTTTGAGTTATGTCTCTTGTTTTTTATGGTTTTTGTTATGAATTTTTCTGGTTTTTTTGGTTAGTTTTGTTTCATCAAGAAGAGAAGTACTAGAGTTTGATGTGTTTCCAATGCATGTAATGTTAGAATCTCATTATCCGGCAACGAAGTACTGCCGGACCGGCATTGTGAGGGAACGAGGTCTTCCCCAAGTGGCTGAGGACGGTGTAGATTAGTTGGAGGAGCGACCCTATTTGATCCGAATAGGTGAAGTTAGAGGATCCCATGCGCCAGTTTTTATTTTTTATTTTTTAACTCAAGGGTATAATGGTTATTTTACAAATTTTGACCAATTTTATCATTGACTTTATCTGAAAATCACATTTGGGGACCAAACAAAACGTTCTGAATTTGTAGGGTGTCTAAGGGTTGATTTGCAAACGGGGACCAAAACATGGTATAAGATACTTTGTAGAGGACCAAAAATATAATTTAGTCTATTATTGACACTGAGTGAAGATTACTATGATAGTATTATCATTGGAAAGCAAGTATTAGCATGGAAAACAAGGTTTTGAACATGATGGAAGAGGTGGTGGAGAAAAAATTGAAAGAATTTTTTAAAAACATCAACTTAACATTAAAAGTGTTAAAAATTTTAAATCTCGGTAATTGTTGACTAATCCAATAACTTCATTAAAATGTATTACGTTCAATAAAGAAATCAATTGAAAAGATTTCGTAATAATCTAGAAATCTTTTCAAAACATGAATAAAAAAGAGAAAAGAAGCTTGTAATTTCACCTAAAGCTGAACTAAATTGTTATTCTCAACAGTGCAAAGATCTCTCATTTTGGTTATTTGCTGCTATTTTATAACACAATTGCCACAAACCCTAACCCTTCATATAAATTCGTATCAACAACATTCTTCACTGAATGGCCCAAAATTCTGTTCAGTTCTTCATGACATCTTGCTAATACATGATTTACAAAAACCCTAGAACGCACACCGAGTTCAATTTAACCAAAAAAAAAAACAAAACAAAGCATACTTCCAGTGTCCACTAGCATGAGTTATGCTTCAAAAGAACATATGGTTCTCCTCTATTTCCATGGTTTGCGTGCTGATGGTGGCCTCGCATTCCTCACTGACGCCAAACTACCAACCTTGTCTACCTTGGAGACTGATTCATTTTCCTTTGCATGTGCTGTCGATTGCGGTCTTTTTGGTGTTCCATGTATCAGGATGCTTCTAGCATTTTTGCTTTTTTCCGCATCTTTTGCAGCTGAACTAATGCTCTCACTTGCTAGACCACCTAATGTATTGCCTATAGTGAAGTCGGACTTGAAATTAGAAACCAAATTATGGTCAAGGGCTGCAATGGAAGACCAATAGAAGTATTAATCTGATTAATTCTATCAAAATCGTCATGATCATCACTAGCATTAAACCATGCTTACCTTCATCTGCCTTTGCAGTACACTGGTGAACTTCCGATTCCAATATTGATTCGGCTGCAGATCCTAATAAACCTTGATCAAGTTCTTCTGGTTGTGAGGTGTGATTCTGGTTATCAGACAACAAATCAGCAACCTCTGATGCACTTAACATTGAATAATGCTTGGAGACCGAAGCTTCTGAATTGTCTGGTGCTTGAGTTTCTGAGACTGTCTCATTTTTGTTAAGCTGGTGCTCATTGACTTGTGTTTCAAACAAGGAAGTTCCTTTTTCTTCTTCAAGAACTCTGGCATGGTCAAGTGGAAATCTATAATCTTCTTCACAGTCTTCTGGAGGTATATTACTCACAAAACTGAAATCATGGACTTCAGCATTAAATCCAGCTTCGAAACCTGAGTAATGTCACATGTATCAGTCAAATCAGTAACGTTACAAGAAACCCGAGCAGCTACAAAACACACTTCAATTGAAATGGAATAATTTACAGCCAAAAACATTTTATGCATCACAGACTTCAGTCAATAAATGGAAACACAAGGTCACCAGCCGTACAATCGAAACATGTTCAAAAGCAGGTAGCTGGAATGACATGACTGCACAACATTCAGACAGAAATGCTTAACTGAAGTATTCGCTAGTAAAGATGAAAAGGCTTAAAGATCCAATCATCCTTACCATCCCAATCAAAAGAGTATGAGTTTCTAAGAGATTCTGTTCCAGAATCGTCAACAATTGCACCAAATCCAGATGCCGTTTCAGCACGTTTTGCTGATAGTTCATTGAACACTTGCTCTTGCATGTCAGGTGGATAAGTAATATTTTCATCACTGTCAGCATCTCCATGCAACTGTATTCTTGATGTACTTCTTCCAACAGCATCAGGTGAATTCTTGTGTACAATCTTTGAACTGTCATATATATTAGGCTTAGGATCCTCAAGAGAATCCATCTCAAGATCTTCATAGTTTTTCAGTTCCACAGATAATCCAATACTGTTCATCTGTACTGGTAACACTTCCCCTGGCTGCTCCAGCATGGAAGAATCTTCATCTGCATGGTGAAGAGCTTGCCATTAGTAACATTTAATGTAGCTATAAATTGCAAGGTCATACCTGAAGGTACTAACAGAGAACTAACCTTGGTTGCTTTCATTAGCATTCAGAGTAGTCTGCGTGACTTTAGCGTGACCATCACTAGTATTGTATGAGATTCCAACTGTATAAAAAATGAGAGTGGGTAGAAAACAAGGGAGAGAATGGCTTACAGTTTCCTTGATAAAAGGGGATCAATGCAAGACAAGTAGAATAAAAACGTTAATATTCTTACCATCACACGTATCAATAAAAATCTTGGAATTTTCCGGTTCACTATACTTGAGTGCCTCCAAGTTGGGTTGCTTTTTTTCTTTTCTTTCAAAATTTTGAAGCACTACTTCATCATTGACCTTACAGGGACTTGTGGATTGCGCTTCGGAATTTGTGCTTTCCCCAACTGCAGCATCTTGTGTATCTAACTCATTATTAACATGGTACAACCTACACTCCATGGGATCCTTTTCTGCTGTCAATGATGTCCTCACGTGTATTGTCTTGGTGTCTTTACCCTCATTGTTTCCCTCTTGGCAGGATGATTCACCTACAGAATATAATGTGTTCACTTGAAAAATTAAACTAAGTATAGTAGATGCACAGCCAGAATTGATTTTTAAATAGATTATAAACAGGTGTATCATAAGCAAGAATGATTTGCACTTAACAAAATAAATAACATGTCATTCCAGCCTTGATTATGTGTAGCATTACTAAAATGGGAAGCAGGTTACATACTTATATGCCTTGGGTAGCTGCTTCAAATCCCTTATGCCGAAAATAGAAAGCTAAAAACAAGTATGGTAATATATACTTTACAGGGTAGACATGATTACATTCATGACTGTTGCACCCTATGAACAGGGCACCAGGTGAAGTCACCTCAACATAGTACTTCCACGGTTCTACCTCAAGGTTAATCGATGAGGATGAATCTTTTGAGTTTAGAATCTTGCACGAGAATTTTTTTTAGTTACCCATAGTAGATGGTTTAAAGTTTAAAATATTATATTATACAACATATTATAGCATTATATTCTAGATATTCAACTAAGGCTTTGCCATGTGGCATTCAAGCATTCCTAAACATATGGTAGCCTTCCACTGGAAAAAAATCTTGGTTCATACCTTCCACCCTGAGTGCAGGTTGATCATCTAATACATTAACTTCCACATCCAGACTTCTATGCATTGACACAGTGCCCTTTGCTATTTCAGTATCTCCACCACTTAAAGGAATGTTCGTCATGAGTACTCCTTCCACGGAAACACTTCCTTCTTTTGTTTCCGCTCCACTACAAACTCCAAATCCTGGTTACATTGAGGAAAAGATCATCTTGATTCAGTCAAATCTATGTTACAGGCCTTTAGATGCTTGTCTTCTAGCCTAATTTCCTAAAACGAAGTCCATATTCACATTCAAGTTAAGCATTTCCAGCATGCACTTAATCCAAAATTTTACTAGGCATGTTACCATCATTCAGCTTTCTTTTAGTATTAGCTCCAGGACTGTATCAAAGTTTTTCGTATGGAAACAGTCAGGCAAAGAGCAAACAGAATAGAAGTAAGGCAAGCAGATAATGGTTTCTTATGTTGATGCTTCAGTGGACATGAACTTTGCTCAAACTTATGTACCTTCACCACCATCAACAATCTGGGTGCCTTCACAGCCTGGAGAGAGAGCAACCCTCTGGTCACATGCAGCAATGTGTTCTTCCACTTGATCGTGTGTACAGCAAATATTAGTCCTTGCATCAGTACTTGACTTATAATACTGCAAGAGTGCTTCAGGTCAGATTTGACAACAGAATGTCCATGACTCGAGTAATTTTTATCCGGAGTAAAAAAAGAACATAGTTCTTACTGATGAATTATGCTCACAAGACTCCAAAGAATAACCAATGTCACTTTCTTGAGGTTTCAGCTGTCCAAAGTCTTCATGTTCACTTAATTTTGCAGCATGCACATCTTGATCTAATTTAGGCTGAATACCTCTATTCAGCTCGCTGGGTGATTGTAAACTCATCACTAAATGAGTCTCCATGTCCACAGCTTTGCTTGCTTCCCCTGCAACTTTGCCTACAAAGAATGCAGTATATATGAAAGAAACCCAAGCAGCTACAAACTCGTTTCCATACATTTGAAGACAACTAATTTAGGCACATTGCACGAAATGCCAAAAAAGAGCGCAATCCTCTCTTCATAATGGAAAGTTCCAGAACAAGTGTTTCTTTTGGTAAATACAAAGAATAAATAGATCTATTAATACTTACCATTCAATTCTGAAGAGGGTGAAGTTTGCTCAGACTCCATACTTTTAGTATCATAATAGACACTGCCACTGAACTTAGCTTCTGTTTCAACACCTTCTGCTGATGGTTCAGTGAAGTAGAGCATATCCCCTTGTATACCAGATGAATGAAAAACATCAACTCGACAATTAGCATCTCTATCCAGCAAAATTTTTGAGGCACTTCTCCCAATAGCATCAGGTGATTTATGTTCCAATAATTTATCAGAGTTCTCAGCTGCCATCGTTGAACTCTCAATTTCATCAGTTGTAGGATCCTCAAAAGAGCTCATCTGAGGGTTATGAAAGTTTGTCAACATAGCAGATGAATAATGGGCCCCACAATTATTCATCTTGATGGGTGACACTTCTCTCTGCTTCACACAAACTTTTTCTGCTGTAAAAGGTAGCTTGATGTGTGTTGTCTGGGAATCATTTCCCTCATATCTTTCCTCATTAGAATGTGCTTCAGAATTGGTGCTATCAACAACATAGTCATGCTGCTTATCCAAGTAATCAACAAGAAGTTCCAAATTGCCATCCCCACTATCTTTTTCTTCTGTCGGGGCTGTCTTGATATGTTCTGTCTGGGAATCCTTTCCCTCATTTCTTTCCACATGAGAATGTGCTTCAGAATTTGTACTTCCGATAGCAGTTTCCTGATGTTTATCCAAATCATCAGTAAGTTCCAAATTGCCATCCGCAGAGTCAATTTCTGCTGTCGAGGGTGTCCTGATGTTCTTTGTCTGACAATCATTTCCCTCGGCTCTCTCCTCATGAGGATGTGCTTCAGAATTTCTGCTTTCTAGAACAGCTTCATTCTGCATCCGTGACTCATCAATGAAAAGCTCCAGATTTCCATCCGAGCAATCTTTTCCTGCTGTCAAGGGTGCTCTGATGTGTGTTGTTTGCGAATGTGGTTCAGAATTTGTGCTTTCGGTACCAGTTTCATGATGTATATCCAAGTCATCAGTAAGTTCCAAATTCCCATCCGCACAGTCATTTTCTGCTGTCGAGGGTGTCCTGATGTTCTTTGTCTGAGAATCATTTCCCTCGGCTCTCTCCTCATGAGGCTGTGCTTCAGAATTTCTGCTTTCTAGAACAGCTTCATTCTGCATCCATGACTCATCAATAAAAAGCTCCAAATTTCCATCCAAGCAACCTTTTCCTGCTGTCAAGGTTGTTCTGATGTGTGTTGTTTGGGAATCATGTCCCTCATTTCTTTCCTGTTGAGAACATGCTTCAGAATTTGTGCTTTCAGAAACAGCTTCAGGTTGCTCATCTAATTCACCAATACATTCCAAATTGCTATTATAACAATCTTCTTCTGCTGTCAAGGGTGTCCTGACGTGCGTTGCCAAGGAATCATTTCCCTCATTTCTTTCCTCACCAGCCAATGTTTGACCTGCAGAAAAGAATTTGTTTCCCATAAAGTTGAACTCAGTACAGTAGTTACAGTACCAGAACTTCTGATTTCTAATATACTTATACCAGCAGAGGTGCCATTTTCAAGAAAATTTATTATTAGCAAAACAGATAACATATACAAAACCAACACCCTAGCCATCATCATGCATAACCTTTTTACCATGGAGGGTGGGTGTATATATACTACTAATGCCATGAGTACCCAAAGTTGTTTCAGATCTCCCATGTAAGATAATAAACTCATGATCCTAGGAAAATAAGCAAATTGATTGCAGAAAGCTGCCTATCCAGTTTAGCACAGAATGAATACTAGAGGGAAATAATCTGAGTAACAGTTGGAATATCTTAATAGTAATAAACAAACATAAAATTCTTCACGGGGCATCAAACTTCTGCAGATGAAAATAAGGAAACAATAAACTTCAGTCATGCCTACCTTGTCGCTCTACTAAAATGTTTGACTTAGCAGAAATGGTGCTTTCAAACTCGGGGAGATTTGCACCAAGTTGAGCATCTATACCATTATCACAGACGGAATCCGTTTGTGCTTCTACTGCAGCAGCTTCAGCATCAACGTCTGCACATATATCCACGTTGGAAATATCCTCAACTCCCACAGTGGATAAATACTCAATAGCTATAGGTGTTCTTGTTGGATCTCCTGCTGAAGCAACTTGATCATCAAGGTCTGCAAAAATGACAACATTGGAGGTATCTTTAATCTCAATATTAGCTCTTGTTGGATCTTTTGCTAATGCAGCTTGAGCATCAAGGTCCGCAGAAATGCCCACATTGGAAGCCTCCTTAACTTCTGTATTGGTTCCCATTGGATCTTCTTCTAAAACAGCTTGAGTATCAAGGTCCAAAGGAATGTCCACATTGGAAATATCCTCAGCTATAATATTTGTTCTTGCTGGGCCTTCTGCGGAAGCAGGTTGAACTTCAAGATCTGCAGGAATGTCCATATTGGATATATCCTCACCTTCAATATTTGTTCTTGATGGGCCTTCTACAGACACAGCTTGAGCTACAGGATATGCAGGAAAGTCCACATTGGAAGTATCCTCATCTTCAATATTTGTTCTTGTTGGGCCTTCTACGGAAGCAGCTTGAGCTACAAGGTCTGCAGGAATGTCCACGTTGGAGGTGTCCTCAACTTCTGTATTTGTTCTCATTGATCTGAGCTCCTCTTTCTCTGCAGATTTTTCACTTTCAGGAGCAGGTACAAGCATCTCACCTTTTCCAGTATTGGGAGCATTTTTTTTAGAGGACCTTTTGTTAGAAATGCCTTCTTGAGCTGCAGAGGTTTCAAATTCCGAAACAGCATCCCCTTTCTTTCTTGTCTCTCTCTTATTATTTCTATCGGTGACAACAGCAGTACTTTGCACTGAAAGCTCTAGTTTGGAAGTGCTTCTCTGTGACCTCCTAAGTTTACTCACGATTGGGGAACATTCCTGTACACAAACTATTTTGGATATATCTACTTCAGAAATTTCCTTCAACTCCGAAGTAATCTTGTTGCTCGACATTCCACGTTGAACATCTTTAATCTTCGTAGCATTTTCACTCAAAGGTATCTGATCCACTTCCACCGCATGCCTGTTTGATCTTCTTACTCCTGCTTCCAATTGGACACAAGCAACTTCAATGCCAGCTTCTTTACTTCCAGAAGCATCTTCACAATCTTCCTCTTTCCATGACCTCAGACTACTAACACTCTTACCTTTCTTGGAACGCTTACTCACGCCTCCAACTTGCTCCCTTTTCTCATTTGATGCTCCCCTTTTACTCAAGGGCGGCTTCTTTACCACAATATGCTCTTCATTCTGAATATTCACCGAAGGTGTATCACCTACAGCAGAGAGTTTAGCCTCGGAAACATTACTGCCTACAGTGAATTTTCCTCTTCTAGATATTCTTCTGAGCTCCCTAGCATCCCCACTCAATCCATCAACAAGGCCAACGTCTTTTACAGAATCATTATTTGTTACCCTCTTCCCCTCATTTACCTCAGGTGATTTTCCTCTTCTGGACCTTCTAACCTCCTTAACATCCAAATTCGATCCATCATCAACAAAGCCCTTGTCTTTTGAAGCTTCATCTTTTGTTACTTTCTTCCCTGCTTTACTCTCAACACGCATCCCATCAGGTGATTTTCTTCTAGAACTTCTAACCACCTTTGCATCCACACTCAATTTATTTTCAATAAGGCCCTTGTCTGTTAAAGCCTCATCTTCCATTACGTTCTTCCCAGCTTTACTCCCAACTTGCATTTCCTCGGCTTTTCCCCGTCTAGATCTTCTGACCTCCTTAGTGATGCCATTTAATCCATCATCAACAGGGTCCTTGTCTTTTAAACCTTCATCTTTTGCAACCTTGTTACCTGCCATACTCTCAACCTGCATTTTCTCAGCTGATTTTCCCCTTCTAGACCATCTAACCTCCTTAGCATCCCCACTCAATCCAGTAACAACCAGGCCCTTATCTACAACAGCCTCATCTTTTGCTACTTCCTTCCCTGCTCTACTCTCAACCTGCATCCCCTCGGATGATTTTCCCTTTCCAGACTTATTCACCTCATTAGCACCCTCATTTGATCCATCAATAACAATGCCCTTGCATTTTAAAGCCTTATCTTTTGTTCCTACCTTTGCCGCTTTACTCTCAACCTGCATCCCCTCGGGTGATTTTCCCCTCCTAGACCTTCGGACCCCCTTAACCTCCTCAATCACTCCATCATCAACTAGGCCATTATCTTTTGAAGCCTCAACTTTTTTTGTCCTCTTCCCAGCTTTACCCTCAGCCTGCACTCCCTCAGGTGATTTTCCCCTTCCAGACCTTCTGACCCCCTTAACCTCGACAATCACTCCATCGTCAACTAAGCCATTATTATCTTCTAAAGCATCTTCTTTTATTGCCCTCTTCTTGACTTTACTCTCAATCTGCACTCGCTCAGGTGATTTTCCCCTTGAAGACCTTCTAACCTGCTTATCTTTTCCATTTAATCCATCATCAACAAGTTCTCTGTCTATTGAAGCCTCAACTTTTGTAGCAGTCATCCCTGTTTTACTCAAGACCTGTGTTCCCTCTGAATGCCTCCCTCTTTTAGGCCTCCTAACCTCCTTCGTATCCTCATTTGCTGCATTCTGAACAGTTGCATTGTCCTCTAAACAGTCTGTTTTGGCAGTCTTCTTCCCTCTAATTCCAGGGGCATTTTCCACGGATGATTTCCCCCTTCCAGACCTTCCATCCTGCTTACCACCACCATCTGTCACATCACTGGTAGAACCATTATCTTCAACAACCTCAACTTTGGTGGCCTTTCTCCCTCTGTCTTCAACCCCAGTTCCCGCCATCAACAGCCTCCTTCTGGCCCGCCTTGTTGCCCTGTCAGAAACAACCTCGCTAACCTTCAAAGCATCAACTTTCTTACCACTTTTCCCTCCCTTAATTTCAACCTTCATGCCACCCAATTTCCCCCTTCCAGACACTCCAGGCTCCCTAACTTCTTCATTCACCTTCTCAGCACTACTACCCTTATCCACGGACATAGCGGATTTTCTCCTTCTACCACCGTTCACCTGAGAATACCTAACCGCAGACTTCTCGAACTCAATAGTCTCATTATCAGGACTGAACTTAACTTTCTTCGCCGGCCTAACCTCCAAATCAGACTCATTACCACTCACAATGTCATCCGCACTCTTCAAGCACGAGCGCCGCCCTCGAGTCGAGGGCTTTTGCTCATCCACCTGCGCGAAACTAACATTAAAAAAATCTAAAGCACCCAAAGCCCTAGAAACAGTACCACAATATACGGAGAATTTCTCACGCCAAATAACGAGATTCCGGCAAAAAACCTACAAAGTGAAATGAAAAAATCAAAAAGCGTTACCACTGAAAGAGCAGTGAGTCTCTCCGCCATCTCCATATTCGTCAAATTCGCCGGAATTTGGTGCTTCCTGCACAGCACCTGGAGGTCCTTCCGCTTCAAGCTGTGGAAATCCATATTTATACAGCCCTGGAACTAGAAACTCATAAACCCTAAATTTACGAAGTCAAAAACACGTGAATTCAGCTTACTGAAAATGAAGTGAAGAAAGAGGAGGAGGAGTTCATATCTACTGTGTGTGAAGGGTTAGGGTTGGGAATTTCGGGGAAATGGAAAATTCGAATTTGAATTCAGCCGGAATTTGCCCGCCTCATCTTTTGGGTTCTCTCCGGGTTGACGGACAACTATTTCTCTCTCTAATGTGTTTGCGTGTGTGTGATTTTTGGTTTTATGCTCGCGTGTGGACAACTTTGACTACGCGCGCTGTATCACGTCGACACGTGTAATTATTTGGGGCCCACACAAAACTTGTAAAATAATATTTTGGGGCGCGTCAGTATACGCTCCCGAAATTTAAAAACTGAATAGTGAGTTGTTTCATTAGACGAGTCACAATTTCCTTTTCTTTCTTTTTTTTCATAATTTGACACACTTTTCTTTTATGTATAGATTCCTTAAATTTTATCAACTTATTCTAATTTTTCCTTTCTAAATTCAGCTAGATAATACTCTGTGTCAATGCACGAATTTTGAATAAAAAATTAAATATAATACTCTCGCTGTCCTAGGTTAAATTACCTACTTACTTTATGGCATTAAACTCTATCAAAGTTTGACTACATATTTAAATAGATATATGAGACGTAGTATTATCGTATGTGATATTTTGAATTTGCTGTAACATATAGTTTCTATAAAGTAACTTTTTGCTTGCAATTATTTTACGTAACTAAACATATTAATGGTCAAACATGTTTCTCGAACGATGCAATGATTAGGCTGTAATTTAATCTAGAATGGAGGTACTATAATTTATAGTTTAAATAAGTATTAGTTTATGGTTATATGTATATGAGAGTTACAATGGTGCGGGATTTATAATAAATTAATACATTTACTAATATTCCCTTTGTTTCACTAATTGTGTCACACTTTCTATAATGAGATGTTTCTTTTTAAATGGCATACTTTTCATTTTTAACAAAATTCCTTCAATTTCATCAATTTATTCTACTTTTTACTTTATAAATTCAATATCATCCACTCATATTTTCACCTAAATTCAAGCACCTATAACTATAATGCCACTATTAGTAAAACATATGGAGTAATATAATGCATTGAATGAAAGAAAATCGACTCAACCCTTGTCAATACATGTGTTTTTTACGTAGAAAATTATACTATTGTATATAAATATATACATTGTAAAAATTACAGTAATAAAAATAAGAAATGTCAGTCGATAATGAATGAATATTTATTTAACTGAATTTATAAAATTATGAGAAAAATATTTGTCACAATCATCATGATATAAAGGCTTATCAGACACCAATCATTCGAAGACACATCATCATTAATTAGTTTTTGATTGGGTCGCTTGTATAACGATTTCCCACAAGGGTTTATGCATTTATTGGTTAGTGTTTAGATATTTTAAGTACGTGTTGAAATTTCAAATTGACCAATGGGGAGGTCATCGTCGTACCTCTCAAAGTTAATTTTTATAAGTCATAATGCTTCTTATCTACAATTAAGTGGATAATGGCAAGTCGGGGTCGTCCACGAAGAAGAATGGTTATTTAAAGTGTTTAAACATATAGAGCGGAAAAATATACTAGGCATATATATATGTATATATATATAAGCGTGTAAATGGGGGGTTGGTTAGTTTTTGTCCTAAGTTATAAAATTGAAAGACAAGTTTTAAATATGCAAAGCATGCAACAACTAAAAGGTGATTAAACCAATAATTAACGGAACCATGGGCGCAATTGACTTCCACTTTCAATCCTCTTTTCTATCATTGAACATGCAACATATTTATTACTTTCACTAGTTGTTGTGAAGACTAATCTTCTACCCTTCTTAGATAGTAGTTTGCAAGAGTGAATTCGACATCTCTTGTCAAACCTCACCAATGACTCCCTTAGTCAAAACACGACTAAAAGTATCTCATTGATGTTGTTGATCACAAAGAATTAACAAGCTTGGCAACACTACTTATAAACACTACACCGTGTCTAAACATTTAACCAATCTATGCATTTACACAAGATTAGTCAAGAACGGTCAACGTTCATAGACTTCTCTCATTTGCTACAAGGAACAAACATGACAAATAGTTCAACATTATCATATTTATCTAGCAATTATCAATCCATCAACGTAATCAAAAGCTCTAAATCATACTCTTGGATTTCCTATTAAGAAAAAGGGGAAATCAACTCATTTTCCCAAACCTTATCAAGCATATCATACAAGTACTTCATATACTCAAGCTTTCAAGAACATTAATGACATTAGCAAATACATTCAATGCTCTATAAATGCACAATAGTAAAGGCATTAAATAGGCTACAATATGTTCTTAAAACATGGGCTTGAAAGCCTTGGTCAGTTGCTCCCAATAACTAATTTAGCTAATACAAATCATACTAACCTTCATAGATGAATTTATACACAAACAAAGAAGGAAGAGATAAAAGAAAATAGAGAACTAGGGTTCTTTGATGAGGAAGTTCAGCAAAAGGGAGAGGAATGAAGATAGGATAAGGTTTGGGGGTATTTATAGTACAAAAGCAAGGTCAAAGGGGAGTCAAGGGAGTCAAGGTACGTCAATGTGCTGGCTGCACGTTGGCCGCGCAACCACATGGGGCACCAGCTGCTGGAGCAGAGCCGCGCTCGCAAGGCATGAGTGTGGGGCCTGGGCGCGAGGTAAAGCGCGCACACGAATGGCCGCGCGGTGACGCGGTTGGAGTAGAGCTGCGGTCGTGAGGCCTGGGCGCGAGGTGAAGCGCGCACGCATAGATGGCCGCACAGCGACACGGTTGGAGTAGAGTCGCGGTTGCAGGGCAGGGCACTAAGCGTGAGGCTGGACACGAGGTAGTGGCGCTGGACTCCTGGGCGCTGGCACGCGCTGCCGCGTGCTCTTAGGTGCCCAACAAGCGATGGGGAACTGAGATGCTGCACCACGACCTTATTTCATGGCGCAGGCGCATGGTTAAGGGCTCTACCCGCGCTCTCGATTCTTCACCACTCAGTCGGGCGGCCGATCTTTGCGTCGGTCGATCGACCGTTGTTCTTCAATTTTGTACTTTTCTTCTACCATATTTTGCTCGTGGCCTTCAATCTTCTACGATCCTTGCAAGTGGCCTTCACTAAATCAATCCGAAGTGCTTATAAGCAATCTACAATCTAAGCTTACAAAAATGAATCTGGATACTCGTAAGGACTAAAAATCCATTAGATTATAAATAAGTTACAAAATGAACGATTTAGATTTGAAAACCGAAAACGGTCATCTATACCCTTATGATGTAAACCTGCCTAAATCTAGCAATCTTCCAACAAAATGATGACAAAATAGATATTCAATGCTATGGAAAATACATGCATTTGTCATCTTATCACCAATCAAATCTTAATTAACGTACACATGGCACTAGATTATTGGTGCCTGATAAGGCTTGTGTTAGGATGATCCTGACTGATATAATTCTTTAAAATTCTCTCTTTTAAAGGGAAATACAAAAAACATGTAAGGACATGTTCTCAAAGAAAAATAAATTATAATTTTATAAACTATTTAAATTATACTACTCCCTTCGTCCCAACTCTATTTGCATTGCAATCATTATCATGCTGATCAAGAAACATATTTAACTGTTAATATATTTATCTACGTATAATAGTGGCAAATAAAAAGTTGATACTTAGAAAATACGTATTACAGCGGATTCAGCAATATCACATAGCGTTTCCCTTTGGGTAAAGCCTTTTGGGCTGGCCCAAGGTGAGAGTACTTGCTCTGCAAGAAACAAAATAGTTGCTCTACTGGCCTACATATATAAAGATCAAAAGTAACCCTACACAAGTATTCATCCCCAATTACACTCTTGTAATCTATTTGCTTACTTGGCCGTCATAACCTTTCCCCCCAGACACCTCCGGGGGCCTTGTCTTGCAGATTCCGACCTATGGACGGCGGCACAGCGACGGTGGCAAATTGAGGTACATCGCACACCAACCCTGAAACTTTTTCCTTCCTAAACTACTTTTCTCTCTCCCTTAACCCTCCCGCCCCACCTTTTTTCTTCCCAGACTACTTTTCTCTCCCTCCCAGATCTTTGGCGCCCCACCCTGTTTCTTCACCAAAGACTTCTTCTCCACCCCACCATTTTTCATCCCTTTTCATCCCAAAGTCTTCTTCTCCGCCCCACCATTTTTCATCCCTTTTCATCCCAAAGTCTTCTTCTCCGCCCCACCTTTTTCTTCCCAAACTCTTCATCTTCATCTTCTTTCAGGTGAGAGGTCGGGTAACGTCGCTGGAGGTGTTGGGGGCAATGGCTTGGGGAGATGAAGATTCGGGGTGTCAGATCGATGGCTCAGGTGAGAGCTTGGGTTTCTCTAATAAGAGCTCAACTTTCATCATTTGGGTTCTTCTAATTTGCGGTATTCTATAACTGGGTTTAGGTGATGTTTGTAGCTCTGATGATATTTTCATTCCATTTGAGTTTTAGTCTGATTAATTAATGGTGGTGGTTGCTGGTGTTGGTGGTGTTGTATCTAGTGGTGGAAGGGTTAGTGGAAGGGTAAAATGGACATTTTCATAGGCTGAATTTTTTTGTTCCATTGGGACAGAAGGAATACATATTCATATTTTTTGAATGAATAATTCTTATACAGAAGACTAAATATTACATAATGATGTGGGTAAATTAGTTTTTTGTCGAATTATTATTTGGATGAACAGTTTGAAAATTATTAGATTATTAGATATGGTATTAAACATGATTTACAGGTTAAATTTAGTTACCGGGTTAAGTTTGTTTAAGAAGGATCTTGTTATTTCTGATATATAATGCATGCATGACAGATAAATATTTATGAGAAAATAGATTAGCCGGACCAAATTAGTGATATATCAATTAAAAAATAAACATGAAATGAATTAAGAAAGAAAGAAAAATATGAAAGTGGAAAGCTGGCATGGCAAGGTGTGGGGAAGCCACTTTGCCGAAAACTTGCTGTTTAGTTATTACTAGATTAAACCCGTGCTTTGTGCGGACATGAATTTGAATATTATTATTATATATATAATTTAATTTAATTGTTGATAAAAATATTTTTAAAATATCATTTTAGCAAAATAATATTATCGTTATCAACATTGCATGCATAAAGATTCCATAGAATATGAAAAATGATCAAAGTTTTGAAGATTTGATTATAATATCGTGTCATTGCACGATTTAGATTTAAAAAAATGTTTATTATTAAAATACAATTTTTTTAGAAAATGTTCAAAATATTTAAATTAGATGGTTAGTTTTTACAAATTAAGCTTTGTGCAATTGAGTTATAGATGTCCATTTTCTTCTTCATCAAATATTTTTTTACTATATTATGATTAATTGATAACATTGTTCTATTTTTCGACAAAAAAAGACATTCTAGAGAAGGTCATTTTTTTAATTAAACATTCTAGACAAAGTCTTGTGCAAGACGGTCTCACAGCGAGACCAGTGATTAAATTGTTAAGAATGTAGTATGGGGTTTCTAATTGAAACCTTAAAAGTTTAGGGGATGGATGTGGAATTTTACTATTTTACATTTAAGCCAACGTATAAATATCAACATTTCCTCATTATTCTCTCATATTTTCTGAAGTTTTCTCTCTCCTCTCCTTTCCTCTTTGCTATTCAACTGATTCTGCTCCTTTTCTCCTTCTTCTTTCTCCAACTCAAATTTCCTTCTTCTCTCCTCTCTCCATTTCTCTTCCTTCGATTCGAACTCTTTTTCTTCCATTCAACCGCACATCCTCTCCATTTTTCTTCCTCCTTTCTTGCACGCGATTTTTGGAGTTTTTTAGCAAATTTTCCAATGAATTTTCTGGCGGCTGACACAATAGAACTTCGTTTTGTGTTTATCTTCGAAGGTAATGTCTTTGCTCAGAGTTTTTATGCATATTTTGTTTTTTTTAATTTTTGTTTACTTTTTTAGTTCATGTGATTTTATAGGGTTTATGTTTTTCATTGTGTTAATAATTGGGGGTTTCTCTATTTTTTGTGAGTTGTTCTTACAGATTTGTGTTAATATGTGTGTTGCTGTTTGTTAGATTTCTAAGGAGATTTGCATCACTGCTGCTGCAATCGAGAAGGAAGAATGAATTTGTATGTGTTCTGAATTTTCGACTGTGATGTTTTAGGTACAGTTAATGATGTTTCTCATTTTCAGTGTTATGTTTCAGGTTTTAGGCCTTAAGTACTGTTATCAGTGTTGGTGTGATGTTTTAAATTTCATCCCTTAATACTTGTGGTATTTTCATGCTTAAGTGTGCAATTGATGTTCAGTTTTGACTGCGTGGGATATTTTAGGGTTTTGTTACGATTTGTGCTAGTTTCTGTCTTGTTGTTGTTGTTTCTTAGATGTCTAAGAATGTTTGCCCACTGTTGCTGCAATCGAGAAGGAAAGAAAATCTGTAAATTTTATTATTTTGCACATGTGACTTTCTAAATATTGTTGATGTTTCAGGTTTTATGTTTGATCTTTCATGTTTAGGTTTTAAGTATTGTTTATCTGTGTTAGTGTGATGATTTAATATCAGTATTTAATGATTGTAGTGTTTTAAGTGTGCAATTGATGTCTTAGGGTTTTGTTACGATTTGAGCTAATTTTTGTGTTGTTACAGTTTCTTAGATGTGTAAGAATGCTTGCCCATTGTTGCGGCAATTGAGAATGAAAGAGAATCTGTAAATTTTGTTATGTTGCAGATGTGATGTTTTAAATACTGTTGTTGATGTTTTAGGTTTTATGTTTGATCTTTCATGTTTAGGTTTTAAGTACTATTATATGTGTTGGTGTGATGATTTAATATAAGTATTTAATGCTTGTAGTGTTTTAAGTGTGCAATTAATGTTCAATTTTGTTGTTTTGATTGTGTGTGTGATATCTTAGGGTTTTATTACTATTTGTGCGAATTTTTGTGTTGTTGTCGATGTTTCTTAGATGTCTAAGAGCACTTGCCCACTGTTGATGCATTCGAGAATGAAGTAGGAGTTGGAAGTTTTCTTTTTTTAGCTGTGATGTTTAGCTACTGTCGTTGATATTTCAGGTTCTATCTTTTGAGCTTTCATGTTTCAGCTCTAAGTATTGTTATGTGTATTGGTGTAATGTTTTTAAATTTCAGTGTTGGATGTTTGTGGTGTTTTCATATTTAAGTATGCAACTGATTTTTAGTTTTGTTCTTTTGATATTTTAGTGTGTACTGTTTGATATTTTTAAATTTTGAGATTGATGTTTTATATAATGTATTTGATTTTTCTCAATGTAGTTGTCGGCGATGTTATATGTGTTGTTGTGATATTTTAATTACAGATATTGATGTTTTAATTACTTTATATGAAGTTTATATTATTCCACACGAATACTTTCCATGTTAGAGAACTCTACGATGTCATTGATGAGTTAATAGAAAAATGGTATGAGGAACCGTGCTCTGAAGGTATTCCCTTGAATAGAGAACCGTAGTTAACCTTTGATATGTGTGTTGATGTAGTAAGAGAGTCATCATCTTCAAAACCAGCAGGAGAAGGCAAGTCTGTGAAAAAGTTAGGGTTTAGCGGCGAAGTGAAAAAGTTAGCAGCGAAGGGAAACAAGTCGGGGAAAAAGAGAATTTAATTGATTATGATGTATTGTTTGACATTGATTATCCATTATGGTGGTTGATTGCTAGTGTTGAGGCACTTGATTGTTATTGAAGTTTTAGCTTGATTTGAATTTTTTTAGTTTTATGTTAGCGATTCATTAGGGCATTTGAACATTTTTGTAATGAATGTTGTTTGATAGTTCGATGGTTATGGCGATTGGCATTTTCACATGCAAATCTAAAATTTTAAATTAAAGTTTGCCACTTTCATATGCTAATTTTATATGTATGCCCATTATGATTCATCAAATTCCTTCGATTTTGAGTTGTTAGTGTATGATGTTTTATGTCTTTTTCATCCGTATTATACATAAAGTGATATATATCATCTTACATATGTATATCATCCTGTAAAATAATAATAACACCGGTGGATAGAAGTGGAACGTCAAAATAATTTTTTCCAAATGTAACAACAGTGGAATGCATATTTTCATCTTTATTTTAATAAGATGTTTTACAATATTAGTTTGATATTTTAATTTTCTAATTTTTTGTTTATTAATTTTTATATGATGTGTATTTTTTAGATGTATATTTTCATCTTATTTTAATAAGATGTTTTACAATGTTAGTTTGATATTTTAACTTTCTAAATTGATGTTTAATATTTTTTTATATGATGTGTATTATTCAGATATGAATTTTAAGCCCCAAACCCAAACTCATATTTAGCCCATATCCACCCAAAGCCCAATCACCGGACCCAAATAATCAGACCAACATAATAATATGAGTTATAGAAAAACCAAAGTTTAAATTGTAAATTAAAAGAATAAAGATAAAATTTCTGGATTGCAGCAATCGAGTCATAAACTTATAACTATTGCACGTTGCATAATAATTTTTTAACATTGCAACTAAATTTTTTTACCTTTATAAAACTCTAATTCAACCACATCTTTCCATATGCCTATAGAAAGACGGTCTTTCCCAAGACTTTGTCTATTTATGCGACATTATTTTATTTTTGTTAACTTTTTTTTAATTTAAACCATCCGAAGATGGGGGGAATTAATTAGGCTCCCCAAGCCAAATTTAAATATGCCAAATTAGGCTCGGAATGTCTTTGTTCTTTACAAAAAGATCATCCAATTGATGATCCAAGAGCCAAAATAAGCTCTTGAAACAATATAGCACTTGCTTCCAAAAGCGGTGTTTCCACCTATTCAAAGCTAAAAGAAACTAATGATCATCAATATGCTAAACGACTACTATCTTAGTATTCCATGTAGCTGATATACCATGAACAGGTCGGCGAATCTAGAAATCGAAACCCCTGTTTGTCAATGATATGCCAGCTAGATGGAGAGAAAGATTAGAACCAATATAAACAATGGAGCAGCTATAAGGCAAGCATTCAGTGTGGAGTGGTGTCACCATACGACAAGAACTTCAATAAACTCCAGCGGGGCAAAATCCCAGCAGCATCAGAGGATGAAGTAGAGAAGTATCATCAGCATCAGGTCAGCATCAGACCTGCCAAGCATATAAGAAATAGCAGCAGTTTCTGTTCTAATGGTGAAGGAGGCAATTATATGATTAACCAGTGAAGTTCCAATAAATGAAGCTTCACCAAGCACAAACTTGTTGCTTATACTCATAAGCAACAACACTTATACTAACACTGATAAGCAATAAGCATCAGTCACACTCCTAAGCAACAAGCATACTCATAAGCATAAACACACTTATACTAACACTGATAAGCATAAACACACTTATTCTAATTCATATTAATATCCATTGGAGTTCCAATTCTAAGCCCAGGATAACCATTCTTGTCCAGGAGGAAAAGACCCCTAAGAAATAGGAGAACTGACTGAATATGTAAATCACCCCCTAGTTTATTTTCCAATTCAATTTTTGCCAAGAAATCAGCTGCAGTATTGGCTTCCCTAGGAGTATGTTGGATTGGATGCACCAGATGTTTTAAATGAAGAACACTGCAAATGGAGAAAATTCTCCATGGGCATCTCGATGGATTATGAATACCCTTAACAGCCGTTAGACAATCAGATTCTATAACACGGCAATTTAGTGCCAGTTCTGAGCATAATTCATAACCACTTTGAATGGATAAAAGTTCAGCATGTAATGGCAAAGGAGATTGGAAAGCTTTGACTCTCATTTTAACCACAATCCTTTTCCAATTCTTAACTATTACTGCAGATGAGAATAGACCACCAGGTTTCCATGTAGCATCAGTATTAATTTTTGTATCCCATTAGTGGTATATGCCATTTCACCACAATCACAGATTTTTTCTTTTTTTGAAGGATATTAGGAATGATTTTTGCTTGGATCCAATGCTTATGCTTATCTAGATTACCTTTCAGTTGATGAGCTGAGAAAATTAGGAATATCATGTCTCTAATATCCTGAAAACATGCATCTATGGAGAAAGGCTTATTTTCGAAAATGATTTTATTCCTACTGGTCCAAAGAAACCAGATTGTAACTAATAGAGCAGCAATTATCAGATTTGACTATATCTTAGAGTCAGCCCTAAAGGATAGGTAATGTTCTACTCTACTTTTTAGACTTCCAAAAACTGACTGTTGAAGTTGTAAAAGGTTATTAACTCTTTGCCATATAACAATGGAAGAAGGGCGGGAGTTGAAGAAATGATCCAAAGAATCATAATGGTTCATGCATAGGGGGCATTTAGAAGCTAGAGAAAATCCAGACCTACAGAGAATATTATCAAATGGAAGGATTCCATTGAGTGCTCTCCACATAAGAACAGACATATTTTTAGGGATGAAAGTGGACCAAACCTTGTTGAAATGTCTGATAGTTGGTCTCTTTTGTCTGAAGATTCTGTAGGCAGAACTAATTGTGAAATTCCCATCCATGGTTAGTGTCCAGACAAGCTTATCTTCATGGGAGTAAACCAGATTTACTTCCTGCAGGATATGAAAAGTATTGGTAGCCAAATAAGGCTCCAAATTTGGAAGGATAGTATCTTTGTTGGTTATGAATGACCTTAGGGAGATATCCACGAAGGGAAGATCCATCTCTTGAGGCCATTCATAACACAAAGCTCCATCACCTATCCAGTTAGCGTTCCAAAATGAACATTCACCAATACCATAGATAACTCTAGAATGGCTGTTTGCCTTAGCAGTGATTTTACAAATTCTGTTCCAAGTGTGAGATTTTTTGTAAGAGTCAGGAAGAGACCATAAATGAGCAGACCATTGAGTATTATTTTTTTTGCAGTTTCCACCATAGTTTACAAGAGAAAGCATCAACTATAGCATTTAGATCTCTGAAGCCTACTCCATTTTCCTCCACAGGGAGGCTCATTTTTTTCTAGGATCTCCACTTTTTTCTTTCTGTGTTGTCCCAGCTCCCCCAAAATAGGCCAGAAGCAATTTTTCCATTTTTTTTAAAACTATCTTTGGAGGACTTAAAACTGCAAAAATGTGCGTGGGAATTGAAAGAAGACAATGATTAATCAGTATAATCTTTCCTGCTGTAGTTAGCCATCTATTCTTCCAATTATTTATAGATTTCTCCATTCTTTCCAAAATAGGTTGATAATGAACCTGCAGATTACGACCTGAAAAAATAGGGACTCCTAGATACTTAAAAGGAAAAGAACCTTTCACCATACCTAGACTCCTTCTCACAGATTGAACTAATGCTGCAGAGGTGTTTGGGCCAACAAAAAATTCAGATTTTGCAAAATTAACCTTTTGACCTGATGTTTGCTCATATGCTTTCAGGAAATTTTTAAGCCTTTTCAGAGTAGTGGGATTTGTATTCAAAAAAATAGCAGTATCATCAACATACATCAGATGTGAAATGGGGGAACATGTCTTTGGCAGACTGGAATATTGTAAATACCCTATGCTAAACAATTTCTTTAAACTTCTGGAGAAAGCTTCAGGCAGTAAATTGTACAAGAAAGGAGAAAGTGGATCTCCTTGTTTAATACCCCTCGAAGATGCAAAGAAGCCTGAAGTTACTCCATTAATTAGAAATGAGAAGTGAGCTGAAGCAATATTATGCATGATGCTTCTAACAAATTTACCATGAAAACCAAATTGGAGGAGAATTGAGTTCATGAATGACCAGGACACCCTATCAAAAGCTTTTTGCATATCTAATTTAACTATCAAGTTTGAAGCCTTAGATTTTCTAGACAGAAATCTGGTCATCTCTTGCATTTGGATGACATTATCAGAAATATCCATTCCTTTAATAAAAGCACTCTGCTCAGGGGATATCAATAATGGCATCTGAGGTTTAATCCTTTCCATTATCATTTTAGAGAATACTTTATTCACAAAATTGGATAGGCTGATAGGTCTGAAATTAGAAAACGTGATTGGAATTGGTTTTTTGGGGATTAAGGTAAGCCAAGTGCTAGAGATGGCTTTTGGGATATTGCCATTAGTTAGGAAGTCATTTGCAGCATCTAAGAGGTCATCTTTAATAGTGTCCCAGAAAGAGGTGTAAAACTCACCTGAGAATCCATCAGAACCTGAAGCACTAGATTTATTTAAATCAAAAACCGCGAATTTAAGTTCCTGGATATTAAAAGGTTGCAACAGGGTGAGATTTTGTTGGTCAGTGATCACTTTAGGAATTTCTTTAAGGAAATGTTGTAGATAAGTACCCATCTTTTGAGGGGCGTCCTCATTAAGTAATTCCTTAAAGAAACGCACCCCTTCTTCTTTAATTAATTGTGGTTCTGTTATCCAATTCCCTCCACCATCCTTGATTTTACTAATTTTTTATCTTGCTCGCCTTTCCCTAATAGAGTGGTGAAAGTAAATAGAGTTTGCATCCCCATATTTAATCCAGTTTAACCTTGCCTTTGCTTCAAAAAAATATTTTTTTTTCTTTCTGAGATCTCAGAAGCATGGCTTTTGACTTTATAAGTTCAGCTAAGACTGATTCATCTTGTGTTTGCTGAAAACTAATTTCCAGATCATTAACTATGGTCTCAGAGTGTAACAGATTTTGATTTACATTACCAAAGTGTGATTTGTTCCACTCTTTAATTTCAATCTTTAGCCTCTTTAGTTTAAAAACTAATCTATGCATCCCACAGAATGGAGAAACCAAATTCCAGTTTGATACAACTAAAGCTAGAAAATCTTGTCTATTTGACCACATCTCTTGATATCTAAATGGCCTAGGTACTTGTTCTTCAGCAGATTGAACAGATAAAAATAAAGGGGAGTGGTCCGAAGTCATTCTATTTAGCACATGTATGGAGCTGTTAGGAAAGAGTTCCAACCAATCTAAATTAGCAATGCCCCTGTCTAATCTTTGAAACATTAAATCCTTACATTTATCCCGATATTTATTATTACTCCAGGGAAAAGAATTACCTACTGTAGGGATATCATGCAGATCCATGTTATTTATAAATTCATTAAACTGTTTCATGCTTTTTTGGGGTGTTGATTTTCTTCCTTTATATTCAGTAACAGAGGCAACAATATTGAAATCCCCAATATATACTGAAGGTTCAGGGGTTGGGGTTTGTAAATCATTCCATAATACCTCCCTCGTTTGTCTGTTTACACTAGCATATATGAAGAAACAGTTCCAGCTAACAGAAGTGGCGTTATCAGAAATTCTGACTTGTAAACATGGTTACATAATATCCAGATTTTAGCATTCTAAGCAGGAATGGCATTTTTGTATCCAAGTTCATGCATCAAAGTGTTTAAATTTTGTTTATCATGCCAAGGTTCTATTAAACATAAAATGTCAATCTTATGTTTAAAAGTTAGGGCCTTTAGTCTATCTACTGATGTTCCATATCCTCTAACATTCCAGACTAGTATGTTCCCTATAATGTTGTGTTTATCATTTAAAAACTGTAGGGGTTGCTTTTTGTGAAGATCTTAGTTTCCTAAGTTTCGTAACAGAAATCTTACTTTTGTTACCTACCTTTCCCTCACTTTTCTCCATGTTATCTGAAGTGGAAATCAGTTCAAAATTGCTTACCTTTACCTGAGGCCTGTGCTCTTCATTTATATTCTGTTCTGATGTAATATTTTCACTAACCTGTTCCCCCATCAATGAAATCATCGGTGTTGACTGGAGATTTGATTGCTGAGATGACAACTTGCTTTGTGGGACCTACTTGCATATTCTCTGGGGTTGGCAGCCTTCCTATTGTTGTTGTCTTGTCATCAGAAGTAGATTGCACAAAAGCTTCCTGTGATTCCAAAGACTCATGGAAAAACTCGACTACTTCACCTTTCCTGATCATCTTCCTGTAAATCATCTAAGGTTTGGAAAGCATTTGATATTGTGACTGTGTTATTTTTAGTCAAATCTTCCCTGATAGGAGAAAGGTCAGCTTGTTGGTTCTTTTTTCTCCAGAAAAATGAGGTTATTGGTTTAGAAATGTCATCCAAAGAATAGAAAGGAACATTTCTTTTCTTATGACTAACACTGAAAGAGTTGAGATTATTATCATGTTGGAAACCTGTAGTCATTTTTTGAGTTTGAAAATCTTTTTCTTTTTGTGAGACAGATAGAGTTGAGGATCCCTCTATATCTATTGTTTCTTTTGGAGGAGGTACTAAAACTTTCTGAGTGTCATCATGTACTGGGTGTTTTCTTTCCTTATGCTCATTGACTTCAGCTTTATTAGTATTCTTTTTCCTCAATTCTAGATGCAGAAAGTTGCAATTTGCCTGACCAATAATCCTACAGTGGGTACAGTATGTAGGCAATTCCTCATATTCTATAGGGTATTCTGCTACTTTGTTACCAATTCCTACCACAATAACAGAGGGGAGCTGAGATAATAGATCAACCTCTACACATACTTTGATGGCAGAGGGTCTAGTTAAAGCATTTGTGGCAGCATCCATTTTGAGATATCTACCTATCTGGCTGCTAATACCAATAATTGCCGAAGTATTATAAAAGTGAATAGGAAGTTTGTGAATTGTTACCCAGGCAGGAACAATGGATGATTCAGCAGCTGGAGAGAAGTCAGGAGACCACTTTTGAACCTTCATGGTCGCACCTTGAAACATCCATTGGCCCTTCATCCAGCATCTCTGGTAATCCTCGCTTTGCTGAAAATGAATTAGAACATGGCGGTAGTCAATAGATCCTAATTGGAATTTAGACTTAAAACCAATTGATTTGAAAGCTGATTGTAGCGTTTCCATCGGAGGTTTCCCTCTGTTAAACTTTCCAACCAGAGCATTTTGATAATGCAAGGCTAAAAGATTGCCTTCCTCCGGAGGGAGGATATAGGCAATCTTGCCCTTAAACTCAGTGATGGGATGCAAATTAGGCGTATCGGGTAGAGATGACAAGAGCGGGGAAGGTTTCGAATTGAGAGCTTGTAGGAAACTTTTATTAGTGGAAGTTTTAGGCATTGGATTTGACGATGGAGCCGCCATGAACGGCGGCCAGAATGATGAAAAAAGACCGTTATCAGAGGAAGAAGAAGTTATGTTCAGAGGAATATATGTTCAGTGTGTGTTTCGCACAATAAATCGCACACATGTACAGTAACTCAGTGTGCAAAACATAACTGGTATTTAGAAATGGCATTAGAAATGTTATTTTTGTTAACTAACATTTAGAAATGGCATATTTTAGTACATATCAACTTGTGATTGGTAATAGTATTTAAAATGAGTTCGTCTCTTGAAAGATCGTATTTCCCTAAGTTATGAAAAAATCTTATCACCGAAAATTGCTTCAGCGGTTATCATCACCGAAAAATTGGGCGGTTATTATCATTGGATAACCTTGCCAGTATGAAGATTTCGATGCGAGACAAATTCAATGCCAAATTCGGCAAGCGTATGACGATTGGGCATCCAGCGATTTTTGACCTCTTTGTTAGTTGTTGATGCCAAATGTGACGAGGAGGCGGCAGCGATGCAATGAAATTTGGTGATGCAATGCGAGAAGCGGTGACGTCGAGGCGAGCAGCGACAACGTCGAGGCAAGCAGCGACAATGTTGAAGCGAGCAGAATATGGTGCCTGAGGGAAACACTTGACAATGATGAGAACGGAGGAGGGACGATGCCCAGCGACGGTGAGAACGGAGGCGAGCAGAAACGTGGCCAGAGAAGGAGGGAAGGAGAGAGCGGATGGTGGAGGCAGAAGAGAGAGGTGAGGGTGGAGACTAGGGTTTGTAGAAGAGGGAAAATATTTTACTTTCTGAAATTGCATATTAGTCCCCGAGTTTTAGGACTTATTATAATATATACCCCAAGCCATACATATTTCTAAATTAATCCCAAAATTTAGTTTCCCCTTTTGCTATTTTCTCTCTAGTCCCCGGTCTTACGGTAAACGATCTCGCAGGAGACATGCTCAAGACCGGAAAAAAAACTTTTGCGGTCAACAAATGTTGTACTCCGTAAAAGGTTGGACATTTTCGACAGCACCAGTGGCTAAACCATGCACAGTCAAATATAATGAGGAGCTCATTTATAATGATAAAAAAGTATGCATGTTAGATGTAAAATTTTTTAATTAGGGATATTGTCAGTAATTCATGATTAATTGATTGAATTAGAAATATATAAAATTTATTGATCCAAAATTTTTTTTATCATCTTCGATAAAAAAATATAGTCTTAAATTGTCAATATTTCATAATTATTAATTATACAGATTAAAGAAAGTTAAAATATCTGACAATTTAAATTTAATATTAAAATTAATATATAATATACCTTAATACATTAAATTTTTTATGACAAAATCTTGAGAAAGACCGTCTTTCCATAGGCATATGGAAAGACGAAGTTGAATAGAATTATAAAAAGGTAAGAGTTTGTCTCTTGAAAGACGGTCTTTCCATAATCCATGGAAAGACCAAGGTTTAAAGTGCAAAATAGAAGAAATGAAGATAAAATTTTCGGGTTGCATAAATCCAGTCATAAACTTTAAAACTACAACATGTTGCACAATAAATTTTTAATATTGTAACTAAGACATTTTACCTTTTATAATTCTAATTAAACCCCGTCTTTCCAAAACCCCATGGAAAGACGATCTTTCCCAAGACTTTACCAAAAGGTAAAAGGTTTTAGTTGTAATATTAAAATTTTACTATGCAACGTGCAATAGTTATAAGTTTATGACTTGATTACTGCAACCCAAAATTTTTATCTTGATATCTTCTAATTTGGAATTTAAACATTGGTCTTTCCATAACTTATGGAAAGACGGTCTATCAAGAGAAGAACTCATTTTTAAATACTATTACCAATCACATATGATATGTACTAAAATATGCCATTTATAAATATTTGTTAACAAAAATAAAATAAAGTTGTATAAATAAACAAAGTTTTGGGAAAGACCGTCTTTCCATAGGCACGTGGAAATATGAAGTTGAATTAGAATTTTAGAAAGGTAAAAGGTTATAGTTGCAATATTAAAAATTTATTATGCAACATGCAGTAGTTATAAGTTTATGACTTGATTACTGCGGTGCAAAAATTTTATCTTAATTTTTTATTTTGTAATTTAAATCTTGATTTTTGCATAACTTAGGGAAATACGATCTTTTAAGAGACGAACTCATTTTAAATACTATTACCAATCACATGTTGATATGTACTAAAATATGCTATTTCTAAATGTTAGTTAACAAAAATAAAATAAAGTCGTATAAATAGACAAAGTCTTGGGAAAGACCGTCTTTCTATAGGCATATGGAAAGATGTGGTTGAATTAGAATTTTATAAAGGTAAAAAAAATTTAGTTGCAATGTTAAAAATTTATTATGCAACGTGCAGTAGTTATAAGTTCATGACTCGATTGCTGCAATCCAAAAATTTTATCTTGATTCTTTTAATTTGTAATTTAAACTTTTATTTTTCCATAACTTATGGAAAAACGGTCTTTCAAGAGACGAACTCATTTTTTTAATACTATTACTATTCACATATTGATATGTACTAAAATATGTCATTTCTAAATATTAGTTAACGAATATAAAATAAATTCGTATAAATAGACAAAGTATTGGGAAAGACCATCTTTCCATAGGTATATGGAAAGACTGTGTTGAATTAAAATTATAGAAAAGTAAAACGTTTTAGTTGCATTATTAAAAATTTATTATGCAACGTGTAGCAGTTATAAGTTTATGACTCAATTAATGCGATCCAAAATTTTATCTTGATTTCTTTTAATTTGCAATTTATACCTTGGTCTTTACATAACTTATGGAAAATCCATCTTCAAGAGACCGATTCTAAGAAAAATTGCAAATAAAATTTATAAATTGTTAAATAAATCATTAAATTATTTACAAATAAAAAATCTTTCAGTACTATATTTAATATTTATATAAAGTTTTTTTTTATAAAAAGAACGACACATAAGTAACAATCAGAAAACATTGTAAATTTGGCAAGTAAAATTTAATCATTCGAAATATCATTATACACAAACTGTTAAACTTTAATAAGAAACCAAAACTGAAAACAATGGAACTAAGAGATAAACTTCAGAACTGAGTTAATACTAGAACACCATCATAAAAAACTACAAGTTTTAATTCAGTTACAACAAAACAAATTCAACAACCTAGAAAATTTAACATTCAGAATCATACAAATACTAAATCATTCATCATTCAAATACAACAAAACCAAACGTTTAAGTCACACCACAAACTAAATCTATTTTTCAATTCCAACAAGAACATCTTAAACTCCTTAAACTCCTTATTTGGGGGGGGGGGGGGTTTGCACATATGTGGATGGTCCTTCTAGGCCATCCAATTCATCATTAGTAAATAAGTTAAAAGTCAGGATATGTTGGTTATGTTTCCTTCTTCTCCAAATGGTGACACATTCATCAACCATAGCATATAATTTGTCATTCCAAAACTCTTGTGAATCTTCAAAATCACCCTGCTGAATATGGGTTTCTACAGTAGTACCTTCACTTGATTGCAAGTTGCACGACACCTCAGCCACATCACCCTTAACCTTCTCCAATCCTTCATACATATCAGCAATGATAACTTCAATGTTACGCTTGACAATCATGAGAGTCTCAACATAAGCCCAGGCAGGAAAAATATCAATATATTTAGAAGTAGAAAAACACAAATTAGAAGTAGAAAAATAGATAAATACCAGGAGTAGTTTCATTCCTCAATTCTTCAATGATAACATTTACCTTAGCTGTTATGAGATCCTCAACAACAACGATAGACCCAAAAACTGGAAAAATTTAACTAATACTACATAGACATTAAGTAATTATATATACACAATGATTAATATATTAAAAATTACCATCAATAGAAGCATTTTTTCAATCTCTACTGCCTTACCATGAACAACAAAATCCTTTTTCGTCTCTGGTGCAAATACAAAATATATAAAAAAAACTGATGAGTTTAATACAAAACTAACAATTAATACACATGAATTGATAAGTCAAAAAGAATAAATTAAAACTTCTAATATTACCACTTTGTTCAATATTTGTTGAAGCTGGAGGACTATTGATCACAGGTTTATCCACAACTACATGGTAAAAAAAAGTACATATTAATGAGTTTAATACCCGAACTAACAAGCTATATATAAGAATCAAGCAATATTAACCAGAACCTTTTTCAAATATTTAAACTGATAAAATATTTATCAAATACTCAACAATAACTATTTAGCATAACAAAATAAACACATAAACTAAAAATATAAATAATTAAACTGCGTACACCAAAATGATAATAAAGCATAAAACATTAACCTAACATGATTCTTTTATATTTGTTGAAACTGGAGGATTATTAACCACAGCCTCAACCTTAGCAACAACTATTCAGCATAATAAAATAAACTCATAAACTAAAGACATAAATAATTAAACTACATACATTAAAATGATAACAAAGTATAAAACACTAATCTAACCTGAATATTTTATATTTGTTAAAGCTCGATGATTACTAACCACTGTCTCAATCTTAGCAACAACTACATATTACAAACAAATGATATAAATAACATAACTAATTCAACAAAAACAAAAAGAAACCATAAATGATAAAATTTTACCAAGCTTATCTCTACCCCCGTTCACATCACATCCAGCTACAATAAAAAATCAAATATGTAAATGCCAGAGGTAAAGCAGTAAACAGTAAAATTAAAACAATAAATTATATTTAATCATTCTAAAACAAATTATATTTCAACCATTCTCAAAAGATCCAGCAACTCTAATTGATTTATCCACACAAGATTTACTACCTCTCTGACGCAACCTCTTAACAATATCGACTATAAAAAAGAGAGGAAATTATCATAAATAGATACATAATTAAAGTAATAACCAACATCACGGTAAAATAAAATCCCATCATATTTGAATATCAGTTGCAGTAGGTTTTAGCTGATTCTTTTTCCCTTTAATATGAGTTTTATAACCTGAAAATTATTCAACCAATTATCATAAAAACATAAATATTAAATACAAAACTTACAAACTAACAAGGGAATTGAATGTTAGCCTAGCGGTTGAAGTCTAGTGCTACTACCATGAGGTCATGCGTTCAATTCTCACCCGGGCAAGGGGAGGAGAGGGATTTTATTGGGGGCTCATTTGAGTTATTACCCATTTTTTTTTAAAAAAAAACTTACAAACTAACAATATACATTCCATACGTAGTCAAATTTATATCTGTTTAGATATATATATTCTGCAAAAACAATGATAGAATATATTAGTTCATATGTTTATAACGTTTGTTAATGGTTCTAAGGACTTTATTTAGATATATATATATATATATATATATATTGCAAAAAAAATGAAAGAATATATTAGTTCACGTGTTTAGAATGTTTGTTAATGATTTTAAGGACTTGGTAAGGTTTATATATTTTTCAAAATAATGAATTTGTTCATTTGTTTAGAATGTTTGTTCATGGTTTTAAGGACTTTGTTTAGTTTTGTGTTTTTTAAAAAATAATAATATAATATATTAGCACACGTGTTTAGAGTGTCAAATTTTAAGGACTTTATTTTTTTAAGATAAAATAATAAAGAAACATACAATTAACAAATGCACGTAATAGTATATTATTTCATATGTTTACTATATTTTTCAATCATTTTAAATTATTCATTTTGATCAAAGTGAGATATTTCCTTTTTAATTAAATTATTAATTAGTTCATGTGTTTAATAGTATTTACATGTTGCTGATGTGTCCATTTTATGTGCCTAATTTAGTGCTTTTTGGGATCACTTTTGTGCTCTTTTATTATCAAGAGCTTGTGTTTTACCTTGAAATTCTCCTTGGAGAGGTAATAGCGACTTTGCGCTCTTTTACCTCTTCTAAGTGGATTTTGCGTGACAAAGAAAGAACATGGAGGCTTGAAGACCGTCGAAGATCACCTTTTGAAAACTTTAAAGACTTGCTTCGAAGATTTAAAGACTTGAAGACCGGAGGCCATTGAAGATCATCTTTTGAAGACTTTGAAGACTTGCTTCAAAGATTTGAAGACTTGAAGAATGAGAGGGATTATTGTGAAGAAGAGTGCTTGCTACAAGAAGAAGAAAAGAAGATAAGGGTTAGTTCTGGCACCCGTCGTGAGTCCCGGCGCACGGGTGGCCAGAACCTAACCTTATCCTTTTTGTACTATAAATAGTATTCTCTTTCCTCTCATTCATAAATTCTTCTTCACCCGAATTTGGTACTATTCTAACCCTAGTTTTCCACCATTTTCATCTTTGATTTCTCTTGTTTTATGTTTGGTTTGTTAGCATTAATTAGTATGAACTCTAGTAGCTAAATCTAGTTCTTGGGAGCAATTGATTGAAGTTTCCAAACTTATGTGGTGAGATTATCTATTTGCTCATTTATGAACATTTATTGGAGAACATTTATTATGCCATTAATGTTGTGTTTTGCCTCATTTATACCATGGGTTGTTTGAGTATATGAAATGTTTGTATGATTGAAGTGTTAGGGTGTTAGGAAAGTTGCGAATTTCTTAGCTCATTTGACATGAAATCCAAAAGCATTGATTTAGAACTTCTTGTGTATAATGTGTGGTGATTCTTGCTAGATAAGTATGTTAATGTGGATTGATCTCATATTTATCCCATGACATGCAAAGGAAGGTTGAACCTTGAATGTGGTTTGTTCTAGGATTAACCTAGTAAATGCTTTGTTTGGTTAAATGACTATGTCTTTGGTAGAAGGCTTGTTGTTATCAAACATTTGGTCTTTTGTGTGAAAGGACATTGATGAAATATCTCTATGGTGTTTTTTGCTTAGAGTGATCATCAATGAGGTTTGCAAATGGTCGTTGTTTGTCTTTGAAAACTACTATTAAGAAGGAATGAATGTTGATCTTCGAATAAGAAGTGATAGCATTTCCCATAGACAATAAATGTAATTGAACAAGTGAATGAATCTATAATGTATAGGAAGTTTGGAAGTGGAAGTCGATTGCCCCCAAGACTCCGTTAATTGTTGTTTTAATCATCTATTTAGTTGTTGCATGATTAACATAGTTCTCTTGCTTTTCTACTAGTTGTCTTTCAATTTTATAACTTAGGACCAAAAACCAACCCCCCCTTTACACGCTTTTATATGTATCTATGTATGCTTATATCTAGTATGTTTTCTCCTATATATGTTTAAACACTTGGAAAGATTCCTCTTCTCATGGACGACCCCGACTTTCCAGTATCTACTTAATTGTAGATAGGAAGCATTAGGGCTCAAAAATATAACTTTGAGAGGTACGGCGATGACCTCCAAAATTTTGGCGCCGCTGCGGGAGAAGAAGCGTTTATTTTTAAGTGTTTGGGCATATTATGTGTGATTATGTGCTAATTGTAAATATTTGTTAGTTTGCTTTTGTTTTGATTTCTTAGTTGACTTGCCATTTTTGCTTGGCTTGGAGACGTATTGTTCGAGTTCTTGGTGTATGGTTTGTATGCGATCCTCTTCACAAGAACCCCTACACTACGACTCCGAGTTAGAGTTAAATTTGAGATGGGCTAGAAGGCTTTATTTGGAAAGTGTGAATAACACCCCTCCTAGTAACTATTTTGTGGATAATTCTACTTCTATGGAGCATCAACACGAGTACGAAGATGAGCATTCGGAAGGAGGGCCTCAACATCCTTCTCTTTAAGGGAGAGCTCCTCCTCTCCAAGGAAGGGAAATTCCTTTGGGGCAAGTCTTGTTGAGGGACATTATGACCCCCAACCTTGATCAAAAACCAATGTGCATTGAGTACCCCTTGGTTGGACTGAATGGCACTTCGAGCTAAGGACTAGGTTTATAAACATGCTATCTATCTTCCTTGGTAGTTAAGGGGAGAATGCCACTTTTTGTGTGGTGGTATGGTCCTCTATAGAGTAGATGAAGACTTTTACAAGTTGAAGGTATTTCCGTTCACACTGAGGGATGGTGCAAGAGATTGGCTCCACTACCTACCATCCAAGAGCATCAAAAGTTGCTTGACATGAAGATAAAGTTTTTAGCCAAGCACTTCCCAGCCTCGAAGTCCGTTTCTTTGAAGGAGGACATAAGCAACATCCTCCAATGATATGAAGAATATCTCTTCGACTATTAGGAGAGGTTCAAGAAGCTTCTCGCAAGTTATCCTTACCACACTATTCAGAGGTAGATTTGGTACTTCTACAATAGTCTTCTTGATGAGGACCAAAGATTAGTGAGGAGTTCTTGTGGTGGCACCCTTTGGAACAAGACTTCATCGGAGGCTATGCAATTATATGAGGAGCTAGCGAAGGAGTCAAGGAACTTTAGCTCAATGGTGGAGAAATCCAATGCCAACAAGTGACCATTCTAATAATGGAAAGCTTGAGGACTAAGTCTCGGCACTTGCTTCTATGGTGAAATCATTAATGACCAAGCCCAAAAATGTGCCACATGTTAAATCGTGTGAAAATTGTTATTTGGCGCATCCTACAGACGCTTTCCCTACTTTGCAAGATGATTATGTCGAGGAGGTGAGTTCCATGGGGTATCAAGGCAACCAAGGATACAAAGGCAACCAAAACTACCAAGGTACGCAAGGATAACAAAGAAATGAAGGGTATCAAGGTGGAAAAGGCTACAAAAAATGGCCGTACTATTCGGGTAATCGTGATAATCCAAACCTCTGGTACGGAAACCCTCAAGGAGGCCAAAACCCTTAGCCATATCGGCCTCCTCAACAACAATATATGCCACCTCAATAACAATTTCAAAGGCTCCAAGACAAGCCCCGAGACCAAGGGGAGAGCTCGGGGTTAAAAAAAATTAGGTGATATAAGCCATTCACCGATTGAGCATGTGCACAGAGAAATGTGAGTTCCAAGATGAAGCCAAGGTGAGCATCAAGAACTTGGAAAGTCAAGTGAGCTAAATAGCTGAAGTGGTGAATCAGATGGAGGCAAGAGAAAAAGGAAAACTTCCCTCCCAACCGGAAATCAACCCTCGATAAAATGTGAGTGCAATCTCATTGAGAAGTGGAAGGGAAGTGAAGGAACCCCAAGTAAGGGTTGTTGTTGAGCAGATAGTTGAAAAAGAAGAAGACCGTGAAAAGAAGGCTGAGGAGTTGGCCAAAGAGAGCAAAGAAGAAGAAATTGAGGTGGAGACATTTGTGCCAAGACCGGGATCAAATCCTGAAACCTCATCCCCACCACACAAGAAGTCAAGAGGGGTGGAGATTCCTATCTATACCTTGGAACCACCATTTCCAGAGGCATTAAATAATAGGAGGACTAAGGAGGACACCAAGGATATCTACGAAGTTTTTCGTAGATGCGAGGTAAATATCCCACTCTTAAATGCTCTAAATCAAGTTCCTAGGTATGGTAAATTTATTAAAGAATTGTGTACCATCAATAGGAAACAAAAATTGAAAAGTAAGAAACAGAGTGTGAAGAGTGAATATGTCTCCGTCGTGTTTGATGATGAAATGGCCCCTAAATGTGATAATACGGAAATGTTTACAATCCCCTGTGAGATAGGAGGCAAATGTATCAACAAGGCCATGTTAGACTTAGGTGATTCAATCAATGTGATCCCATATTCCTTGTATGAAAGTCTAATCTAGATATTTTTCACAAAACTGGGGTTGTTATCCAACTAGCCGATCACTCTAGCACATACCCGAAAGGTATTGTGAATGATGTGTTGGTGAAAGTGGATTCTTTGACATTCCTCGTGGCCTTTTATGTTCTTGAAATTGGAGGTGACAGTAGTGCTAAACCTATTCTTTTAGGAATGTCATTTCTAAAAACTTCAAGAACCATAATTGACGTGCATAAAGGAACATTGACCATGTAATTTAATGGGAGGAAGGTAGAATTTGACACTAATAATTCTATTGATGATCCTAGTAGATATCATTTTTTCCAAGCTATTCATGTTATTGATGATGAAGAGCAAGGTGTAATTAAGCCCAGAGATGGTAGTTCCTTAAATGTTGATGTAGATGATGTTTGAGTGATGCTTTAATTTCAAATGTTGTTAGTACTAACTTGAAGGAAAACAACAATGGCGAATGCACTCTTGGGAAAGCAACATCCAACACTTTTTATGTGTATGCGGGAAAGCCAGTAAGGGTGTTTCTTCATCCTTCTCTTGAGAAGACTTCAGTGGAAGAGTGCAAACCACTACCAAAAGCTCTAAAATGTTCATCTCTTGGAGAAGGAGAGAAACCCCCGAATGCTCATGTGCTTGAGATCACCACAGAACAAAAAGGCGAGTTGTTGGAGATGTGAAGGGAACATGAAGAAACCCTAAGCTATTTGAAGAAGGTTTTGTTGGGGGGATGATGTGAATCCCGATTGTTTTGACCCGAACCGGGGAAAGAGGACAAACCATCTTGGTTTATTTTGTGAGTAAGCTTCAAGAAAGGGAGTGATTCACGACGGTGACGTTAAATATACTTGGTTTTGATGATACGGATCGTCATTTGTGACTTTCCATTGATGTTGTTTGGTTTTAAGTTTTTGTCGTTAGTTTCATTGTTTTGCTTTGTGCTTTTCACAGTTTGTGTTTCCATGATTTTGTAGCAATTTGAACTCAAGGTATTGGATGGATGAAGGGAGAAATACTTGGAGTCAAGAAGGAAAAGCTTAGGCAAGGGATGAGATTGAATTTTTTTTCTAAGTACCAGGTGGGTTTCCCGTCCCTAGTCGCAACGGGATCAGAAATTTTTGCCAAATTTTGAGCCCTCAGGCTCCACTTTTTGCAAGCCGCGTTGGCCGCATTGCGAGTCGTGATGGTTTGGTCGCAAGTTGCGACCAAATCAGAGGATTTTGCTAGAAAAATGAGCTCTTAGGCTCCACTTTTTGTGAGCCGCGATGGTCGCGTTGCTAGTCACGACAGTTTGGTTACGATCGCGACCAAATCGGAAGAAGTTTGCTGAAAAATGAACCCTCGGGCTCCATTTTTCGCGACTTGCAACAGTCCCATTGCAGTTGTGACGAGGGCTTTGACCGGAGGTGCATGTTGACCTACCTGTTGCGAGTCACGACAAACACAATACGAGTCGCGATGGGCATACAAAGCTGCTTTTAAGAAATGGGAGAACCATTTTAAAACCCCATCTCTATTATTCCCTTCATCTTCTCCGCCACTCCATCAAACCTCCGCCGCTCCACCTAATCTCTGCCACCCTAGGGTCACCACTCACCGTCGCTCCACCTTAGAATCAACCCTACACCACTTCCCAATCCATCTTCCCAATATTCTACCCACAAATCGGCCTATCTTGTTGAAGAACACAAAACCCTAGAATTTGGGGGTTTTGTGATTTTTAGCAATCCAGATTTAAATTGGTTGTGGGATTAGTTCCTTCTTCATCCTAAGCATCTAAGTGGTACATTTCTTCACTTTCTTGAGCTTCAATTGTGATTATGTTGTATAATTTATTTTATGGGACATTGTGTGGATTATGTATGATGCATTAGGGATTTAGATTGTTGGAACATTGTAGATTCTTGTGAATATATTGTGCTTATGATTTGGTTTGATAGAGATTGTGTGAATATATTGTGCTTATGATTTGGTTGGATGTGGGATAACATTATGCTCATTTTAATTGTGATGATTTCCTTATGTTGGTGTTGTACTTGCATTGTGTTTATATTGTTGCTTTGGTTGAGAAATGCGATTGTTTTGTGACAGTCAATCTGCTCTTCATATTGCAACAAATCCAGTTTTCCATGAACGCACAAAGCACATTGAAGTTGATTGTCATTTTGTCCGGGATCTTGTTCAATCTGGCACTATTGTTACTCAGCATATCCACACGTCAGACCAACTTGCAGACTTGTTCACTAAGGCTCTCGGACGTAACCCGTTTCATTCCTTACTTGGCAAGTTGGGCATTTCAGATCCCCATGCTCCAACTTGAGGAGGAGTGTTAAGGAATTAGAATATTACTTGTAATTGTAATTATATTATATTACCTTTTCTTAGCTTGTATATGTATCCTTACCTTTTCCTAACTTGTATTGGTATCCTGTACCACTATATAATGTATCCTGAGTTCATGAATAAAGACATACAATCATTACCCTTATTTTCTACCAATACAATTGCTGTGACATTCGACGGACATATTTTTGAAAACAAAACCCATGAAGAGCTTCTGAGCAGGTATGGGATTCCTCTCTCTCATCACTAACAGCAGCTCAACATCGTGTTCGACCCGACCCGCACCCGCAAGCCCGAAGACCATGGATCCGGATCACGTGGCGAAGGCGTTCGTGGAACACTACTACTCGACGTTCGATAGCAACAGGAGCGGGCTCGGGAATCTATACCAGGAGGGGTCCATGCTCACCTTCGAGGGCCAGAAGATTCAGGGGGCCCACAACATCGTCGCCAAGCTCACCGCCCTCCCCTTCGACCAGTGCAAGCACCAGATCTCCACCGTCGACTGCCAGCCCTCCGGCCCCGCCGACGGCATGCTCGTCTTCGTCTCCGGCATCCTCCAGCGCCCCGGCGAACAGCACCCCCTCAAGTTCAGCCAGATGTTCCACTTGATGCCTACAACGGCGGGTAGCTTCTACGTGTTCAACGACATCTTCCGGCTGAATTATGCTTGAAGATCTTTCTGCTATGGCGATCCTTGTTATCCAAAATCGTGAAAATTTTTTATTCCTATTTTCGTCATGAATGATTCTGGTGGTTTTGCATGAAACTTGTCTTGTGATTAAGTGGATAGTTAAGTCCCTATTGGATCTGTTGCAAAACTCATCTATTCGAGATACCATTTGATGAATTGATCATGTGATATTTAAAAAAAAAGAAAAAAAAAGAGCAGGTATGGATACTGCATTGGTGAAGAGGCAACTGCAAGAACCAAACAACTTCCCAAAAAGATGATAACCTTCGCCCTCAGGGCCCCGGCCGCAACGACACCACGCGCAAACCAAACAACTTCCCGGATCCACTAAAAGAGGGGTACTCTTCTAAAGTTACTTGGCGAACTGACATGACATCAAGTAGACCGCACCTATGAGGATTGAATATGAAACATAAAGGTGTTCCTTCAAATTCGAATCTGCTTTGGTTGAGACAAATGCAATAAATTTCCCTTTTGGTGCTACATTATGAGAGTAAGAGGAACAAAGGATATACCCGCAAGAAAGAAAATTCCAGAAATTAGAATTCATCTATAATTTACATGTTAAATGTTAAATTCACTCCCTCATGTAGATATAGTAGCCATAGTAATCAACCAAAACTAACAAAGAACAATAAACCAAAGCAACATGCCAAATTAACACAGTATTCAAGAAAAGCATACTGCTAAAGCAACGATAAATCTACAACGATATAGCTAATACAATGATCTTTTAGTATTTTCTCTGTCTATCAACATATTCGGAGCCTTAAGGCACAAGTAATACAATTTGCCTTCTCATTTCAAATCAATTACACCTTAAACCACTCTTTGTGATGCATGAAACACACGGAAGAGGAATTATATATCGATGAAGACGTACGTACCCGAGTGCCGGCCCAGCTGTGTCTGAGGAAGAATAATCTGCATTGAATGAGAATTGTTGGTAGTTACAATGTTCCAGCGAGTTTCTTTGCATCATTTGAAACCCTGCCATGCTAAAGCCCATCATTACCATAAGGTCTTCACACATATTTCTCATGCATATAAGAACAAACAAAATTTGATAAGCCGAATTCTAATCTTACTGAAAAATGACAAAAGCATTTTGCAAATCGCGGAGGAAACTGTTCATATCAGCATAGCATTGCTTAAAAGGTATCAAAGGTCCTCATTGCATATACATCTAATATTTATTTGAAAAAAGCAAGTTTTCTTAAACCACACTTCACACTGAATAATGCTAGTTTAGCATATTCCGCTTTGACAAAATACCTCAGAGTTAATGTGTAGCTGCCAACTCCCGGGGTCAATTTGATTGCTAGATGCCAGGATGGATTCATCGTTGCTATCGCTAGCGCCACCTCTTAAATTCAAATAATCACCACCGTCATCAACATTAAAGAACATATGCACAGCTTGTGAAGCTTCTTTGTCAAGTACTGATCTGTCAATCATGCTATGTCAGACTATTAATAGAAATTTTAACAATGCAGTGAATGGGAAACATATCGATGCTTGAGTATGATGCCGAGAAGATCTCTTTACTTTAAAAGCGTGAATCTAGGGGTAAGCAATAGTTTTTCGTCGTTATTTCAAAATTTACTTTTTTTTTTCTTCTCCATTCCACTTTTTTATCGTGAGTTCTGGTCTTTTCATAAAAATCATGGAAAATTAAAGTTTAAAGTCTAAATTGAAAAAAATGAAAATAAATTTTTTTGGAACGTATAAATCGAATTATAAAATTTATGACTATTTCATGTCACGTTTTATTATTTCCGTTAAAACTGGTTTTTCCACATAGTCTTACCACATGACCGTAGAAGTATTTCCAAGACTTTGGCTTTTAATTGTTATTGCTGACTGATTGTCATAGTCCGGTACCAAGCTTGTCAATTTCGTCCTTTCCCTTCTCTTATTGCATTCAACCCTACGAATGTTGATTCTGAACTTCTGTGAGTGTTTTCCTTTGTGGATTTGTTTTTTTTGGGTTGCACGTTAAGTGTTTGATGTTTTGCTTATAAGGTTCTAATCTTTCATCGGGATCTCTTGCAGGAAATTCTGATGGAATACAAGGAAGAAGAAACGGAACGAATGACCCGTTTGCGTCTGAGTTTCGGGAGGCTGAAAGAAAAACTTGAGGCATTGTGCAGTTCAAGTATAGCTGAAAGGAAGGCAAATTCAACCGCTCAGAAGTATGTGTCATTATTTGGGTGAGTAATGTTATTACTTCTCTCATTTTTTGAGTCTTAAATTTGGGTATAATTTTTTTAGTTATCGCTTTGCTATTTGAATTGGCTGTTTTATGAACAATTAGTTATGTGTGAATTCTGCTATTGAATACTTTAGTTCTTTTAAGCACGAGCATTTAGTTTTAGTCTCCTTTGCCTAAATCCAAAAGCTACATCTGTAATGAAGACCCTGTTGAATTTTAGTGTACAATTGAGGGAATTAGTTGGGAATCCCTGGTTAATAGATATATAGTGTGGACATACAATTCATTGATATATCTTACTCTAACTAGAGTCAGTCTCCTGACAAGCGGCCTGTCCATAAGCTTATGGACATGCCACTTATTTCTTACCTCATATACTGTATTTCTTAAATTACATACAAAATTTAAAATTTTTGAAAATAATTTTTTTATATAGTATATTTTTATATTTTTACCTTCAAATACATATTATTACTTGTTTTAACTTATAAAATGCAATATTTAAATTTTATAAAAAATTACAATATTTAATACAAATGCCCCTGAGCACTGTCCATAAGGTTATGGAAAAACCGTCTTTCCTGATACTTTCCCATCTTACTATCTGTTTCAACAGCGTGACCACCTAAATAGGCAGGTGAAGAGCATGTGCAATCATATTGAAAATAGAGGAAAATAATGGTGAGCTTTGTCCAGGAGGAGGAACTTGTCCCAGTTTCTGCAGAGCCTACATAGCCTGCTAAAGTGTCGTTTGTTGTGACTGTTACTATTGCTTTTCATGTTTCGATCACTGTCAAAGTTCAGGTAATCATTTCTTGTTTTCTTCAAAGTGAAATAGAGTTTCTTGCACAATAAGATTTGAGTTTTGCTTGGGAGGGAATGGTTTTTGTGGGAGAAATTAATGTAGCAATGAAATTTGACAATGGTTTATAATTGTTGGAAAGCATGTGAAATCTAGACCATTAGGAAGCTCATTTCCTTAGCTGAAAATGGAGTCAGAATGAAAAAAGATGTGGATTGCTATATCACGCCCTGTATTTTACTATCCACGCCCTAATACGTATAAATACACGTATTAGTATTTTGAAAATAAAAAATAAAATTTGGAAGAAGTAGTATAAATTCTCCATTTCTCTCATTTCTCTCCCATTTTCTCTCCATTTCCGTTTCCATTTCTCTTCTCTCCATTTCCTTCTCTCCATCTCCTTCTCCCCATTTCCGCCGCCGCCGACCGAAAAACGTAAGTTTTGGACGAAATTTTTAAAATTTTCGTGCAAATTATATGGATGTTGCCTGAATGTTGCCAATCTATTCGAATTTTGTTGAACTTGTTGGAATTGTTAGAATTGGGGTTTGTTAGAATTTTGGTAAATGTGGAATGGATGTTGGGTTGGTGGTGAGTATTGGCCGGAGGTGGCCTTGGCCGGCGGAATAGTAAGGGGTAGGGGAAGGAGAAGGGGAAGGAGAAGGGGAAGGAGAAGGGGAAGGAGGAGGGGAAGGAGGAGGGGAAGGAGAAGGGGAAGGGGTAGGGGAAGGAGAAGGGGAAGGAGAAGGGGAAGGAGGAGGAGAAGGTGAAGGGGAGGAGCTAGTGGGCGGAGGTGGTGCCGGTCGGCCGGCGCCGGAGTAGGCCGGCGCCGGAGGAGGAGGCCGGCGGCGGTGGAGGCGGCGGTGGAGGCGGCCGGCGGCGGAGGGTGGAGGAAGATGAGGGGTTTGGTTGTAAATATAAGAAAATAGGAGGCTTTAATCTTATATTAATTTCTCTCATAAGATAATAGGAAATTAAAAAGTAGAATAATTTGCAAAAATATGATATTAGGAATTTAATCAATTTTGGAATTAAAATGAAGAAATTGTTATTTTTAGAAATTGTTTAGTTTAAATTTGGAAATGATAACTATTTTCGTAATTTGGAAAGTATATGTACCATAATAGAGTATAGTCTTATTTAGATTAACTTTATGAAAATCTAGTTTATCAATCCGATGAAAACAATTGTGTAGTAAATGCTTATGATATGTTTTTACAATTGTTTCTTTGAATGTTAATACTAGTGTGATGTGCTTAAAAATTCAGATTATTTAGTAATGTGATTTCCAATTTGCAATTTTAAAAAATGTGTAGTTCGTTGTATGGGATTGTAAGAGAATTAAATTTGCTGTTTGGAGTGGGGTTTGTTTTTATGTTAAATTGAAATTATGCACAGTTTGAAAATATTAGTTTACACGTTGTTGAAATGTATGTTAATTTATTTTATCATATCAGTTTAAATCAATTGTTGTTATACTAATTACATATCTTGTGTTGTAGATGAGCACTGCTGGTCAACCTGACGGCCATGGTCGTTTAATACGACGAAGAGGTGTTAGTGCCTCGGCGAGACAGGCGAGAGGCCACGTGGTCGAGGATGAACAGTCGCCTCCGCCGCAGGAGTGTGATGTAGGAGCTGAGCGGCCTTCTCCACGGCACGATCATGCATTCGATCCCATGCCAACATGGGACGGTCCGGAGCTTAACATTCTCGCGTCCGGTGGAATCCGTGATGATAGTGATTGGCAGTCGATGTATGACTTGCCGGCAGAAAGCAGCCCACTCGATGCCGAACCTGGGACGAGTGTGCCATTGGATGCTGGATTCGAACGGTATGCTGGTGGAGGAGCCAGGCACACCGTTAGGAATAGAGCTGGTCGATTCACGCAATCTTCTGGTGGATCGTGCAATGCCGGTGAGACTGGCATCGGAAGGGCACCGAGGAACAGGAGGAAGCGACACGCCGATGAGACGTGGCTAGTGCGGGGACCGATGGCTGGTGGCCCACAAGATGACCTCGTGATACCAAGCTTCGGAGGACACGTCGCTGTCGACGTTTGGAATGGTGTAGAGCGAGGTGTGCTGAGATGCCATGCTCGGTCGCCGCTATGCAAGCAGCTAGTCACTACGCTCCCTGACCTGAGCGATGTTGTACAGGCCCGGATACGTGCGACCGGGTTGGCCCACCTTCCTGCGATTATGTTCCAGTTCCTTGACATGGCATTGATATCCGCTTTTGTCGAGAGGTGGCAGCCGGACACGAACACATTTCACATGCCTTTCGGGGAGATGACCATCCTGATGCACGACGTAGAGATGATTCTTGGCATTCCTATCGTGGGTGGCGCTGTTGCGAGTACCATTTCGGTGGAGAGTATTCAGGAAGCATGCGCTGAACTATTTGGGAAAGACGTGGAGTCCTTCGTCGTGGAAGACTGGAACGGGGGTAACATAGATGGCCAATCATTGATGGCGAGGTGTGTAGCGGCGGGTCAGAGCGATAACTTCCAATTTATGTGCTACATGTTGACCCTGTTTTCAGCAACACTTTTCGTGGATAAAACTGGGAATAAGGTTAGAGCCAACCTTCTACCTCTACTTGATTCGCAGTTGTCCTAGGGCTCGACGACATTGGCCAGTTTGTATCTACAGTTGGGAATTGCGTCCCGGTCCAAGGCGCGCGGCCTATGCGGCTGTTGCACGCTGCTGCAAGCATGGATATACGAGTACTTTCCAATGTTTCGGCCGAGGCTGAGTACACTGCCAGCTCTTCCAAGACGCGCCAACCGGTGGCACACAGGGGATAAAATGGGAAGGGATACCGGGAGGCTGGTTACCATCCGGCGTCAGGTGGATGCCTTACAGCCCGACCAGGTATGAATTCCATGCTTTTACTCTTATTCTAATAGTAGTGGGTAGATCGGATTCCATAGGAACGTTACATTTCTGTGAAACACGCGCAGGTGGATTGGTTGCCATATGGACTGGACGTGGTTAGGGCTGCTAGGGGGAGGACTCACTACCGCGGCGTGATTCGATACCTCGAAGCAATGGAGGCGTACATGCCAGATCGCGTTGTGCGCCAGTTCGGTCTCGTACAGGGTATACCGCAGAGTCTTATGATTGTGCCAGAGCCTTGTTCCCGGCCCGCTGATCCAGCCAGCTATTCGGTGACCTATCCAGGGATGCTGCAGCTGACCCTATGGCATATGGCACACGCTTGGCACGACGGTCAGCTTGCCGAGTTCCCGATTGCCACAAGTCCGTCAGAGTGTACCTCGGATTATGAGGAGTGGTACGCGACTCATTCACACCCATTGATCGCGAATCCTGAACTTGTTGCCACGAGTGCACGGGATAGGACACATCATCAGTTATCGGTAAGTTTTCTCCAACTGTTTGCTTTGAGTAATTGTATTACATTTGATTGTTCCGGTATTGAAAAATGTGTTTCCTGTGCATCAGATGCTGAGTGACATGATGAGCGACTTGAATCCGTTTGACTCGACAACCGTTGATGGACTCGGCGACCCGTGCATGAAGGAGTTGTTGACTACTTGGATCGGTCGTCGCGATGAGTATCGCAGGCTCGGTTATGGACCCATTCCCTAGGCGACTATTTGCTTATGTATGTACCGACTGTTTGCCCACAGTTTGCTCATTTATGTAATCGCAATTGTTTGTGCATGTCAAATTTATAAGTCATCGCTTTTTGCAACGGTAACGCTTTCAGACTAATTGTAACGCTTCGATAATAATTGTAACGGTTGCGTACATGCCGAAATGTTTCACTGGGTACAATAGTTAATTACTCTCATTGTATGCTTTGGTCCAAGCCCTTATCCTCCTACGAAAGGGTAACTCCCAACCGACGACATCAGACTTCCTCAATGTGGTCCATAGATTAACCACGGGGGGCATGGGACAGTTTTCCTTCACGTGTATCCGGACGAAATGGCTTGCACTGCGTACGTATACAATGTGTAGCTCCCTCCTTGTTCCATCCTCGCCCCCACCTGCCCTCAATGGAAGGACTGTACAGCAATAGTCTGCCGACCTATAAAACTACAACCGTGTTGTAGTAGGTGGCGACAGGAAACATGTCTGCAATGACCGTGAACCAATGCTCTGGACCACACGGACCTTTGGTGTGGTGTATACGGGCTCTAGCTAATTCAACGTTGTCTTTCGAACCGTATATGGGAACATAGTCAGGCCAATGAGTTGATATCTCGTTAAACACTGCCCGACGCGCTCCAGACCATTCTTCACCGTCTACATGGAACGCATCAGCAACGCATCTGAAGCCACAGTTTCCATCACTCACGACATCGTTCCAGCCTTCGATGTAACGCCGGACAATGTGGGGGACACTTTCGAGGAACGGGAATGTCGCTGTAGGAGAAAACAGTAAGATTAATTTCTTTGTAAGAAATTTAATTCAATAGGAAGAATGGTGTTTGTACTTACCGTGCCGGCTACTGCTCCGTGATGTGGTGCGCCCCGGGGACCTTGAGCTACGCCCGTATCGCCTGTTCACGTGCTCGTGGTAGCTCAGTGAACGTCGGGTTGATCTTGATCGGGGGACCTGCTCGCTTGGTCTCCCACGTGCACTAGTACAATTGTCCGCTCGCCAATGCCGCTGTCCTCCGGACGCAACTGCTCATCTATGTAGCTTGAAACTCATCGGCGGACCGAAGGGTCGCTGCGTGCCAGCTCCTCCAACTGAGTGTTGAACCGTGACTGATCCTGTTCAGCCCTCGAAATGTTTTCCATGCTCCGCACGAGATCACCTAATGCCAGGCTCTTAAACAGCGGATGAATGTCGTCCAAGTACAAGGGGATTCCTTGTGCAACTGCCCTCGCCATGACGCATGCACACGGTATTCCGTGAGTCGAGCGCAGTACACAACCACAGTATGCGTATACCTGTGCTCCGAGTGCATCAATCCTCCCGGACTCGACCGTCAATTTATCCAGACAGTATTTGGACACATTGTTGATCAAGTTGTTGAAAAGGGCCCTACGGTGCAATCTTCCAGTGCACGTTCTTGATTTCTCCAGGTTGGCCTTGATCATAGTAATTTGCGCGGCTATCTGCAGGTCTACACGCCTCCATATCATATCCAGTGAACCCGTTGACGTTTGTAACCACCCTTTCAATGACGAGTGTGCACTTTCGACCCTGCATGTAGTTGGGTTCCCGAAATGCAGAAATCTGTTCGTCCATGCCCGCACAAATTTCTCCTTATGGGGGTTGAGCCACGTAGTCTCAGCGTAACTAATAACAGCTTCGCTCCAAGACCATCCAATCCTCATGTCCACCAAGGCGGCTTCGTACTCTGAAACGGTGGATGCATTGCAAACCCGGAACCATGCACCATTCTTGAAGGCTGCCCCGTTCCTCTTATTCCCTGTCAACACAGTAACACGTGCCTCCACATCCTTGTTAATATGCCAGGTGCAGAGCAAATGATTCGATTCTGGAAACACAGTCTGAAGTGGCCTAATCAGTCCCATCTCTCGATCGGTGACCACAACCTCAGGGAACGGTCCATCCACAAGCAAGTTCTTGAGTGCGTTCAGCACCCACTCATAGGTATCTGCCGTTTCTTCAACAACAATTGCGTAGGCAATCAGGAAATTTGTGTTGCAAGGAGACATCCCAACCATCTCAATGAATGGCATGCCGTAGCGATTAGTCTTGTACGTTGAGTCGATGGCCACAACCCACGAAAACGTGCGAAATGCGACAACAGCATCGGGATGAGCCATGAATAAATGAGTCAAAGTACCATCAAGTGCTGAGCGGTGACTAGTGACATACCCTTTCGAGGTGGCAAGATGCAAACAATTCTCCGCTGTGTTGCGCCCGCCTCGCCTTTCTGTTACATATGCCGATCTCTCATTGTACACCTGCCTAATGGTCTGATGCAGGTCTGGAAACGAATGACTGAGGCTGGCATTGATATGCCTGGGGGCTGTTTCTGAATCTGTCAAATCTCTAATCATTTGTTTTGCGTCCGCATGGAGCTTGCAGCTCTGTCTGTGACCCTCAGCATACACTGAGAAAGGGTGGTTGTGCATCCCTCGTCTAGGATCCTTGCACGACACTACATTCCAACCGTCCCCCGTGCTACTCTCTTTCAAGACAATCGTGAATGGGCAGTCACAACTTCTAGTCGAAGTGTTACTCCGTCGGACTACATCGGGATCGCTCGTATCGATAACCTTATCTTTTCGGCCCCGGTTGCAAATGCAATATAACCTCAAGGGACCATTCCTATTCTTTTTGTAGGACCCCGCGACAAGTTCAAATCCCACTTGCAGAGCAATCCGTTGCAGGTAGGAATAAGCCTCGGCGTGACTTGGAAACACATTTGAGGTGGCAAATGGAGAGTATCCATTCCGCTCTGCAGCAGCTTCACATGACTGATTGTCATCCTTAAACAGCAATAAACATCAAGTAATTAGTTACACTCAACTGCTATACCAACAACAATGACGTCGTCAATTAACGTTCAAACAAATGAATTGTTTAAAAAAAATATACAATAAAGTAAAAATTATATTGGAGGAAATAAATTTAGGCTCACACTTACAACGTTACATAAATAACTTTTACAAACCAAGAAGTGCATTGCTTGATTTTAAATTATCGTCAGAAACATATATTGAAATATGAACAAATAAAGATAAAATTACAGTTAAAACGTTAAAACATATATTTAAATGTGAAAACATAAAGATAAAATTAAATTAGAAGAAATAACATTACAATTATAAAAGTCCCGTACATGAATTAACTCCCTAAACTGAAATTACATTCATCCATTTCAAATTGTCCTACTTACGGACTTAATGGTGCACTGCTCCATTTCTTATTAACAGCTAAAACTTACATGTAATTGTAAAAAAAATGTGATAATAATAGGAGATAAATTATTGTAGATAAATTAACAACAAAATTAAGTAACAAAATTAACAACAAAATTAACAACAAAATTAACGTTACTGCTATTAATAGGAGATAAATTCATAGGAGATAAATGTGCAATAATTTTTACGTAACAATTAATAAATTAAAACACAAAGATGAGCATAAATTTCTACTGCAAAAATTAATAAATTTAACTACTACTTATGGACAGAAAACTAATTAGTAAAATTACCTCCGAAGACATGAAATTTCTAACACCCTTGTTTGGAGTAAAAATTTGGAGAGTAAAAATTTGGAGAGTAAAAATTTGGAGATCCTCATTTTTTAGAAACACTTTTATAGCAGTAGAAATTACTAGTTGGGGAGAGGAAGCCCCTCCGGCTCGCGCCCAGGCCACGGCGAGCGGAGGCAAGTCCGGCTCGCGCCCGTGGCATGGCGAGCGGAGCTCGTTCAGCTCGCGCCAAGGGCACGGCGAGCGGAGGACTGTCCGGCTCGCGCCCAGGGCACAGCGAGCGGAGCCCGTCCGGCTCGCGCCCAAGGCACGGCGAGCGGCGCCCGTCCGGCTCGTGCCCAGGGCACGGCGAGCGGAGGCCCGTCCGGCTCGCGCCCAGGGCACGGCGAGCGGCGCCCGTCCGGCTCGCGCCCAGGGCACTGCGAGCGGCGCCGGTCCGGCTCGCGCCCAGGGCACGACGAGCGGCGCCCGTCCAGCTCGCGCCCAAGGCACGGCGAGCGGCGCCCGTCAGGCTCGCGCCAAGGTCACGGCGAGCGGAGGCCACTCCGGCTCGCACCCGGTCTGCTGCGAACGGACCGGCAGCTGATCGCGGCCAGGCCGTCGCGAACAGGAGCCTCCGGCGGCGCTCGGCGGCGGAGCTGGGAAGCATCGGCGCTACCGCGGCGCCCGGTATCGGTGGCGGTGGTCGACGGTGCCAGGCGGCGGTGGTCGACGGCGCCAGGCGGCGGCCGGCGGCGGTCCCCGGCGGTGGTCACCAGCGGTGGTTTCCCTTCTCCCATTTAACATTTTCCAATTTAAAATCTTCCAAATACAATATATTTTTAAATGTATATTGTGTATATACAGTATAAATACAGGGCGTGGATAGTAAAATACAGGGCGTGAAATAGCAACACCAAAAAGATTTTGGTAGATTGTGGTGGATTTTGTTGCCTTTCTGAGGATTGAATTGAAGGATCGAGTAGTGTCAACCTTATTGCAAACTGATTGGAAAAGATATGTTCATTTCACCTGTTGGTTTGTTATCTTCTGTTTGCTTTCGGCAGCGAAAAACTATGATGTTTATCTCATTGCGCAAGTCAGCTAACATGTGTTATTTTGTAAATTACAAGCTATCAGTGTTATGGTTTTCAGACATCAGCTGAATGTGGATCAGAAAACATGGCTATGGAGGAAAAGGTCATCGAAGAAGATAATTATTGGGAATGGAAAATGTGGGTTTGACTTGAAAGCAAAAGTCTAGGAGGTGATGTAGCTGTTTCTCATATTATGCTTCAACCCATTTTCTCAGATATGTAAGACAATTGGTGATTTTAATGGGGTGTTGCTATATCACGCCCTAATACGTATACCTACGCATATAAAATTTAATTAAGTTTTAAATTGAAAAACCTAAATTTGTTTCTTCTTCCTCTTAACACTTATTGCCGGCCACCGACCACCGGCCACCATAGCCGTCGGCAGACACAACAAAAAATTTTGCATTACCACTCCTTCCCACCACTCTTCCCTCATCATCACCACCCCTCCGCCACCGTTCGAAAACCCGGCCCCTCCCCTTTTGAAGAAGCCCATCCTTGCCAGTAGCTCTCTTCTTACTTTGCTCATTTTTCCGACGATGAAAACCTCTTCCGCTGGTGTTGCGAACCAGATCTCCTCGTCACTCACATCGCCTGAAACCCAGATTTTCGACGAGGTTCTCTCCGGCGTCGCAGATGAGAACTGTGGGGGACGATTATAAACGAGAATTGTAAAGGACACGAAAATAAGAACCGGAAAAAAGAGCCGGAGAAAGAGAAAGAGATTCGGGGTCTGGGAAAATAGAGCCAGAGAAAGAGAAAGAGAGTTGGGATATGGAAAGAAGAGCAGGAGAAAAAGAGCCGGTCGACACGCGGGAAAGGAGAACCGGTAAAGTGAGAGGGCCAGGGTGTGGGAAAGGAGAATCGAAAAAGGAGAACCGGGTGAGAAGGAGAGCCGGTCGGGGTTGGAAAAATGAGAACGGTGGGACAACAAGAACGGAGAAGGAGAACGGCAGGGAAAACGAGAACTACGGGGATAGCGAGCCTCGCCAGAGGAGACGCTGGAGGAAACTCCTGTTCACGTCGGCGGAACCCCTACACCCGCCGAGCTCTACTGCCGGCGTACAGCTCCACCGCTGGAGACCGGGAAACCAGGAGTTGAGGACGAGCGGTGGGGCTTCGGTGCCGCGCCTAACAGTGACGACGATAATAATAATAATAAGGGATAAGTGCCAATATAACCCTATCTACTTGAGTAAGTGCCAATATAACCCTATGCTAATTTTTAGTGCAAATATAACCCTAACTAGTTAATGAAAGTGCCAATATAACCCTCAGATCCCATTTCCGGCATTAACCTCAATTTTCCGGCATTGACTCTATGTAAATTGACCAAAATACCCTTTGGGCTAACTCTGAAATTAGGTGGACAATTTTACCCTCATAGTTCGTTGGATCGCTGCCAGAACAAGTAGGGTTATATCAGCACATTATGTAATCTTATTGGGTTATATTAGCACATTCCTAATATTTGTAGGGGTTATATCAACACATTTCTAATGTTTGTAGGGTTATATCAGCACATTCTTAAAACTTATAGGGTTATATTGGCACTTTCACTAGCTAGATAGGGTTATATTGACACTTTCAAATATTGAAAGGTTATATTGACACTTATGTCAACTAGGCAGGGTTATAAAAACACTTTTTCTAATAATAATAATAATAATCAGTCACAGTAGAAATGATGTGATATATAATAAGTAACTTTCTAACTTCATGAAATCATTAACTTCTAACTACATAACACCATATTACTATAGACAGGTGACTTTGCCGTCTTATGGTAATGTGATATGATTTATTAACTTTCTAACTACATAACATCATATTACTATACACAGGAGGCTTTGTTGCCTTATGGTAATGTGATGTGATTTATTAACTTTATAAATGCATAACACCATATTTCTATACACAGGAGGCTATGCCACCTTATAGTAAAATGGTGTGATCTACATCTAACTAATCTTTAACTTCTCTATTTTAATATTTCTATGTTAATTATGTCTCTGATATATTTGTCTATTTATCTAATGACGTTACATTGCTAATCTACTCTTAACATTTTAACTATAATTAATTAATATAACGGTTATAAATGGCAATATTTTTAGCAGTAATATAATGGCTATAAACGACTATATTTTACACTATACATATAAAACATCAAATGATACAAAACCACATCCTTTTTTCTACCTCATATTTTTGCTAAATTTTACCGATAAAATGTCTAGACTAATATTTATCTTTGTTGCTGTAATTATTTTAGTATTACATGTTATCATTCTCACCGTAGAAGTTTCACCAGAAGATTTTCATTTTTTTTCATTGATGATCAGAATCATGTATTACTCTTTATTTTCCCCAATCATTATAGACTTCTGTATTGTGAATTATATCTAATAAACTATTTTACTTTCCCTATTATTTATCATCATGTCAAACCTTGTGAAGGTTGAATTCAGTCCACTCGATATCAGTGGAAACAACTATGTGTCGTGGATGATAGACATTGAGATGCACTTGGAATCATAAACCTACTTGAGACAATTCAAGATGGGAATGACTCATCAAGGATGGGCAAGGCAAGATCTTTAATCTTCCTTCGTCGACACCTTGATGGGAGTCTAAAAAATGAATATATCACTATGAAAGATCCACTTGAGCTGCGGAAAAAATTTGAAAGAAAAATACGATCACACAAGAGATGTAATGCTCCCCATATACCGCGATAATTGGAACAATCTACGGTTTCAAGACTATAAGAAAGTCCGCGACTATAATTATGCAATGTACACAGCAGTAACCCACTTGACATACTGTAGGGTTACAATAACTAACAATGAAATGCTGGAAAAGACTCTTTCTACTCCACGCATCAAATGTGACCTTGCAACAACAATATCTTGTGCGAGGTTTAAATAGATATTCTGAACTAATTGCTTGTCTGCTCATTGCGGAAAAGAATAATGAGTTGCGGATGAAGAATCATCAATCTTGCTCGACTGGCTCAAGAGCCTTTCTTGAAGCAAGCGCTGTTAACTCCGATGAACCTAAATGAAAAAATTATTTTCTTTCTCGAGAGAGAGGCGAGGTCGTGGACGGGGTTGAGGTCGTGGTCGTGGTTACGGACGCGGTTGAGGTGGTTACAATTTGTCCTATAAGTCCGGTAACTACTACTAGAAGAAGCATCATTATGAGGGGAACCATGAAAGTACCCATAAAAGGGGAAAATATGCCAGTTTGTCAAAGGAATCTGGAACCTCTTGTTTCAGATGTGGTGGCAAAAGACATTGGTCAAGAGTCTGCAGAGTCCCGAAACACTTATGCGAACTCTACCAAGAGTTTATAAATGGAAGGGGAAGGAGGCAAACTTCAATGAATCCACTTATCTCGAAGTTTCTAATTTCAATGATGATTTCATGGACATAGTTGGTAATTTCATTGAGCAATCAAGTGGTGGAAACTAAAAGAAGTACAATTGTATAACTATTATTGGGAATAAAGCTAGATGGTCCGATGTCTGTTTGTATGTCTTATATATAAATGGTTTTATTTAAAGCCTGCTACTTTCAAATTTATTATCTTTTTTATCAAATTTTGTTTTCTTTTAATTAAATAGGTGAAATGGATAAAGCTAATCGTGAAGCCAACCAAAGGATTAAAAATGAAAAAATTTGCATACTCGATTGTGGAACACACACTATATTAAAGGATAAAAGGTTTTTCTCAAAGGTAAAACCAACGCAGACCATTGTGAATACAATATTGGGTCATGCAAATCTGATTGAAGGAGTTAGCGAGGCAAAATTTACATTGGCAAATGGCACAATGTTTACAATAAAAAATGCCTTATGTTCGCCAAAGTCCAAAAGGAACTTATTAAGTTTCAATGATATATATTCTCATGAATTTGATACTCAGTCTATAACTGCAAGTACCATGAAATATATGCTTTTCATTGTGCATAAATCTGGAAGGAAATGCATACTTGAGAAACTACCAATGCTCCATACTGGATTGCATTACACGCATATAAATGCAGTAGAATCAAATACAGTATTAATCAAACCTTCAATATTTACCATATGGCATGATCGGCTGGGCCATCCTGGTTCAACTATGATGTGAAGAATTATTGAAAGCTTACATGGGCATTCATTGAAGGACCAGAAGATCCCTCATGGAAAATCCTTTCAATGTAAGGCTTGTTCCCTTAGAAAGCTAATCATAAGGCCTTCACGGAGAAAGGTTGAAACAGAATCGCCAACGTTTCTTGAACATATTCAAGGTGATATATGTGGACCTATCCATCCACCATGTGGACCTATCCATCCACCATGTGGACCATTTCGCTACTTTATGGTATTGATAGATGCTTCTAGCAAATGGTCACAAGTATGTCTGTTATCAACTCAAAATATGGCATTTGCTAAATTACTCGCTGGGATAATCAAATTGCGAGATCAAATTCCTGATCATACAATCAAGAAAATCAAACTTGATAATGCCGGTGAATTCACATCCCATACTTTTGATGATTATTGTATGTTAGTTGGGATTGTTGTTGAACTTCCTGTTGCTCATGTGCAGACACAAATGGTCTAGTTGAATCACTGATCAAATGTCTCCAACTCATTGCTAGACCATTAATAATGAGAACAATGCTCCCTACTTCAGTATGAGGTTATGCAATATTACATGTTGCAGCATTGATTCACATCAGGCCAAGTGCATATCATAAATACTCCCCACTACAACTTGCATCAGGCCAAGAACCAAATATATCTCATCTAAGGATTTTTGGTTGTGCTGTTTATGTGCCTATTGCATCACCGCAAAGAACAAAGATGGGATCACGGAGAAGTCTTGGCATTTCTGTAGGCTTGAAAGCCCATCAATTGTTAGATACCTTGAACCCCTAACTGGGAATAGTTGTACAGCTCGTTTGCTAATTGTCATTTTGATGAATTATTGCATCTTAATCCTTATACAAAAGAGTGTGATGGAAAAGTCCAAAGGATTTTTTATATGCAAGATATAGCAAGTCAACTTCCTGATGTATTTACAGACACAAAGAGAGTGACAAAATCTCACATCTCAGCTGAGAATGCTCATGCTCAAAGTGAAATCCCGAAAGGGCAAATTGAAAACAAAGTCACTCATGAAATCACAACACACTTGAAGCGTGGAATACCACTCGGTTCCAACGATAAAAATCCTCGTAAAAGAAAAGAATCAGAGAAACAAGATGACCTCCAAAATGGAGGAACGTATTCTTATAGAAATACGAAATGAGGAAAATTAAGAAATTTTGATTAATTATGCCAATACAGGTATAAGGTGGAACCAAAATGAGGAAATCGATGATGCATTCTCTTAAAATTTGGCATGCGATGTTATGGAAGAAAATAATGGAGATCCCGAACCACTGTCTATTACCGAGTGTAAAAATAGACACAATTGGACTGAATGGAAAAGGGCCATTGAAGCTGAGTTAGACTTTCTTAACCGGCGTATATTTTTTAAGCCTATAGTACTCACCCCTGAAGATGTGAGACCCGTTGGATACAAATGGGTATTTGTGCGAAAAAGAATTGAAAAACGAGATTGTGAGATACAAGGCTAGACTCGTTGCACAAGGTTTTTCTCAAAGTCCCGGAATTGATTTTGAGTAAACATATTCTCCAGTCATGGATGGAATTACATTCAGATTCCTTATCCGTCTAGCAGTTAATGAGAAACTTAATATGCACCTTATGGATGTTGTTACCGCATAATTATACAGATTGCTTGATGCTGAAATTTACATGAGGATCCCTGAAGGATTCAAAGTGCATGAAGCATTAAGTTGACACCTAGAGAAAGATATTCAATCAAATTACAAAGATCTTTATATGGGTTAAAGCAATCTGGACGCATGTGGTACAACCGACTAAGCGAATATCTGTTACAAAAAGGGTATGTCAACGACCCTCTTTGTCCATGTGTTTTCATCAAGAAAACAACATCCGGGTGTGTGATTATCGTTGTCTATGTTGATGATTTGAATATCATTGAGACCAATGAAGAGATTCTGGAAGTAATCTCATACTTAAAGAAGGAGTTTGAAATGAAAGACTTTGGGAAAACAAAAAATTGTCTTGGTTTACAGATTGAGCACTTGCAAAGTGGGATACTTGTGCATCAATCAAATTATATGAATACGGTATTAAAGAGATTCAATACGGATAAATCAAGTCCATTGAGTACCCCAAAGGTCGTAAGATCCCTTAATTTGGAAAAAGATCCATTTCGTCCAAGTGAGGAATCTGAACAGGTTTTTGGTCCAGAAGTACCATATTTCAGTGGAATTGGTGCACTTATGTATCTCGCTAACTATACTCGACCTGATATAACTTTTGTTGTTAATTTATTAGCGATGTTTGATTCATCTCCAACCAAAAGGCACTGGAACGGAATCAAACATGTGTTTCGTTACCTTTAAGGGACAATTGATTTGGGATTATTTTATTCCAACACTACGGAACCAATTTAGGTTGGCTATATAGATGCAGGTTACTAGTCAGATCCACACAAAGGGAGATCTCAAACTGGGTATGTGTTTACTTGCGAAGGGACTGCGATTTCTTAGCGTTCACAGAAACAAACACTCACCACAACAAAATCATGTGGAGGTTATCGCATTGCACAAAGAAAGTCGAGAGTCTGTGTGGTTCAGATCCATGATGTGACATATCAAAACCGCAAGTGGTCTCCCATCAAATGATTATCTCATCACACTTTATGAGATAATGCAGTGTGAGTTAATCAAATGAAGGAAGGATACATAAAAAGCGACATAACAAAGCACATTCCACCGAAGTTCTTTTCATTTACTCAAGAGCTAGAATAGAGTAATATTATCAACATCCAATATATCCGTTCTTGTGAAAACTCAGCAGATCTGCTCACAAAGGCTCTCCCCACTTCAGTGTTCAGAAAATATATTCATGATATCGGAATGCGAAAACTACGAAATTTACGAAGAAATCACCAATGCCAACATGGGGAAAGTTATACGTGGCTGTACTCTTTTCCTTTACCGTGGTTTTTATCCCACTAAGTTTTTCCAAGTAAGGTTTTTTAATGAGGCAGCATGAACACGTAATTATTAAAATGATCATTCACGGGGGAGTGTTAGGAATAATGAAATGCTCATTAGCAATAAGCTAGATTTGTAATAATTAATTATATCACTATTTATTTACCAAAGGGGAATACTATGCCATTACCCCCAAATTCTACTATAAATACCCCCTTTGAGGATGAAGAAAAATGCACATCTCATTCTCTCATTTCTCACTTCTTCTTACTTCCCACATCAATCCCTTTGCCAATTTCTCAATAAATTAGTGTAAAATTAGTAAAAATCACAACATATATATATATACATCTTTTCTTTAATAAATAGTTCAAAAACAATATTTTAATTAAAATTTGCATTCCTTTTAATTTTATTAAAATTTATGTGCTATAATATTATAAATAAATAAGTCCATATAAATATGAAAATTTGTTATGCTTCTCAAAATTACATTTAATTGAATTTTATTGATACAAAATTTTATAAATATTAATTAATTTTCTTAAAATGCAAAAAATAGTAAAAATAGCACATTTATGTAAAAATTGACTGTACTTTTTAAATTACAACTATAATACTAATAAATTGATATCAGAAATGAAAATTTAAAAATGATTAATTGATCATAATAATACTGACATCAAGTAGATTTTATTTATAAATAAATTTGTTAATGCATGAACAAAGTCGAAAAACAACCCAATTGAAAGCAGCTTAGTTTCTCCTATAAGTAAAGCCAAAATAGGCATGAGGAGCAGCTCGGAAGTTCATAACTCTTAAGAAAACACAACGATTATTAAATAAACTGTATAAGAAAATATCAAAATAATGACAACTGAATGCTCACATGTATACTGTCTCGACAATTTCACTGATAATCATCAATTAGCAAACTAATATTTGCCAAAGTCAAATTGACCCCTCAAATAGTACTACAAACATTAAAATGTATACTATATAAGAGACCAAAAACAAATGTCCAAACTGAACAAACTCAGGATCTAGATCATGGAATCATACCAATGGAGAATATTGAGCGAGCGCCAACTTCCGTGATGGTGCTGAAGAACGTAAGCATAGCTTCTTGTGAAAATGTAGTGCTGAAAATGAGACAGACCAATGGACAACACCAAGAAGTCCCAATACATAAAGCATAAAATATGTAAGTTCAACACCTGTAGGGTGTAGAAGAGTAATTTTTTCCACTGCCACTCCATCCACATATCAAGGTATTCATTCAACCAGTTTCATTTTCTCAAAAAAATATATATAAAAGAAACACAAGATTCAGTGGTTTAAGAAAGATGATAGAGAGTGAAGTTTTGTTGATATAAGCATAGTCACGGTATCTCTGTAAGTGTTGCGGTCATACAACATATCCATAAGCATTCCTGATTACAAAAGGTGTTCATTAATTTGTCAAAAGCGTAAATAGAATATCAAGACAAAGGCAAATGAGTAAAATACAGGAATCGTAAGAGTTCTGAAAAACTTCAGACAAATAACTCACAAACTAATAATCTTTCCTATATTTGGATTTCCCAAAACAGCTACACATAGACTTCACCTCATCGCACACACTTAATGCATACAAACTAAAATCACATTCAATGAAATGATAGTTAATTAAGCAAATAAAGCATTCCCAATTCAATCGAGAAATTAGGCCTTCCAGAAACCAAAAAAATTATTTAAACGCGAGCATAAATTAATATAAGGCAAAGAACTTGGAACACCATGTATGCTACAATAATGCCTAGGAAAATCCATTTACTGAACATTCATAATAAAGATAAGGCTAATAATGATAAGACCGATTCACCTACACTGCTCTTGAACTGGTCCGAAATAAATTATCTACAATTGGAACTGCAACTGACATCTTCAATTTTGCATGTCTTATTTACTACTTGGTTGCTCGCAAACCTTTGTTTAATTGTCACAACAATGTCAAAATGGTAATCCTTTGTTAATTTTTTTGAAATAATAATTTTGCACTTCTGATTTGTTGTGATGTGTCTATGTACATATGCATGGCCATTGGCCATATGATTACTTGGAATAGATTTGAACTACTAATATAATGACCCTTGTTTGTTTTCCATGCAGTACATGAATTATTTGACATACCTGATCAAGTTGACCCAAAGTAGGTGTAAGAGGAGCAAACCCAGGTTGATCCAAGATGACTTTTCAACACTAATTACTTAAAACATACCACAATATCACAAAAAAAATGAAACATCATCCAAAGAACTTTTATAATAAATATAAGGCTACATAATAGTGTTGGAGATCATCTTGCAACTTGCCACAAAAATATTTCATGAAAATTTTTATATGATTGAGAGATAGAATTGGATACTCATACGTTCTTGCTGGAATTTTCATGCATGCCTAAATGTTGGTCTACAAACTGGTGGATTGTCACTTGGTTGCTGAGTAACCGGTGGTTGCACATAAGAAATTTCAATTAGAAGTTATATAAGTCGACATCCTAGCTGCACAACAGAAGGTAACATATCATAATACTTAAACTTATTGACAAAAATTCTAAGCTTCCAAACCCACAATTCTATGTTTTGTTATGATTATCTCTTGCTGATAAGACCTGCTCCTTTGGATAGATAGGCTTGCTATTTTGTTGTTGTTTTCCATGAATTTTGCTCTGTTTTGATTTCTATTTTCGTAAAAACGCTATATATGAAGTTAAATAAACATAACAAAAGAGTTAATCACTTGAATTATTGAATCATGTATGTGTGTCACTAGTGTCGGTTCGAATAAATATTTAGGCCCGACTCTCTTAGTCCAGTGCATAAGCGATCCCAAAACTCCATACTATCCAGCTAAATCGGAGGTAGGCTTTAATCACGCTTTTATGATCCTGATATAAGAAACCAGTTCCCTAGCGATGAGAATTCAATACCTACTTAAGAATTCTAAAAAAATCACAAAATTAACCAAGCTGCAAAGTCAAAAGTATGCATTCATGAACTTTAATTTATTTTCTAAAAAAGCTACGTCTTCATACACAAGACCATAAAAAAAAAATAACAGCTGATACTATACTACGGAACGTTGACAAAATCAAACTTCATGATATCACCTGCAAGTTTTCTTATCAAAATAGATGTAATTAAATTCCTATCTCAAACACAAAAGTTTTTTGATTATCCTAAAAGGATTAACATTTAATACATAAGCTGATTGTCTGTAATTTATATTTTGATGAGAACCATTTATTAGATAACAAATCTCATATTAGTCTAGGAGCGAAGAAGAGTTATGATGCTTACAACTTCAAATGAACAATAGTAGCCTCTAGTCTATCAACCACCATTTTATTAAGATCATCAGGATTGAATCTCCCATCAGATCATTTTGTCTTTCTGCAATATGTTTCACCGCATCTACTATTTTCTTACCAAGAGGTGACCTCAATAACTTCAAGCGTGGCTACCTCTTCCAGACACGAGGGCATCACTTTCTAATCGAAACACTTCCCCATTAGCAACTTCTGTAAACAAAAGAAATAATAATGATTTTCAACAAAAGAAACCACCAAACATATCCCAACGTATTTAGATTTTAAGAGCATCAGAAACACCAAAAGGTATAGATTGAACTCGGATTAAACATACACAATTAATAACTACAAAAACTGCAATACTTGAATATTCATCTTATGTAACCCTTCACTTTCACTGATCTAACATTGCAAGATCAAAATCAATCCAGGGAGCAAGAGGGTACCTTGAGACTATAAAAAACTGTAAATTTTGCTTCATAGAGACTTTATCGTAGTTGGTTGGTTCTCGAGGGAGGTTAATCAAAGCAACTGAAGGTATAACATGCATATTGAAGTTTACCCTGAATCCAAAAAGTAAACAGTATCTCATTATGCAAAAGAGGGAAGAACCAAATTCTTATTGAATTGATCATTAGGCTTTTCACACAATAAATAAACACAGAATCCTACTAAGAAAATATTCGCTCAACAGAAAGAAAATAGCAATATGGTGGCTATTGAAATCCCATATCAGTACTACATCAATTACAACAAACTCATAAAAATGAAAAAGTTCTCAATTACTTTTAAATCATGATAGCAAAGTCCTTTTGACCCATTTTTGGCCACCCACCACAAAAATATAAGGCGAGCAAAATAGATGGTGACACATTCAGTGAGATTACCATTAGGCCCATCAAATGGGTTAATCATATCAACCCATTATCCAAACCCAACTAACCCATTATCTAATGGGTCCATTTAACCCATTTATTAATGGGTCATAATGGGTTGAATAATAAATGAGTTGGATCATTAAATGGATAACCCAATGGGTAACTGATGTGTCCATTTTATGTGCATAATTTAGTACTTTTTGGGATCACTTTTGTGCTCTTTTGCTATCAAGAGCTTGTGTTTTACCTTGAAATTATCTTAGGAGAGGTAAGAGCGACTTTACGCTCTTTTACCTCTTCTAAATGGATTTTGTGTGACAAAGGAAGAACATGCAGGCTTGAAGACCAAAGGCCATTGAAGATCACATTTCAAAGACTTTGAAGACTTGCTTCAAATATATGAAGACTTGAAGACCGGAGGCCATTGAAGATAATATTTTGAAGACTTTGAAGACTCTCTTCAAAGATTTGAAGACTCTCTTCAAAGATTTGAAGACTCTCTTCAAAGATTTGAAGACTCTCTTCAAAGATTTGAAGACTTGAAAAATGAAAGGGAATATTGTAAAGATTAGTGCTTTCCACAAGAAGAAGAAAAGAAGACAAGGTTAAGTTCTAGTGCCCGTCGCGAGTCGCGACGAACGAATCGCGAGTTGTGATGCACGGGTAGCCAGAACCTAACCTTATCATTTTTGTACTTATAAATAGCAATCTATTTCCTCTCATTCATAACTTCTTCTTCCTTCATTTTTTGTACTATTCTAACCCTAGTTTTTCACCATTTTCATCTTTGATTTCTTTTGTATTATGTTTGGTTTGTTAGTACTAATTAGTATGAACTCTTGTAGCTAAATCTAGTTCTTGGTAGCAATTGATTGAAACTTCCAAACTTATGTAGTAAGATTCTATATTTGCTCATTTATGAACATTTATTGGAGAGCATTTATTATGCCATTAATGTTGTGTTTTGCCTCATTTATACCATGGGTTGTTTGAGTATATGAAATGTTTGTATGATTGAAGTGTTAAATTGTTAGGAAAGTTGAAAATTTCTTAGCTCATTTGACATGAAATCCAAAAATATGGATTTAGAACTTCTCGTGTATAATGTGTGGTAATTCTTGCTAGATGAGTATGTTAATGTGGATTGTTCACATATTTATCCCATAGATGCAAAGAAAGGTTGAACCTTGAATGTGGTTTGTTCTAGGTTTAACCTAAAAAATGCTTTGTTTGGTTAAATGACTTTGTTTTTGGTAGAAGGCTTGTTGTTATCAAAACTATGGTCCTTTGGGTGAAATGCCATTGATGCAATGCATCCATGGTGTTGTTTTCCTAGGGTGATCATCAATGAGATTTGCAAATGGTCGTTGCTTGTCTTTGCAAATTACTATTAAGAAGGAATGAATGTTGATCTTCGAATGAGAAGTGATAGCATTCCCCATAGACAATAAATGTAATTGAATGAGTGAATGAATCAATGAGCTATAGGAAGTTTGGAAGTGGAAGTCGATTGCCCCCAAGGCTCTGTTAATTGTTATTTTATACATCTATTTAGTTGATGTTGAATGATTAGCATAGTTCTCTTGCTTTGCTAATTGTTGTCTTCAATTTGATAATTTAGGACCAAAAACCAACTAAACCCTCCCCCCATTTTACATGCTTTATATGTATCTATATATGCTTATATCTAGTATGTTTTCACCTATATATGTTTAAATATTTGGAAAGATCTCTCTTCTCGTGGACGACTCCAACTTGCCATTATCTACTTAATTGTAGATATGAAGCATTAGGGCTTAAAAATATAACTTTTAGAGGTACGGTGATGACCTCCCAAATTTTAGCGCCGCTTCCGGGGAAAATGCTTTTATTTTTAAGTGTTTGGGCATATTATGTGTGACTATGTGTTAGTTGTACATATTTGTTAGTTTGTTTTTGTTTTGATTTCTTAGTTAACTTACCATTTTTGCTTGGCTTGGAGATGTATTGTTTGAGTTCTTGGTGTATGGTTCGTACGCTATTCTCTTTACAAGAACCCCTACACTATGACCCCGAGTTAGAGTTGAATTTGAGATGGGCTAGGAGAATTTCTTTGGAAGGTGTGAATAACACCCCTCCTAGTGACCATTTTGTGGATACCTCTACTTCTATAGAGCATCAACGTGAACATGAAGATGAGCATTCGGGGGGAGGACCTCAACATCCTCCTCTCCAAGGGCAAGCTCCTCCACTCCACAGAAGGGAGATTCCTTTGGGGCAAGCATTGTTGAGAGACATCATGGCCCCCAACCTTGACCAACAACCTATGTGCATTGAGTATCCCTTGGTTGGACTGAATGGGCACTTCGAGCTAAAGACCGGATTCATAAACATGCTACCCATCTTCCTTATAGGCAAGGGGAGAATGGATCAAGCACCTCACAGAGTTTCACTTTTTGTGTGGTGGTATGGCCCCTCATGGAGTAGATGAAGACTTTTATAAGTTGAAGGCATTCCCGTTTACACAAAGGGATGGTGCAAGAAATTGGCTCCACTACCTACCACCCAAGAGCATCAAGAGTTGGCTTGACATGAAGACAAAGTTTCTAGTCAAATACTTCTCGGACTCGAAATCCACCGTCTTGAAGAAGGACATAAGTAACATCCTCCACTTGCATGAAGAATCTCTCTTCGATTATTGGGAGAGGTTCAAGAAACTTCTCGCAAGTTGTCCTTACCACGGTTATTTGGAGGGAGATTTGATATATTATTTCTACAATGGTCTTCTTGATGAGGATCAAAGATTAGTGAGAAGTTCTTGTGGTGGCACCCTTGGGAACAAGACTTCACCGGAAGCTATGCAATTGTATGAGGAGCTAGCGAAGGAGTCACGGAACTTTAGCTCAATGACGGATTTGAGAAAGAGAAATCCAATGCCCGCAAGTGAACCTTCTATTGGTGGAAAGCTTGAGGACCAAGTTTTGGCCCTTGCTTATATGGTGAAGTCGTTGATGACGAATCCCAGAAATGCACTGCATGTTAAATCGTGCTAAATTTGTTACTTGGCGCATCCTACGGACACTTGCCCTACTTTGCAAGGGGACTATGTTGAGGATGTGAGTGCCATGGGGTACCAAGGAAACCAAGGCTATCAAGGTGGGCAAAGATATCAAGGTAACCAAGGCTACCAAGGTTATCAAGGGTACAAAAACTGGCCGTACAATTCGGGAAGTCATGATAACCCTCACCTATGGCATGGAAACCCTCAAGGAGGTAAAAACCCTCATCCGTATCGGCCTCCTCAACAGCAATATAGGCCACCTCAAAAACAATTTCAAAGGCTCCAAGACAGTCCCCGAGACTAAGGGAAGAGCTCGGGGTTAACAAAAGATGAGGTGATGCAAGCCATTCACCGATTGAGCACGTGCGTGGAAAAAGGAAAAAAAATTCCAAGATGAAGCCAAGGAGAGCATCAAGAACTTGGAAACTCAAGTGAGCTAAATAGCTCAAGTGGTGAATCGGATGGAGGCCAGGAAAAAAAGGCAAACTTCCCTCCTAACCGGAGATCAATCCCCACCAAAATGCTAGTGCTATCACTTTGAGAAGTGATAAAGAGGTTAGCTCTCCTCCGGATGGTGAAGTTGTTAAAGGCAAACCCAGAAGGTTTGAAATGTTTGAGAAAGAAGTTGAGGAAGAGAATGAGGATGTGGCCAGGGAGCAAGCAAGGAAGGTAAATGAGAAGGAAGAGGAGATCACCGTTGAGAAATCAACCTCCATTCCCAAACCTTCATCCCCTCCTCACAAGAAGACAAGAGTGGTGGAAATTCCCCCATATGTTCCGGAACCACCATTCCCGGAAGCTCTAAAGAACAAATAGAGGAAGGAGTCCAAAAAAGACATCTACAAAGTCTTTCGTAGGTGTGAGATAAATATCCCTCTTTTGAATTCTATTGAAAAAATTCCTATCTATGCTAAAATTTTAAAGGAATTATGTGTGGTAAATAGGACACAAAGAGCAAAGAGCAAGCTTAAGAATGAGAAAAGTGAACATGTCTCCTCTTTGTGCCAAAGGGAGTTACCCCCTTAATGTAGTGATCTCGGCATGTTTACAATCCCTTGCATGATAGGGAGTACACATTTTGAAAAAGAAACTCTTGACTTAGGAGCATTAATAAATGTGATCCCTTACTCTTTGTATGAAAGCCTCAATCTTGGTACTTTGCATAAAACCGGGGTGGTGATCCAACTAGCTGATCGTTCTAGTGTATACCCTAAGGGTATCATCAAGAATGTGTTGGTTAGGATGGATTCCTTAATATTCCCCGTGGATTTTTATATCCTAGACATGTAGCATGATAAACACGCTGCCCCAATCTTGTTGGGAAGGAAATTTTTGTAGACCTCTAGGACCATCATTGATGTGCATAATGGTACTCTCACCATGGAATTCGATGGGATTAAAGTAGAGTTTAACATAAATGACTCTATGAAGTATCCTCTTGAAGAATACTCTTGCCATGCTATCGATATTGTTGACAATGTTGTGCAAGATGTTTTTGAATTGAGTGGTTATGATTCCTTGTTAGTTGCTTTGGAAAATGATGTTGAAAATGCATGTCTTGTATATTCTATGAGTACTAACTTGAAGGAAAGCATTGATGAGCTAAGCATTCTTGAAGAAGTGGTGTCGAGTCCTACCCCTCTAGTGTTAGAGGAACTCGAACAACCGGAATTCCTTCCGTCACTTGTGAAAGCTTCGGTGATTGAACTTAAACCTTTGCCAAGTGACCTCAAGTACGCATTTCTTAGGGAAGGGGAGACACTTCCAGTTATCATTTCAAGCAAGCTCACCAAAGAACAAGAATAAAAGTTGATGGTGGTGTTACAGGAGAATAAGGAAGCAATTGGTTGGACTAGTGCCGACATCAAAGGCATAGGTCCATCAACTTGCATACATAGAATTTTGTTGGAAGAAGATGTGAGACCTGTGCAACAACCCAAATGCCTTTTAAACTCGCCTATGATGGAGGTGGTAAAGGCGGAAATTCTCAAGTTGCTCAAAGCGGGCATGATCTATCCAATCTCGAATAGCAAGTGGGTGAGTCCAACTCAAGTGGTACCCAAGAAGAGTGGGGTGAAGGTGGTAAAAAATGAGAAGGGTGAAATGGTGCCCACTCGAGTTCAAAATGGGTGGTGCGTTTGCATTGACTACCGGAGGCTAAATGCGGGAACTCGAAAGGATCACTTCCCGTTGTCATTCATCGATCAAATGCTCGAGAGGTTAGCAAGCCACCCTTTCTATTGCTTTTTGGATAGGTAATTTGGGTATTTTTCAAGTGGCTATCGCTCCAGAAGACCAAGAAAATACCACTTTCACGTTCCCCTTTGGTACGTTTGCCTACTGGCGTATGCCTTTCGGGTTATGTAACCCTTTGCAACTTTCCAAAGGTGTATGGTAAGCATTTTCTTAGAATTTGTTGAAAACTTTTTTGAGGTATTCATGGATGGTTTCACCATTCATGGTAAATCTTTTGACAACTGTTTAGCAAATTTGGCACTAGTTCTTAAACGTTGCATTGATACTAATCTTGTGTTAAATTCTTAAAAGTGTCATTTTATGGTAGAGCAAGGCATTGTCTTAGGCCATGTTGTCTTCTCTAAGGGCATTGAGGTTGACAAGGCAAAGATAGACACAATTCAAACTTTTCCTTCCTACTAATGTGCACAAAGTGCGCTATTTTCTTAGCCATGCAGGATTTTACCGCCGGTTCATCAAGGACTTCTCAAAGATAGCATCTCCTTTATGCAAGTTATTGTAGAAGGAGGTGGAATTTGTGATGGATGAGGGTTGTAAAGGGGCCTTCGATACACTGAAAGGAAGGTTAATCTCGGCCCCTATCATACAACCCCCAGATTGGTCTTTGCCTTTTGATACCATGTTCGATGCTAGTGATTATGTTGTTGGAGCGGTACTTGGTCAAAGAGTGGGGAGAGCGCCTCACACCATCTACTATGCATCCATGTCTCTCAATGAGGCCCAAAGAAATTACTCCACCACAGAAAAAGAATTGCTAGCAGTGGTATTTTCTTTGGAAAAATTTCGATCTTACTTGCTTGGTACAAAAGTTATTGTGTACATTGACCATGCAGCTCTTTGTCACTTGATGACAAAGAAAGAGGCCAAGCTAAGATTGATTAGGTGGATCTTTCTTCTGAGTGAAATTGAGTTAGAGGTGCGAGACAAGAAGGGCACAGAGAACCTTGTGGCTGATCATCTGAGCCGGTTGCCACCATGCCAAGATAGTGAGGTAAATTTATCAATGAATGAGCAACTACGGGAGGAGTTCCCCGATGAACAACTGTTTGCAATCAGGGATCTCCAATCGTGGTTTGCCAACATTGTAAAATTTCTTGTCTCCGGTAAATTTCCTCCTCATTTTTCTAAGTCCTAGAGACTTAAGCTAAAAAGCGATGCTAGCTATTATGTGTGGGATGATCCCTTTTTGTGGAAACATTGTGTAGAACAAGTTGTTAGAAGACGCATCCCTGATAATGAAGTGCATTCAATTCTCACTTTTTGCCATTCTTATGTATGTGGCGGTCACTTTGGAGCTAAAAGAACCGCTAGGAAAGTCTTTGAAAGTGGTTTTTATTGGCATACTCTGAATAAGCATGCATACATATTTTGCAAGGCTCGTGACAAGTGCCAAAGAGTAGGAAATATCTCATCTATAAATGAGATGACCCAAGAAGCTATGCTATATTGGGAAATCTTTGATGTTTGGGGTATTGACTTTATGGGACCTTTATGGTAGTGCTGCTGCTGTTGCTTAGAGAAAGGCAAGCTGCTATTATCGCGCCGGACAGGAGCTGGACCAAGGTCATGGAGCTCGCATTGGAAGTCCTCTCTGCACGAGGAGTCTAGTAAAATCACCAAGTCCGCTGGGGGTGTATCAAACTCCAACTTCGTCTTGTTGGGATGAGGAAGTGCCAGGAATGTGACCTTCCTGGCACCATATAACCAAAGGAATACCCTCGTGGTGTATGTGGCGCTGAGCATCTCGAATTGCACCAACCTCTCTACAGTGGTGAAGTAGGAAGTGCGCCTCTCTAAGCGTGGAAGATCAGCCGGTGGGACCAATCCTAGGTACTCTGCTAGGAGGCCGATCATGCCTCCAACCACAATCTTCCCTTTTTTCTTCCCTGCCACCTCTACAATCCTCTTCATTCATAGACATAGTTGATATTTGAATGCAATATTATTACGCTTAGGATATTTTGGCCATGGCACTTGAAAATTTAACGTTATGAATGTACTAATGATGGCCAAACTAGTTAGGCATGACTGTGATTATGGGATATAGAATATTAGATATTCAACTATGTGAGAACTTAATGGACTGAGAATATGGGCATGTTGGATATAACATGGATTCTATATGAAATTTTGGTTAGGACTTGAACTACTTGGCTTGGATTTGGTTTGGTTTGTGATGATTGGCAAAAATAGTTTAAGGTTGAGTATAATTTTGTGATATTTCATATATGTACATTCCTGTGCATTTGACTTGTTTGTTGTGGTTGTTAGATATGACCCCTACCAAGAGACCTAGGGCTTCTCCATGAGGTAGGCGCACCGCCGCTCCACCTCCATCTCTGGCATCGACTCCGGAATCGAGCCATGTACCTCCTCCTCCTGATAGGTACATGGGTTAGACCCGGATCACCGGGTCCTACAGAGATGAGAGGCCCTGACCAGTCGACAACTCAAGAAGACGAGTTTTTTAGACGTACCCATATTGGATGCTCTTGGGCTCACCCAGCCAGTCTGATGCCTCCTCGCCAAAGAGGGGTGGGTTGGAGGGTTTCATGGGAAAGAGTTCCCCCTCCTACCGGCAATATACACTAGAGTTCCTGTCCACAGTCAAGATATGCAGCACGAGGAATAATCAACCGTGCGAGAGGTACATCGCTTTCCACTTGATGATGTATCTCGAGACCGTCTCGCAGGTTAAGGAAGCATTTGGTTGGGACACTACGGAGATAGGGCGAGGTTAGACCCACAAGCCCAGGATCGATTGATTGAGGATGGCACGCAATTTTAGAGTGTCATCAATATAAGGCTAAAGAACTCCCACGACAAGAGCAGTGTCATCATCCATCCCGCACTCCATTATGTGCACCGACTTTTGGCTGGCACAGTCCTTTACTCGGTGGAGCTTACAAATGTGCTGGACAACGACATTCACTTCTTATGGAACTTGATGAGTGAGAGATTGGGATACAGGTTATGGGCTGAGCTATAGATGAAGAGGATTGTAGAGGTGGCGGGAAAGCAAAAGGGGAAGATTATAGTTGAAGGCATGATCGGTCTTCTAGCGGAGTACCCAGGATTGGTCTCACCAGCTGACATTCCACGCTTAGGGAGGTACAGATCCTACCTCTTCACTGTAGAGAGATTGGTGTGATTCGAGATGCTCAGAACCACATGGACCATGAGGGTGTTCCAATGGTTATATGACACTAGGAAGGTCACATTCCGGCACTTCCTCAGCCCAACAAGGCGAGGTTGAAGTTTGATACACCCCTAGCGGACTTGGCAATTTCACCAGACTCCTCGTACAGAGAGTACTTCCAGCATGAGCTCAATGACCTTGGTCCAGCTCCTGTCCAGCACGATGATAGCAGCTTGCCTTTCTCTGAGCGACAACCGCAGCACTTTCCACAGCCTCCACCGAAGTCTGAGTATGCAGGAAGATTATGTGCCCCCTAATTACTCCCAGCCTCGACCTGATTTCTATGAGCATATGATGCAGGCTATGCAGGATGGATTCCGCCGCCATGACAGCATGATACAGGAGCACAATGTGTTTATCTCCTAGAGCTTGATCGACATGGATGAGGAGATTGACCACATATCATGTTGCATCCATGAGATGCAGTCCCAGGCAGGCGGTATCTCAGACCCTGATCATGGAGTAGAGAGGCGTCGAGCTAGGAGGCAGAAGAGCGTGGATTGGCTGGCTCTTTATTAGCAGCATTATTTTGGTGGTGGCCCTTCTTCCTCACAGCAGTGATTTGTGAGCATTATATTCTTACCCTTTCCATACTTCGCTGTATACGCTTTTGCCCTATTTGTCTACATCGAGGGCAATGTATCATTCTAAGTGTGGGGAAGGGCATTTACTGATTTCACTGCTTGGCTTAGAGATACTTTTATTATACTCGCTACTTTTGGGATAATTTTTTTGTTTTGTTTTGGATATTTTTTTCATCTTTTTGTTTTGGGGGATGCTTTCATTTTGATGTATTTGGATGAAGTTAGCTTTGATATTTATCTTAGCCTTAACATTTGGAAAGAACTTTGCTACTTTTTGGATGGGAGAAACATGAAAAAAAATATGAAAAAAATAATATAGAAAATAAAAAAAAAAATATAAATAAAAAGAATCCTGCTAAGTTGAAAACCCAAGAGGGCATCTTAGGTAACATTGGGGGCTCGGATAGGTTGAAAACCAGAAAGGGAGACCTAGGCAAAAATGAGGCTAAATGTGTGGAAAAAGGTGAGATGTAAGCCGAAGAAACATGACATGTGGCTAGGAGGAAAGCCCGAAAGGGCTCCTAGGCAAAATGAGAGAGAAAAAGAAAAATGTTATGTTGACATCTTAAGGACCTCTTGGGAGTGGGATATTTAACGGGGAAAATGAACCGAGTTATAAAATTCTTGATCGTTAATATACTTCGTTTTTAGGATGATATATTGGTACAAAGTGAATCATGTATTTGAAATTTATATATGCTTTTAGCTTCACCTTGTGTCATTGGATTTGAGATCGTCAATTCGAGATTTAGAAATGTTTTAGAGATACCAATGAATTGATAGGTTGGTATGGTTTGGATAGATTTAGGAATGAGGGTTGTGGGAAACTTCTCATTTGACCTTAACATTGGGATGTGTAATATTGAGAGTTTTGTGAGGTATTGACTTGGGGGAATAGTAGTTAGGATGCGGATATGTCACTTTCTTCGTATGCTTGGACCTTTTCTTACACGAGGGCGAGTAAGGTTTAAGTGTGGGGAGGTTTGATGTGTCCATTTTATGTGCATAATTTAGTACTTTTTGAGATCACTTTTGTGCTCTTTTATTATCAAGAGCTTGTGTTTTACCTTGAAATTATCTTAGGAGGGGTAAGAGCGACTTTACGCTCTTTTACCTCTTCTAAGTGGATTTTGTATGACAAAGGAAGAACATATAGGCTTGAAGACCGGAGGCCATTGAATATCACATTTCAAAGACTTTGAAGACTTGAAGCCCAGAGGCCGTTGAAGATAATATTTTGAAGACTCTCTTCAAAGATTTGAAGATTTGAAAAATGAGAGGTAATATTATGAAGATGAGTGCTTGCCACAAGAAGAAAAAAAGAAGACAAAGTTAAGTTGTGGTGCCCGTTGCGAGTCGCGACGAACCCGTCGCACCAGAACCAAACCTTATCATTTTTGTACTATAAATAGCATTCTCTTTCATCTCATTCATAACTTCTTCTTCCTGCATTTTTGGTACTATTCTAACTTTAGTTTTTCACCATTTTCATCTTTGATTTCTTTTGTATTATGTTTGGTTGTTAGCACTAATTAGTGTGAACTCTTGTAGCTAAATCTAGTTCTTGGGAACAATTGATTGAAGCTTCCAAATATATGTAAGATTCTATATTTTCTCATTTATGAACATTTATTGGAGAGCATTTATTATGCCATTAATTTTGTGTTTTGCCTCATTTATACCATGGGTTGTTTGAGTATATGAAATGTTTGTATGATTGAAGTGTTAAGTTGTTAGGAAAGTTGCAAATTTCTTAGCTCATTTGACATGAAATCCAAAAGCATGGATTTAGAACTTCTTGGTATAATGTGTGGTGATTCTTGCTAGATGAGTATGTTAATGTGGATTGTTCACATATTTATCCCATAGATGCAAAGAAAGGTTGAACCTTAAATGTGGTTTGTTCTAGGTTTAACCTAATAAATGCTTTGTTTGGTTAAATGACTATGTCTTTTGTAGAAGGCTTGTTGTTATCAAAACTATGGTCCTTTAGGTGAAATGCCATTGATGAAATACCTCTATGGTGTTGTTTTCCTAGGGTGATCATCAATGAGGTTTGCTGATATGATTCTCCTTGCGAAGACTCACGATTTGCGGAATTAATATCTTTGATCTAGTGAAGGGATCTGCAAACCCGCACTATCTCGCACAAAATTCAGGAGTCTAGCCCTCGGGGTACACCTAACTTCGACTTGCTCTCTAACTAGCCCCCAGGATCAGATTACAAGGTTTATTGGTACTTAACTAGCCCTCGGGGATAAGCAACAATGGAATAGCTCACAAGCAAAGAGTATGAACTCAAAAGGTTGTATATTTGATTGATGAAAGGCTGTAATTTTCGTCCATAAGGCCTCCCTTTTTATAGGGTTACAATCCTGCCTTAAACCCTAATCACAAATGGAAACTGAATCGACGTATGGCAGCTTTAAGAAGCTAAAACCATATCTAACTAAAATACCTAAAATAAATGGTAATCTAAGGTAATCAGGTTGAATTCTTCAAGAAGTAACCTTGAAGAATATTACCTTATCTAATTTTACCAAATCTAATTCTAATCAGAATAAAACTGAATATACTAAACCTTAATGGACTGTATTTTTGAAATTCAGCTCTTCAAAGCCCACATGGCCGAGCTATCAGTCCAATAAACGCAAAATGAAATAATTTTACAATATTTTACAATGATCACACTACCTCATTAAAAACCCAGTGGGAAAAAAGAGTATAGTGTTCTTCATGATGTCTTCAGTTCGTCGACAATCTTGAATAATGAATCCAAGATGTCGACGGTGACTCCTTCTTCAATTCTTCATCATAAATACGATCAATCAAAGCATTTAAAGTAGCATCCCTAAGCTTAGTCATTGACCTAGTCATAGGTCCCGCCATGTCACTTAGAGGATCTCGAACATATCCTTTAAATGTTTGATCAAGTCGTGGAATATCTTCATTTACGGTATTAGTCGTTGTGGCATCTCCATCATTCCCTCCGTGGTCGAAAGGTTTCACCCTCGAAACTGAATCGTCTTCAAATGTAAATGGAGATAAATCAGCAACATTGAAGGTCGCACTAACACCATAATGATCTGGTAACTCAATCTTGTAAGCATTGTCGTTCACACAATCCAACACTCTAAAAGGACCATCTTCACATGGACTCAACTTAGATTTTCAAGCATTTGGAAACCTCTCTTTCCGCAGATGAACCCAAACATAATCTCCCACATTGAACCTCATCAACTTGCGGCTTTAATTAGCTTTATCAGCATTCTGTGCATTTGTCCGTTCAATTCTCATGCGCACCTTCTCATGGATTTTCTTCACAAAATCAGCTTTCTGTTCTCCATCAAGGTTTTTAACCTGTTTAAAATTCAAAGGAAGTAGATCAAGAGGTGTAATAGGTAGAAAACCATAAACAATTTCAAATGGAGAAAAAGAAGTAGTAGAATGAATAGTGCGATTGTAAGCAAACTCTGCAATCGGAATGCATTTTTCCCAATTCTTTAAGTTCTTATGAACTAGTGCACGTAGGAGAGCCCCTAGGGTTTGATTGGTCACTTCTGTTTATCCATCAGTTTGAGGACGACTGGCAGTCGAAAACAGCAACTTTGTCCCTAACTTGCGCCACAAGGTATTCCAAAAGTAGGATAAAAATTTAACATCGCGATCAGAGACAATGGATGCAGGAATTCCATGTAACCGAACTACTTCCTTCAAAAATAGATCCACAACGTGCTTTGCATCATCTGTCTTCCTACAAGGAATAAAATGTGCCATTTTTGAAAATCTATCCACAACCACAAAGATAGAATCATTACCTGACTGAGATCGTGGCAAACCTAGGATTAAATCCATGGAAATATCAACCCAAGGATGTGAAGGAACAGGCAATGGAGTATAAAGACCATGAGGCTTAGTTTTAGACTTAGCCTTCAAGTAATCAAGACAATTCCTACAAACCCTATCAATAGCAAGTGCCATTTTCGGCCAATAGAAGTGTTCTCGCAACAAATTATAAGTTTTAAAAGCACCAAAATGTCCCATTAAACCACCTGAATGAGCTTCCCTAACAAGTAATTCACGCATAAAACATTGAGGAATACATAACCTATTATTCATAAACAAGAAACCATCATGCCAAAAAAACTTCTCATAAGCACCATTTTCGCATGCAGCATAAATAGATGAAAAATCAGAATTGGTCGCATATAAATCTCGCACGAATGAAAAACCTAGCATAATGCATTCCAAACGTGTAAGTAAAACATGTTTACGACTCAAAGCATCAGTAACACCATTTTCTTTACCTTTTTTGTAACGCAATACATAAGGAAAAGATTCAATGAAACTAGACCATTTAGCATGACGCTTATTCAACTTCATCTGACTCTTCAAGTATTTCAAGGATTCATGATCACTATGAATGACAAATTCTTTATGAAATAAATAATGTTGCCAAGTTTCTAATGCACGCACAATTGCATAAAATTCTTTATCATACACAGGATAGTTTAGAGCACCGCCCTTTAACTTTTCACTGAAGTAAGCTATAGGTTAATTCTCTTGCATCAAAACAGCACCAATACCAACACCGGAAGCATCACAATGAATCTCAAAAGTACCATTAAAATAAGGTAAAGAACAGGAGCATTACATAATCGTACTTTCAATTCATTAAATACATTCTCTTGACTCTCAGTCCAAACAAATTTCACATCCTTTTTAACTAGTTCATTTAGAGGTGCTGCAATAGATGAGAAATCGCATACAAGCCATCTATAAAAACTAGCTAAACCATGAAAAGAACATACCTGGTTGGCATTAGTAGGTCTCGGCCAGGTCTTAATGGCCTCAATTTTGGTTTCGTCGACTTTTATGCCCTCTTTAGGGACCATAAAACCAAGAAACACCACTTCCGAAGCACAAATTGTGCACTTCTTAATGTTCGCATATAAACAAGAGTCACGGAGTGCAACAAGAACCATTTTAACATGCTCAATATGTTCATCAGTCGACTTAGAATAAATCAATATATCATCAAAATAGACCACAACAAACCGACCAATAAACTTTCTTAAGACATGATTCATCAACCGCATAAAAGTACTAGGTGCATTAGTTAAACCGAAAGGCATAACGATCCATTCATACAACCCGAACTTAGTCTTAAATGCAATTTTCAATTCATCTCCCTCATTAATTCAAATTTGATGATAACCCTGAGTCAAATCAATTTTAGTATAAATCACAGATCCATGCAAATCTTCAAGCATATCATTTAAACTAGGGATAGGATGGCGATACTTAATGGTAATCTTGTTAATAGCATGAAAATCAATGCACATATGCCAAGTTTTATCTTTCTTAGGAACTAAAATGACAGGCACGGCACAAGGAGATAGGAATTCTCACACATACCCTTTTTAAAGTAACTCCTCGACTTGTCGTTGTAGTTCCTTTGTCTCCTCAGGGTTTGCTTTATACGCCAGGAGATTTGGGATAACCGAACCCGGAATCAAGTCAATCTGGTGTTCAATACCTCGCAAAGGTGGTAAACCCGCGGGTAAGGCTTTCGGAAAGACATCCTCAAATTCCTTTAACATCTGAGCAAACCGTGGAGGAACATTCATAGGAATATCATCACTAACAAAGTAGCTCTCTTTAAAATGCATGATAAGCACATAAGAATGATTATCAAAAGCACGATTCATATCCCTAATTGATGCATAAAACAATCTACCAGAATCATTAGGAAGTTCATGTCTCATCATGTAAATTGATGGCAAAGGACTAAGATGTGAAGATAGGATTTTATGCGACTTATCATAATCATTCGTAGACTTACCTGGCTTACCTGAGATGGCCTCCCTTGATATTTGGTCGAAATTATCAAGATTTTTGCCTCCATTCTTCACCTTGTGGCCGATCTCCTTCAAGCCCTTGCTAGGGTTTTGGTCGGCCATTTGTACATCAGTCGCAAACTTCTCTTTATCGACTCTCATGCGTCTCTGTGCCTCTAAAACTTCCACTGGAGATAATGGAACCAAAGTATACCTTATTCTATCCTTAATCACAGTAATTTTGTTAGTGTAACCATCATGCATGGATTTACGATCAAACTGCCAAGGTCTCCCTAACAAAATATGACTAGCTTCAATAGGTATAACATCACATAAGATAGAATCATGGTATTTTCCAATCTTAAAGTTAATCATGCATTGTTTGTTAACCCTAATTTCACCACTACTATTTAACCAAATAAGTTTATATGGTGATGGATGAGTAGTCACAGGCAAAGACAATGATTTAACAAGAAGATTGGACACAGTATTAGCACAAGAACCATCATCAATAATCAGTAAACAACTCTTATCTTTCACAAGGCAACGGGTATGAAAAATGTTAATCCTTTGTACCTGTGTTTCAACCATTTGAGATTTTAGAACTCTTAATGACACGAAGTTACCTTGTGATTCTGGACCCTGTTCACCATGATCATTTATGATGATCTCTTCATCTACCTATTCTTCACCACTTTCACACAATGGTGGCATATCAGCATATTCATCTTCTTCAGCTTCTTCCTCAAGTGTTGTTAGCACTCGTGCATGAGGATAGTTATTGTGAACATGTCCTCTTTCTTTACAATGAAAACAAGTAGGAGAGTTAACAGAAACCGAATTTGATGAAGAAGTAGTAGACTTACCTGGAATTTTTGAAACCTGTTGGGTTGGTGGTGCCACCCTCCTCTCAGTAGAATTATAAGTTGGATTTGAATAAGTCTGAACCGATCCTCTTCCTCCCATGGGCGTGCACCTACTGCAGCCATAACTACGGTTTTCAGAGTCAAACATTGGTCGTTGACTTGGAAAACTAGGCTGTGGCCTCCTTGGTCGCAGGGTACTCTCAACTAACCTTGCTTTCACCAATAAATCATTCATAGATATGTGATGTTGAAGCTTGACTGGCATTTGAAGGTTTTCACGCAAGCCTTCAATGAAACGATTTTTGATGAATGCGTCATCTTCTTTCATTCCAACCCTTCTCATGGTTAACTCAAGATCTTGCCAGTATTCATCAACTGTTCGATTTCCTTGCTTCATGTTGGACATATAAGAATGTTGTTCCATCAAGTAAGTAGGCGGAACATGATATTCACAAAGCTCAGATCTCAATCTCTCCCATATGGAGATAGGTTTCTTTCCGGAAAGATATTGCGAATCCTTTTTATTTTTCCACCACTCAGCCGCATAATGAGTGAAAGAATACTGCGCCACTTTGACTTTCTCTTTCTTCCTATAATTGTTGAGATCAAACAGATTCTCAATCTGTCGCTCCCAATCAAGATACTTCACTGGATTATGTTGACCATCAAATCGAGGGATGTCATATTTTAAACCCTTGATATCTCAAGCTTCATCAGAACCTGAATTAGATCCTGAATTAATCTTCACTCTCCTTCTGGAATGAGGTTTACTGGGGCGATGCCTTCTGGAAGACCCTCGGTGTGATCGCCTTTCCGAACCATCATCAGAATAATCATCTGAACTTCCATAACCATTGAATTGATGGACATATTTCTTGGTTTCTTCCCTCTTGACTGATGATGTAGGTGTAGGCGGTGCCATGCTGTCAACTTTTCTTGCCAACCTTTGCACCTCACTCATAAGTGCATTTATTGCGACAGCAACCCGATCGGGATCATTGGCTTCATTTGGATTAATTAGATGTTGCTCCAAACTATTTAGAGCCTCTTCACATGGATGACTACCACTCCCACCATTAGAGGTGTTCATCAATGGCAAATTGTTAGGATTGCTAACAAAAGGCGGGACGAATGGATTTTCGTCCCCCATCTTCGCTAACTGCTAAGAAAATCAAACGGTTAGTTAAAAAAATCATCCCCCTTCCCTTTGTTTAGTAAGATCACTCACCAAGTGTATAACACTCAAAAATCACAAGGCGAAGGCTAATGCGAGGGCAACTGATCAATTCACCGCAATTCAAAGCAAACTATGGAGATGAGTACTGCAGAACTTATTTCGAAATTTAAAAATATATATCTCAAAATTTGGCTCTACAATCTGGAATTCCAAATTATATAAAGAATAAGAAACAAAACACAATTTTAATGGCACAAATCGGAGCTATATTGAATGAATTATGACCAAAACAAGATTGCTTTATATAGGCGACAAATAAGTTCCGAAAATTCAAGAAACTTTTCCGAAAACAAATTGGAATAGGAACTTAAATCCAAATCCCTTGTGGAAAAGGATTTTAATGACTTACTTGTCCCCCAAGTCAAAAATTCAGATCAAAACCCCTCTCACAATTGGCTTTTATTTCCTTTTTCTCTTCCGGATTTTGACTTTTCTTTTCCTTTTTCAAACCGGATTCCTTTTTCTTTCCTTTTTTTTTTCAGCCACAATTCATTTTTTTCCTTTTTTTGTACTAAAAAACTCACAACCAGAATATTATTCCCCAAGAAAAATTTTTGGTCACAATTACCAATTGCAAATCTGCCCCCAAACTTTTGAAAATTGCAAATCTACCCCAAATTTCAGATTTCAAATCCTAAATTCCGATTTTGAAACCCAAAAATATGCTACCTTCTATTTTTTTTTATTTTTTAAAAGTTTTGGAACAAGAATCGCCTATACAAAACTTGGAATAAGAAAATTACGACAACTTCCTCTTGATTCCAATGAACTTCGAGGTATTCAAGATCGTAAGGATCAAGAATATGACACTATATATATGGTAAACGACATAAGACTCTTTTTTAAAATAAGGTGTAATCAAGAATCAAAGAACAATTATAGATCACGGAATCAAAGAACGATAAAGAAAACAAATAGGATTATGAGCATGCAACAATTTTCAGAAGAGTTGACGAAAATATCACAAGCACATAAACTGTTTAAGCTACTTAAAACTATGAAACTGGCCGGGAGGTGAAGGCGGATAATACTTGTTAACGCTCAGACCCTTCGACGTCCTCCTGACTCGATTGATGAAGGTGAAGTCGGATATAATACCAAAGTATTCTAACTCTCGGACACTTCGACGTCCTTTGACTCTAGATTCAATCCTCCTGGTAAGAAAGATCAAACAAACACAGTTAAAACACGACACGAAAGAGTATATATATATAAATTCGAAAATAAATTAATGCAAAACTCGAAACCCCTTTTTTTGTTTTTTTTCGGCCTCAGTAGATCTTTTGCTTTGCTCTGATACCAACTGATATGATTCTCCTTGCAAAGACTCACGATTTGCGGAATTAATATATTTGATCTAGTGAAGGGATCTGAAAACCCGCACTATCTCGCACAAAATTCAGGAGTCTAGCCCTCGGGGTACACCTAACTTCGACTTGCTCTCTAACTAGCCCTCAGGATCAGATTACAAGGTTTATTGGTACTTAACTAGCCCTTGGGGTTATACAACAATGGAATAGCTCGCAAGCAAAGAGTATGAACTCAAAAGGTTGTATATTTGATTGATGAAAGGTTGTAATTTTCATCCATAAGGCCTCCCTTTTTATAGGGTTACAATCTTGCCTCAAAGCCTAATCACAAATGGAAACTGAATCGACTTATGGCAGCTTTAAGAAGCTAAAACCATATCTAACTAAAATACCTAAAATAAATGGTAATCTAAGGTAATCAGGTTGAATTCTTCAAGAAGTAACCTTGAAGAATATTACATTATCTAATCTTACCAAATCTAATTCTAATCAGAATAAAACTGAATATACTAAACCTTAATGGACTGTATTTTTGAAATCCAGCTCTTCAAAGCCCACATGGCCGAGCTATCAGTCCAATAAACCCAAAATGAAATAATTTTACAATAGTTTACAGTGATCACACTACCTCATTAAAAACCCAGTGGGAAAAAAGAGTATAGTGTTCTTCATGATGTTTTCAGTTCGTCGACAATCTTGAATAATGAATCCAAGATATCGATGGTGACTTCTTCTTCAATTATTCATCATAAAGGCGATCAATCAAAGCATTTAAAGCAGCATCCCTAAGCTTAGTCCTTGACCTAGTCATAGGTCCCGCCATGTCACTTAGAGGATCTCGAACATATCCTTTAAATGTTTGACCAAGTCGTGGAATGTCTTCATTTATGGTGGTAGTCGTTGTGGCATCTCCATAATTTGCAAACGGTTGTTGCTTGTCTTTGCAAACTACTATTAAGAAGGAATGAATGTTGATCTTTGAATGAGAAGTGATAGCATTCCTCATAGACAATAAATGTAATTGAATGAGGGAAAGAATCAATGAGCTATAGGAAGTTTGGAAGTGGAAGTCGATTTCCCCCAAGGCTCCGTTAATTGTTATTTTAATCATCTATTTAGTTGTTGTTGCATGATTAGCATAGTTCTCTTGCTTTGCTGATTGTTGTCTTTCAATTTGATAATTTAGGACTAAAAACTAACCCCCCCCCAATTTTACATGCTTTGTATGGATCTATATATGCTTATATCTAGTATGTTTTCTCCTATATATGTTTAAACATTTGGAAAGATCCCCCTTCACGTGGATGACCCCGACTTGCCATTATCTACTAAATTGTAGATAGGAAACATTAGGGCTTAAAAATATAACTTTGAGAGGTATGACGACGACCTCCCAGTAACCCATGAGATAACTCATATAACCCCAATGGGTTAAAATATATTATCCGATAAGTCATTATCCAACAAGTCATTATGTAATTAACATAATAAGTTATCAATCAATATTTTCTTTCTTTATTCTTCTTCCTCTACCTTGAGTTAGTCGATTTGGGTTTCAACCTTGAGTTACTAGGGACATGTTACGAGTTAGGGTTAGTCATATTGAGAACTTTTAATTATCTGGGATATCAGGCTGTATTCTAGGCCCTAATTGTCGAGATAGGCCGAGATTGAAAAACCCTTAGTTTTAACTTGACTCTTTTAAAATATCTCGACCACGAGCTCGGCTCGAGTTCAATCGTATCTCTAAAATCTTTGTTCAAGTTCGGACTCGAGTGAAACTAATTTGGCCCAAGTTTGTGTTTGAGTTTGATCGAGCCTGTAAAATCTTGACTCGAGTTCGTGTCAGAGCTCAAACTCGATCCATAATTAAATATATTTTCATATTTTCTTAATTTTCATTGCACATTATGTTATATCATATTTTGTAAAAATATATCAAATATATATTATATTATGTTGGTTTGATAATCTCGACGATGATACCAAATAGTATTGTAAAGTCAAGAGACTTGCAAGTGAATATTTGATTGGCAATTTTGTGTGAACTTATTTTGAACAAGAAAACATTCCATGTTGGAACATGTTGTAATCAACATAATTCACGCCAAGGAATTATGGAAATCAAAGCCGAAATATTGGAGTATTTTATTACTTATGGAATTCGTATATTTGGCTATATATATCAGGCGGGTGAAGCATAATTGATTTATGGAAAATCCCTACTTATTAGGAGATGATATATTCGAATATATGAGATAGATTGATATAAGGTAAATCCTTTTATTTATGGGATTTGGATATGCTTCAAGAAGCAGATTTGGAATAGGAATATTGTGGAGATAATCAAGGAGTATTCCAATCTGTTCATGGATATAAATTGGGACAAACACGACTGCATACTCACAGATTTAACACAGCAAAAATCTGCATACAGATTTTTGAGACTTTCGAGAATTGCAAAGAGTCGGACTACTGTGTTCCAACATATATGACCTGCTGCACAAAGTTCAGAATCAGAAACCTTAATTCCTCGGGAGGAGGAGATCCAGCATCGACGGAGTTTGAGATTAGAGGGAGTCTGATCAAGGCGGATCAGTAGCTAGGGGAGCTAGCAGAATTCACACTATATAGTTAGCAAAGATAAGTATTTTGTAAACTGTACTCTGTACTGTATCTTTCTAATTAGTGGATTCATTCTGAACTGAGCCAGGCCCCACAGATGTAGGTGGATTACACCGAACTGCATAATAAAGTCATGTGTCCTTTACGTTTTACGTTATTATGCACTTGGTTAGATTAGTCATGTTGGAACACACTAGTAAGTACTAGAAAAAGTAGTAAAACTAAAATTCATTTGGTATCAGAGCTTAGTCACTTATTATTCCCTTGGTTGTTTCAAGGAAAGTGAGATCCAGTTTTACCATGACGACAAGAGAAAGGGCTTCAGTTTCTCGACCTACCCTGCTAGAAGGCATTAACTACAACTATTGGAAGGCACACATGAGGGCCTTCATCAATTCGCTGGATGAACTGGCATGGTTTTATGTTGAGAATGAATGGAATCATCCTACAGAAGATGCTGAGACAAGTTCTAAGGCGGTAGAAGGAGAGTCAAGTCAAAGGAAGCAGAAACCCAAAGACAAAGCTAGATGGACTCCAGATGACCTCGAAGAATCTCTGGCGAATTCTAAGGCACTTAATGTAATCTTCACTGTAGTTGATGAAAATCAGTTCAAACTTATATCTACATGTCACCAAGCAAAGAAAGCATGTGATATTCTACAGACTGTTCACGAAGGAACCAGTCGAGTGCGTGAATCGAAACTACAGATGCTGGCTACTAAGTTCGAAGAACTCAAAATGGAGGAGGACGACACTATTGCTACATTTAATGGAAAACTCAGGGATATCTCCAACATGGCTTATCAACTCGGAAAGGTGTACAAAGAAACTAAGTTGGTGAAAAATACCTTGAAATCTCTTCCCAAAAGATTTGCAATGAAAGTAGCAGCAATAGAGGAAGCAAGAGACGTAGCCACCATGAGTCTAGATGATCTAATGGGTACGTTACAGACATATGAGATGACATTTCAGCAAGCTACAAAAAGTGTCTCTAAGGAATTGGCGTTCAAAGTGTCTTCAGCTAAGGACAATCACGAGTCTGACAGTGATGATGAAATTGAAAAACTTGCACTTATCACAAAGAATTTTTAGAGAATGCTAAAGAAGGTAGTCAACAATAAATCTCAATAAAGGTTTGGCGGAAATAGACAAAGACAACAAGACTCGAGTAATAATCGCGGAATGAGATTTGAAAAAGTGAATCCGCAGTTTGGGAGAAATCAGAACAACGAACCAAAACAGGCTGGACGAATTCAATGCAGAGAATGTGAAGAATATGGTCATATTCAGGCGGAATGTACTAACACTCGCAAGAAACAAGGAAAATCATATGTCACCTCCTGGAGTGAAGATGAAGATGATGAGAAGGACGAAGAGGAACTTACCAGTAACTACGTAGCTTTTAGAGCAAAGGTTCATGATACATCAGAGGATCAATGTTCCAACACACTGAACAAAGGTAAAGTTGTATGTTCCAACATAGATCTGAATGATGCACACATCAACGAAGATGATAATTTGTCTGTAAGTGATGAATAAATCTACAGCACCTATGAAAAAATGTATGCTATGTGGGTTCAAGTAGCCGACACGAACAAAGAGCTGAACGAAGAAAAAAAGGAGCTAATTGAAAGAGAAAGAGAATTACGATTCACAATTGCAGAACTTGAAAAGAGTAATGAAGAACCGAATGGTAAACTAATAGCAGCAGTCAAGGGAGCCGAGATGTCTGAAGCAACTATATTCAAATTGAATTTCGGAAAGACAAAGCTTGATGATATTCTGGATATGGGAAGAAACTTTGGTGATCGACATGGGACTGGATACGGGAAAGAACCCAAGACTGAATCGCATGAAAAACCTGTAACCTTCAAGGCTAAGATCTGAGAAGTGAAACGGAAGTATGGGATGCCTCATCAAAGAAAACCACTCATTTGAAGATACTGTACGTATCAAGAACATACTGAAAAACAATGCAAAAGACTGATCAGACATAAAATCATAGGACAACATCCTCTTCCATGTTCCAACATAGGCAATATTCATACAGTAAAATTGATCAGAAAAGTATGGATTGTTAAACTATCTAACTTATGTCTGGTTGCACACACTTTTCTCATAGCCTATTCCAGAGATTCGTGGTACTTCGATAGCGGCTATTCTTGCCACATGACTGGCACTCCAGAATATCTCACGAACATTATTCCATATGATGGCGGATATGTAACCTTTGGTGATGGAAAGAAAAGCAGAGTAATTGGAAAAGGCGAATTGAAAATTGAAGGATTTCCAGTATTCACAAGTGTATTGTTTGTTGAATATCTAAAGGCAAACTTGTTAAGTATAAGCCAGCTGTGTGATGATAACATGGTGGTGGAATTTCATAAGGATAGATGTATAGTAAAGCATGGAGAAAATACGGTTCTTTCAGGAATAAGATCTACAGGCAATTGCTATCTACTGGAACAAGGAGTACGGTGCATGATTTCGAAGCAAGATGAAGGAGTTCTGTGGCACAGGAAGCTCGGCCATATCAATTACAAAACATTGGTGAAAATCGCAAATGAGAAAGCTGTACGAGGAATGCCTACCTTAACCAGCAAGGAAGGAATTGTATGTGGACCATGTCAACATGGTAAACAAATTCGATCTCCTCACTCTTCAGTTCAGTACATTACTACGTCTAGAAATCTGGAATTATTGCATCTGGATTTGATGGGTCCAGTCAATACACCTAGTATAGGTGGGAAGAAATATATCATTGTATGTGTTGATGATTTCTCCAGATTTACATGGGTAGCTTTTTTGAAAGAGAAATCTGATACGTTAGAAGTATTTATAAGCCTTGTAGTGAAGTTACAAACTGAAAAAAGGAGTCCAGAAGGGAAGATAATTCGAATTCGAAGTGATCATGGTAGAGAATTTGAGAATGTACAATTCAGTGACTTCTATGATGAGCTTGGAATCTAGCATGAATTTTTGGCTCCCATCACTCCTCAGCAGAATGGTATTGTCGAACGTAAGAACAGAACCTTGCAGGAGATGGCTCGAGTTATGTAGGCAGAAAAAGATATTCACAAGAAATGGTGGGCAGAAGCAATCAATACAGCATGTTATACAATCAATAGAGTGTATCTTCAACCATTCACTAGCAAGACATCCTACGAGATTTGGAAGGGCAGGAAACCAAATGTCTCATATTTTCATGTGTTCGGGAGCACATGCTATATTCTCGAAAATAGAGAACAGTTGGCAAAATTTGATAATCGGAGTGATATGGGAATTTTTCTCGGGTATTCCATCAACAACCGTGCCTATAGAGTTTTTAATCATCGAACCAACACTCTCATGGAATCCATAAATGTTATTATGGACGATTCAGAGAAGGAACAACAACCAGAAGGTGTAGAGGAAGAACCTAGCAACACTAATGTTCCAACATAGTCTCAAAACTCAGACAAGGAAAATCCATCAGTCGACTCTGACCTTCACCAACGTGCTGGAACAACTGAGCAAAAGAATCCTAACTCTGCCGAAGCTAACCATGTTGGAACACCGTCCCCCGCTACTGACTCCCATGTTCCAACACAGGACAAATCGGAATCCACCATGATAAGTACTCGATCAGTTCTTCGAGTGGATTATCGTAGGCTAGCTGGGTTGCACTGTTTTGTCTCCCTCATTGAACCCAAGAACTAAAAAGAAGCCTTACGTGATGAGTATTGGATTGCTGCAATGCAAGATGAACTTGGTCAGTTTACACGGAATGATGTTTGGTACCTTACTCCTCGCCCTAAAGGCATTAATGTCATTGGTACGAAGTGAATCTTCAAGAATAAATCAGATGTGGATGGTTTAATCACTCAAAACAAAGCCAGACTTGTTGCTCAAGGTTATACACAAGTGGAAGGTGCCGATTTCGACGAAACATTTGCGCATGTTGCCAGGTTAGAATCTATTCGGATTTTACTAGCTATTGCATGCTCTATGAATTTTACTTTGTATCAAATGGATGTCAAAAGTGCTTTTCTAAATGGAGTGGTGAATGAAGAAGTATATGTGGAGCAACCTAAAGGATTTGAAGATCCTCATTATCCACATCATGTATATCGCCTTAAGAAGGCTTTATATGGTCTAAAGCAAGCACCCAGGGTATGGTATGAACGACTTACTACCTTTCTTCTTCAGAAAGGTTATCATTGATGGGGAGTAGATCGCACGTTGTTCGTACTTGACAAGGCTTCAACATTCTTAATTGCTCAAATTTATGTGGATGATATAGTATTTGGCTCTACTTCACCATCTATGGTACAAGATTTTGTTACCATTATGCAAGCTGAATTCGAAATGAGCATGGTTGGAGAACTCACTTACTTTCTGGGATTGCAAGTCAAGCAAGGAAGGAACGGTTTATTCATAAATCAAAGTAAGTATGCCTTGAATCTAGTTAAGAAGTTCGGTCTGAGTAATGCTCGAGTAGTTCGAACCCCAATGGGCGTTTCTGATAAATTGGTGAAGGATGAAAAAGGAGTTGCGGTCGATCAGAAATTATACAGAGGCATGATTGGAAGCTTATTGTATTTAACCGCAAGCAGACCAGATATATGTTTTAGTGTTAGGATATATGCGAGGTTTCAAGCTGATCCTAAGGAATCTCATCTCACTGCAGTTAAAAGAGTTATTCGATATGTAAGTGGGACTTCTGAGTATGGTGTTTGGTATTCTAAGAGTCAAGATTCTGAGTTGTTTGGGTATAGTGATTCTGATTGGGCTGGTAATGCTGATGATCGAAAAAGTACCACAGGTGGATGTTTCTTTATTGGAAGAAATTTGGTGTCTTGGTATAGCAAGAAACAGAACTCGATCTCTCTATCTACCGCAGAAGCGGAGTATCTTGCAGCAGGGAGTTGTTGTGCACAATTATTATGGATGAAACAAATGTTGAAAGATTATGGAATTCATTAAGGCCCCTTGAAGATTCTATGTGACAACACAAGTGCTATTGATATCTCGAAAAATCCAGTTCAACACTCAAGAACCAAACACATTGACATAAGACATCACTTTATAAGAGATCTGGTTGAAAGGAAGGAAATGGAAGTAGTCTACGTTCCAACACACGAGCAATTTGCTGATATATTTACAAAGCCATTAGATGCCACCACTTTTGAAAGCCTTCGACAACACTTAGGTGTTTGTCAAATTTGAGGTAATTTTTACCGTAATTTTCTTGTAACTATTTTGTTTACTTTTGTTTAAAAATTTGAAAAAGAACAAAAATTTGGAAAGAAGAAAGTTGTACAAAAATAGGACATGGTTTGTATGGTATGTTGGAACTTATTTTGGATGTGACATCTCCAGTTGACAAGTGAAATGGGGTAATCATTATAAGCCTTGGAAATAAAAAAAAGGAGTTTTACGGGAAAAGAGGAGGTGAGTTGAAGAGTTGGTTTGGGTTTCTATGTTGTCTAAACACACTCCAAAATCTTTCTCTCGGTTAGTCTCAACTTTCTCTCGAATTTATCTTGAAAATCATCGTCGAAATCCTTACTCTCCGAATCCCTGCCGGAAAAATGGCTTCCAGCCCGATCATCCCCACACGAGAAGAAGAGGTTCCAGAAGTTAATCAACCCTCAGAAGTCATGGCAGAGGAACAGAGGATGGACAATGTGGAGTCAAATCTGTCTGACAAAGGCGAAACCAGTGCAGAAGAAGTTGATGCCGAACTCTTACCTAAGGAGAATGTCGAGGCAGAGGTGACTGATGATGGTGTGAAGAATGGAGAGACTCTGGATTTGGGTGACAATGGCGACATTCAGGAAGAACACCCCGGAGCCAAAAGGAAAAGTCGATATGGAAAGGTAACTGGTCCTGATCCTCGTCCTTTAAAACTTATGGGTATGGAGTTCAAAACTGTTGATGAGATATTTGAATGGTTAGAAGCAAATTGTTATTCTGTAGACCTAACCAAAATCAGAAGTATAAAGAAGGATATGGAATTCTTGCATGTTAAAATTGAAGAAATTTTCTCTGGTCATTTTGAGGATGTTTGGGACATAGAAACCAAGAAAATTAGATATATGAGGGGGATGTATGGTAGGCTTAGGGGAAAGGGAAAGGATAAATTCCATATTTTCTGTCGCATGCCCCAGCGAAGCTATGTATGGTTAAGGGAGATTAGTGAGGAAGAAGCTGCTGGAAGAGAGGTTGTGAAGTATGGAGATAGGTTACAGGTTAGTTTTTATGATTCAACTGCTGCTAAAAGGATGGAAGAACTCAGGGAACCTGTGATAATTGAACTGTCAAACAGTGATGATGAGGACAGTGTTCTAACACAGCAGTGTGGACATGCAAATTCTATGGATATGGATTCTGATGCTGATATGGGAGGTCAAGACCAGAATGATATGTATGAATGTGATGAAGAACCTGATGAGAATATGACTGAACCGAAGGACATGGATAAAGATGAGATGAATGAAAGAGAATCTGAGAAGGAGGATGAAGCTGGAGGCTCAGAGAATGGTCCAACACAGGATATTCCTGATGTGGCATACTCAATCGATGAAATGCTTGATGAATTCTATCAGCTAGCTAAAGGCAAGAGGAAGGCCATCAATGCTAAGGCTTCTGCTCAATCAAATAGGAGCAAGATAAGGCATGATAGCATGAAGAAGAAAGTACTACCTCCCCCCTCTGTAAGCAGGGCTTATTCTGTTTTATACTTTGACTCAAAGGGTGAAGAGATGGGAGAATTTTTCTCAGAGAAGAAGGTCATTGCTGAAAGACCTGTTGATTTAAAAGCTTACAAGGAAAGTGGCTTTTCGGACTATCTGAAAGCAATTGGCATAACTACTGCAACCATGTTCCAGCTACAGTATAACAGGCAGGTGGTACTTGAGGTATACTCTAACCTTATGACTGGTAATTTAGAGATAAGTTCCCCATGGTATGGTAGGGTATATGTACGAGGGAAGATCATAGATATTTCTGATACTAGGATTAACAAATTGCTGGGTCTTAAGACGCATGAGTCAGGGGGAGTTTTTCCTGAAGACCTGGGAGTTTCTGATAATGAAATATTAGCAGTTATCTCTGGTGGGTATAAGGTTGAATGGCCAGCGACTGGATATTCACAAGCATCCTGTTTGTCTTCGAGATTCTTTGGATTATATCAGGTGGCTGTACATTGTTGGTTGCCCTCTACTAATACCACAGCCTTAACAAGGGAAATGGCTAAACTGATGTACTGTGTTGGAACACAGAAGGATGTTAACCTTGGACTACTTATTCAGCAGCATTTAGTCAGACAAGCTACTGCTCCCAAGGTCAATGATGCCATCATTTACCCTGCTCTGATCTCTGCACTAGCCAAGAGTGCAAAAGTAAAAGGGAAAGCCTTGGATGTTGTGATTGATACAGAGTTTCTGAGGCCCAGCAAGAAGACGTTCAGGCTAAGGCATGTGCAGGATCTTCCGTGGAAACCATCTGGATCGACTTCTTCATCAGCAGCAGAAAATAAGGCTAGGCTGATGGTTCTGAATGCCCGACTTGGTGCTATAGGTATACAAATGGCTGCTATGGAGGCGGAGAAAACAAGTCTGGAGGCAAAGAAGTCCCGATTGGAAGATTGATTTTTATGACTAATGCAGGGGGAGCATTATTGGTTGTTGTTGTTTTTGATGATTTTGATGTTGTTTTTGGCCTATGTGTGGTCCCAGGGGGAGTGATTTTGGATGTTGGATTTGACTATTTTGTTCAATTTGGATGTAATAACATTTATGTTTTGGATTTCTGGTTTCTGGTTTTCGGATTTCATGTGTATAGGAATTCTGGTATTCTGTTTTGCTATCGTGATGAAAGCCTATGTTTTTTTATGCTGGAATTTTTCGTTGGGAATTACATGTCCAAAATATTATGGGTCCATAAAAATGCCAACGGGGGAGATTGTAAAGTCAAGAGACTTGCAAGTGAATATTTGATTGACAATTTTGTGTGAACTTATTTTGAACAGGAAAACATTCCATGTTGGAACATGCTGTAATCAGCATAATTCACGCCAAGGAATTATGGAAATCAAAGCCGAAATATTGGAGCATTTTATTACTTATGGAATTCGTATATTTGGCTATGTATATCAGGCGTGTGAAGCATAATTGATTTATGAAAAATCCCTACTTATATGGAGATGATATATTCGAATATATGAGATAGATTGATATAAGGTAAATCCCTTTATTTATGGGATTTGGATATGCTTCAAGAAGCATATTTGGAATAGGAATATTGTGGAGATAATCAAGGAGTATTTCAATCTGTTCGTGGATATAAATTGGGACAAACACGGCTGCATACTCGCAGATTTAACAGAGCAAAAATTTGTATACAGATTTTTGAGACTTTTGAGAATTGCAAAGAGTCAGACTACTGTGTTCCAACATACCTAACCTGCTGCACAAGGTTCAGAATCAGAAACCTTAATTCCTCGGGAGGAGGAGATCCAGCATCGACGGAGTTCGAGATAAGAGGGAGTCTGATCAAGGCGGATCGATAGCTAGGGGAGCTAGCAGAATTCACACTATATAGTTAGCAAAGATAAGTATTTTGTAAACTGTACTCTGTACTGTATCTTTCTAATTAGTGGATTCATTCTGAACTGAGCCAGGCCCCGCAGATGTAGGTGGATTACACCGAACTGCGTAACCAAGTTATGTGTCCTTTATGTTTTACGTTATTATGCACTTGGTTAAATTAGTCATATTGGAACACACTAGTAAGTACTAGAAAAAGTGGTAAAACTAAAATTCAAGTATTAGTTGAGTTCAGTTATAAATACTATTTGAGGTTAGCTCGAGTTGGGTTAAATCGAATTCGAGCTCGGCTGAATTAAAATATTTTAAGCTCGAGCCAAACTCGAACAACTCTTCGACGTAAATAGGTAAATAGAATAGACGGTGGAACCTGCAGTAGAGCCCTAAAAGAACCCCACCAAATACAAAAGAATCCAACCTTAGGTTACTTAGTAAACCTAAGGAGCAAATCCGCAAGTGAGGTAGGGGGGGGGGGAATGGAAGAGTGCAAATCCAAAGGATAACACTCCCCCATCCCCCCTTTTGTTAAAGTAAAATAACTACCAACCCTAAGCAAGATAATCGAGCAAAGGGAGCACAAAACAACCTGGAAAAACACAGGCTATAAAACACTCGAAAAAATGAGGTGAGAACAAACTCACTGCCCATAAACAAAAAATCCGCTTCTACCCCTAACAAATGGGGCCATCTTCATGTTGATTCCAAAATGCAGTCGAGAGTTGTGAGTCTTGGGTCTTGAACTAATGTAATTGCTGGAACGTTGATGAAGTAACTAAGATCCAATGTCGAATGATATGAATATCCTAATGTAGCCGAGAGTGTCTCAGGTCTTGGATGTCACATAAGAAAAATGAAGCCGATGATCCGATTAGCACCTTTCTGGCATGAATGAATATCTGCTTCTACCATGTACATCCCTAAGGTGGAGATAGAGGAATGTTATTGGCCTTCAAGCATTCTCTTTTTTACGCCGAGAGTGATCTGGCGGGCAAAGGTTAAATGAGGTCGTGCCTCCAACCTTTGTAAATCCCAGCCAAATCAACCTCCCGAGGATGTGAGAATGGATACACTTGTACCGCGTGCATCAAGCGTGGCGATTATGTAATTGCCCACTCCATTTTGAGCAAATGGACAGCTGTATGCCAATTTAACACAAAGTGTAGCGCGAGCATAAAGCGCATAAATAACCGTTAAATCATTAGTAAAAACTAGGCTTAGGAGAAAGAGCATCGGAGTGTAAATCCTTACCCTTAAACCTATTGCCTCATCCTGAAAACCGAGTTGCTGTTGCCAGAAGAAATCCGAGAAAAACCGTAGATAAATCTTGACTCCATCGAGCTCCAAACAACTCTCCCTTGGCGTTGGATATAGCATCCTTCGGGCTGCAAAACACCAGTCTCCCGCACCAAACATCGCCGGTCATAATGCCCAAATCCAGCGTCCAGTCGCCAGAAAAACCTCTCCATCCTAGTTATCGGGTTGCCGAGAACCATCGCTGCATATGCCATGATCCAGAGCAGCGTCTGGCGCCCAGTACTCGCGCCAGGCACCCAGTACCATCGCCCGCAACATTAAGCACCTAGTGCAAAACAACCAACACCCAACTGCCTTCCGTCAGCCACTCCATCTCAAGATCTAAAACAAATGTTCATCCGGAAATAGCCTAATCATCACCATGTAGCAATCCTTCATGATGATTTTTACTACTCGATCAGCACTTGGTTGAGCACCATTCATAACCACACTGTTTCTTTCCCTCCAAAGGCGATAGACTGTGGTGATCAAGGCTAGAATTCCGAACTTCTTTCGAATTTTGGAACCTTTAACTTGCCTCTTAACCCAAGTCATGGAGCTTGCAATTGAGTTTGTTCTTCTCCTTAACCCAATCCAAGTCCGAATACGCCCCCATACAATCTCCGAAAATTCACACTTGAAGAACAAGTGTTCATTCGTCTCTTCTTCAAGATGACATAAAGAGCATACTTTCTCCATGCTATCCCCTTCTTCCAATCGATGTTTTTCTTTGGCATGTAGTCTCTGAATAGCCGCCAACCATGCAATAAATAAGAATTTGGGTGGAACAAAACCACGCCAAATACTGTTAAAAACCTTTTCATTCGATTGGCCAATATCATACACACCCGGATACTTGTGGCGATGCATAGAAAGATATGCCATGCTAGTAAATTTCCCTGAACTAGACCATAAACTAGGATGATCTATTAACTCTTGCATATCACCATTAAACATGGCACTCAATTCATCCCCAAGCTTACATAGATCACCAAAGTAGCTCGAAAATCTCTCCCCCATTTTACCATTCGAAATCCTTGGATTTAAACTCCAAAAGTCTTCTCCTTGAAGATAAAATGAGGGAATCCATTTGACCCATAGGCTATCTTTCTTCATATGAATATCCCATAGCCTCTTAGCCATTGACGCACGATTCCATGTGATGAAGTCTCTCAACCCAAGCCCACCAAAGGATTTGGGTGCGCAAAGTTTCTTCCACGCAACCTTTGCCTTATGCTTGCCTCCCCACAAGAAGCGTTTGCACTTCTGTTCAAGAGCATCCATGACTGTAGATTGCATGACAAAATTCTGAATCCAGAATCCCGCAATACCTCCTACAATGGAGCGAATAAGTTCCAACTTTCCTGCATAAGAAAGCGTGTGACCTTTCCATCTGGCTATCTCCGAATCCACCTTTCCAAGTAATGTACCAAACTGAGTGACCTTCAACCTGCTGGAGTCGAGTGGCACCCCTAGATACCTCACTGGAAAAGTTGCCCATGGAATACCTGTGAAATTTAAATCCTCCTTCAAACCTACTCCAAAGAATTTGGATTTTGCCGCATTGATAGCTAAACCCGAAGTGCCTTCAAACTCATTAAGGGCATTCATTAGTATGTGAATAGATCCTGTATTTGCCTTGGAGAAAAGCATTAGATCATCCGCAAAAGCAAGGTGAGTGATCTTAAGCACTTCACACCTCGGATGATAGGTGAAGTGCCGCGAATCAGTCCTCCTCTTCAACAATCTTGAAAAGTACTCCATGCAGATCACAAAAAGGAGAGGAGACAGGGGATCACCTTGTCGTATACCTCTTTCACCCTTGGAGTGGTCGCACAATTTCCTATTGATCGCAATCGAGAATGAAGATGTTTTGACACACATCATGATTCTGTCTGTAAGTCTTCCTGGAAAACCCAGTCCAAGTAAAACTTCTTCCAGGAAATCCCAGGATACTGTATCAAAAGCCTTTTGTAAATCCACCATGATCATGCATCTAGGAGAATTTCTCGCCCGTCCATATCCACGGACAATTTCCTGCGCTAGCATCACATTATCCGAAATGCTTCTCCCCTTTACGAAAGCCCCTTGACATGGATCAATAATTCCGGGCAAAATTCCTTCCAATCTATTAGCTATAATCTTGGTAATGATCTTATAAACCACATTACAGCACGCTATTGGTCTAAAATCACTTACCTTAAGATTATCTGGCTTCTTTGGTATAAGGGCAACTGAGGTATGGTTCAATTGGGCTAAAAGATCACCTATTCGAAAAAATTCCAACACCGCGCCTGTAAGATCCGCCCCTACAATGTCCCACTGCTTCTTAAAGAAATCAGCAGTATATCCATCCGGACCCGGAGACTTTTCATCCGCCATTACAAATAAAGCCAGCTTGACTTCAGAACTTGCAGTGTCTTGATCTAAGAATGCCCTTTCCAAATCCGAAAGAATGTTTCCCGAGGTGATAACATCACTATCAATGGAGACCCTATCCCTAGCAGTTCCGAATAGGCCTTTGTAGAAATCTGCAAAGAGCTCTCCTTTACGAATATTTGAAGTGACAATTCAATCTTCTCCATCAATAATAGTCGGAATGCTACCACCTTTCCTCTCCGAGATCATTGTATGAAAATACTTCGATCCCTTATCCGCCAGTGTGATATGGTTAATCCTTCCTTTTTGCGATAGGAAGGATGACTCCGCCAGATAGTAGAGCATGACCTTCTTTTTCAACGCCCTCAATGCTTCTATATCACGATCCGAGGCACTTATGGCGTCAAAATTATCAAATGATGCACTATACTCCTTATCCGCCGATTTTTCCCTTTCCGGGATATGATTAAGATCAAGAAAACCCAAATCCTTCAACGGTTTCTTAAGCCTTTTCAGCTTTCTACAAACCGTGTATTGAGCTAAACCCTCCACCAATGGTCTCCAAAAATCATCCACAACCTGTTTACAGTTTGGATGATCAAGTAACATATTCTGAAATCGGAAAGGCCTACTTTTACCATCAATTTCCTGGGACATACAAACCACAATGGGAGCATGATCCGACTGCGCCAAATAGGTATAAAAGTTGTGCAACATGCATTTGAATCCCATCTATGATTTAATAGCACACGATCTAGCTTCCTCCATATTTTCCAATCCGCACTGTGCCATGTTAAATGGTCCCCTATGGAAGGCGCATCACGCAACCCACATTTAATACAAACATCCTGAAATTCCTTCATTGCATACAAACTTGGAACCGAGGCGCCATGGTGATCCTCCACACTAAGGATAGCATTAAAGTCCCCCAGAACCATCCAAGGAGAGTTTGTATTTTCACCAAGAGCCTTCAATTCAGCCCAAAGAGGCAAACGAGTAGATCTACCTTCACTATGACCATACACGTATGAACATAGGAATTCAACACCAGTAGAAAGAATGCGCACCTTAAGATGAATACACTGCGGAGATTTACTAAGAACATCAACTAAGAAACCCTTCAGATCCCATATGATGAGAATTCTCGAATTCTTCCACAAATCAAAGTTATGCGTAAACTTCCACCCCTTAAAACACTTCAACAAAATATCAAAAGCCTTGTCCTCCAACTTAGTTTCCAACAAGCCACACAGTACTACCTAATTTGTGGAGATGATGTTTTTAACCCACCTCCTCTTTACAGGGGCTGATAGACCCCTGACATTCATTGATGCGACATTCATTGGGAAACTGAGGTCCCTTTTGGCTTCGGACCACCGCCTTCAATACTTTGATTACCAGAACTACCAGAGTTGCTCCTTGCAGCCGATAGCATGCGTTGAAAGGGTTTTTGGATGCCCTTCCCGTGCTCATGTGTTCTTGTCCTGCTCTTACTCCGAGACCTAGTCAAAGCCCCCGGGGTAGGGGGAGGTCTACTCTTACTCTTACTCCTATGCAGCCTGGGAATTTTTGAGCCTCAAGCTTCCAGATGGATAATTTGTTTAGGCAATTTTCCTGCACCTTCGATCGGATTGTCATCATCTCCAAACGTTTGTTGCTGCCTATCGGATTCTTTGAGCGCTGGATTTGCTGGTTTGACGGCACGGATGCTGGATTTCGAGCGCTCGGCGCTCCTGCCGCGCGCTGCTTGGGCAGACCTGGCGCCTACGGTGAGGTTTCCAGCACCAGTGCTTGCCGCTCCTGGCGCTGGCGATGCGGGCAGTTTTACTGGCAGCACAACAACTGCCTGATTAACCTCATCCTGCATTACACCGATAGTTATACCAGGCCCTTTTTTAGTACTTCCAGCTTTCTCGATGCTTTTGACTATGCCTTCAACTAATTTTCCCTTCCCTTTCCTTCGCCTCTCTACCTCCTCATTATGCGAAGAGACATCCTCAATGATCACATGTTCTCCCCCTCCAACCGAATTTGAACTTAGAGTATCTCCAATATTTTCAGCTTGCATCTTCCGAACCCAAGCTTGGTCATTATATCGAGATCTCCAGTTTTTCTTTCCCTTCGCCTTCATATCTTTGTTACCTACCAATTCCGTAAGATTTTTGTGTTCCATCTCCTTGGCTTTCCAGTAATCATCACACACTTCCATGAGATGATTTTTTTCACCACAGTTCGTACACCAAGGTCTACAATAATCATAAATGATTTTTTGCACAAAAACCTCACCAGTTGGAACACGAAAGCTCACCTCCTACATGAGCTTTTTGGATGTGTCAATCCATACCAAGAGACGTGCATAGTAGCCTCTCAACTCGAGAGTACCATTATCCATAAGGATTGGATCTCCTAGTGAAGTGGCAATTTTCTCCAATGCCTTCTTGTGCCAATAAGTCTTTGGCAAGTGTTCCATCCTTATCCAAACTGGTTTAGTAGCTTGGATGCTCGCATCATACTGCCCAGATTCATCCACTAACAACATGAACAGTTTTTTTCCATGGAGATAATGGTCAGGACCATTCATCACCAGATCTCTATCTTCAGTATAGTTAAACCTGAACATGACATAGCCATTTTGCTTGCTCTGAACAGTGCACGCAACCTTCCACTTTGCCACCAAAAGAGTTCGGATAGCATACATTCCAGGGAAGAAGCTTGGAAACACACCCAAGAATCCGTATAAGGGTTTGTATAGATCTTTATGTATCTCTTCCTCAGTGAGAACAAAGTCGACACTATCTCCATTGTTTGCAACAATTTCAATAATCGACTTGTTCATGAGAATGTCTGGATCATTCCATAGCCTCCTTCTCTCAAGTTTCGGATCATTCCATTCTCTTGGATGCACTTGCTGATTTTGCCTCTTGTTACTATCACCCTCGGCCATGCCTTGCTTCCGAGGATTATTATTGTTCTTGCTACCATTAGAAGACTCCCCCATTAATCACCATTGCGATGAAGCAAGATCAAACCCCAAAGTATGAATTCCGATAAACAGATCGGATTCACCAAAGCAAATCGGACAACCAACCGCACAAATAAACACCAATCCGATCGGAATTAACCCAAATCGATCGGAATTCACACAAACAAGCACAAAATTCGATCAGAATTAACCCAAACCGATCGGACTACACCAATAAACACGAAATCACCAAATCGAGATTAACAAACAAGAAATAACAAATCGCAATGCTTGCAATCAAAACCAAACTATCCCAATGATCAATCGGAATCAATAACACATAAACATCAAGCACCAAATCAAAATCAACCAAACCACAAGGAATTGAATCGAGAAAACCTGGAAACTTTGGCCACCAAGCAAATCCGATCACAAATCTTGAGTCTGTATTATGATCCAATTCCAAATCGCCAAAACCTTGTGCTAGATCCGATGAAGATGGTAGGAATTTAATTAAAAAGTGTGCTGAAAATTTTAATCAAACCCTTTATACCCCTTTGCGCATCCAAATCCCAACCAAAACCTAAAAAAGATTGGATTTTTTGGCCAAATCTCCTTCTCGAACAAGGAATCTATGCAAGAAACCAATGCGATCTCCCACACAATTCCCGATCCAAAACCGTATCCAAGATCCAAACCAAAAACACGAACAAGATCCACCAAAAACTCTCCTTTGCCGTATCAAACCCTACTCCAAGGCCGATTAAGATGAAAAACTCTCCACAAATTTCATATGATTTTGTGCGGAATCTGAAGGAGAATCCGTTAAACCATAATTCATCGGTGAAAAGTGAGTGAAATTTGAAGAAATCGGCCTCCAAAGGATGGAAGAAAGGCTGCGCCTTTTTTCTTCTTTTTTCGCCCCAGAGCTAGAGAGAGAATTTTATTGAGAGCTCTTTTTAAACTCGAACAACTCTTAATTTGAGCTCAGGTGGTTTAAAATATCTTAATCTCAACCTTGTCTCAATTTCGATTAAACTTGTAAACTTTTGGGTCGAACCTGATTTTGAATGAAATCAATTTGGTTCGAGCTCGAATAGATTATGACCGTAAATGAGTCAAGCCAAACTTAAAGAAACCTTAATTCGAGCTTGAACAAATTATATTCTGACTCAAAATCTATAAATGAATTCGTGTTTAAACTCAAAGAACCCTCTTGCACGAGAAAAACTCCTGTGAGACCATCTCACCATAGCAAATGGTGAGACCAGTGACCAAGTTGCAATAAGTAGGAAGAGAATTGAAATATAGGACCAGATTGCAAAATTGGAACATAGGCTGAAAATGGGTCAAAATTGGGTTATAACAAAAATGGGCCAACCTGAATTTCTCTCTCCTCCCAAATAACTATCAGATCTCCTTCCTCCCAAAAATCAAGGAACTTTATTCCTCTTCAAACTCATCCCGAATTCATGCTACTAAACACCGGATTCAATCTCTGAAATTGCCAATCAAAGCTATGAAAAATCTCCGGTTCAAGCTCGCAATCAAGCTCCGAAATCAGAATCTGCAAATTTTTGCAAATCTGAAGCAATCATATTTTGAGACATAATATTTTGGAATTTTGCACGGAAAGTCGAAGAACAGCAGATTTCAAAGCTTCTAAGATCCGCGAAGGTGAAATAATCAAGGTAATGTGAAATTTACGGCTGAAAACCCTAGTTCTGTGGTTGCAATCTCAATTATATGAAATCTACGATCTAAGATCTTAGTTTTGTGGATTAAAGTCTTAGTTTTAATGGTTGGATATACGATATAAGGTGTTGTTGTTATAAACTATGGAAAACGAAGCAATTCAAGGCAATGAAATTGTTTTATATGAGGAAGAAGGCAACAAATATGTTCTATCTGAAAATTCAACAAGTTTACATTCAGGTTTAGTTTTACTTTCATATATATAGTTAAACGAATGAAGAAATTGCATGAACACATGAAGTAACATTTTTATATTGTGGAATTTTTCTGCCAGATCTGGAATTCAGTTATATGCATGATGTGAAGAAATTGTAGGCTTTTTTTATTCAGCTGAATCGTGTGAAGTAATATGATGAACACCAGATGTAACTGCATGAATACATAAAGTAATGTGATATTTTTCTATGGACAGTTCCCCGGGGTCTGAAATTTGGCTATATGCAATTTGTTGGGAAAATGTAGGTGTTTTTTAATTTACTGAAACACATGAAGTAATATAAAGAACACTAGATGTAACTGCATGAACACATGAAGTAACATGATATTATTTTGACGGATAATTCCCCATGGTCTGAAATTTGGTTTTATGCAATTTGTTAGGAAAATGTAGGTAATTATTTTTTACTGAAACGTATAAAGTAATATGATGAACACTGGATGTAAGTGCATGAACACATGAAGTAACGTGACATTATTCTTCTGGATAATTCCCCAAGGTCTGAAATTTGGCCACGTGCAATTTGTTGAAAAAATTTAGGTGTTTTAAAATATTGTTGAAACATGTGAAGTAATATAATGCACACGTGATGTAACTACATGAACAAATGAAGTAAAGTGATATTATTCTGATCGATAACTCCACTTGGTCTGAAATTTGGCTATATGCAACTTGTTAAGAAAAATGTAGGTGTTTTTAAATTTTCTGGAACGTATGAAGTAGTATGATGAACACTGGATGTAACTGCATGAACACATGAAGTACGTGATATTATTCTGATGGATAATTCCCCAAGTTCTGCAATTTGGCTAGATGCAATTTGTTGAGGAAAATGTAGGTGATTTTAAATTTTCTGGAACGTATGAAGTAATATAAAGAACACTGGATGTAATTGTATGAACACATGAAGTAACATGATATTATTCTTCTGGATAATTCTCCAATGTTTGAAATTTGACTATATGCAATTTGTTGAGAAAATTTAGGTTTTTTAAATATTGCTGAAACGTATGAAGTAAAATGATGAACATTGGATGTAACTGCATGAACACATGAAGTAAAGTGATATTATTCTAATCGATAACTCCCCTTGGTATGAAATTTGGCTATATCTAATTTGTTGAGGAAAATGTAGGTGTTTTAAAACTTTCTGGAACCTATGTAGTATGATGAACACTGGATATAACTGCATGAACACATCAAGGAACGTGATATTATTCTGATGGATAATTCCCCAAGATCTAAAATTTGGCTATATGCAATTTGTTTAGGAAAATGTAGGTGATTTTAAACTTTCTGGAACGTACGAAGTAATATGAAGAACATTGGATGTAACTGCATGAACACATGAAGTAACGTGATATTATTCTTCTAGATAATTCTCCAATGTTTGAAATTTATATGCAATTTGTTTAGAAAATTTAGGGTTTTTTTAATATTGCTGAAACATATGAAGTAATATGATGAACATTGGATGTAACTGCACGAACACATCAAGTAAAGTGATATTATTCTGATCGATAACTCCCCTTGGTATGAGATTTGGCCATATGTAATTTGTTGAGGAAAATGTAGGTATTTTTAACTTTTCTGGAACCCATGTAGTATGATGAACACTAGAGGTAACTGCATGAACACTAGAGGTAACTACATGAACACATGAAGTAACCTAATATTATTCTGATAGATAATTCCCCAAGATTTGAAATTTGACTATATACAATTTGTAAGTGATTTAAATTTTTCTGAACGTATAAAGTAACATAATAAATAAATGATGTAACTGCATTAACACATGAAGTAAAATGATTGAACTTTGTTAAATGATTCGTCAATATCTAGAATTCAATTGCATGCATTTTTTTAAGAATATTCTGGTGTTTTAAATTTAGTGTAACCCAAGAAGTAATATGTTAAATACACATTGTAACTTAATATATACATGAAACATTGTGATGTTGAAGGTCTGAAATTGATTAGTTGAATTTTGTTTTCAAAATATTTTGGTATTGTAAAATTTTCTTAGTTGTCGGATGTAATATATTAAAACAAGATCTTACCTCTTAAACACATGAAGTAAAGAAGTAAAGTGTATAAAATTTATGTATAAAAATAATTTTATGCATTTTATTGAGATGATTTAAGTTTTTATAAAATTTTGAAAACGTACAAAGTAACATATTATATTAAGTAAACTGGATTAAAACATGAAATAACGTGATTGAACTTTGTAACAAGATTCATCAATATCTAAAATTCAATTACAAGTATCCTTTGCGAACGTTCAGTGCGATTCTACTATACATGTGTGCGATTGAGTGTGTGACTGTGTGTGTGATTCTTCAAAAACCTTTCTCCCAACCCTCTTTCGTATTCTTCTCTGCTCATCGGTAACGGCTACTTCTCCGGAAATGTCTAGTACCGTCCGTCCATTGCTGTGACGGAAACCCCATCACCCAAGCCGGCCGAAATGGCGGCAACCACTTCCAATCAAATCCCCCCTAAATCCTTCGCTGCGGTGCTACAAAACAAATCTCCTCCTCTATCCAAAATCTTACCTAGCAATCCAGAGCTTATTCCTAAATCGCAACACTTAGGGGAACCCTCTTGCTTATATTCTGAAGACCAAATCGCTACATTATCTACCCACTATGCGAACGCTCTGGTTGGTAAGTTCACAAAAGGCATACTTTCTATGGAGTAGCTGGAGCAGGCTTTCAAAACAGTTGGCTTCGAAGGTAAGTATCAGTTAGGCTCTCTCGATTATAAACATGTTCTTATCAGGTTTGAGCAAATAAAAGATTATCAAAGATACTGGATGAAGGGTGTCTGGAACTTCAATGGCATTTCCCTTAAGATGCTCAAGTGGACTCCTGAATTCTCAACACATAAAGAGTCTCCAATTGTTCCCATCTGGTGCACTATCAGGGAAGTCCCTCTATACTACTACAATTCAGCTTCCATAGAGGCAATAGGGAATAACATAGGCAGTTTTATTAAAAATGATCTAGCCATGGATATGCTTACAAGGCCATCAGCAATTAAATTTTGTGTGGAAATAGACCTTAAAAAACCTTTGAGTTATTGCATCCGGCTAGGCTCTGTGTTTAATAATAGGAAATATCAAATTGAATACGAGGATATCCCTCTCTATTGTGATCACTGTGAGAAATTAGGTCACTCTTTGTCTCAGTGTAGAGCCAACTCTCAGAATACCAATGGTAGAATTCAGGAAACCAATATAGGCCAAACTTTACCTCACTCTCTGTGGCAGGCTACTGGTAAGAAATTTGACAAGCCTCCTTTGATCCTAGACTCTTTGGAAGACCAATCTCACCCTGAGATTGATAATACTAATAATGAAGGAACCACTATAAATCCTAACCACATCCTTCCACCTAGCTCTCCCTCTATGGTGAACAGAGCTACTGTGAACACTTCTGTTAACAATACTCATTTTCAAGATATTTCGGATAAATCTATCTTAAGGTTGTTAAAAGACAAGGCTCAATCTAAACCTGCATTATTGGCCTATGCTAAAGATGATATCCAGATTGGATCTTCTAATCTATCTATGTATAGCCCAAATCATAAAAACGCACTTTCCCAGCCTGGTAAGATGGCAAACAGGTTTTCTGTTTTGTAGGTCTCTGACAATTGCTCTAAGGAACAAGAGGATATGACTGAGACAGTGTCTATGGAGGAGCATAATACTGGCCATCAGAATATTACAATTTCTACTCTCTCAGGTAACCATCAAGGTAAGTCTAAACCAAAAAAGAATAACTATCTAAGCCAGCTAAACAAAATGATGCTTAGATCAACCACAAAAAGTAATAAATCATGTGAACAATGACAACTATTCTCAATGTTAATTTTTTAGTGTGAAATCTTCAGTGTTCTAAAAATCGGCGCCTAGGCCCGCCTAGGCGGCGCCTAGGCGCTAGGCGCCACCAAAACGCCCGGATTAGCCTCTGGGCGGTGACATTAGGCGTTTTTGCCTCTGGGCGGCGCCCAGACCCGCCCAGACCCGCCTAATCGGGTCTAGGCGCTAATCGGGTCTAGGCGCCCAGACCCGCCTATTTTTTTCCCAATCCTCTGTTTTCTCCCATCTCAAACCCGATCGACCTTCAGTTCTCTTCTCCCAGACGCCGTTTTCTCTTCAGTTTTCTCTTCTCCTCCTCTTCTCCCAGACGCCGATCGACCTTCGTTGACTCACCGGCCGGGACCTCACCGTCTTCGTCGCCTCGCCGTTTTCGTCACCTTAGTTGGACGGTCGAACCAGCAGCAGCAACGTCAACATCACCTCGCCGTCGCCGAAGCAAACTACCGGCCACCGTCGAGGTGTCGACGCCTCCCTCTCTCAGTCTCTGCAATGTAAGTCTGCAATTATTAAAGTGCCATTGCGTGATGCCTATGATGTGAGTAATTCAGATTAAAAGCGAAGTTAGCAAGAGTTCAGATTGTATTAAAAGCGAAGTTAATCTGGTTTATTTTCCCGCAACAATGGTGGATTCTAGATGGTTAGATATTTCTTTGGACCTTATATGCTTAGATTGTCTTGCTATATTGCTGCAATATCTATATATTTGGGATAAATCTAATTCAGAGTTAAGAATACTCCATCTCATTTTAGAAATAGCAATGGATTTGGAGAATAGTTGAATAGAATTTATGTCACCATTCTTATGGTTCTAAAGCAATTCTGGAGGCCTATTGAAATGACAAGGTTGCTGTTAAGTTAAAGTTAAAAACTGTAATAAATTGTGCTCTTATAGCAGATGCAAGGTCTGGCTAATGCTCTGAACTGAGACTGAGAGTTTGTGGCTTGATGTTTTTATATCTTTGCCTTGTTGAAAGATGAAAAGTTTGTGAAGTTTTTCTCTTCCAAAAAGTGCTGCACTCCTAAAGGAGTTTGTGAAGTTTGTGAAGTTTGTGAAGTTTTTGTGAAGTTTTTCTCTTTGTGAAGTTTGTGAAGTTTTTCTCTTCCAAAAAGGAAACCAGAACTGCATGTTTTCTCCTAACGTATATGTTCATGCTGATGCAACTCTTGGTGTTCATGCTGTAAAAATGTGTTCATGCTGTAAAAATGTGTTCATGCTGTTATGTTTTCTCCTAACGTATATGTTGATGCAACTCTTGGTGTTCATGCTGTAAAAATGTGTTCTTGTTTAAAATGCATACCAAGTTTGACGCAATCATTGGAGCTCGTGCTGTGAAATTGACTTCTTCTTTTAAATGCATACCAAGTTTGATGAATTGATTGGTGATCATTGATAACTTATTGTCAAAAAGAGAATGATAGTTGGTTTTTAATATTGTTTACCACCTTTTTTCTGGAAAAAGTTACTATTTTTCAGTAGTTAATCCTGAAAATGGTGTACAAGTGTAAAATATTTCAGTAGTTACACTTGTGCACTCAAAATATTTTACCATTGAGGGGCAGTAGTTAATCTTGAAAGTTACACTTGAGTACAAGCTGAACCAAACCTCTCATTTGATGTTTGTTCATCTGAAGAATGATGCCTATGCGTTGAAACTGTCTTTAAAAGTATGTCGTACTTGCTGCCCTGATTTCCCTGGATACCTCCCTCCCTCTCTCTGCAATTATTAAATGCCGCTTGTTTTCATTGGTTTGTGCCAATTGATTTGTGCTGTAAATTGCTCCATAATCATGTAATAAGATTGTTTCTATATATGATTGTCTGGGTGTCGTTGTGCTAGTTTAAGTCACAGGTTTGATTTGATTCATTGGAAATTTGGAACAATGGAGGGAACTACTTCTTCCACCGCTTCTGCCACCATGTCGGAGACATCTTCTTTGAAGAGAGGTTCGGATGATATAGGGTGGGAATATGGAGAATTGGTTGATCCTAACAACCTAGATAAGTGGAAGTGCAAGTTATGTCCTCATAGGGGTAGTGGGGGAGTAAACCGAATCAAACAACATATTGCCCATGTAAAGGGTAATGTTAAGCCTTGTCCAAGAGCTCCCGAGGAGGATAGAGCAAGGTGCAAAAAAGCTTTAGATGAAATTGGGGCGAAGAAGAAACAAAAGCTCAATGATGAAAAGGAATTAAGGAATGAAGTTCATAGGGTCATTCATAATCATGATGATGAAGTTCAAGAAATTGAAGTGAATTTTGAGGGGATTGGAAAGTCACTTTATCTTGGTCCGATGAATCGTTTTGTGAATCCAATTGACCCGGATTCAACGATGGATACAAGTAAGAAGAGGAGGCAACAAAGCCTTAATGATTCACTTTTTAAAGAAAGAACTTGTCAAGTGGATCAATTCTTGGCAAGGTGGGTTTACGAATCCGGCATTCCTTTTCATGCGGTTGACAATGATAGCTTCAAGAGATTGATGGAAGCGGTTGGAACATTTGGTCCGGGCTATCGACCTCCAAGCCAATATCAATTGAGGGAACCATTGTTGAAAGGGGAGGTTGAGAGGACAAAAAGTTTGATGAAGAAGCAAGAAGAAGAATGGGCTTTGAATGGTTGTTCAATTATGACCGATGCTTGGAGTGATCGAAAGAGAAGAAGTATCATGAATCTTTGTGTAAATTGTAAAGAAGGTACAACTTTTCTATCCTCTAAGGAAGCATCCGGTGAATCACATACCGGTGCTTATATCTTTGAATATGTGGACAAATGTGTTGAAGACATTGGGCAAGAAAAAGTGGTTCAAGTGGTGACGGACAATGCTTCTAACAATATGTTGGCAAGAGACTTGATGAAGGTGAAAAGGCCAAATATCTTTTGGAGCTCATGTGCTACTCACACTTTCAATCTTATGCTTCAAGGAATTGGAAATCTTTCAAAGTTTAAAGGAGTGATTGAAAAGGCAAAGAGTTTCACCATTTACATGTATTCTCATCACAAGACTTTAGATTTGTTGAGAAAGTTTACTAAACAACGGGATATAGTAAGGCCGGGAGTTACAAGGTTTGCTTCCGCTTTTCTCACTTTGCAAAGTTTGATGAATAAAAAGAAAGAGATAGTAGCTATGGTGACTAGTGATGAATGGAGTGCAACTAAACATTCAAATACTCAAAAGGGGAAGGCGGCGGTGGCTATAGCACATAGCATAGCTTTTTGGAGAGGAGTGGACTTTTGCTTACGAGTGTTTAGTCCTTTAGTGAAGGTCCTTCGACTTGTTGATGGAGATAGGAAGCCTACAATGGGATTTGTGTATGGAGAGATACTCAAAGCCAAAGAGGAGATTCAAAAGGTGTACAATCACAATGAAGCCCAATGTCGTCCAATTCTTGATATTATTGAAACAAAAGCAAGAGACCGCCTTGATAGTACATTGCATCTAGCTTCCTATATTTTGAATCCTTATTATTCATACAATAACAAGGATATCACTAATGATGAGTTTGTTATGAATGGGTTTTTGACTTGTGTTGAGGTCATGCTCCCTCGAGAGCTTCATCACTTGGTGATAAATGTTGAATGGCCTAAGTTTATAAAGAAAGAAGGGTTATTTGGAAGAGTGATGGCTATGGAAGGATGCAAAAACAATGATGAGAACTATGATCCAGGTAATGTTTTATTTTAATTCATGTTAAGTAAATAAGATTACTTGTTTGAAATGTGTTTCTCGTTTAGTTTTGTTTTTTCATAGATGTTTAGCATAAATGGTTTTTTGTATGTTTTTGGCTTTCACTTTTTGAATTGAAGTAATTCTTTGTCTCTTTGTTATATTTGATATAGTTTCATGGTGGAGTATCTATGGAAGTGGTGTGCCAAACTTGCAAAAAATGGCTAAAAGGATACTTTCATTAACTTCAAGTGCGTCGGGATGTGAAAGAAATTGGAGCACATTTGAAGGGGTATGTAATATTTGCTATTCATTCATTTCTTTCTATTGTAGTTGCTATATATTTCAAAGAATAGATATTTAATAACTTTCTATAACTTTGCTCATTTTAACTCTTCAAAACTTTGAGTAAATTAATTTCCCACATCATGTTTGGGTAATACCGTAATATGCAAACATATTGTAGTCTTTATTGTTTGTGATGGAAGACCTTGTTTAAAGTTGAAATGTTGTTATATCTCAAAGTTTCAATTTTAATCATTTCATTATATTACTTCTATTTAGATCCATACAAAGAAGAGGAATAGGCTTGATACGAAAAGGTTGAACAACTTGGTCTATGTTCAATTCAATGCCAAGATTATGAACAAGAAGCAAAGAGAGAAAGTGAAGGACATAGATGTGCTTCTTTCTAATGAATCTACCATGGTTCAAGGATGGATTGTTGAGGGTGGTGATGATGATGTTAATGAAGATGGTGAAGCGATGGATATGGATGGAGATGGATTGGAACAAGGTCTTGGCATGGAGTTGAGAAGAAGTTCTAGAATTCAAGAGGTTAGAGAATTACATGAAGATGATTTTGAATCGGATGAGGAGGAGGAAGTAGATGAGATGACTTATGACTTTGAGTCCGATAACGATGAAGTGCAAGAGATAAATGGTGAAGAAGAATTTGAAATGTCATAGGCTATGTGTGAATTGTATTTGGTACTTTTTTATTTTGTCTAACTTTTAATTTTGGCCTATGGCCATGTGTGGATTCACTACTCACTAGTTTGTATTTGGTAATTTTTGCCACGTGCCTCAAACTTTGTAAGCTTGTATGGATTTCATTTTTCAACTCCAAGATAATATTTCGACAATATATATATATATATATAATATATTCATTTGTGTCGTTTATCATGAAATTTTCGTTCTTGTATTGTATCATTTGTATGTAATATAAGTTATTGTGACTTGGGAAATAGGTTTTTATTTTATTTTTAAATATAATTTATATTATTTTAATGAATTATATATAAAAAATAATTAAATAATACAAATCCGCCTAGACCGATTAATCCCCGATTAATCCCCGATTAATCCCCTAGGCGCTAGGCCCCAGCAAACCGCCCGACTAGCGCCTAGCGATTTTTAGAACACTGGAAATCTTAGAGGTATGGATACTTCAATGCTTAGGTTGACTAACTTATGCAAACTCAAGAAAATCCAGCTATTATGTATTATTGAACCTATGCATGATAACTCTAAATGTCAGGCATACATGGAGAAACTCAATTTTACTCATAATTTGACTTTGTCTAATGGGAAAATCTGGCTCATGTGGTCCAACTCATTATCTGTCTCTCATCTATCTTCGCACGAAAAGTTTATGCATGTTACTATTTCACATCATCCCCTAAATTTGCATATGGAAGCAGTGTTCATTTATGCTCTTAGGAATAGGGATGGTAGGAAGTTGTTATGGAGTGAGCTGCAGACTATTTCTAGAGGTGATACTATTTTCATAGGAGATTTTAACACGATCACTTCTCTGTCAGAATATGGAGGTCCCAGCTTCCCTGCCTTAGGAAGTATTAGAGATTTCAACTCTTGGATTAACTCTAATGGAATACAAGAAATTAATACGGTTGGAAATCTGTTTACATGGTGTAACTCAAGGCTAAGGAACCCCACCTCTAAAAGATTAGATAGAGGACTTAGTACAATTTCATGGAACTCTAAATTCCCATCTTCTTCAATTCAAATACTGAACAGGCAGACTTTTGATCATGCCCCCCTTCTTCTTCAGGTCTCCACTTCGACCACCTCCAACCCAAAGCCATTTAGATTTATAGATGCCTGGTTCCAGAGAAATGAGTTCATAGGATTAATTAGTGAAAATTGAGATATACCTATGGCTGAAACTGGAATGTTAAGATTCTATCTAAAACTGATTAGGCTTAAGAAAGTTTTAAAAAACTGGAACAGAGATAGCTTTGGAAACATTGATTTGAATGTTAAAATTGCAGAGGAGGCCTTAAGAATTCAGGAAGTTAATTTTGACTTGACCACCTCAACCTCTGAACGTGTCAAAATTAATGAGAAAAATGCTTTATTGCTTAAAGCCTTAAAAGAGAAGGAAAAATATTGGAAACAGAAAGCAAGACTAAAATGGCATAAGCTAGGAGATAACAATACATCTTTCTTTCATAAAGTGGCACAAGAAAGGAACTGTAAACTGCAGATCACTAAAATAAAAAATTATGCAGGCCAATGGATCAATTCTCAGTTGGACATTCAAAAAGAAGCAATTGATTATTTTTTGGAGTTGTTAACTGAGCCTAATCTACCAACTGATGAAACTTACTTTCCTCATTTTCTAAGTCAAATACCGGGCATTATAAATGATACTGATAATCAAGCTCTAGCCTCTCCAGTCTCAGAATCAGAGCTAGAATTAGTGATTAAAGGTTTAAATAAAATGAGCAGTCCAGGTCCAGATGGATTTTCACCAAAATTCTATAGCAAATGCTGGCCTATCATAAAACAGGATCTAATTTTTGCAGTCAATGACTTCATTGCTGGCTTTGAAATGCCTCGGGGTATATCCAGTACCTGGATTACCCTAATACCAAAACAATCCACTCCATGCTCATTTGAGGACTTCAGGCCAATTCGCTTATCAAATGTACTGAATAAAATCTGTTCTAAAGTGTTAATGGAAAGGTTGAAACCCTATATGGAGAATCTGATCTCTCCTAACCAAACTGCTTTCATGAAAAACAGAGGTATCTCAGATAATATTCTGTACTTACAGGAAATGATTAGATTTCTGGATAAAAAAAATAGAATACCAAATTGCATTCTTAAACTGGATCTAAGAAAAGCTTTTGATAGAATTAACTGGAATTTTCTTAGACAGATTCTGATAAAGTTTGGTTTCAATGGTAATTTTCTAAATGCTGTTATGAATAATTTGTCACAAGCCTACTTTTTTGTACTTGTTAATGGCAATCCAGTAGGTTTCTTCAAGGCTACAAGGGGCATTAAACAAGGTGATCCTGTATCCCCCTTTCATTTTAATATATTCTCAGAAGCTTTTTCTAGGAGTTTATCGTTTATATTCCTCAATAGAAGTCTGGCTAGTTACTAGATACCGGCTTCAATCCCTGCAGTTTCCCACCTTATGTATGCGGATGACACGATTATTTTTATGCAAGCATCAAGGCCTAACCTCATTAGGGTCAAAGCTTTCCTAGAAATTTTTGAGTATACCTCGGGACAAAAGTTTAATTTGGATAAATCTGACTTTTACCTAAGTAGAAGAGCTACACCGGCTAAACTTAACCAGGTAAAAGCGATTTTAAAAATGAGAAAAGGAACTTTCCCATTTAAGTATCTAGGCTACCCCATTTTTAAAGGAAGAACATTAAATAGATACTTCCATCCTCTGCTGGCTAATGTGGATCATAAGCTTCAAAATTGGAAAAATAAATGGCTTAGTGGAGTAGGAAAAATGATCCTTATTCAGTCATGTTTGTACTCAATACCTCAGCACCTCTGGTCAGTAACCAATCCCCCTAAAGGCATAATAAATTATTTGAGAAAAAACTGTCTCAATTTTTCTGGGGACAATCAGAAGGTAAAAACAACAAAGTCTGGAAAAGATGGGCAGATCTTGCAACACCTATAAAACTGAATGGTCTAGGGTTTAGATCCATCAAAGCTATAATAGACTCTTGCTCAGCTAAACTTTGGTGGAAGAGCCAATTAGGGATTTATTTATGGTCTAAACTGCTATGGTCCCTCCCACCATCCCATAGGAAATCAGTAACATGGAAAAGAATTTGTTCTATAAACTCCTTTGCTGAAAATAATTCTATCATTATCCATGGTAAAGGCAGCTGTAACTTTTGGTCTGCCAAATGGTGTCCACATGGCCCTCTTCTCAACTATGTTCCAGATAACATATCCTCTGCTATGTCTGATATCTCTGTGGCAGATTTCATCAGCAACAGAAATAGTATTTTAGTCCAGATTTCGCCTTTTCTGGAACATGATACGCTCTCATTTCTACAAGTTGCAGAACTCACATTGGAGAGGGAGGATAGACTGATTTGGAAACCAGAACCCACAGGTAGTTTCTCATTCAAGTCATCTTACAGGGCCATCACTCATTCATTAGGTAATTTCCCTGTAAGCAAGTTCTTATGGAACACTCTACTTCAGAAAAGGATCTCTATATTTACCTGGAAACTGTTGCATGCATTTCTTCCTTTTGATGACGTGCTCATTACATGTGGTTTTAGTTTAGCCTCGAAATGTCCAGCCTGTTATCAATCAGACTCGATCCAACATTTTTTCATCTCTTGTCACATTGCTCAGGCTGTTTGGTCTAATATGGTATCTTTAATTCACTTTAATCTTAATGCTCAACAATCCATTCCTGATAGATTCTTTTTATTCTGGAATTGCCATGACCTTCCTAAGTTTCACCAAATCTACTGCATGATCATACCTTCTTTGGTGTGTTGGAGTCTCTGGAAAGCTAGAAATAGATTCCTATTTGACCAAAAACCTTTCTCTTCGGATCTTATTTGTAAAGAGGTACATGATCTGATCAAACTTACATTAAATGCTTGTCCTCCTAAACTGTTATCTACTGCATCTATCCCACCATCTTTTAGGCATCTCACTCCTCTTCTTAGACCTCCCCTAAGCCAAACATTATGACAGTTCTCTGGGAAAGGCCTAAGACTGGCTTTTCAAAAATTAACGTGGATGCATCATGATGTTCTAACATAGCATCTATTGGTCTTATAGCAAGGGATAATTCTGGTCACCCTATACAGATTAGTTCAGCAACCATTTCCGCGCATTCTCCAGTACATGCTGAAATCAAAGCAATTCTACATGCCTGTCATATTTTTTTTCTGGTTTAGATCACTCTTTTATTATTGAATCTGACTCTAAATTGGCGGTTCAGATGATTAACGACCCTTATTCTGCACATTGGCAAGTTTTTGATTTGGCTTTTCATGTAAAGTCCCTCCTTGGCAATGTTGAACTCAAACACGTATTCAGAGAGTGCAATTCTGTGGCTAATGCTATAGCCAAGCACCATTCCAATCACAATCAATGCCTCCACCTAACTAATATCCCCATGTATATCAGAGGCCTTATTTCTTTGGATATAGAGTACACACCACATATCCGAGTACTTAAAAGCATATGTGTTTAGAATAGATACTGCTAATAAGTGGTTTGTTTATGCAGGTTTTGAACAATTTAGCTGTCGTACTCTATTCAAATTTTGATCGGCCTTTGCCTATGGATGCCCTCCAGAGGAAAACTTCAAGAAATTTCCATCAGCTGTTGCTGCTCGGTTTTACCAGCTTTGTTGCCCGGTGGTGTTCAGTTTCACCATCTTTGATACTACCCGGTACTTCACCACTTTCAGGACTGTACTCCTCAGCTCTTTGTGCTCTGGCGGTGGTACAGACCTGAAGCTCAAGTTTTTGCAAAGTACTAAATCTGAAGCTGATAACAAGTATACTTCAGCTGCTAGTCTGTTCACTCATTAATCTAACTGTTTGGATGGGAACTCTTTAGATTAAGATTTAAAATTTTGGGATTGAAGTTGCCTGGCCAAAGGAAAGAATTAACACAAGGGGTGGAGATTCTTTCGTTTGGATCGCAACTTCAATAACTATACTCTACTTTTTGGATAATTGTTACACATCCTAGATATAGTACGGTAGGACTTTTGGAGGCAACTATGTTGCTTCAACGCTAGCTATGGAACAAACTACACTTCATGTATATCCTATTGATCTTTGACTAAGGCTTGGGGAACCTTAATATATAATCCCCCACCCTCGGGTGTTTTCATTAAAAAAAATCTAAAATTCAATTACATGCACAATGTTAAGAATATTTAATGTTTTAAAATTTACTGTAGACAAATAAGTAATATGTTAAATACTCGATGTAATAATATTCATGATGTATTGTGATGCTGAAGGTCTGAAATTTGATTGGTTGGTTTTTTCCCCAAAATATTTTAGTATTGTACCTCTATGTACATACTTATCAATGACTCAATAATTGTTTATGTAAGGGGAACTAAAATGTAAAACACATGAACTAATCAAAACAATAGTTGATGTAATGAGTTACTAAATAGGCTCATATTTGCAGGACCAGATTTTGACACCCGATTTTGACACAAAGACAAGAGGAAGAAGCAAGATAATTAAACGATAGAAGCAAAGAAAGAAACCAAAGACAGAGGAATTTGGTACAAGGACACAAAAGCAACAAGTTCAGACCTACGAGATTCAATTTGACATTGTATTTATATTATTATTTTGTACCTTTAACTTAAATTATGAGACTGGTCATATATATTGTGCTTCAAATACTTTGAACACCTGAACTAAAGAATGAAGATTAATTAAATAAAAATATTTTCAAACTAATAAACACCAAGCAACCAGTGTTTGAAACTAATGGCTCTAATAAATAAATTAAATGAAAATATACATGAACTAATGTTAGAATAAGTAAATTAAAATATGAGGATCGAAAAGTAAAACACAACATATGACTAGAAGTTTTCTAATGTTTGAACTAAATAACTAAATAATCAAACAAAACATCTAAATAATCGAACTATATACCTAAAGAACATGTGGCTATAAAAAAGAACGACACATGAAGTAACAATCAGAAAACATTGTATATTTGGCAAGCAAAATTTAATCATTCGAAATATCATTACTACACAAACTGTTAAACTTTAATAAGAAACCAAAGCTGAAAACAATGGAACTAAAGAGATAAACTTCAGAACTGAGTTAATACTAGAACACCATCATAAAAAACTACAAGTTTTAATCCAGTTACGACAAAACAAATTTAACAACCTAGAAAACATTCAGAATCATACAAATACTAAATCATTCATCATTCAAATACAACAAAACTAAACATTTAAGTCACACCACAAACTAAATCTATTTTTCAATTCCAACATGTTCTTGCAAACATCTTAAATTCTTATTTGGGGGGTTGCACAGATACAAATGGTCCTTCCAGGTCATCCAATTCATCATTAGTAAAAAAAGTTAAAAGTCAGGATATGTTGGTTATGTTTCCTTCTCCTCCAAATGGTGACACATTCATCAACCATAGTACATAATTTGTCATTCCAAAACTCTTGTGAATCTTCAAAATCATCCTGCTGAATCTGGGTTTCTACAGTAGTACCTTCACTTGATTGCAAGTTGCGCGACCCCTCAGCCACATCACCCTTAACCTTCTCCAGTCCCTCATACATATCAGCAATAACAACTTCAAAGTTACGCTTGACAATCATGAGAGCCTCATCATAAGCCTAGAAAAAAAATCAATATATTTAGAAGTAGAAAAACACAAATTAGAAGTAGAAAAATAGATAAATAGATAAATACCAGGAGTGGTTTCATTCCACAATTCTTCAATGAGATCCTTAATAACAACGATATGAGATCCTCAACTGTTATGAGATCCTCAATAACAACGATAGACCCAACAACTGGAAAAAAATTTAACTAATACTACATACACATTAAGTAATTATATATACACAATAATTAATATGTTAAAAATTACCATTAACGGAAGCATTTTTTTAAATCTCGGCCGCCCTACCATGAACAGTATAATCATTTTCAGTCTCTAATGCAAATACAAAAAACTGATGAGTTTAATACCAAAACTAACAATTAATACACAGGAACTGATAAGTCAAAAAGAATAAATTAAAACTCCTAACATTACCACTTTGTTCAATATTTGTTGAAGCTGGAGGACTATTGATCACAGGCTTATCCACAACTACATGGTAAAAAAACTATATATTAATGAGTTTAATACCCGAACTAACAAGCTATATATAAGAATCAAGAAATATTAACCAGAACCTTTTAAAAATATTTAAACTGATAAAATATTTATCAAACACTCAACAATAACTATTCAGCATAACAAAATAAATACATAAACTAAAGGCATAAATAATTAAACTACGTACACTAAAATGATATTAAAGCATAAAATATTAACCTAACCTGATTCTTTTATATTTGTTGAAACTGGAGGATTATTTACCACAGCCTCAACCTCGGCAACAACTATTCTGCATAATAAAATAAACGCATGTTGGTGTAGGAGCCTCCAATTGCACCATGTTGGTGTAGGAGCCTCACTTCGTGTGAGTTATGTGGGAGTTTCACCCCACCTTTGTGTGAGACACATGGCAACGTGGATTTATTATTGTGAAGGAGTTCGAATAAAATAAACGCATAAACTAAAGACATAAATAATTAAACTACATACACTAAAATGATAACAACGTATAAAACACTAATCTAACCTGATTCTTTTTATATTTGTTAAAGCTCGATGATTACTAACCACAGTCTCAGCCTTAGCAACAACTACATATTACAAACAAATGGTATAAATAACATAGCTAATTCAACAAAAACAAAAAGAAACCATAAATGATAAAAAAAAATTTACCAGGCTTATCTCTACCCTCATTTACATCACCTCCAGCTACAATAAAAAATCAAATATGTAAATGCTAGAGGTAAAACAATAAACAATAAAATTAAAATAATATATTATATTTTAACCATTCTCAAACAAATTATATTTCAACCATTCTCAGAAGATCCATCAACTCTAATTGGCTTATCCACACGAGATTTACTACCTCTCTTACGCAACCTCTTAACAATATCGGCTACAAAAAAAGAGGAAATTATGAGAAATAGATACAGAAATTAAGTAATAACCAACAACAATGTAAAATAAAATCAAAATCCACCATATTTTAATACTAGTTGTAGTAGGTTTTAGCTGATTCTTTTTCCCTTTAATATGAGTTTTATAATTTGAAAATTATTCAATCAATTATCATAAATATATAAATATTAAATACAAAACTTACAAACTAACAATATACATACCATATGTAGTAGTCAATTTAGATGCAATCGACTGTATTCCCTCAAACACGTAGCATCATCTACATTAAAAGGTAATCACATAAACACATGAATAAAAAACTGAAACACCTAAAGTAAACAGATAAATATGACTATATACATACATATTCAGAAATAGAAAATATAAAATACCTAAAATTTCAGATAAACATGAAATAAACAGATAAAGAGATTAAAAGATGTTGCATATCAAATCATCGAACGACTAATAAGATGAGCAACTAATATGGAAAACCAAGCAAGAAAACAAAAGAAGGTTATACCAATTCATATGCTTTCTTATAAATTCTATTAAGAACATCATCATAGTAATGGTGCTTCATTTCATCATCGTAGTAATCTTTTTCACTCCGCTACAGAAAGAGCTATAAATAAAGAACATGAGCGTTGCGAGCAGGTACCATAGTCTGGAGGAAGGAATTTTCATGGGGCTGAATTGGGGAAAGATGTCTGGTTTCCATCCAGGTTTTGGCCTTTCCCACTCCTGCAACAATCACATCCAAATTAACAAAATTAAAGCATAAAGTGCAAAGCAGCAGCAAACTGCCAGAAGCAGCAATTATTAGAAAGCAATACAACAAATATGACCTACTTACAAAGTTACAAGTTACAACTCACAACCATCAACAAAGTTCAGAGTAGCATCAAACTCTCTAATTACAAGATCAAATGGTAACATTTCATACCAATAATTATCTCATGTATGAAGACAACAAGAAGATTTAAAACAACAGCTAGCATATACACCACATAAACAATTCATAACACTATGTTAAGACACCATATGATGCAATACAATACATTATTCAGAAACACATCATCATCAAATAATTATCAAATAATTAAATAATTCATCAATAAAAAAGAGTTATAACACAAAACCCTAAATAAAACATAAACAAAAAAATCATAAGGAAACCTTTCAAATCAACAGCTGATGAAATATGAACACCTTCATCCACAGCAGAGCCACACAAAAAACTGAACTAAACACATGAACATGCAAACTAAACACATACACAACCTAACTAAAAGACAATGCAAATAGAGAACATCAAACTAAACGGAGCCCAAACTAAACAGAGCCTAAACTAAACCACAACAGAGCCACAACAAAACCATAAGAGCATGAACATTCAAACTAAACACATAAACAACTTATCTAATCTGTTATACACCGACACAAAAAAAATTCAGCAAAACAGAACATCTAAAAAAATCAGCAAAACTGAGCAACATCACCACAAAAAACAGAGCAGCATCAATAAGAACTAACAACACATCCAATCTATCAACAAAAATACAAAAAAATCAAAGAAAAAGAACTCAAAACCCTAACAATACAAAAAAAATATGAAGAAAAAAACCTTTTAATTCAACAACGGATGAGCTAGGAACAACATCAACAACCTTCTGTTAATCTGTACCAGCAATACCTTCCTTCGATTTCATCATACCTACAAAATATCAAATCCAAATCGAAAACACACAATATAAGGCCAAAAAAATACATGCACGGTCGGATTCACAGAGATAAGCGCGCGGAATCAAATAGAAAACAACCAGAAAATGAAGAAAGCAAGAAGCCCCAATATGAAGCACACAATCAAACAAAATCAGAAAATTTTACCTCAATCGAACCGGATTGAGCAGAGCTTTGCAATGACACTACAAATCTCGAATTTAAACGGATTTCGGATGGTTGAATCGGAGGTTATGGCAAGCAGTTTTGAGAGGTTTTGAGGGAGGGTTTTTCGCCTTTGAATTTTGGGGGAGAAGAAGAGATGTGACCCAAAATGAAAAGCTAAAATAATTCCTAAAATATCTATGTTATATAGTATTGTTTTAAGGCCCCCAGAAATATTTAATTTTGTAAGAGACCCTGATCTCACCATAAACTTGGGTGAGACGGTCTCACCCAATTCTTCGTACTCTTGCACTGCTAGAACAATGAAATCTCTCAATTCTCTGCAATTCACTTTCCCTTTTCCCACTGCAACTTTAGCTTCCGTCAAAGAACGACTTATCGACAAAGCCTGCAGAGATTTAAAGAAGACACAAACAAGCTATAAGAAAATGCCAAATCTAAAGAACCCTAAAAACTGAAAGAAAAATTGCAACTCACTGCCAAACCATAGTAGGTAAATACTGGGAAATTGAATCCTGGATCTACTTACCATGAACTTGAATGATGTTTGTAGGTAAGTACTCCCAACAAATTCAGTGAATTTAGGAAATGAATTAGAGCATCTCCAATGCGGGTTCGTTAGAGTAAACTTTAATTGCCATGTAAGGTTTACTAACGCCTATTATTAAATTTAATCTCCAATCGAGGAGTCGGAGGTGAACGTTGATATTACGTGGCTAAAAATATAAGTGACCCCGTCGAAATGGACTTCTATTCTCCGAGGATGTGCACCACTAAAAATAAATCAAACTACATTGGAAAATGAAATGGCAAAATTAATTTTAAACGAGAGAGTCTTATGCCGCGCAATCTCTTGCCGAATCTATTTATACTATGTTAAATCCATCTCCCTCGAGAGCATAGAACACCCACCCTTTCTTTGAACCTTGTCAATGATCGAACTTAAAGATATAAACTGAGTGTCATTTGATGAGTAACTGAGAACAAGGACGGGCTCAGGCAAGGATGAACTCTGACTATGAAGAAAAGGCGCTTTCAAATCCCATTCCAAGGGGCCAGTTGATTTATTTTTATATATAAAATAAAATAATAATTTAAAGAGATTTAAAAATATTTTCAATATATGTGGTAATATATATATATATATATATATATATATATAAATTTATACTCAAGAAATTATAAGTATTAGTCTATCAACATTAGAATTCAATTTTTTTTTCAAATTCTAAAAAGTAACTATGAATTTATACGTTATAAAATAATTGAATGATGTATTTTAATAATAATGAAAAATCCACATGTTAAGTGCTAAATATATTCATTTATATTTAATAATATATAAATAATAATGATGCATATATTATAGATTGGCAAAAATAAAAATTAATTTCAGTTAATTTTTGTTTTTTACTCTTTCTCCATAAAAGTAAAATTGAGACATAAATTAGAAATTTTCTTAACTCATTGTCTATTTAATAATTATTTAATTTAATTAGAATAAAAAATTAATTTCTAGAATAGAATCAATTTCATTTTAAACATGAACTAAAAATAAGTTAGTGCCGATTAATATTATACTCGAGTTCATAAAACTATTTTAGTGAACCAATATAATTATTTATTCTCCATCCTTACTCTTGTCAAATAATTAGATGTATCCAAAATATAATTAATTGTATGAATATAATATTTGTTGAGATCAAATATAATATTAAAATACAATTTCAATATTATATATATACACGTCACATAATAATTGGAAGTTTGTAGCATACCCACGTTACAAAATAATTATTCATTTGAAGTTTGGATGGGAGAATGATTTCAAACGAGACCCACAGTCGAAACATTTAATATTATGTCAGACGGAAGGTGAATCGATGTTACAATCAAATTTTACCATTTGTACCCGTTAAATAAGGAAAACCCTCCATGCATTGGAGAAACATTTAATATTATGTCAGACGGAAGGTGAATCGATGTTCCAATCAAATTTTACCATTTGTACCCGTTAAATAAGGAAAACCCTCCATGCATTGGAGATGCTCTTAGGTCTATGCTCAGGTCCTCATTACAATTGTAAAATATATCCCTTTTAGCATTGTAGACCGAAATACTACTTACCAAACTTCTCATGGGAATACTCGGAAGTCAGAACCTCACCGGAATACTCAGAGGTTGGAACAGCGATACGGAGAATTATGGCTACGACACCCTTTTCAGTTTTCAAAAAATACACATATTAATAATTATACATTGAAAATACAAAAAGTGATTAAGTAAATATTTTTTTTGATTATATTTTTTTAAAGAAGTTGATGTGGTAAGGTGACTTGGCAAAGTTTGGGGGTAATACCTATCCAAAAACTTGTTGCTTTAGTTATTAGTATAGATTTATATTTACAATCAAAGTTTACAAAATTTGACTCTCAAAATTTTTTTTAGCAAAACGAAGTAAGACGGAGGGAATAGATGAATGATGAAAAATACATATAATTGTGATATAAGTACAAAGAACTGAATTTGGAAAAGGAAAATCTGACAAAATGTAAGAAAGTAGTATGGAAAAGAGGCGAAGAAAAGTGGGGACGGGAATGAAAACTTTTGTATTTTAGGAGACTAGTATTAATGAGACTTGCATTGGGAAGTGAAAATATAAACTTCATATTAGATGGGGTTGGTTAATTAATAATTACATTTTTAATTTTTTTGTGAAGCTGGTATGGAAAACTATGCAAAAAAATATGTGGCAAAAATGATCTCTTTTAATATATACTATAGATAAATGAGAAATAAGTATACAAAAAAAAGTCCCTAAGACATAAAAAATTTGAATTAATGAAAACAAAAATCAAAATCAAACCCAGAAACTAAGACCTATCTATGTTATTCTTATGGTTTTAAAATAATAACAAGGACTAAACTACTCACACACAAAAGCTCTCACTCTCTAGAAAAGTGAAAACTCCCAAAACAAGCTCCTCTTCCAAACCCTAGTTGGGGGGTGGGGGTGGGGATGGGGGGGGGGGGGGGGTGTGGTGGTGGTGGTGGGGGGTGGGGGGGGGGGGGGGGGTGGGGGGGGGGGGGTCCGGTGACCTCCCTCTAACTTTTTTTTTCTGCTTTTAGCTTTTTTCTTCATCGTCCTAATTAGATATGAGGTTTAGGTAATCATCACCAATGATCCGTCTTATATAAAAAAAAAAGATGCGACGCTTCTTGCTCCCTCCCGGTGGACCTCTGGCTGATGACTCAATCGGGCTGCTAGAGAAGAGATCGGGCACCCAGGATACAAAAGTTACAGTAGATGCATCGTTCAGAGAAAATTGACAAGCTTCATTGATCTGGCTCTAGTAACTTGGATAGGCAGAACCGATGAGAAGGAACGACTAGAGGTAACCAGCAAATTGGCGAACAGCCGGCGACGGAGTTACCCGACTCCAATGGGAAAAGAGAGAAGAAAAATGACCAACGAAGAGCTAAATCACCGAATTGGGCAGACGAAGGCTTGCTCTCACTGGCTGGAACTCCGTAGCAATTTCCAGCAAGGCAACAGGTAGTTCGGAAAGGTCAACGGTGGACCGGCGAGGTCAACGATCACCTAGCGAGGTCAAATATCCCCTAGTGGTCAATGCCAATCCTACGGTCAGCGGTGTTCAGGAGAGGCCACCAATGGCACAACGAGTCTGGCGAGACCACTACGGTTCCATGAGGTTAACTACATTTTTGCAACTACTCCCCTATTTTTTAATTTGTTCTCTTAGTTGTAGTTACAGATCTGAAGCTAGCCGAAGAGGGGCCAACTTACCAAAATTTTGACCAAGAAGCAGAGCTACGAAAAAGATCCACAACTGCATCAATCATCATTGCCCGGAGAGGGAACATACCTTTGGCAAATTCGGGGTGAACGGGGCAACGAAATGCTAAAGAGAAGCGCAATTTCCCAACCTCCTGCGGAGATGGACTAATACATGGTCCGGAGAATGTACAGATCCCTGAGCAGAAAAGGACCACGACGATGATTGGTGGTGCGAGGTCGACGTATAGTGGTGGATTGCTGCTGACGAGGTCGGGGGGTCTTCTTCGATCATGAAGACAGTAAGGTGGAAATTATAAACTTTTTCCTTTATTGGTGACTGCAAAAAACATTGCAGATGACAAAAATTAACCGTGAATCAGATTCAAGCAAAATGGGGGCGGAGGCTGGTTCGGCATGACCTAACCAGGTCATCAAATTGGGCTAAACAAACCAGCATGTTTTTTCCTTACTTTTGTCGAGGTTAAGGTCATTGGGTTCAGGTGCTTTGGTCGGTTTTCCTAGGCTTCAGTTTATGTTTAACTTTAGTTTAATCCAATGAGGAAGGCGAGCTACCACTTCCAGCCAGCCACCACCACTTCCCTTCTCCAACCTGCCACCATCACCACCCTCTCCAGCCCCCACCACTCCCACCCCTACTAGTGCTAGTTTATCTTCTATTACCAGATGAACTGATAAACTATTGACACCATGATTAAAATGAGAAAAACATATATAATACAAAGTGGGATAAATTTTCAAATGGTTAGCTCATAGAGAGTGATTGGGGTGAGCCTCCTACTTGAGCTCAACACCAATATGGTGTATTAGAACTTGCATCACACCAACATGACGTATAAAGACTTAATGACTATAATTTATTAGGGGGTGAGAACCCAAGTTATACCTAGTCAATCGAACACAACGTCCTGGTTGCCTTGGTGGTTGAATGGAAGGTGTTATGTAGAATGAAGGGGTTCACTTGTACACCGTGATTACGTTTGGAATTCTCGACCTTAACCCACCGAACAATTAAGTTTAAGCCGGCGTCCCGACTCAAACAGTTACAGTTGCACATATTAGACTTGACATTTATATCTTATAAGTACGAAAATCTCTAACCCGAGCCAATTTGGACCTTCAAGATGTGTTGATCTATCGTGATAAGTCCAAACTAATTATAGTCTGCTTATCTAATCTTTAACCTTAGAAGGTTTCACCAACAATACGTTGTTTACACTACTTTTTTTTTTGGAAAAGTAATAACTTCATTAATCTCCCAAAACATTGAGATGAACTCCTTTACAAACACTAATCTCTTCTATCTATTTCAACCATTAACTTTGCACATTCTATTTTAAGTTTAGGTTTTAACTATGCCATATACACAATACTCTCCAAGTTTTTGTTACCTAATTTCTACAACTCCCTTTGGCTGAGAAGACCTTCTCGTTCCTCCTTCTTCACAACCAGCAAACTGTCTCAGCAATAGCAATTTTAAGTAAATGCCTCTTCGCTCCTTTCCCTTTGCTATTAGCCAATATCTAGCTCAGCTCATCAGTTCATCCAACCGGTTTCCTATCCCTCTGTAGCCACTGCAACACACACTCCCATACCCTCTTTGTTTGCAGACATTCAAAAAAATAGATGTTGAACTTAATCCTCTCCATCGCAAAAAGAACATTTGCTATCCACAGGCACCCCAAACTTTTGGAGCCTATCTTTCGTTGCCAGCCATTTGTAACAACACAACCATAAAGTAAACTTCGTTCTAGGCCTCGCATAGTTCTCGTAGAAGATCTTGCACTAGGCTTTTGCTGGTTTTCCTCCCTCAAACTGTTGTAAACCCTCATGGTGTAGAATTTCAGACAGTTAAGCTGCAATCTCCAAGCGTCCAAACCTTGAACTCTAACCCGACATTTACTTAAACTTTTAAGCAACCAAGAAGATGTATATGGGAATGCCATTTCCTTTACACTTTTTCTCTTTATACAGTATGCTTGAGCCCAATGTATCCATAACCAATATGATTTCCTATTCAAATTCCACAACATTTTGCTAATAACTGCATCATTCCATTCTTGTAAAGACAAAACATATAAACCTCCTTTCTTCTTCGACTTGCATACATTATCCCATGAAACCGGGGCTTTCCTAGAGATATTCTCACCCCAGTCTACAAGTAAGATTTGCAGATCGCCTCAATATGCTTCAAGACCACTTTTGGAAGCGGAAAGACTTGCATCCAGTAGTTAGCCACCACAAAAAGTACGCTCTTGATCAACTACACTCATCCCACATAGCTTAGAAGTTTCAAACTCCGGTGCCTAACTCTCTATACCATCTTCTCGATTAAGGGCTAACACATTTGTACAATGATCGTCCTGCTTGCCAATGAAATCCCCAAATATCGGAATAACAGACTCCCTTATTCAAATTCACTCATATTCAGAATCGATCTCCTCTAAGTATCATCCACTGCTCCAAAGTAGACTCGGCACTTGCTATGGCTCACTTTAAGGCCTTTGGAATTCTCAAATCTCCTCTAAGCTCTGAGCATAATGCTCACTAATCCACATACCCTTTGGAGAGCAGCAAGACATTATCAGCAAAGCAAAGGCTAGTGATCCCTAACAAGTCACACTTTGGGTGGAACTTAAATCTCGGATCCAACTTGACTCCTTACGAACACCGGGTCATATATTCCATCACCAGTACGAACAAACGCGGAGATATCAGATCGTCCTACCTTACACCGTGCTTTGCCTGCACAAACCTTGTTAAACTTCCATTGACGAGATAATTGAACGATACTGATATGGTACAAAATATTGTCCAATGCACAAATTTTTCTGGGAACCCCATCTCCAACATGATATGCTCTAATGCCTTCCAGTTTACAGTGTCATGTGCTTTCTGAATATCATGTTGAATAGTGCATTTGAGCCTTCCTCCCTTCCTATTATATCCCCAGACTAATTCATAGGCTAGCATAACATGGTCGTGTATACTCCTTCCTGGAACAAGCGCCGCCTGATTACTCTGTACGACTTCTTCAATGATAGTCATCAGCCTATTGGTCAGCACTTTTGACACAATCTTACCTACAGTAGAGCAACAAGAAATTGGTCGAAAATCTATTACCTTCACATCATTAGGGTTCTTTGGCATGAGTGTGACTATATTGCTATTCACAACCCTATACAGTCTATCAAGGTCAAAGAAATCCTGCACCACATCAATAATATCTCTCCCAATTGCCTGTTAAGTAGCCTTGAAGAATTTTGCATTGAAGCCATCTCCTCTTGGTGCTTTCAGGTTGCTAATACCCTTTAATGCAAGTTTGACCTCCTCTTCCTAAACTAGATTCACTAACTTTCTCCTATTATCATTACTTTCATATCTGCTCCCTTCATGTACTACAAGGTTCTCATAGAAATTGACTACTTCTCTTTCCATACTATCCTGGTCTGTGATCGTGCAACCATTTTCTGCTTCAAGTTTCATCATTCCAGCCATCCTATTTCTTCATTTAACAGATGCGTGGAAATACGTGTTATTACCATCTCCTAAATGCAACCAATCAACTTTGGACTTCTGCTTTGCAATCCTCCCATCTATGCTTGTCCATTTATAAACCTCCTCTATACACCCAATAACCTTATGAAATTTTCTTTGCACATCTTTTGTTGTATCAAATCCTATTGTGCCAAATCAAGTTCACCTTTTGTTGTTTCCAGCTTTCTTCTCACCCCACCAATAGCTTTCATAAAACCTCTCAAATCTTGTTGCAACCGAAGAAATTTTTTCCAAACAACATACATTGGTTTTCCTGTTACTTGTTGCCCCTAGCTTTTTTTCACTGTCATCAGAACCTCTTCATTCTCCAATAAGCAGATTAAGAACCCAAACTGCTTCAAACATTTCCCAGGTTCCTCAAATAACTTCACACGTAGGAGCTCGTGATCTGAAATATCTGCACCCAAGTTTTCAACTACCGCATCTGGAAATTTCATGAACCACTGGCTATTCCCCACTGCTCTATCAATCTTTGAATAAATCACATGATCAACTTGTCTATTTTTCCAGGTAAAGAAGTCATATGTACATTCACACTCACTTAGACCTGTCTGTACCAGCATTTGTTCCAAATCTCAGTACTCCCAAATATGCACTTCATTGCCCTCAATCCTGTTCTCTTCAAATAAAACATTATTGAAGTCTCTTATGATAATCCATGGTCCATGTACCCTACTCTGAGATCTCTCAATATCAACCCATAACTCATTTCTCTGTTTCAATACATTCCCTGCATACATTGTTGTAATCTAGCAGATAAGTACCCCGCTCTTATCACACACCTTACAGAGGATTATTTGATCAGTCTCTCTTACCTTATACACTTCAATCTTATTCTGGTCCCAAAGACACCATATTCTGCCATAGGGATGTGATGCATAGTTGTCTTCAAACTGCCATTTCCCTCCGAATACTTTTCTTACCATCTCTGCATTTTCTTTTTTCACCTTTGTTTCTACAACCACAACAAACATTAAATTTATGCCTCTGAGACAAGAGCCAATCTCTTTCTGCTTTGCTACATTATTGAGCCCCCTCACATTCTATGAAAGTATCATGGGGTCATGTCTATATCGTTCTAGGAGCTTCATCCCACCTCTTAGAGACAAGTATCCCTACTCCTACCTCTCCATTAGATTTTCCATATTCCCATACTATATCACAACATTCTCTATCTCCACTGATAATTGCAGAATCAGCCTGCACCACCATTTCCCCCCTCCTTTTAACTTCATCATAAACCATTCTTCCACATCAGGCAGCTTAACTATGTTAACTGGTGTCCCAACATAACCTTTCACAACTTCCTGTTTAGCCTCTCCAGTTTTCTCATCTTTTCACCTGCCATCTCTGTATTATCTTCCTCTTTTCCTCATTCTCCTAACACTTGTTCCCCCCAATCTGGCATTTATCACAGCATAAGGGTTTACCCTCAAGCTCAATCTTCTGTGGGGTTGCCCTCAACATCCTTAATACTAGCATAATCAAGTATTTGTTTTGAAATATCCACCTCAACCAATACCCTAGCATAGGAGACCCTCAATTTGTTAGCAGTGCACTCATCCGTGAACAAAGGCTTTCCTACTACGCTCCCAATTTTCCCCAGACTTCTCGGTCCCCACAAATGCAGTGGCAAATTAGGGAGTTTCACCCATATTGGTATTGCTCTTACCATATCACTTGCCAGTGAGAAATTTACCTCCTATCCCGATTGTGACTCTGCCTTCGAGTTTTTCTCTGCATCGCCATCCTTTTAACTCTTCTCCTGTATCTGATTGGCAGTATCCATACGTTCTTCACATATTTCTTTGCCCCAATCGGCGACCGGTTAAGCCACCTTCTTCCACAGCCAGTTCAGACCCCATTTCATAGACAATGCAATCGCACCGTTAGTGTGTCAATCACACGTACAACCAAACTAATAGTTAAATAGGCGTAACTTGGTGTGGAGAACATATATTTGTTTAAACTACTTTAAACACAAATTTCTCCTAATCGAAATCTTGGAGAGCAAATATGAAGTCGGCGTGAATTTTTCGTTTATAAGGTCGCCGAAAAATAATAGTTAATAGAGACTTCTTAATCTAATTCTCTAGACAGTGAAGGTGATGGTTAGAGGGCAAAATTGTCCTAACTCTTATAGGTTATAGGTTTAAGGGTATTTTAATCATTTTAGATATGATCAATGTCGATCAACACCGCAAATAGTGTTTTAGGGTTATATTGTCACTTGTATTATCTAGTTATGGTTTTTACAATAAAAATTATATGAGGATTAAATTGGCGATTACTCAAATAAATAGTGTTATATTGGTATGTATCCCTTTAAATAATTATGCTTAAACCGTCATGTTACCATCTATTATTACACACTTTCCTTTTTGACTTATTTCTTTTATATTAGAACACCTTCCATTTTTGACGAAGTTCTTTTAATTTCATCCACTCATTCTACTTTTTGCCTTTATATTCAATTTCATCTACCGTACCTAAGTCAATTATATAAGTCAATTACACGGGGAGGAGTGAGTACGTTATTCTTATGATTAAAATAATCATTTAATCTTTTCACGTAAAAAACCCTTTAAATGAGAAATAAATAAAGAAAGAGCCTTAAAAGAACAACATATTCAATTAATAAAAACAAAACCCAAAACCAGATCTAGAAAATAAGACCCGTCTATGTTCTCCGATGAAAACAAACAATCCCAGATTCTTAGAAACCAGTTTGCAAACCCCAAACCAAACCAGAAGATAAATTCAACAATCAAACCCGAACAAGCGCGGGAATAATATCAATAAAACTGAAACCTCAAAAAAGAAGAAGAAAATGAGTCAGAAATCTCGTGTGGATAGTGCCGCTCATTGCAGCACCAGCCTGAGGCCAATATGCTGCTGCGTGTTGCACAATTGCAGAGTATCATCATTCCCGTACAAATAAATATTCTCAAATAGTGAAGAATATTTGAAGATAAGAAAGAGTTTGATTGTATGGCTTGAGAGAAAACGGGTAAGATTATATAGGAGAAAATGAATATGTTGGTGGCGGCTGCTTAGGGTTTAGTAGTATAGACGCTCTCCTCGGCTTGAACATATATAGATGCTTAAACTAACATCTCCTCCCTCTAATTTATTTTAATTACGGATTAATCCTCTATCATTTGAAGTGTAACATTTACTCCTTCTCTCCCACTTTAGCCATGATTTTTCTATCTTATGTTGCGTTGGCAAATGAGCGAATATGTCGAATATAAATCTTGTAATATGTCGGTAGTAAAAAAAATGAGAATTGTTTATTCAACCATTTTTATAATGGATCAAAATGTGTCGGGTAAAAAATGGGTTGAGTAGAAACTTGCTTAACTGTAGGTTAAAAATCAGCTATCTCGCAGGTAAAAATGGGTAAACATGTGGGTTTCAACCCATATATTGACTTATATGACTTTATATACTAACACATATGGGTAAACTCACAAGTTTCAACCCCATATATTGACTCATGTGAGTTTATATATCGACCCATATGGGTAAACCTGCGTATTTTAACTCATTTATTGACTCATATGTGTTTATATACTAAGCATATGGAAAACATATTCTTTCAACTCATTTATTGACTCATATGGGTAAACCTTCATGTTTTGACCCATATATTCACTGATGCGTCTGGAATCCGATCAAGTTGCATCCCCAAGTCCTTGGTTATAATCTACAAGAAACAAGAACGGGGAGGTTCCAGGGGAAAATTCTCTGATGCCTAAATCAGTAGTGTTTTAGAAAAACAATTGTGAATGAAATCAATATCAATGCCGTACCTTAGTAATCATATGCCCAAACAATTATAGTCATTATGCATAATTAAAATACTAACTACATGCATGATTCCATGCATGATTACTGGTGCCTTTAACTAGACGCATGTCAAACCCACTTGGGCTTGATAAGCTCAATCACATCCACTTAATGGACTACATCCATGGGTGAATACGAGCATCAATAAAAGCCCTCGTAAAACTTAAGGCGTGACCTACTATGGCTATGTTCGAGGGTTCGAATGACTAATAATTTTGAATACATCGATACCATAAGAGTGCCTTAGTTTTCTCAAGTATGCATTCCTTTTCATTGAATTTGTAGGGGAGTATAGAAAGTGACTAGGCGGGAAATCATTTGGTGTGTGAGAGTTATTAATTATATGTCCTCCCACGTTTTCATGTATTTCCAGATTTTCCCCCTTTCAAGGTAATCACTACCCTTTTTGGAAACTTTAGCCCCAATTATACCATTAAAACAGTTTTTTCCGTCCTTCCCACTTCTTATTTGCAGGCGTTTGAAGTGAGATTCTCGGAGAACTACAATATTTAGTGCTTCTCCTAAATCCCAAACTTTTCAAATTTCTACAAGTAAGTTCTTTCCCCTATATCCTCTTTTGACCTTTTAGTGGCTTCCAAATATCCTAGCTCCCATGAGGAATGTAGAAATTTGGGTTAGGGTACTGAAGATTCCGATGTGGAGAGCCCCTATTTTGAGTGTTCTGATGAGGGGAATGCCGTTCATTTGCTAGAGTGGACTATTTCAGAGTACAGTGAACCAGAGAATAATAATTTTATCCCAATTTTGGGTGACCTTCCGGGGAAAGAATTGACTGAAGGGGTTTCCTCGTGACCTTGTCGCGGAAAAAGCAAGGGTTTAATGAGACCTTATGTTCGTAGCTCTTCTTGCTTCCATAGCCCTAATTGAATCTCTCATCGGTGGGGGTGCTCGAAACACGCCTTGATGTATTCTTAAAGTTTTTGCTAGGGATATACTCATGGGGGTATGCCTCTTAAAGCTGGGCCTAGCCATTTCATCTAGCTTCTTCCCACGATGATCATTAGGTTTCCCATGTTTCTTGACCAGACCCTCTATTTTTTTAGCAGCCTCCTCCACCTTCGAGCACTGCTCAACAACCTCTTGAAAATTTTGATAGGTTCGAGGGGTGTTGGTGGCCAATTTCTTATATAACTCTGTGCCTAGAATTCCTATGAAGTATCCCTGGATCTTCTTGCCTTCCTTCACTCTCAACCTTTCATCAATATATCTGTGATAGAAAGCCTCTGCACCCAAATTTTGGCTAAGTATGGCGCGGACCATTCCGTTTCACATGGTCCACTCTGTTTCAAGTCACAAATGTCAAGACTAGCCCACAGAGTGTGAAGATTAGTGTGGCTTGTGCTAAGAAACTGAGCAAAACAATGATCTGGCTGACGCCCGTGCTAAACAACATGGGGTGTGGATCAGAAGTGCAAAAACAAAGCTCCAGATGACGACCCACATTGGTTGACATGGACCGTGCCAGAATGGCTGTGCCAAGATCGGCACCATACGCTAGCACGAAGCACACGACCCGTGCCAAGGCCGACTACCAGCACTAGCACGAGGCCATGTCAGCGGCACAGACTGTGCCATCCGTGGCGCCCCGTGTCAAGTGTCAACTTTTGGCCTATTTTGGGCCTCTTTTTAGGCCCAATCCCTACTACTATAAATATATCCTTAGTCTACTAGGGTAAGAAGCTTTTGCCATTTTTAGATCATATTTTGGGTTTGAAGAGTAGCTTAGAGATAGAAACACTCTCTCTTCTCTCCATATTTTTTCTTTCTTTTCTTTATTTTTCTTTTGCCCAAAAATGTGAAATTTAATGAAATACTTGAATTCCATGTTTAGGGAGTAGTTCTATAGTTTGGGGACAATATTTGTATTCATGAGTTGATTAATGTTTTGTGAGATTCATTAGATCTTCCTAATTCTATGTGCTTGTGATATTATTTTGACTTGATCTTGAATTGTTATAATTGCATGAATGATACACTCCATTAGCACACACTCTAGTCTACATTCATGTTGGTGCACATATTGATACCCCTTGGGGGAAGAGAAACTTAGATGTGATATGGGTAGCGGGGTCCGGGTCCCCATGAGAGTGTGCACGTGTGTCTTTTCTGAGTTTTACTGTTACGATGACAGCACACCAGCCCTAGTTGATGAGTTGGTCCTATGATAGCATTTAGTAGCAAAACTAGGGTTTAGTGACCCTAGTGCCATTGATAAGGTGCCTATCTCCCTTTACCTCTTTATAGGCCTAGAGGTAGAGCATTTCATGTGCACCATTATGCATGAGTTAACCAATGCATTTGGCGTAATAATTGGTTTGTTTTATATGTTGGCCTGCTATTATTAGTTAAGTTTACGTGACAAGGGGTTTAGATGGCCATGTTTGCCTTTTCTTATCTAAATCCCGCATTTTGTAGACTTAATTAGTACTAATGGACATCTTGTATCCACTGGCCTCTAGATCTTCCTTTCTGATCCTCTTTAGTAGGTTTCTCATGGATACTTTTCGCTACATTCTATGTGAAGGCCGTTCGCAAGGGTGGTAGAAGATATTGAAGGCCGTTCGCAAGGACAGTAGAAGAGACCGAAGGCCATTCACATTAGAATGGGAGTAGACGAAGGACACGAACATCAAATCATGGTAGAAGGAGATTAGAATAAAAGATAGGTAGCATTGGGGTTCAAGGCAGCCAATGAAGAAATAGAGAATCATGATCCAAGAGAGTTATGCCAACTTCTGGGAACAATCCAAGAAGAATCAGCCTTCAAGGTTGGTTTCACTAGATTTGTCTCCTCAAGAACCATAAAATTGACTATAAGAACTCTTAAAATAGACTCACGAATCATCTGTAGCGAAGGAAAGAAGTTTAGTCGGCCGAAGTACAAACGGGTCGGCACGGACCACCCAAAGATGGCACCAACGACATGCACCAAATGACACAGTCACCGCCAAATGCCTTTGGCACGGTCCGTGTCAAGGCCCAGCATGGACCATGCCAAACTCGACGCGCCATGTACATAACTTCCAAATTTCACTAAAAAATGGCTAATTATGGGCATGGACCATCCAGTTTTCGATGGCTTGTACCGTTCCATGTGCAAAGTGTCAAGACCAGCCAGTGAGATATGAAGAATGAAGCGGCCCGTGCCAAACTACTGAGAAAAATGAGGTTTTTGATAGCGTTCCATGCCAAACGTCATGTCTCTCGGATCATAAGTACAAACATGAGGACCCTAGTGACGACCTACACTAAACGACACAGACCGCATTGACACGACCTGCAGAGAATGACATAGCCTACACCAAGAAGTATGCACAAGCTGCGCCAGAGGAGACGGTCTGCTCCTGTGGAGTAAGCACGGCCCACGCCTGAAACCCATGGATCAAGCGAGCTGCGCCACATCTAGCGCCCCGCACTAGCACAGACCTTGTAAACGGAGCGGACCACGCAGATGGCTAAACTAGGGTTTTACACTTTTTGGCCTATTTTTAGTCTACTAGGGATTTATCTTAGATCTTATTTTTTTACTCTACTCTTGTAATATTGAGAGCATTCTAGAGAGAGAAACATTATTTCTTCTTTCTTTCTTTCCTTTTTATTTTTCTTTCATCCTATGATATGAAATTAAAATCTTTATTTGAAACCCATGTTTATGGAGTAGTTTTCATAGCGTGGGGATAATTGTATTCATGTGTTGATTTATACTTTTTTGAGATACTTAGTTCATCCCAATTATTGTGCTTATGATATTATTGTGACTTATTTTTTAATGTTAGAATTTCATGAATAGTACACTCAATTAAACACACACTCTAGCTATATTGATGTTTGTGCAAATATTGATGCCCTTTGGGGAAGAGAAACCTCAGATGTATAATGGGTAACAGGGTACGGGCCTGCGTGAGTGTGTGCACGGGGGATGCTGAATATTGCATCTGTTATGTTTCCAGCACACTAGTCTTAGCTGATTACGTAAAGTGGTACGATGGGTTGCGGGTAGAGATAGTGAGAAGTAGCAAGCTAGGTTGTATGAGGCCCTAGTGTCATAGATAAGGTGCCTACTTCCCTTTCCTCGTTTATAGGCCTAGAGAGTAGAGCATTTATGGTGGAAGCCTGGAACATAATCGCACGGGGGAGAAACAGACCTACAACATCGGTCAGGCCTTGTTGTACTCCCTTAATTACAAAGGCAGTGTCGATGGAGGGTTGTGAGTGCACCCAACATGATAGGTATGGGGAAGTGCATTCCCTCGCCACACCATGTGTTATGAGCACTATATTAGGTTTTTCTAAATCTCACATGTGAATGAATCAGGGATCGAAGCATTAAATCAACCATGTTACGCAATCATTCCCAAAGTGTTTAGCTATATACATTATTTTCTTTCTAATTTCATGTTTTGTAGTTGTAAATAGAAAAACCAAACCCCCAATTTGTTAACTATACTAGCTATTCCTCGTAACTCGTACGGATTGACAACCCAGAAGAGGTTGTGTTTAATTTATTTTTAGGCCTTAGCATCTCTGTGGACATACCCTGGCCTTATCGCTAACTATCCTATCGGTAGCATAGCAGTGAGTTGGGTGCAGAACTATAAATCTCTATCTTTGACCCCTTTGATCTCAGCCTTTTCTCAGGTTAATTAGCTACTATTAATGATTCCGAGTGGAGGCGGGTCAAATTTTGGTGCTGTTGTCAGGGATGCTAATCAGTCTAACTTTCAATTAGCATAACATGTTAGTAGAGTATTTAGTATCACTTTTTTCCCTTTGTTTGTTTGGTAGCTTGTTCTGTTGAACTCTGATGATGTGGGGAAATACCACTCAACAGATGAAACTTTGTAGGGTGCATCATTTCGATCACCCTACAGAATGTTACCAGTGGTTGAGCGACTATGGGAGGGAAATGGAACTTGTAGTTCAGCGAGATCAATGAGAGCGAGAGTGGTGCATGTAATACTATTCACCCTAGTCCGCAAGTGAGGAGATACTTGGAGCCTAACTAGTCTTTTAAAGACCAGTGAAAGTCTCCAAAACCAAGTATTTACTTGCATTCAGAATTGTGGGGCTCAAATTTCTTATAGTATTTAAATTGCAAGCAGGAAGGTGAGCGAGTTGATCATCAAGGTCAATCAAGTGATAGGTTGGCACAAGCTTGTGGATGAGGAGGCCCAATTACCTTCACACATGGATGGTTCAAGGAAAGGAGAGCCAATTGAGGTCTACAATGATCATGAGGTTAGTTCTATCTCAATCAATGTCCTTGACTTTATGAATGAGTGTAAAGCACTGTTGAAGAAAATGGGTGATCTCGAGCATGAATTTGAGCATAGGTCAATAGATAAGATTGTGAATAACCACATCCTTTTGGTTGATATGTGTGAAAATATTGTGCAAGATATTTTTGATGTGAACAAAGGGTTAGCCTTAGAGATTGATTCTTTGCATGATATATGTTTTAATTTTCTAGAAGCTAACCTAGTGGGAAGTGTGGAGGTGGTTGGTTCTTAAGGTGAGAATTGTGTGGAAACCTTACCCAAGAACCTAGAGGAACTAGTGTTACCTGAGAGCAAACCTTCAATAGAAGAACCACCCACAGTGGAACTTACCTGAACATTTGAAGTATGCTTTTTTAGGCAAGGGTGAAACACTACCTGTGATTATCTCTAATAAACTATCTAGTGACTGAAAGGGTAGGTTGCTCGAAGTTCTTAATAAATTCAAGGGAGCAATAGGGTGGACATTAGATGACATTAAAGGTATAAGCCTTTTAACTTGCATGCACCATATATTATTATAGGGGGGGTGCAAGACCTGTACGCAAACCTCAAAGGCGACTAAATCGACCTATGATGGAAGTAGTGAAAGGTCCTTAAGCTACTTAAAGATAAGGTTATATATCCTATCTCTGATAGTACTTGGGTGAGTCCTACCCAAGTGGTGCAAAAAAAAAGTGGAGTCACAGTAGTGAAGAATAAGAATGGGACTTGGTACCCACCCGTATTCAAAATGGGTGGCGGGTGTGTATTGATTACCGTCACTTAAATGCGGTAACTCGTAAGGACCATTTTCCCTTACCCTTCATTGACCAAATTCTTGAAAGGGTGGCCGGCCATGCCTATAATTTTTTCCTCGATGGCTATTTGGGATATTTCCAAATTGCCATCGATCCAGAGGACCAAGAAAATACCACATTCACTTACTCTTTTGGTACCTTTGCTTATAGGTGTATACCTTTCGGTCTCTGTAATGCTCTAGGTACTTTTCGGAGGTGTATGGTCAGCATTTTCTCATAATTTATCTAGAACTTTGTCGAGGTCTTCATGGATAATTTCACCATCCACGGGGACTCTTTTGATTTGTGCTTACATCATTTATCACGGGTGCTAGAGAGATGTATGTACATGAACCTCGTGCTAAATTTTAAGAAAGGTCATTTCGTGGTGGAAAAAGGTATAGTTCTAGGACACGTTGTGGCATCTCAAGGGTTAGAAGTTGATAAGGCTAAAGTGGACGCAATCAAATACCTACCCTACCCCACCAATGTCAAGGATGTTAGGTCGTTCTTAGGTCATAACGATTTTTACCGTCATTTCATTATGGACTTCTTTAAAATTTCCTCACCTTTGTGCAAAACGCTGCAAAAAGATATCGACTTTAATGTTGATGAAGAGTGTAGAAAGGCTTTTGACACCTTGAAAAACATGCTAGTAACTGCCCAATCACCCAACCTCCCAACTGGTCTCTTCCTTCCAAAATCATGTGTGATGTGAGTGATCATGCAATAGGAGCTTTTTTAGGCCAAATGATAGGTAGAGCGTCACACATAATATACTATGCATCAGTAACTCTGAACGATGCTCAACGCAACTACTCCACCACAGAGATAGAGTTACTAGTCGTAGTATTTTCCCTGGAAAAGTTTCATCAATACCTGTTATAAACCAAGGTCATAGTATACATAGACCATAAATACTTCATTATTTCATGATGAAGAAAGAAGCCAAGCCGAGACTTATTAGGTGGATACTTCATTTAAGCAAGTTTGACCTAGAGGTATAGGATAAGAAGGACACTGAAAATGTAGTGGCGGATCACATAAGTAGACTACCAACCCTCGAGAGCCCAGAACTAGCCAAGGAAAAGGAAATGTTGAAACCCATTCGAGAATAGTTTCCCGATAAACAATTGTTCGGGGTAATAACTAGCCAACCTTGGTATGCTAATATAGTGAATTACCTTACCACAGGAGAGTTTCCCACTTCTTTTGACAAATAAAAAAGGATAGATTGGTGAATGAGGTAAGAGAATATGTCTGGGATGATCCCTGCCTGTGGAAGTATTGTTCTTATCAGGAAATTAGGAGGTATGTCCTCGAAGATGAGGTAGGTCGTGTCCTTAGGATATGCCATGCCTTCCAAGTTGGGGGGCACTTTGGGTACAAAAGGACCGCAAAAAAAAAGAGTAACGAATTGCGGTTTTTACTGGCCCAATATACTATCAGATGCTAAAAATTTTATGTCATCATGTGACCAGTGCAAAAGGATAGGGAATATCTCATCCAAAGATGAGATGCCCCGAGCCTTTTCGATGCCAGTTGAGATTTTTGATATGTGGGGTATGGATTTCATGGGTCCATTTCCTAACTCCGACGGGAAGTACAAGATCTTAGTGCTAGTGAACTATATGTCCAAGTGGGTAGAAGCCATAGAAATGAAGAAAAATGACTCGGTAACTGTGGCGAGCTTCCTCAAGTCTAACATTTTTTCACATTTGGTGTACCCCGAACCTTGGTCAGTGATAGAGGAACCCACTTTTGCAACAGGGTCGTGGGAACACTGCTTGAAAAATGTAGAGTAACCCATAACTTCCATTGCTTACCACACACAAACCAATGGCCAAGCAGAATTATCCAACCGAGAAATTAAAGCTATCCTTGAAAAGACAGTGAATACCTCTAGAAAGTATTGGAGTGCTCAATTGGATGATGCTTTATGGGCCTACCACACTGCTTATAAGACTCCAATTTGCATGTCACCTTTCCAGATCCTCTTTGGAAAAAGAAGCCACCTCCCGGCTGAGCTTAAATTCAAGAAACACTGGGTCGTTAAAAACATTAACTTAGACTTGAGTGAAGCCAGGAAACATAAGAAGTCACAATTGCTAGAACTTGAAGAACTTAGGTGCAACTCCTATGATACCGCTTTGATCTATAAGGAGAGAACGAAGGCCCGACATGATGAGATTATAGTAAAGAAGGACTTCTTTATGGTACAAAGAGTTCTTGTTTACCAATCTAAGCTACGTCTCTTTCCTGGAAAATTAAGACAAAGTAGGAAGGATTATATGAGGTGACAAAGGTATATAATCACGGAGCAATAGAGGTTTAGAATGAAAAGGATGGCATAAAGTTGGTGGTAAATGGGAAATGATTGAATCCTTACTTCGATTGGGGAGCTTTGGGAGTGAACGAGGAGGGTGATCCCCTCCTTAGTGAACAAAATTTGTGACAACTTAATTTCATGCAAATAAGCCGTGAGAACGACAATAACTATACAATGCTTCTTCTGGTTTTGCTTTTGTAATTTTGAGTAGTGATTAGATAGATTTTGTATGTTCTGGTTTGTAATGAGGATTTTTGAGATGAAACTCTTTTTTGAAATGAAAATTTGAATTCGAGTCTCATGATTATGTTGGATGAAACTAGTTTTGATGGGTGACATAGTTTTTTGAAAAAAGGGAGAAAGCTAAGGAATAGGTCAAAATTTGTGGCAACCTCATGCCAAGGCTTGACACGGTCCATGACTGGAAATATGGCACGAGGGGGCCTCGCGCCGAAAGATTTGGCACAGACCATCGACACGAGGGGGTCCACGCCTGAATATTTAGCACGAGAGGGGGGGTCCATGCCAGGTACTTCCACACGGAGGTATCTGTAATGATTCCCCATTTCCATTGTCAAATTGTTCTGCATTTCAAACTTAAAAATGCATTTTTGGTTCAAAATTTTTGAAATTCCGTAATTCCTTAAGATTTTTTATGCATATAATACTTCCAATATGCCTTGTGAATTAATTGATTTGTACTAATTTCCCCTAATTTGCAATTAAAAAAAACCATTCTAAGCTGAATTTGGAATTTTGAGTCAGAGACTCATGGTTTTGTTTGGAATAGAATTACGCTTGGGTTTCATGTTTTTGGATGCAGGGTTTTCAACACCTTCATTGGCATGGATTCATGGAATTTTTTTTTTAAAAAAACGAGACCTGAGAAGAGGGCCATTTGGGGCTGCGAGAGTGAGTGTGACTATTTCTCACCACCCCACTTATGTTTTTACATGGTTTTTGTTGCATTGGGGACAATGCATCGGATAAGTGTGGGGAGAGAGTAGTGAGAGTACTTAGGGAGTTTTCATTCTTGGATTTCCTTGGTGCATTTTTGTGTTTTTCTTGGTAGTTTTTCTTGATTATTTGGTGATTTTGGTTTTTGATTGTCGTGGGATGTTTTTTTCGACGTAAATAGGTAAATAGTATAAACGGTGGAACCTGCAGTGGAGCCCGAAAAGGACCCCACCAAATACAAAAGAATCCAACCTTAGGCTACTAAGTAAGCCTAAGGAGTAAAGTCCAAAAGAGGTAGGGGGGGAATAGAAGAATGTAAGTCCGTAGGACAGCATTCTACCATCCCCCCCCCCTTATGTCCAAATAAAATAACAACCAACCCAATGCAAGATAGGCGAGCAGAGGGAGCACAAAACAACCTGGAAAAACACAGGCTATAACCTAACGAAATGATGGGGTGAGAACAAACTCACTACCCATAAACAAATCCGCTTCTACCCCTAACACATGGGGCCTTCTTCATTACAATTTCCAAAATGCAACCGAGAAGTAGGGTCTCGGGTCTTGAATTAATGTAGGTGCTGGAACGTTGATGAAGGGGCTAAGGTCCAAGAAAAGATGATAAGGATATCCTAATGCAGCCGAGGATGTCTCGGGTCTTGGATGTCGCATGAAAGTTGAAGCCAATGAACCAAATGGACAACAGCTTCTACCATATACATCCCTAAAATGAAGAAAGAGGGATGTTATTGTCCTTCTGGCATTCTCTTTTTGCACCGAAGCTGATCCTATGGGCAAAGATTAATGAGGCCGTGCCTCCAACCTTAGTGTCTCCCAGTGAAATCAACTTCCGAAAGATGTGAGAATGGATGCACTTATACCGCGTGCACCAAGCGTGGCGAGTATGTACTCGCCCACTCCATTTTGAGCAAATGGACAGCTATATGCTATTTTAACACAGAGTGTAGCGCGAGCATAAAGCGCATAAATAACCGTCAAATCAGTAGTAAAAGCTAGGCTTAGGAGAAAGAGTATGAGGACGGAAATCCTTACTCTAAAACCTATTGCCTCCTCCTGAATACCGAGCTGCAAGTGCCAATAGAAATCCAAGAAAAACCGTAAGCCAATCAGGACTCCATCGAGCACAAAACAGCCTCTCCCGGCGCTGAAAACGACATCAACCATCTCTGAAAACCGTGCCAGAAGATCCAAACCGTGACACACCGTTCCAGCCTTGAATCGCCGAAACCATCTCCCTTACTGGCGTCCTGCATCTCTTCGACCGTGACGAATTCCAGCGCAACACCTGACGCTAGCACAGCGCCAGGAATGGAGCACCTTGTCCCGAAATGTGAAGCACCCAGTACATTGCCGCCAGCACCCTTCAATCCAAGCAGCCTCTCCATTTAAAACAGGTGCTCGTCCGGAAATAGCCTATTCATCACCATGTAGCAATCCTTCATGATGATTTTCACCACTCTTTCCGAACTTGGTTGAGCGCCATCCATAACCACATTGTTCCGTTCCCTCCAAAGGCGATAAACCATGGTGATCAAGGCTAGTATACCAAACTTCTTTCGCAACTTGGAGCCTTTAACTTGCCTCTTCACCCAAGTCATGGAACTTGGGATTGAATTAGTTCGTCTCCTTAAACCAATCCAAGTCCGAATACGCCCCCAAACAACCTCAGAAAATTCACACTTGAAAAACAAATGCTCATTTGTCTCCTCTTCCAAATGGCATAAAGAACATACCTTCTCCATGCTATCCCCTTCCTCCATCCGATGCTTATCTTTAGTATGAAGTCTCTGGATGACCGCCAACCAAGTGATGAATGAGAATTTTGGCGGAACAAACCCACGCCAAATACTGTTGAAAACCCTTTCACTTGATCGACCAACATCATAAACATTTGGGTATCTATGACGATGCATATGAAGATAAGCTGCACTAGTAAACTTTCCCGAGCCAGACCAAACGCCGAGATGGCCGATTACCTCTTGCAAATCACCATTAAACATTGCGCACAATTCATCCCTGAGTTTGCAGAGGTCACCAAAGTAGCTCGAGTATCGCTCCCCCAATCTACCATTTGCAATTCTCGGATTTAATCCCCAAAAATCTACTCCCTGAAGGTAGTACGAGTGAATCCATTGGACCCAAAGGCTATCCTTTTTCAAGTGAACATCCTACAGCCTTTTAGCCATTGAAGCCCGATTCCACGTAACAAAGTCCCTCAAACCGAGGCCTCCAAAAGACTTAGGCGCGCAAAGTTTCTTCCATGCAACCTTCGCCTTATGTTTACCTCCCCATAAGAACCTTTTGCATTTCTGTTCGAGAGCATCCATTACCGTAGTTTGTATAACAAAATTCTGAATCCAGAATCCAGCAATACCTCCAACGATTAATCTCACAAGTTCCAATTTGCCTGCATATGAGAGGGTATGGCCCTTCCATTTAGCTATTTCCGAATCTACCTTTCCCAATAGAGTACCGAATTGTGTCACCTTCAACTTGCTGGAATCAAGTGGCACGCCTAGGTATCTAACAGGGAATGTCGCCCAAGGGATACCTGTGAAGCTCAAATCCTCCTTTATACCAACCCCAAAGAACTTCGACTTTGCTGCATTAATTCCCAAACCCGAAGTGCGCTCAAACTCATTCAAGGCGTCCATGAGTATATGTACTGAACTCGTGTTCGCCTTAGAAAAGAGCATGAGATCATCTGCAAAAGCCAAATGCGTGATCCGAAGAGTCTCGCATCTCGGATGGAATGTAAAATGCCTAGATGCCGTCCTCCTTTTCAGTAATCTCGAGAAATACTCCATGCAGATCACAAACAGGTGAGGCGACAAAGGGTCACCTTGACGAATACCCCTCTGTCCCTGAAAGTGATCGCACAGTTTACCATTGACTGCAATCGAGAACGAAGAAGTGCACACACAAGTCATAATTCTGTTCGTTAGCCTTTCCGGGAATCCCAGTCCAAGTAAAACTTCTTCTAAGAAATCCCAAGAGACTGTATCAAACGCTTTTTGAAGATCCACCATAATCATACATCTGGGCGAATTGCGAGCTCTTCCATATCCCCGGACAAATTCCTGCGCTAACATGACATTGTCGGAAATATTTCTGCCCTTCACGAATGCTCCCTGACTAGGGTCAATAATACCTGGTAAAATACCTTCAATCCTGTTCGCCATAATTTTCGTGATAATTTTATAGACCACATTGCAGCACGCAATTGGTCTGAAGTCGCCAACCTTCAGATTATCCGGCTTCTTCGGAATTAAGGCCACCGCAGTGTGATTAAGCTGCGCCAAAATGTCACCTGTCTGAAAGAATTCAAGTACTGCAGCCGTAACTTCCTCTCCCATTGTGTTCCACTGCTTCTTAAAAAATCCTGCCGTATAGCCATCCGGACCCGGAGACTTATCATCTGCCATTGCAAATAGCGCCTGCTTAACTTCAATACTCGCCACATCCTGATCCAAGTAGGCTCTTTCAACTACGGTAATCTTCGTACTCGCATCAAATATGCTCGGATCCGTGGCCAATCTGCCCTTCTTCATACCGAATAGTCCTTTGTAGAACTCAGCAAATAACTCTCCCTTGCGACTATTGGAAGTAACGATCCGATTGTCACTATCAATAATTGCAGGGATACCTCATCCTTTTCGTGCAGAGACCATAGAGTGAAAATACTGTGATCCCTTATCCGCCTGGGTAATATGATTTATCCTTCCCTTTTGCGCAAGAAAAGAAGACTCCGCCAAATAGAACAACATTGCTTGCTTCTTCAATATACGCAATGCCGCAACATCATCCTCCGAGGCATCCTTAGCTCGAATTCATCAAAAGCCTTGTTGTACTCTGCATCCGCAACCTTTGCCTTCTCGGAAATATGGCTTAAATCGAGTCTACCCAATTCCTTCAAGGGGTACTTCATACGAAATAATTTCCTGGTCACCGAAAACTGCTTAGTCCCTTCCACCGACGGACTCCAATAATCTTCTACAATTTGTCCACAATTCGGATGACCCAACCACATATTTTGGAAGCGAAAAGGCCTTCCCTTTCCATCTATCTCTTGCGACATATCCACCACCATGGGAGAGTGATCTGATTGTGCTGAAATTGGCAGAAAAGTAGTGCGACAAGCAGCATCATCCCAACCATGGTTTAAGAGCACCCTATCAAGCTTTCTCCAGATTTTCCAGTCCGCACTGTGCCATGTTAAGTGCTCTCCCAAAGCAGGTGCATCCCTAAGTCCACACTTTACACAAACATCCTGAAACTCCTTCATCGGATACAGACTAGGTACATTAGTCCCATAATGATCTTCAACACTAAGGATAGCATTAAAGTCACCAAGAACCATCCAAGGCGCATTCAGGCTAGCTCCAAACGACTTCAATTCCTCCCATAGTGGTAAACGCGCCAAACGTCCTTCACTATGCCCATACACAAATGTGCAGAAAAACTCAATACCAGAAGCAAGATTACGAACTTTCAGATGAATACATTGCGGCGTTTTCCCTAGAACATCAACCAAGAAGCCTTTCGGATCCCAGATGATTAATATCCTCGAGTTCTGCCACAGTTCAAAATTGTGCGTAAACTTCCATCCCTTAAAACTTTTCAGAAAAATGCGCAACACCTTATCCTCCATTTTTGTTTCCAACAAACCACACAGTCCAACTCTATTCGTGGAGATGATATTTTTCACCTACCTCCTTCTTACAGGGGCCGATAGACCCCTGACATTCATTGCTGATGTATTCATTGGGAAACAGAGGTCCCTTGTGGCTTCGGACCGCCGCCTTCAAGTGATTTACTTCCAGAACTGTCTGAATTACTCCTTGTAGCTGATAGCATTCGCTGAAAAGGTTTCTGGATACCCTTCCCTTGCTCATTTAATCGAGTCCTACTCTTGCTTCTAGACCTAGTCAAAACCCTTGATGCGGAGGGAGGTCTACTCTTACTCTTACTCCTATGCAATCTTGGTATTTTAGAGCCCCGAGCATTCGGATGAATCATCTGCTTAGGCAATTTTCCCGCCCCTTCAATCGGATTATCATCATCTCCAAACGCTTTCTGTTTTCTATCGGGTTCCTTGGCCAAACGAGTGCTGGATTGCTTGCGCTCAGTGCTTCTACCGCGCGCTGTTTGTGCTTGTTTTCCAGCGCCAGCAGCTCCAGGCGCTGCTTGGGCAGACTTGGTGCCAACGCCGTGTCCAGCGCCAGCATCTCCAGGCGCTGTTCGGTTTGATTTAGCGCCCGCTCCACGAATTCCAGCGCCTGTGCTTGCAGCGCCAGTGCTTACGGCTACAGGCGTTGGTGCTGCAGGCAGCGTAACAACGGCCTGGTTATCTTCATCCTGCATTCCCCGAATGGTTATTCCTGGCCCTTTTCTTGCACTTCCAACTCTCTCGATATTCTGGACTATGCTTTCTACCACTTTTCCTTTCCCTTTTCTTTGCCTTTCAACCTCCTCATTGTCCGAAGAGGCATCCTCAATAGTCACATTCTCATTACCTCCAACCGAATTTGAGTTTTGGTTGTCTCCAATAGTTTCAGTTTGCATCTTCCGTACCCAAACCTGATCATTGTACTGAGTTCTCATGCTTTTCTTACCCTTCGCCTTCACAACTTTGCTCTCGGCCATAGATTTCTTTTGCTGTGTCTCCTTGGCATTCCAATAGTCATCGTACTCTTCCATGAGGTGATTGTTTTCACCACAATTCGTGCACCAAGGTCTACAATAATCATAGATGATCTTTTGCACAAACAATTCACCAGATGGAATACGAAAAGTCACCTCCTCCTTAAGCTTTCTTGATGTATCAATCCATACCAAGAGACGTGCGTAATAGCCCCTTAACTCAAGAGTACCATTGTCCATAAGGATAGGTTCTCCGAGTGAAGTAGCAATTTTCTCTAACGATTTCTTGTGCCAATATGCCTTTGGCAGATGTTCCATCCTTAACCAAACTGGTTTAGTGGCTTGGATGGTCGCATCATATTGCCCAGATTCATCAACTAGCATCATGAACAACTTCTTCCCATGGAGATAATGGTCAGGACCATTCATCACCTTGTCTCTATCCTCTGCACTGTTGAACTTGAACATGACGTATCCATTCTGCTTGGTCTGAACATTACACTGCACCTTCCACTTCGCTACCAACAATGTACGAATGGCATACATACCTGGAAAGAATCCCGGAAACACACCCAAGAATCCAAAAAATAGCTTATGTAGATCCTTGTGAATTTCGTCATCAGTAAGCACAAAATCGGCACTATCTCCATTGTTTGCAACAACTTCAATGTCCGACTTATTCATTAGAATTTCAGGATCATCCCATCTCCTTCTCCTCTCTAGTTTCGGATCATTCCAATCTCTTGGATGCACTTGCTGATTCTTCCTCTGATTAACATTCATATCGGCCATACCATTGTTGTTCTCTTGACCCGAATTACTCCCCACATTCATCACCATTGTTATGGATGAATTCCGATAAAATAGATCGGATTCACCAAAACAACCAAATCACAAAACAAACAAATAAAGTATCAATCCAATCGGAAATACACCGATCGGAAACACACCAACAAGCAAGAACTTAATGCAAAGTTTGCAATCAAGACCGATATACCCAAGATCAATCGGAATTAAGAACAAACTAGAACAGCAAAACCGGAATCCTCCAAACACCAAACCGAATTCAAAATCAAGCAAAAACAACTTGAATCTAAACCGATTAAACCCTATGAAAAATCGGAATCAAGACATGATCCTAAAACCGAAATCCTTCAAGCACTAAATCGGATGCACACACACAGGAAATCATGCTCCAAATCGAAATTCAAAGATTCAAGAAGATGGATCGAAAAAACCTGGAAACCGTGATCACCAAGCAATCCGAACCAAGGACTTGCGGCCGATTTGTAGTTTGATCGTAAATCTCCAATCTTTATGTTAAATCCGATCCAAGTTGTAGGAATTTGATTAAAATTTGTGCTGAAAATTTTAATCAAACCCTTTATACTCCTTTGCGCAACCAAATCCAAATCCAAACCAAAGAAGGATTGAATTTTTGATCAAAACTCCTTCTCGAACAAGGATTCAAGGGAAGAACAATTGCGATCTCCCTCCCAAATCCTGATCCGAAACCGAATCCACAATCCAAGCCCAGATCACAAACAAGATCCACCAAGAACTCTCCTTTGCCGAATTCAAACCCTACTCCAAGGCCGATTTAGATCAGAAACTCACCACGAATTGCATATAGTTTTGTGCGGAATCCAGAGTAGAATCCGTTAAACCATAATTCATCGATGGATTGTTAATGAAATTGAAGAAATCGGCCTCCAGAAGATGGAAGAAAGGCTGCGCCTTTTTTCTTCTTTTTTTTCGCCCCAGAGCTAGAGAGAGAATTTGAGAGCTCTTTCACTTCGTGGGATGTTTTTGGATGGATACTTGGTGGCATGACTTGCTAGCTAGGGTTCCTAGTTTGCATTGGTGGTGCGATTTTTCTTTGATCTTATCTTTTTGTAGTGTGAAGCCCACTTTGGGGGCAATTTTGTGCTACACCAAAAAAATTGAAAATTTTGAAAAATAAAAAAAATATAAAAACCCGGACAAGTTGGAAACCTGAAAGGGCAACTTGGGTAACATTGGGAAAAGTCTGGATAGGTCGAAAGACCTAGGTAAGAGTGAGAGGCTAGGCCCGGCTAGACTTACAAGCCTAGGAAAAAATGAGAGGCCATTTGGAAAAAGGTGAGAAGTGAGTACCATTTGTGTGTTAAAGCTAGGATTAAAACCCAAAATGGCTCTTAGGAAAAATGAGAAAAATTTAGAGAAAACAAAAAACTAGGTTGATGGTACATTTGCTTCCTTGATTGTAACTAGGTCGAGAATCATGAGTTATCCCTGTGTTACAACCAAGTTAATAACTCATGGATTTCCTTGATGGATTGTTTTTGGGAGACAACTCTTTGATTACATTTGGGGATCATTTTGGGAAAAGTAAGCTAGCTTGACACTTATCTTCTTGGCTTATCTTTATCCACATTTTCTATTTTGGTTGGATACGTTCTTTAGGATATTCGGGGAGTGTGAGAGTTGTGATGTTTTTCACTTCTTTGGGGGAACTAGGGTAGTTTGGGAATAATTGAATGTATTGGCTACGTTATACTTGCATGCTACATGTCGTTTAAGCATTTTCTTATTTTTATTTACTCGAGGATGAGTAAAGGTTTAAGTGTGGGGAGTCTAATTTGAACCATTATACATGTGTTAACCAATGCATTTGGTGTAATAATTGGTTTGTTTTATATGCTGGATTGCTAGTATTAGTTGAGTTTACATGACAAGGGGTTTAGACAGCCATGTTTGGTTTTCTTATCTAAATCCCGCATTTTGTAGACTTAATTAGTACTAATGGAAATCTTGTATCCACGGGCTCCTAGATCTTTCTTTGTGATCATCTTTAGTAGGTCGCTCGTGGATACTTTTCGTTACATTCTATGTGAATGCCGTTCGCAAGGGAGGTAGAAAATATTAAAGGCCATTCGCAAGGATGGTAGATGAGATAGAAGGCCATTCACATTAGAATTGTAGTAGACGAAGGCCACATACATCAAATCATGGTAAAAGGAGATTGGAGCCAAAGATATGCGGCATTGAAGTTCAAGGAGGCCAATGAAGAAATGGGGAATTGTGGTCTGACAGAGTTGTGCAAATTTCTGGGAATGAACCAAGAAAAATTAGCCTTAAAAATTGGTTCCATTGGATTTGTCTCCTCGACAACCAAAAAATCGACCATAAGAACACTAAAAAAGGACTCACAGTTCATCTGTAGCAAAGGAAAGAAGTTCAGCCTACCGAAGTACAAACGGGTTGGTGCGGACCGCTCATGGATGGCACTAACAGCCTACACTAGATAATGTGGTCCACGCCAAATGCCTTTAGCACAAACCGTGCCAAGACCCATCATGGACTGCACCAATCTGGATGGGTTATGCATAACTTCCTGATTTCACTTAAAAATAGCTAAGTATGGGTCAGACCGTCCCATTTTCAATGGTCTGTGCCATTCCAAATGCAAAATGTCAAGACCAACTGGTGGGATGTGAAGAATCAAGCAGCCAATGCTAAAATACTGAGCAAAATGAAGTTTTTAATAATGGCCTGTGCCAAACGTCACGTCCTGTGGACAAGAAGTGCAAAAACAAAGACTCTAATGCAGCCTAAGCCAAGCGAAAAAACCGCATAGACATGACTGGCCAAGGATGACACGGCCTGCACCATCCTTTGTAGGAGGGCATTCTAGAGAGATAAACATTCTCCCTTCTTTCTTTTTTTTACTTTCATCATATAATGTGGAATTCAAAACTTTATTTGAATTCCATGTCGAGGGATTAGTTTCCATAGCTTGGGGATAATTGTATTAATGTATTGATTTATGATTTTGTGAGATTTTTAGTTCATCATTATTATTGTGCTTATGATATTATTGTGACTTGTTCTTGAATGTTATGATTGCATGAATAGTACACTCTGTTAAGAAAACACTCTAGTCTATATTCATGTTTGTGCAAATATTGATGCTCCTCGGGGAAGAGAAACCTCAGATATGTAATGGGTAACAGGGTACGGGTCCACGTGAGTGTGTGCACGGGGGATGCTGAGTATTGCATCTATTATGTTTCCAGCACACCAGTCTTAGCTGAACTTCTTTCCTTTGCTACAGATGAACTGTGAGTCCTTTTTTAGTGTTCTTATGGTCGATTTTTTGGTTGTCGAGGAGACAAATCCAATGGAACCAATTTTGAAGGCTAATTTTTCTTGGTTTGTTCCCAGAAATTTGCACAACTCTGTCAGACCACAATTTCCCATTTCTTCATTGGCCGCCTTGAACTTCAATGCTGCATATCTTTGGCTCCACATATATGCTGTATAAACTTTCTCATGAGTACCAGGTACGAAGACAAAATAAGGTCAAAGGAAACAAGGCATGTAGGTCTGGAGCTTAAGTAAATGAGCTAAGCTACACTATTGGCTAAGCTATTACAAGAAAAAATAGAAGACTTCTGGGACAAAGAGCTTGAGAAATGTCTTCTCGGGCCATGACTCAACACTTAGTGTGCTGGCCTGGCAGGAGATGGGCACTGCACGCATGGGTGTTGGGCATAAATGGCTCGGGCGTTGTGCACAGCGCGATGCGGGAGCATGGGGGACATCACAGGCCGTGAACAGTTAGGCGGTCGGCACTAGATGACCCAGAGGTGTGTGTATTGCAGTTTAGGGAGAAAGGTTCGTAAGCACGCATTGAGCGGCATGGGGCCGTAACACAATTGTGGCGTGCATGTGGGCATGGGGTTGCATTGAGGTTGGGTGATAAGCCCCACCTTGTAACACATCGTCGTGAAGGGCATTTTGCTCAGATCTTTGATGTGGTCCATCGATTTTGGCGCGGGGTGCTAACAAGATGCTGATTTTGGAGTCTCTCATCCATGCCTATGGCCATTGGCGCAGGCCATGGTGCCATCCATGAACGGCCCACATCGACCCATATGATCTTCGTCAGCTGAACTTCTTTCCTTTGCTACGAATGAACCGTTAGCCTGATTTGAGAGTTCTAGTAGTCGATTTTATAGTGCTCGAGAAGACGGATCCAATGGAGTCATACTTGAATGCTAATTATTCTTGGATAGTTCTCTGACTTTGGTGAAACTCATTGGAACCATGATTCACCGTTTCTCCCTTGGCCGTTTTGAACTCCAATGCCACCTATCCTTGGCTCAATCCTTCTACTACCATGATTTGATATTCGTGGCCTTCATCTTCTACCATTCTAGAGGTGAATTGCCTTCAAACTCTTCTACCGTCCTTACAAATGGCCTTCAATATCTTCTACCGCCCTTACGAACGGCCTTCACATAGAACAAAAAGTACCCCACGGGCGACCTACTAAAGATGGTCACAAGGAAGATCAAGGAGTTGTGGATACAAGATGTCCATCAGTACCAATTAAGTCTACAAAATGCCGAATTTAGACAAGAAAACCAAACATAGCCGTCTAAACCCCTTGGCACGTAAACTCAATTAATACTAACAATCCACCAAATAAAACTAACTAAAAAGTATGCCAAATGCATCAGTTAACACATACATAATAAAGAAGATCAGATTCCCCACACTTAACCCTTTACTCACCCTCAAGTAAATAGAAGACAAGACAAAGAATCAAGTGAAATTTAGCATGCAAGCATAAGTTAACCAAGAAATTCAACTTATTCCAAAATTACCTTGTTTCTCCCAAGAAAGTAAAAATCTCACAACTCTCACATTCCCTGAGAAACATGAACAATCTAACCAACCAAAAGAAAAATGTGGGAAAATGTAAGCTAAAAAGATATGTGTTAAATTAGCTTACTTTTCCCAAAATGATCCCAAAGCAATCAAAGAGTCATCTTAAAAAACAATCCACAACAGAAACATGCATTCAACCTAGTTTTTTATTTTCTCTCAATTTCTCTCATTTTGCCTAGGACCCCTTTCAGGTTTTCATCCTAGCTTTAACACACAAAAGGTACTCACTTCTCACATTTTCCACACGGCCTCTCATTTTTGCCTAGACTCGTAAGCCTAGCCGGGCCTAGCATCTCATTTTCCCCTAGGCCTTTTGACCTATCCAGGATTTTCCCAATGGTACCCTAGTCGCCCTTTCGGGTTTTCAACTTGTCCAGGTTTAAAAAAAATTCAAAATTTTCAAAATGCTCTTAAAGAGTTATTAGTTACGTAGAAACAACTAAAAATCATAAGCGCTATCTAATACCTTCCCTACACTTAAATCTTGCATTATCTTCAATGCATATACAAAATCAAAGAACACATGTCAAGGGAAAGAAATATGAAACCACTTATAAAGAAAAAGAGCACTAAAATCTACCCTTGATGGCAAAATCATGGAATGTAAGGAACAAGCTACCATCACCCAATATACTACCCTAACCTCTAATCAAGAAAGTTCAATCTAACCACTATCATGCATCACAAATTGAATAAAGAATTGAATCACAAAAGAGAGTTGCCTCTTAGGTATTGATGTGTGGGTCACAAGGGTTTTGAGGGTAGGTGGATTTTGGGTGGTACTTTGGTGGTGGTAGGGAAGAAATGGTGATTGGGTGGTGTAGGAAAGTATGTGAACTTCATGGGTCGTGCACATCTACACTCCCCATGAATTTGGGGTTTGGTTCTCCTCCTTGTCCTCCATTTTGAGCATCACGAACCATGTACGTCTACATGGTCCATGAGTTGGACTCCCCAGTTGCTCACCTTCCTCCAAGAACCATATGCTTCCTACAAAACAAACATGCACACCAAGTGTAATAGTGTCCCAAAAACAAAAACTACAAATAGGAAAACACACCAAAAATACTAAACTAATCTTTTTTTTTAAAGCTTGGGTTGCCTCCCGAGAAGCTCCATATATTTAAGGTTTTCAGAACAACCCTAGTGTTATCTATATAAGGTGTGGGTTTGTACCCCATCACCTTAGACAACCTAAACTTAAGAGGTGGGGGTAAGAATCTTCCAATTGGAAGATATAGTAGAGAACTCAACCTTAGAGTGAATAGGTGGTATGAAATCTAAGCATATTCAATTGGCTTCCCTATTCCTCTAAGGTTTCCAAAACTGTGGGAATTGGTTCTATTGGTGGAGGTCGGGGTGAAAATAGATAATATGGAAAATTAAGTATAATTACTTCTTCCTCGACTTCTTCACTCTCAACAAACCATTCCCCATCCCCTTTAGATTCATCTATAAAAACTTCACATTCAACTAGGGATGTTCATTTTCAGAATATTGGGTTTCTAGTTGGTTCACCCTATTCATCAAATTAAGAACTTCCCATTCAACTTTCTCAATACTTGAGAATGGTTGAGTTCCCAAATTGCTAATCTCGCTAAGCATTTTTTATTGGAGTAAATCACTACTCTTGGTCACATTAGCTATAGCTTGCAAAATTTCACAACAATCCAATTTGAGAACCAATCCTAGGGATTGGATTTGGGGCATTGGGTAAGTTAGTGAAATCCAACTATCTAATCCAAAGTGTTGGTTTTACGATGCATCTCCATACCACAAATTTGAGTTACCACTGAACCTTGAATTTGGAGAGTCGTGGTATGGGTAACAATCTCGATCCCATTGGCCTTGGGAGCCAACAACTCCTACCTCTCTCTCATATTCTCTCATCAAAGAGCAAGACTCTGTAGGGTGATCGCAATGAAATATCCTACAAAATCTCACTCGTTGAGTCTCTCTTCTCCACATTTTCTTTTCTTTTCAATAAACACTAACAAAGAAAACATACAAAAATTGGAATTGTAGTGCAAGAGTCCTCAGTTTGCACCAAGAACTCAAGAAATACCTATTTTGGATAACAACAAACAAAAATAAGAAAAAGATAAAAGCGATACTAAATACTCTACTAACGTGTTATTTCTAAATTGATACCTAGAATGATAGCATCCCTAACATCGGTGCCAAAATTTTTACCTACCTCACCATAGGGTCATTAAAACCCATAGCTTAGAAGTATAAACCCGGTTGGAGGCGGTACGATCAGAAGATAGAATTTGTAGTTCTGCACCCATTTCTACTGCTACGCTACCTATAGGGTAGTTAGCGGTAAGCTTTGGGTTTGTCCACAAAGATGCTAGGTCTAATGTATCAACTTAAAACACAACCTTGTATGTGTCATCAATCTATACGAGTGAAAGGAATAGCTAGTAAATCACATATGCAAATGAGGGGGGTTTTGGTTTTTCAAACTAGCAACTAATAAACATGAAAGTAAAAAAGCACAACTACAATATTAAGCTAGCACTTGGGGAAATTATTGAGAAACTTGGTCAATCTAATGCTTTTATCCTCGATTCTTTCACATAGAGATCTAAACAAACCTAATAGAGTGTTCATAACGTGTGGTGTGGCTGATGGCATACACTTCCCCGTCCCTGTCACGGCGGGTGCTCTTGCAACCCTCCATTGACACCGCCACCGTAATTAGGTGAGTACAATCAAGGTCCGACCGTTCTTGTAGGTCTGATTCTCCCTTGTGCAATTATGTCTTGGGATTTCACCATGAATGTGCTACTCCTCTCAAGTCCTACCAATTAGACCCAAGGGTTGTAGGCACCTTATCTATGATACTAGGATTTTTTGTAACATTAGCTTGCTACTATTTAGCTATCTCTACCCAGAACCTCTCGGACAACTTTACAAAGTCAGCTAAGACTGGTGCGATGGTAAGTGGATCAGAGTGACCTCAAATCTCCCATGCACACATTCACACGGACGTGTTCTCCTCCACCCATTCAAACAACCAGGTTTCTCTTCCCAAGGGGGCATCAATATTTGAGCCTAGAATAAATACAACCCAAAGTGTGTGCTATATATGTGGTGTAACATTCATGCATTCAAACTCAAAAGAAAATCATAATAATATTATGAACACAAAATTTGGATGAACTAGAGAATCTTAAAAAGCATATAGATTACCAAGTCACTACAATTTATGACCAAAATGGTGAGAGAAAGAGTGGTGGTGCGGATCGTGAATAGTGGCATGACCCGTGAATAGTAGGCACGAAGGTTAGCCTCATACGAGCACTATTGGCACGAACCGATGAACCAGTAGGCATGAACTGGTAAATAGTGCACGGCCTGTTTCAGCAGTTTGGCTTGTGATGCGTCGTTTGGCGCAACCCATCGTTAGGAAGGGTGTTTTGCTATGATCTTTGGCGCGGGCCATCGAGTTTAGCACAGAGCACTAACGTGATGCTGATTTTGGAGTCTCTGATTTGGGCCCATGGCCGTTGGCGCATGAACGACCCGCGCCGACCCATTTGTTCTTCGCCAGCTAAACTTCTTTCCTTCGCTATGAATGAATTTTTGGTCTAATTTGAGAGTTCTAGTAGTCCATTTTATATCTCTTGAGAAGACGAATCCAATGGATTCAACTTTGAAGGATAAATATTCTTGGATCATTCTCAAACTTTGGTGCAACTCATCGGACTGTGATTCACCATTTCTCCCTTGGTCATTTTGAACTTCGCCACCTATCCTTGGCTCCATCCTTCAACTACCACAATTAGATGTGGCTTCATATTCTACCATTATAGAGATGAAAAGCCTTTGATCTCTTCTACCATCCTTACAAGCAACCTTCAATATCTTCTACTGCCCTTACGAATGGCCTTCACATAGAATGTAGACAAAAAATACCCACGAATAACCTAGTAAAGATGATCACAAGGAAGATCAAGGAGCTCATGGATACAAGATGTCCATTTGTACCAATTAATTCTACAAACACGAGATTTAGACAAGAAAACCAAACATGGCCATCTAAACTCCTTGTCACATAAACTCAACTAATACTAGCAATCCACCAAATAAAAATAACTAAAAAGTATTCCAAATGCATCGGTTAACACACACATAATGAAGCAGATTATGGAGGGAAGACAATCAACCTCAAGGATGTCGGAGTGGACAAGCCCCACCTCAACCATACCCTATAGGTGAAAGCCCTTCTAACAATCATGCCTCGATCTATAAATCGAACCTAGAAGAGATCCTAGAAACCACTATTCAATTGGAGAAGAAACATGAAGTCTTCATGGAGAGGAAAAGGTGTGAGATTGAAGATCTTAGCAATAGGGCTTTCTCAAGTATCAAGAACCTCGAAGTTCAAGTTAGGCAACTCGCCACCTCGGTGAGCCGACCTGAGGCCAAGGAGTCCGGCGAACTCCCTTCCCAACCGGAGATTAATCCAAGGAACGTCAGTGTACTCAAGTTGAGAAGTGGGAAGGAAGTTTGTGAGTCCGAGAAGAATGTGATGCAAGAAGAAAATAGGGTATTGGAGGCATTCAAGGAAAACTTCGAAGAAGATAAGATTGTGGTCAAGGAAGCACCATCTAAGGAGCTTCCACTACCCGAGGCACAAGCGACTATCCCACCTCTATTTCCAAATGCTTTGAGAGGAAGGCCAAAGGTGGAGATCAATAATGCAAGAATTTGAAGAGTCTTCAAAAAAGTTGAGGTACCAATCTCTATCTTGGAATTAGTTGAAAATGTGTCATCGTATGCTAAGTTTCTTAAAGTTGCATGCACAAAAAAGAGAAGTAGACCAACATAGAAGGTATGATATTTAAAAATGGGGGAAGTCACCATTTTAAATCATAAAAATTTTCCTAAGAAATGCAATGACCCCGGAATGTTCTGTATTCCTATCTTCTTTGGTGGAAAACTTGTTGAAAATGCCATGATAGACTAAGGCACATCCATAAATGTGATCCCATTTAGTCTTTATGGATGCCTAGAGATAGGTGAGCTTAGGGAAACTAGAGTGATTGTCTAACTCACTGATCACTCCCAGGCTAACCCTCGTGGGCTAGTAAAGGATGTTATGGTGCGGGTTGTCAAGTTGGTTTTTTTTGGCAAACTTTTATGTCCTAGATGTGGCGCACGATGGAAGCGCACACCCAATAATTTTAGGGAGACCTTTTCTTAAAACTTCTAGGAATAAAATTGATGTCTATTTGGGAACCTTAACTCTGGAAGATGATATGGATAAAGTGGAATTTGACATCTATAAGTCTAGGCATGATTCAACTGATTCTTCTTTAATGTGCAAAGGTGTGACCCTATGTGATGAGCATGATTTCTATGAATCTTCTTTTGTTAAGAATGAACATGAATACTTGGATGAGTTCCGAGTTTATGATATTGTTGTTGAGTTCGATGAATTGCATGATTCGATTGACAATATGTCTATGCTAGATTGTTTTTCCATGCTAACTAACTTGCAGTGGGAAAGGAAGAGCGTCGAGGGTTTACAACCTCCCCAACCTCCTCCCTAACTCCAAAGTGATATTCACGGACTCAACCTTCTTAGTGAGGCACAATGATTCATTTTTTATGATGGGCAAAGGGTTTGAAGTTAAGGGTGACACGTTGTGGAAATCCATCCACAACGATGCCATCGTGGGTAAAGTCGTCGATGGAAATTCCGAAGACCCACAGTTAGGTGGTTCTAACTAAAATTGTATGAAAAAGAAATAATTCGTGATAACGACAATAAATATACGGTGCTTCTTTTTGCTTTGATTTCATGTTTTGAGTGGTGATTAGATAGATTTTGCATGTTCTTGTTTGTGATGAGTATTTTTGAGATGAAACTCTTGTTTGATTTGTAAATTTGAGTTCGAGTCTTGTGATTGTGTTTGGATGGAATTAGACTTGATGGGTGACATAGTTTTATCGGAAAAAGGGAAAACCAAGGAAATAGGTTAAAATTTGTGGCAGCCTCATGCCAAGACCCGGCACGATCCGCGCCAAGGAAGCTTGGCACGAGGGGCTTCGAGCTAAAGATTTGGCATAGACCGCCCCAGGGTATATGGTCTGTGCCAAGGGTCTTTGGGCACAAGGGGGGGGGGGGGGAGGTTCCGTGCCAGGTGCCTTCAGGGCGGAGGTATCTATACCATTTCCCCAATTTTGCTAACAAATTGTTCCACAAATGCAAACTTTCACAAATTTTGATTTTAAGCATAAAATGCATTTTTGGTTCATAAATTTTGAAATTCCCTAATTCCTTAGGATTTTTTATGCAATCAGTACTTTCAATATACATTGTGAATTAATTGATTTGTACTATTGATGTGGCCATTTTATGCGGATATTTTAGGGTTTTTAGGATTAGGTTTTGGACAATTTTGTGCTCTGAATGTGGCATTTTGCCTTAAAATCATTTAAGGAGCGATAAAAGCGACTTTGGCGTTTTTATCACTTTTTAGATGATTTTGTGTGACAAGGTGATTTGTTTGAAGACTTTGAAGATTTGAAGACTTTGAAAGATATCTTTGAAGATTTGAAGACTTACATTTGAGCTTTGTGAAGATTTGAAGAAGTGAAGAGGTGAAGAAAGGAGAGCAAAGCAACGGATGAATGATGATCCAGGGTTCTCAGAATTTTCCGAGAAGAATCAGCCTTCAAGAGTGGCACCATTGGATTCCTCTTCTCGAGCACTATAAAATCGACTACAAGAACTCCCGAAACAGATCAACGGTTCACCCGGAGGAAGCAAAACAAAACAGGGCTGGAGTTATTGATTTGGTCGCGACTCGCGATGAAGCTCGTCGCGAGTCGCGACGACAGCGTCCAGTCAGCCCTGCAGCAACGCTTTTCTCCCCTTTTTCTTCCCCTATAAATACCTCTTCACCCCCTTCTTTCCACAGCTTTTTGCCCCTGTTCTTGGGCCAAAACCCTAGTTTTTCTCTTCTTCTTTTCTTAGTTTCTATGTCTTTTGTTATTCTAGAGTAGTTATTGTACTTGGGAGCAAGGATTGAAGCTTCCATATCTATGTAGCAAGAACTCTTTTTATCTATCTATTTGGTGTTTTTGCTATTGTGCATTTAGTGTGCTTTGACTGTTAATTGTTGATTTCATTGATGTTGTTGAAAGCTTGAGCATATGAAATACTTGTATGAATTGCTAGCTAGGGTTTGGGGGATTTGGGTTGATTTCCCCCCTTTTCTTGTTAGGAATGTATGAGTATGATTTAGAGCTTTTGATTGTGTTGATGGATTGATAATGTGCTAGATGAATGTGATTGATGTTGAACTCTTCGTCATGTTCGTTTGTGTAGCAAACGAGAGAGTTATATGCTCTTGGATGAATGTGCGTTGCACGTTCATCCAATCTCGTGTAATTGCATGAATTGGTTAAATGCTTAGTCACGGTGTAGTGGTCATAAGCATTGCCAAGCTTGTTGGTTCTTCATGATTAAATGCCACCAATGGGATACCTTGAGTCGTGGTCACGACAACGGGAGTCATTGGTGAGGTTTGACGAGAGATGTCGAACTCACTCTTGCAAACTACGAACTAAGAAGGATAGGAGTTTAGTCTCCACAACAAGTAGTTGAAGTATTGAATAGATGATTTTAATTCATCCTTGAAGCATTTGTTATTTAGCATTTGTGTATTCTTGATGGTGTGTTTCACTTCATTTGTGCCATGAGTTGCTTGAGCATAGGGAGTGCTTGTATGATTGAATTGGTTGGGTGTTAGGAACGTGACGAATTCCGTAGCTCCTTTGCATGAAAATCTATGAGCGTGAACTTAGAACTTCTTGTGCATAACGTGTTGTGATTCTTGCTAGATGGGTATGTTGATGTTGAGTCATGTAATGCTATATGATAGAATGAGTGAATGATTCAATGACCTACATTAGATTTGGAAGTGGATATCCCTTGCCTCCAAGGCTTTTTATCTTTGTAGTTTTAAAACCTCTTTTCTTAGTTTTGTTTGATGATTAGCATAGTCACTTGACCTTGCTAGTTATCTTGTCTTTTTACTTTCGTGACTTAGGAAAACCAACCAACCAACCCCCCCCCATTTTACTTGCTTTTATGTGTGTGTATATATCTACTCCTAGCATAATATCAACAATTTGTGCTTAAGCGCTTAGGAAGATCCCTCTTCTCCTTGGACGACCCCGATTTACCGCTATCTACCTAGTTGTAGAAAGTAAGCAAAAAGGGCTTATAAATTATCTTTGCATAGGGGTACGACGACCGCCCGCTATCAAAATGGCGCCGCTGCCGGGGAAGAGGCATTTATTTTTAAGTATTTAGGTGTATTTGGTTGTGTATTGGCTAGTTGTTTTCATTTTCCACTACTTGGTGGTTGTTTTTGTTCGGAGTAGGTATTGCTTGAGTGGTAGTCCGGATTGGTGGTATGAGAATGAGCCGGAAAACCAACACTACGAGCAACCTAGTTGGCCATCACCACCCTATACCATACCCCAAAACCAAGCCCAACAAGGAAGTTCAAGTTTGACACGTGAGGATGTCTTAAATACCATAGCAAACTTGAATTCCTTTACTAGTGAGGAGCCGGATACCCAGCTCTCCTCTAGTGTTGAGGCCATTGAGGGGCATGCGAGGAACATATTAGAGGTATTGGCCCGCATGGAAGCTCGTGATTCCGAAAATACACCATCCCAACTTGAACTCGATGACTCGGTGAGTGAGGTCACCAATAAAAATGATTTTGAGTTTGAAAGGGATGAGGAGTTGGTTGTAGAGGATAGAAAAATGGAGGAAGAGGTGATAGTGCTACATCCATTAGCATCGTCACCCCTTCTCCCACCTAGTGAACCAACTCCACCATTTTTGGAAGTTTTGAGGGAAACGAGAGAGGAGCCGAAAGATTATCCCAAGCTCCCTAACCACTCAATTCCCTTTGAACCATTTCCACCTCCACAAGACTTTCCTCTTGAAAGTTTTGTGCCCCCACCTCTCTTATTTTGGATGCTCATGGTGAAGGGGTTCAAGCCTTCACCATACGGATAACATTAGGGTCGTGCCGACGACCTTAAAAATACGGAGCTTCATCGTGCCGACGACGTTAAATAAATTCGACTTTTCTTTTAGTTATTGTTTCTTAGTTTTCGTTTCTTAGTCTTTGTTTCTTAGTCTTTGTTTCTTAGTTTTTGTTGTTTTGTTTTGTTCTTTTTATGGCATGTTTTTCTGTGATTTTGTAGCAACATGAAGTGCATTGCAATGAAGGAGATGAAGGAACGAGATCAATGAACGAGGGAAGAAAGCTTGGATAGTTGGTAAGAAAACGAAAAAAATTTTAAGCCTAGGATACCCTGCCGTCGCGAGTCGCGATGAGCTTCGTCGCGAGTCGCGACGAACAGGGGAGAAAAATCCACTCCCAGCACCAACTTTCCGCGAGTCGCGATGACCTCGCAATGCTCGTCGCGAGTTGCTATGAGCTTCATCGCGAGTCGCGACTTGCTCAGGAAATTTTTGAAAATTTTGGCCTTCCGGATTCAACTTCCCGCGACTCGCGATGCTCGTCGCGAGTCGCGACGTACTCAGGAATTTTGAAAAAAAATCAATCTCAGATTTCACTTTCCGCGAGTCACGATGACCTAGCAACACTCGCCGCGAGTCGCGATGAGCTGCATCACGAGTCGCGATGAAAAATCCAAGTTTTCAACTGATCTTAAACATTGCATGATCCTTCCTTCTTCTCCACCCAACACTCCCAAGAACCATCACATACCTCTCATTCCTCCACCTTCCTACATATATTGGCATATGAACATTCTTGCATCTTTATAGTACATTTATTGATTGTACTATGCCGACTACGTCATTGTGACCATAAGTGCATATCTTATAATGATGCTTGTATACATGTCAATATATGTTGGATATTTTTAATGCATAATCTTATAGTGGTGATTGAGGGTGGATTGGTTGTTCTTTGTGAATACTATGGTTATTAATTCTCTATGCTAAACCTAGTATTACAAATCCTTATATACTTGTGAGTTTAATGTTGTTCTTTGTGGTGTTAGTCTTGATCAAACGGCGCCACAGAGACAATGCTTTTCTCGTGGGGTGAGTTCTTCTACGGCATCTTTGCTCCCCCTTCCGGTTTCGAAACCGATTTTGGGACCATACATTTACATTGGATTGCGCCATATCACCGGTGACTATGCGGAGAAATGGGTGTCACTCTACCCCCTTACCTTGATTTTTATTGTTCTTGCCTTACATGTTTACATTGAGGGCAATGTAATGTTTTAAGTGTGGGGAGGGGTTAGAGGACTCACATGCATGCTATATTGTTTTGGAATGCTTTTTGCTACTTTTCAATGGAAAAACATTAGAAAAAAAATAGAAAAACAAAAAAGAAAAACAATAGAAAAACAAAAAGAAAAAAAAGAAAAAGAAAACCCGCTAAGTTGAAAACCCGAGAGGGCAACTTAGGCAACATTGGGGGCCCGGATAGGTCGAAAACCCTAAAGGGCGGCCTAGGCAAAAATGAGAGGCTAAAATGTGCGGAAAAAGGTGAGATGTGAGCTAAAGAAACATGATGTGTGGCTAGAATGAAAACTCGAAAGAGCTCCTGGGAAAAATGAGAGAAAAAGAGAGAAAAAGAAAAATTCTAAGATTTCACTCATTTGTCGGCGTTGGAGTCATAAGGTTGCGGTTGTCACATGGATGGATCGGGTAGCTCAACATCTATAGACCTCTTGGGATTGGGTAGCTTAGTGGGTTAGGAAACGAAGTGTGGTTATGAAATTCCTTATCTCTTTATAGTTCGTTTTTGGTTGATATATTGGCATTCGGTGAAGCATGTGTTTGAACCTCTTATATGACTTTAGCTTCATTTTATGTCATTGGATTTTGGGAATATCAATTCGGGGCTTTGAAATATTTTTATGGGTAGTGAATTGATAAGTGGTAGGTTTGGTTCGATTTAGGATTGGGGATGTGTGTGTGAAAAATTCTCATGTGAGCTTTTATTTTGGGATTTATGATATTGAGGGTTTTTGTGAGGCTTTGATTGGGGGATTAGTAGTTAGGATAGGGCTATATCATTTCTTCCGTGTGCTTAGATCTTTTCTTACTCGAGGGCGAGTAAGGTTTAAGTGTGGGGAGGTTTGATGTGGCCATTTTATGCGGATATTTTAGGGTTTTTAGGATTAGGTTTTGGACAATTTTGTGCTCTGAATGTGGCATTTTGCCTTGAAATCATTTAAGGAGCGATAAAAGCGACTTTGGCGTTTTTATCACTTTTTAGATGATTTTGTGTGACAAGGTGATTTGTTTGAAGACTTTGAAGATTTGAAGACTTTGAAAGATATCTTTGAAGATTTGAAGACTTACATTTGAGCTTTGTGAAGATTTGAAGAAGTGAAGAGGTGAAGAAAGGAGAGCAAAGCAACGGATGAATGATGATCCAGGGTTCAAAGCAATTGGCTTCCTTAGGTTTCTTTGATTGGAATTAGGTTTCTTTATTATTTATCTTATTCACTTATGTACTGCAATACTAGTAGGTGTAGCCTAGTGAAGTGCATGTGGTTGACGCTTGTTATGTTTAAGGTACATTGAGAATATAGGGAAAATAGTATGGGTAGTAGATGTTTAAACTGTGGAGATGTTACAGTCTACAGGCCTCCGGAGCAAGGAATGTTTAACATGGTTTGTTTAAACATTCTTTGCTTCGGTTGCCCGAGAATTGCTTAATTTTGACATTTTAAATTACTAAGCATTAGTTAAAGGGCACTGCATAGGTTGCCTTTGATTCATGTATTGCCCTCTAATAGTGTAATGCTTATAGCATTTGTAGAATTCTTCCATTTCAAATGTGGAGATTTTGTAGTCTTGTATTCCATTTGTAGAACTTGTTCATTTGTAGATTAGTTTGTGACTGCAAGGTGTGTTTGACATAGTTTGTTTAAACTGTGGAGATGTTACAGTCTACAGCTATCCGGAGCAAGGAGTGTTTGACATTATTGGTTAAACACTCCTTGCTTGAGTTGCCCGAGAACTACTTCATTTTGACATTTTAAATGACTAAGCATTAGTTAAAGGGCACTGCATAGGTTGCGTACGATTAATGTTTTGACCTCTAACTGTATAATGTTTATAGCATTTTAAGAACAAGCTTAATGGAGGAAGAATTAGTTTGATGTCACTGCAATTTCTTTCCATTCATGTAATACCCTCTAATTAGGTTATGCTTCTTCCATTCTGCAAATGAGCTACGACTTCAGTAGAACTCCTGTATTTCAAATGTGGAACTTTTGCAGCATTTAAGCAGACTGAAAAAGGTAGGGCGTGTTCATTGATTAGACATGCCTCTTTCGATGTGCTTAAATGATGTATCATTACGACATTTGAAATTGTTATGTTTCACAACAATTAATTATTTTGTGCAGGATAGATATTTCCCCTAAAGCAAGGATACATATTGTTTTGTTGTACAACTTCGTGATTTGAATTGTATAGAATTTGTTGGTGTTTTGTTTATTTGTAGTTGATGGTTAAAAATGTGGAAATGTTACACTCTACGGGCCTCCGGAGCAAGGGGTGTTTGACATGGTTTGTTTAAATACCCTTTGCTTCGATTGCCTGAGAACTGCTTTATTTTGACATTTTAAATTACTAAGCATTAGTTACTAGGCACTGCATAGGTTGCCTTCAATTCATGTGCTACCCTCTAACTATGTAATGCTTATTCTGCTATGAAAGTGTTGTAAAATGCATCAGAATTAGTAAAATTTTGATCGTTTTGACTGAATTACAAACTATATAAAGGATTAAAGGTCTTTTTCCAGCCAGTGAGTTTAAAATCACTAGCTATATTTTTTTTATTTGTTGCCCAAATTCTAGCACCAGTATTTTGAACATTTCCAAACCGGTGTGTATAGTTGGAGGGGATTAAATTTCTAGAACTAGTAACACATACCGGTGCTGGCATAAATTTCTAGCACCGGTAACACATACCAGTACCGATGTACCACATTACTAGCACCACTCAGATACAAACCAGTATGAAAATTCATAAATTACCAGTGCCTATGGGGCTATTCTCCACTAGTTCCTTTTTCCACATTTTAAGTTTGGTGGTTAGATTACTTAGGTTCTCCGAGGAGTGTGAGAATTGTGAGATTCTTACTCTTTTGGGGGAAACGGGATAATCTAGGAATAAGTTGAATACCCCAGCACTATACATTTCACTTTGTCCTTTTTCTCGTCTTCATTTACTCGATGATGAGTAAATGATTAAATGTGGGGGTCTGATGTGCTTCATTATGCATGCATTAACTGTTTCATTCAGAGTAATAATTGGCTTGTTTTATATGTGGGATTGCTAGTATTAGTTGAGTTTACGTGACAAGGGGTTTAAACGGCCATGTTTGGTTTTCTTATCTAAAATCTCGTGTTTTGTAAAATTAGTTGGTACTAATGGACATCTTGTATCTACGGGCACCTAGATTTTCCTTTGTGATCATCCTTAGTAGGTCACTTGTGGATACCTTTCGTTACATTCTAGGTAAAGACTATTTGCAAGGACGGTAGAAGATATTGAAGGTCGTTCCCAAGGATAGTAGAAGAGACCGAAGTCCATTCACATTAGAATGGTAGTAAATGAAGCCCATGGACATCAAATCGTGGTAGTCTAAGCATGGAGCCAAACATAGGTGACATTGGAGTTTAAAATGGCCAAGGAAGAAGTGAAGAACCGTGATCTGAGAGTTGTGCCAAGTTCTAGGAATGATCTAAGAAGAATCCACCTTCAAGGTTGGTTCCATTGGATTTGTCTTCTCGAGAACCATAAAATTGACTACGAGAACTCACAAAATGGACTAATGGTTCATTTGTAGCAAAGGAGGGAAGTTCAGTCGGCCGAAGCACAAATGGGTCAGTGCAGACCGCTCATAGGTGGCACCAACGTCCCACACCAGACAACGTGGTCTTCCAAGGGCCTTTTGCATAGACTGTGCTTAGGCTCGGCATGAATTGTGCCAAACTCGATGGGCCAGGCACGCAAGTTCCAAGTTTCACTAAAAAATGGCTAAGTATGGGTGTGGACCATCCCATTTTCGACAAAATGCACCGTTTCAAGTGCAAAATGTCAAGACTAGCCGGCAGGATGTGAAGAATTGAGTGGCCTATGCCAAATTACCGAGCAAAATGAGGTTTCTAATGATGGTCCATGCAAAAAGTCATGACCCAAAAATTAGAAGTGCAAAAATAACCATTCTAATGACGGGCTATGAATCACACCAGCACAACCTGTGCCAAGCACCACATTCCACGCTAAAGGAGATTATGCATACTGGCCATGATCACTCAGCCCACACCAAAGAGACGCACAAACTGCTCCAGATTCCATGGCCCACACCAGTGCAGATTACACGGGGCCGCGCCAGCACAGACTAAGTACGTGGTGCGGACTATGCCAAGTGCCAGCTAGGGTTTCACACTTATTGGCCTATTTTAGGCCTATTTTTAGGCCCAATCCCCTGCTACTATAAATATAGCCTTAGCCTATTAGGCTTAAGATATCTGAGACTTCAGAATCTACTCTTGTAAATTTGAGAGCATCATAGAGAGAGAAACATTATCTCCTCTTTCTTTCTTTACTTTTTATTTTGCTTCATTCAATGATGTGGAATTCAAATCTTTATTTGAATTCCATGTCCAAGGAGTAGTTTCCATAGCTTAGGGATAATTGTGATTACTTTATAATACAGAGAGTACAAGCAAAATCAGAGATGACTGTGTGCGATTCTCACCTAGTTTAGGTGCGATTTTCGTTCAACGGCTCTGTGTCATCTTCTTCATTACTCTCCGGCACCGCCGATATGGCGAAGCCACCACCAATCACCACTAACCCACCAATCTCTTATGCCCAAGCCCTAAATCAAGAACTTCTCGAAGCCCTAAATCTCCCTTCCCCTATTTGCCAAAATGAAAACAGTGCTGCCTTCATTCCAAAGTCAAGAATCGGTCATCTGGGAGAACCTAGCATGCACTTCACTGACGAGGAATGCACAAAGATGGAATTTTAGAACGCACTCAATCAGAATGACCAAATGGGTTCATAATTTTAACCCTAACGCAGACTCCCCAATTGCTCCAATATGGATTGCCCTTTATGGTTTACCTCAACAATTCTTTGGTTATGGGGTTCTAATGTCTATTGGTAATATCATAGGTACTCCAATTAGGGTAGACAGGGCCTCTCTAAATAGAACCAGACCACATGTTGCAAGAATTTGTGTTGAATTGGATGTTACTAAACCAATGCTGGAAAGAATCTGGTTAAGTTTTAGGGATATAGGTTTCTGGAAATATATAGAGTATGAGAGAGTACCACTGTATTGCTCTAATTGTCTAAAATTAGGACATTTATATACAGCTTGTAGGTTTGACAAGAACATATCTAGATTCACTCCCTGGAGACCTAAAGATTCTGCAACACAATCAGGTAATAAATCCATTTCCAATGATGAACAGGGCAGATATAGAGGTAAAGGAAATGGTCCTTCTTCATCCGGTATTTCTGTAACAAAAAAACAATTTATCTACAGGAGCAAATCTGATAACCCTTCTAAGCAGGTCTTCTAGGAAAATGATCTATCACAGGGAGACACACAGATGCCTAGAGAAGTAAGTTCAGAAGATTTGGTCCTTAGACAAGGATCCCAGGTTTCTCTATCGAATCCTGATAACACTATTAATGTCTTGTATCCTGAAAAACAGCTAGTTGTAATAGAGCTTGCCTCAGTTTTGCCTAATAAAGAAGATATTAACCCTGAAAAATAGATTGGAATCATTAGACTTCAATCTGTAACTCAAATTCCATCCATAAATATTTCCCATTCAAACAAAGACAAAATTAGTCCCAAAATCTCTAAGGTAACCTTTTCTCAGGTAGTGGATATGTCACCAACACAAGGTATGTTACATGGGAAACAACAAGCTAGTAATAAAATACCCTCCTCTCTGTGCTCACCTCTTAATGTTAATACCACAGTTAATCTAGTTGAGAGCCTTATCCTTCCTAATCAGATGGTAGAACCTGATAAACATACCCAGGAAACAGCAACTAGGTCTACTATGTCCAATACTAAAGATACTATTCAAAGAAATAAATAGAACAGTACTAATCCTGATGATACAGATGATTATATAGAAATCAATGGAGGAAACTCCCCTCTATTATCATCCAGTAAGAAAACTCTTAAAGATTTTGATTGGCTTAATACAGAAACTTCTATAAGGCAAAAAGAAAAATTTTTAACTCAGGGGAAACTTAATTTTGAAGAAATAAAGGCGAACCTAACCAAAGACCAGGTAAGATTTAATGCAATTCTCAAGCTTAACAACACGGAGGTCAAGAATAAAGAGAGGAAGTATAACAAAAAAAACTACTCCTCCACACTTAAAATGGTTTTCACCCGTTCTTCCTTCCTTTCCAAAACATATTCATGATAAGTCTAAATATATGTGTATGGAATATAAGGGGAATAGGTAACAAACCTACTCAAATTAGATTAAAAGATATTAAAAGACGTAACACAATCAAACTTTGTGCCCTAATGGAACCTTTATTAAACTCTAATCAAGCACATAATATCTCCAAAGAATTAGGTTTCAGAAACTCTTATGCAAGCCCGAGTTGTAAGATCTAGATTATGTGGGATGAGGACCTATCAGTGGATATCTGTTCCGTAGAAGAACATGTTATCATAGTGAAAATTAAATCCAGCAGTCTCTTATCTGAATGTCAAATGGGCTTCATTTATGCTAAGCACACAATCCAAGAATGGAATAAACTGTGGAAAGTCTTAGCAAAGCTGAAAATGAACCTTTATGCTTAATAGGGGATTTTAATGTCATTACTAAGAATGAGAAATACCTAGGAAAATCCATCCCTAACCAGAACAATATCAGGAATTTTAACAGCTTCCTTAATGACCAAAACATGACTGAAATCCCAACCTCTGGAAGCCTGTTCACTTGGACTAAAATGAGGCCAAAGGGTAGGGTATGGAAGAGACTTGAGAGAGGAATTTCTAAACAATTTATGGTGGTTTAAATTGCCAAATTCTAAAATTAAAACAATTGCAAGGGAAGGTTCTGATCATACCCCTCTGATCCTGCATATTTCTAACACCCCTCTGATCATACCCCTATGTCCATTCCAAAGGCCTTCAAGTTTCAAGAATGTTGGGTAAATCACCCTACTTTTGTGTAGTTAAAGATGCTTGGAATATACACACTAACAATAGAGGAATGAAAAGATTAACTTTTAAACGAAGGGTAAGTCTCAGGAAATGCAGCCTGTCCATAAGCTTATGGACAGACTAGGGACATGTTTGAAATTAATAAAATTTGGTTAGTTTTTGTGGCCCAAGCCCATTTAATTATATGTCCTGAGCTTAAACAAACATTGAAACTGGTCCAGAGATTTTCTTCTTATCCATGATCTAACATCGATCCGGCATCTCATTGTAATTTTCACCACGATCGATTTTACAGGTTCTTCTCGACGATGAAGATGGAAGTTGTGGTGGAGGTGGTGGTGACGAAACCTGACCGAAAATTCGACAGGAAATGCGATAAACGTGAGGCCATTCTTGTCGGGATCTAGAGCTACGGAACTATGGAAATTGATGAAACTTTCGGCGATGAGAAAAACCTGGCAGCCTTGTTTCAGAATAATCGAAGGTCTCATGGTTTCCATCTTCTTCTCCATCGGCTTCCCGGCTGGTGATTCGATTACGGTACACTCATTTATTTCCTAGTGGAGGGTTTAATTTCCCAGTGAGTGGTACGCTGGTGATTAAAATTTATTTGTGTTGATAATGCCTCTGATTTATGTGTGTTGGAAACCTTCTCTGGTTCAATATTTCTCTCTGGGGCCATCATGGAAAAGCAACTGAGAAAGCTTCCACATATACGGAAGTTGAAAGCGCAATCATCATAAATGGAGCTGATGTAGAAAATATGAACAAGATTGTGGTTTCTGAGTTCCTATATCGACTGGAGTCCCTTAATCTGTCACCAATGAGAACATTTCCAAATCACATAAAGGCCAAAATTAGTTTTCCTGAGAAATTCAAAAAGCTGACTCTCTCTCACCTTCATTTGCCTTGGAGTAAGATTTCAACAATCGGAAAGCTTCAGCATCTCGAGGTTATGAAATTGTGGGATTTTCACTAGCCAAATTTGAGCTTGGTAGTTTGGGGCAACTAAGATGCCGACGTGCCATGGTTGAGACGTTATAGTATACATGTATTTAGTTATATGTTGCAATTGTTAATATTTAGTGTGTAATATTTAGTTTATTGTGTATGACATTTTCTTTTCATTTATTTTTTATTTTTCATTTTGAATTAGAAATTGCAATTGTTTAGTTATATGTTGCATTATTTAGTATCAATGTGTACAAATTAGTTGTAATGAGTATGCCTTTTTCTTTTCCATTTGTAGTTGATTGTTCATTTTAAATTAAAGACTATATTTGTTCACTTATATATTGCATTTGTTAAGATTCAGTTTGTACTAGTTTGTTGTACTATGTATGACTTTTTGTTTTCATATGTTGTTGATTGTTCATTTTGAATAAGAAACAACAGTTGTTCACTCATATGTTGCATTTGTTAGTTTTTAGTGTGTACTTGTAGTTGTACTGTGAATAACTCTTTGTTTCATATGATGTTAGTTGTACGTTTTGATTAATGAGTTGCATTTGTTCCCTTATATGTTGCATCTGTTAGTATTTGTTGTGTACTTGTTAGTTGTGTTCTATATAAATTTTTTTAAAATGTTGTTGGTTGTTCATTTTGAATTAGGAACTGCGTCTGTTTACTTATATATTGCATCTATTAGAATCCAGTATGTACTTGTTAGTTTTATTACGAGATGCATTAGTTTGCTTATATGTTGCATCTGTTATTATTCAACGTATACCTATTAGTTATACTATGAATGGCTTTTTTTTTTCTTTTTTTTACTGATCGTTCATTTTGAATTACGAGCTGCATATGTTTACTTATATGTTGCACCTGCTAGTATTTAATGTGTACCTCTTTGTTGTACTGTCTATGGCCTTTTGTTTTAGTTGTATGTTTTGAATAATGAGTTGCATCTGTTTACTATATATGTTGCATCTGTTCGTATCTCGTGTGTACTTGTTAGTTGTGTTCTGTATGACTTTTTTTATAAAAAAATGTGTTATTGGATTTTCATATTGAATTAGAAATTGCATCTGTTTGCTTTTATATTGCATATGTTAGAATCCATTATAAATTTGTTAGTTTTATTACGAGGTGCATTAGTTTGCTTCTATGTTGCAACTATTATTATTGAGTATGTACTTGTTAGAATCCAGTATTTACTTGTTAGTTTTATTATGAGGTGCATTAGTTTACTTATAAGTTGCAACTATTATTATTCAGTATGTATTTGTTAGAATCTAGTATGTACTTGTTAGTTTCCTGCCATGTCTTTTTTAAAGTTATTAGTGTCAGAACTCAGAAGTCATCTACTTTTGGATACCAATTTGAGCATGTATCATTCAGAAACATTCAAGTCTAAGATTGTTCGGTTCATTGTCTTCTGTATTGTAACCGTTACAATACCTACTAAGGACTACTTTCTGGTGCATCATAATCTAGTGTGATTATACCATATGGCAAAATAGCTTTTGAACAATTCATTATTTACACACTGATAATAACTATTTCACTAAATGTATATTAGGATCGGGGAGAGAATTTGTATTTGTGTATTGAATCTCATCATCTCACAGACCACCATGGAGCTTCACCAGTTCTGAAATCGGTTTCTACCCATGGAACAAACACTACCTTCCCATCATCAATATCAGCATGATCCAGGGCAAGAGACTGCAACAAACAAACACACAAATTCAGGTAAATTAGGCAACCCCCGATAGGATTCATAAACCACACATTAGTGGGACAAAAAACATAGCATTCCTCGCAATATAAGCTTATTAGCAGAGAAGTTTGATGAGTATAAGCTGTTGAGATAGTTTCGTTTCAACTTACAAGAGGAGCAGGCTCTCTAACCACTCTTCCTTGATTGTTGTATTGAGATCCATGAACTTGTTCTCAGCTGAGTTAAATGGTAACACACAACGAAGGTGAGTACACACATTATTGATCCCATAGGCTGCCAATGTCATGTCATTCTCCACAACAAGGTAAGTCAGGTCTCCTTGCATCCACACCAACAAAAAATTATTGAGCCAATGCTCATTGGTGCTCGAATCAAACATAAAAGACTTCTTCATTTATCTTTCTTATCAGATTGTGAAGACTTATTAGTATTGTATTACTTTTCAAAGAGCCTATGCATGTGATCATTTTGACAGTGCTAACGGTAAGTAATGAGGAAAAGTACCTTCAATCCTTGAGTAAGGGTTCGGTCGCCAGACCATGGTTCTTGAGCCATACATCTGCCAACACATCATTTCCTAAAGCATCTTTTGCAACAGAACCAGTAAAGCCACTGCCTTACCTATTCTCAGTTTAGGTGTAACATAGACATTATGAACTGTATTAACATGTTCTCAATTTCAAGACATATATTTAATGCTTCAGCTACAATCAAAACATGATTATGGAATCCCCAACATTATCAGTAAAGGGAAGTATGTAATCTATTAAGTTTTAAAGTGAGATTAACATAAGAGTGTTAGCGAGAAATCTTTAGTCTTAAATACAAAGAAAAAATTCTAGCATAGTTAATCATGGAGTAGCTTCAAAATCAGTAAGCTGATTATGCAGTACCATTTACCATATATGGAAATTAAAAGGCAATAACCCCTATAGGACATGCAAAGGCAAAAAATGCAAAGCAAATTATCAGAGAGTGCATGAAGGAAAAAAACATTAAAAACATTAAAAAACATATTCCAAAGACATTATTTGGTCTATTAGTTGTGTTCATGATTTGGTCTATTACAGAGACATTATCTGCACTATAAGTTTTCTCACCAGATTTGTCAAAAGAACCAGAAAAATGTTACATAAGAGTAAAGGTCGTTATTCTAATGAAGTCCTTTCGTGTAAAATCTGGCTCTAGGAACTGCCCTCCTTGTCTTTCAAGAGGCAATTCCCACCTTCTTTACAACTGAAACTGTTAAAAGAAATGTACAATCCCTGCAAGGTAAAAAAATACCAGAAAGGGACCAAAATTGCAACATCTGCTTCGCTATCTGATTAAGAGAAACTCAAAATTATGAACCCTGACCTTCAAACTTAACCCTTTTTACGAGAGTGAAAACATGAGGCAGCTGCAGTGGAGACCTGATTTTCAAAATAGCTCATTATTCGATTCATTTCTCTCAACGGGAGAAATATTTAAGCAAGCAGAGCAAAAACAGCATCTTAAAATTGAACCAGTATTGTTAAAAATCAATGTTGAGTGAGAGAATCAATGAAAGATGAAGCATTTAGTTAGTTCTAGGTTTCATGTTTCTATGCGCCACATCTTCCATCAGCCGCTTTGCTGTTTCAGCGGCATTATCTGTTCCATCAACTTGTGTGGCAAAGTCATACACTGTTTTCTCAAATACAGTAGATGTCATTATCTTTTTCGGTGATTCTCCTCTAAGAAAGTCGAGACATAATTTAGCCTTGTCCTGAGCTTCTGGGGAACCCTCTACTGTAAGTCGTAGGAGGCCACAACTTCAACAATCAAAATAGGTAAACACAATTCAACAATTTCACAATTTCTAACTGAGGCCACAAATTCACAATTCACGTGAATCCGCAAAAAAATAGACAGTTAGCAAGTCACTAGTAGGAACTACAATAAGGCAGAACCGCAAAGCTAACAATTAGGCAAACAATAAATGCATCTATGCCAGAGCATCTAACACAGAATCTACCATGAAATGTAAGACTAATCCTTCAGTAACCGCACAGCACAAATTGCACATATTCTTGCATCTTCCACTAATGCTTAACTGCTAAAAATCCAAAGGTATATGTCGCTCAAAGCGATAAAAAAGTGTGAAATGAAAGAGTTAACTCACCACTCCGGTCCTTTACGCATATTCTCCTGCGGTTGTGCAGAGAGAAACCAAAGCTTAGTGTGTGTGAGAAACCAAAGCACAATCACGTCCATCTCTCCGACCACCGTTAGCCTCTGCTCCTTCAGATCGGCGGCGATGGAATCAACACCTGCGCAGCTCATCATCCGACAAATCAACACTCAAATTTAAATTGAGTAGATAACAAATTCATCTAAACGGTTAGTGTTTCTAGATTTGTGAGGTACCGTGGATGTCGGCGGCGGCTTCTATGGCTTTGTGCTTCGCTTTTCGTTGGTCATGGTGAGAACCTTCATTACCACCTTCTGCAAAAAGTTGATCTGAATAAGAAAGAGGTATAGTTGTTGGTGTGTGAGAGAGAATCAGATAATAGAGGATAATATTGGGGATCCATTTTTCGATCTTATGACCTGACCCGTAAGTTCTTTGATTTTCTCTGATTTGCAAATTGGTCCTTGGCCTGTCCATAAGCTTATGGACAGGCCACCTGTCAGGAGACCTACTCTTAAACTAAAACATTTAAAGCAAATCCTTAAAAGCTGGAACAAAAATGTCTTTGGAAACATCTTTAATGTTGTCCATATCTGTGAAGACTTGGTAGTTAAAGCTGAAGAAGATGATTCCAGTAAAAACCTACAAGCTCTAAACCTAGCAAAGGAAAAACTGAAAATAGCTCTAACTAATCAAGAGGTGTTTCTGAAACAAAAATCAAGGTTAAAATGGATGAAAGAAGGTGATGCAAATTCAAAATTCTTTCATCAATCAATCTTAAGTAAACATAAGAGGCAGCCAATCTCCTTAATAAAAAATGAATATGGCACATGGTTAAATAAAACAGAAGACAAAGAGAAAGAAGCTATCAGCTACTTCTCTAAACTTCTAACTAAGGAACAAATGGATCCCTCAGGGATCAATGCTACATGGATACTGGAAAACATTCCAAGAGTTGTAACTAATGATATGAATTCTAATCTACTCAAGCAAATTACTATGGAATAATTAACAAACATAGTAAAATCCATGGACAGCCACTCAGCTCCAGGACCATATGGCTACTCTGGTTTCTTTTTCCAAAAATGTTGGGAGATAATCAAAACTAATGTACTGATGGCAGTGGAAGAGTTCTTTGCTGGAAAAGACATACCCACAGTCATCACATCAGCACTAATCATTCTAATACCAAAAAAAGATGTGTGTTCATCTTTTAAAGACTATAGACCTATAAGTCTATGCAATTTCACAAATAAGATCTTTTCAAAAATTATTTCAACAAGACTTAAAAGCTATCTAGATAAGATAATCAGCCCAGAACAATCAACATTTGTTTCTGGAAGAGAAATTGCTGATAATGTCCTCCTCAGGCAGGAGTTAACCAATCATATACATTAAAAACAAAAGGTTTTAATATGATTATTAAGCTGGATATGATGAAGGCTTTTGACAGAGTCTCATGGTCCTTTTTATCCCAAATCCTAATCAAACAAGGTTTCTCATCCATTCTGGTTGATCTAATTATGAGAAATATAAAATCTGCTTGTTTTTCATTATTAATTAATGGAAAAACAGTAAATTTTTTCTCAGCATCTAGGGGTCTAAAACAGGGTGATCCACTATCCCCTTTGCTTTTCATCTTAATGGCTGAGGCTTTCTCACAGAACCTGAATTTTCTTTATAAATATGGAAATATCCAGCCATACAAATTACCCTACAGGATGAAAACATCAACACATCTCTCCTATGCTGATGACACAGCTATTTTTTTAAAATACACAAAACAGGGACTAAAAACAATAATTAGTTTCCTGAAATCATATGAGTTAGCAACAAGGCAGAAAGTTAATTTTGAGAAATATTCTTTTTAAATTTCAAAACACACACCTAACAGAATCATATCCTTAATCAAACATGAAACAAACATGATAGAAAGATCCCTACCATTTAAGTATTTGGGATGCCCTATCTTCACAAGAAGAGTAAAAAATTCCCTTTTCCAGGGAATGCTAATTTCAATCCAAAATAGAATTAATCACTGGCATAACAAGCTACTCTCTCCAGCAGGAAGGGTAGTATTGATAAAACATGTCTTGACCTCCATGCCAATACATCTTATTGTTGAAGCCAACCAAGCACATTATAAGTCAAATTCATAAAACACTTGCAAGATTGTTTTGGAATTCTAACTCAGAAAATAACCAGAAAAAAAAATGGAAATCATATCCTAATCTATGTTTCCCAACTGAGGAAAATAGTTTAAATTTTAAAAACCTTAATACTTTAACAAAATATTTTTCCATCAAACTGTGGTGGAAACTTCAGTTAGGGAAATCCCTGTGGGCACAAATCATGTGGTCTATGAGTGATACTCATAAAACATCCAGAACTTGGAAACGAATCAAGGAGATTCAACATATAGCAATGTGTAATACAGAGGTTCTTCTTGGCTCTGGTTCGGTTTCCTTTTGGAGTGCAAATTGGACTACAGTGGGTCCTTTATCAGACCACATGCTGAGCTCTTTGGAAGTTCCTTATCCCAACTTAATTGTAGCTGAATTTGTACTTAATAAAGTTTTCTACTCCACAAACCTCATAAATGTGCTTCCTGATCATATTTTTTCCATTTTGAATCTGGAATATAAATTTTCCCTAACTATGATGATTCACTAATTTGGAAACCAACTCAAACTGGTGAATTCACATTAAAATCAGCATATGAACTGATTAGAAGAAAGAAACTGATTATCCCCTCTTTCACTCATCCGTGGTCTAAACTTTTACCAAAGAAAATCAGTTTCTTTAACTGGAAACTACTATATCGACTAATAGCATTACCAGATGTGCTTGAGGATTTTCAGTTTCACCTACCATCAAGATGCAGTTTTTTTTAAAATGATTTAGAATCAATCCATCGTTGTTTTAATTCATGTGATTAGGTTAAAAAAATCTGGAACTTAGTAGATACTACTTTCAGTTTGTCTCCAAATACATTTCAGCTATTATGGGATAGATTCTATTTTTATCGGAATGTTTCCTCCTGTGATGGAACTTTTGCTAAGCTAATTAGAATCATATCGAGTGTAGTAATCTGGTACCTGTGGTGTGCCAGATGTACTTATTTTTTTTGAAGGTATAAAGCCAGTGATAAATCTCATATTCAAAAAAAGATTGTACCATATTAATGACACCTTGTTGGCATTCAAGCTGGACTTTAAGTGGGAATTATCTCATATACCAAAAATTCTATATCAGAAATCCAAAAGACAGAGACCAATAAGGACAATTAGGTGGCTCTTACCTATAAATATAAACTAAACACTGATGCTTCTTATCTTAGCACTGGTACTACAGGTATTGGTTGTATCATCAGAGATCACGAAGGTAAGGTAATTGTTGCTTTATCCAAGTCCATCTTGGTTGAATCAGTTTTGCAAGCGGAAACAACAGCTATATTACATGGAATATACCTAGCTCAAGAGCACAGCATCAGAAGCATTGAAATAGAAACTGGCTCAAAAGTGCTTCTCGGAATGGTACAAAAGCAATTAAAGATCCCATGGAAGATGCAACATCTGATGAAGGAGATATGGTATCTGCTTCAATATATGGATTATTCGATGCAACACATATTTAGAGAGGCAAACGGAGCCCCAGACTCCCTTGTAAAGATGGCTAGCCGAGATCAGGTAAATAACGTTTATGTTTCTTCAGGTTTGCCACAAAGAGTTGCTGGTCATGTGAAGCTAGATGCGGAAGGAGTACCTCAGATTAGACTAGAATAGTCATTCGAAAAACTTTGTATCTATTTTTCCACGGTTGTATCTGTTGATCTTTAGGTTAGTATCAGGTCAATGTATAGTTTTTTAAAGATCTTCAGATAAACTCTCAGAGGTAAGGTATTACGTCCCTCTCTTTTTCTGTACCTTTTATTTTAATTAATAAACGGGTAGGGGTGTGCCAAAATCCCCACCATCACAGGTGGTTTTAATTTTTAAAAAAAGCTTGGGGGTAATTGTATTCATGTGTTGATTTATGCCTTCGTGAGATTCTTACTTTTATCCTAATTATTGTGCTTGTGATATTATTTTGACTTGTTCTTAAATTTTAGAATTGCATGAACAGTACACTCCATTAGCACACACTCTAGTCTATATATATGTTTGTGCAAATATTGATGCCCCCGGGGAAGAGAAACCTCATATGTGTTATGTGTAACAGGGTACGGGTCCACGTGGGTGTGTGCATAGAGGTCTTTTTTTAGTATTGCTATGTTATGTTGCTAGAACACCAGTCTTAGCTGATTACATAAAGTAGACTGATGGTTTACGGGTAGAGATATCGAAAAGTAGCAAGGTAGGGTTGTAAGAGGCCCTAGTGTCATAGATAAGGTGCCTACTTCCCTTTTACTCGGTATAGGCCTATGTAGTAGAGAATCTATGGTGGAATGCCTAGGACGTAATCTTACGGGGGAGAAAAAGACCTACAACAACGATTGGACCTTGTTGTACTTCTTTAATTACAAAGGCGGTGTCAATGGAAGGTAGCAAGCACACCCGACTTGATAGGTATGGAGAAGTGTATGCCATCAACCACACCACGTGTTATGAGCACTATATTAGGTTTGTCTAAATCACACATGTGAATGAATCAAGAATTGAAGCATCAAATCAACCATGTTACGCAATCATTCCCCAAGCGTTTAGCTTATATAGTTTAAGTACTTTTTACTTTTCATGTTAGTAGTTGTTAGTTGAAAAACCAAACCTCCCATGTTTACTATACTATCTATTCCTAGCAATACGTACAGATTTACAACCCAAACATGGTTATGTGTGATTGACTTTTAGGCCCTAGCATCTTTGTGGACATACCTAGGGATTACTGCTAACTACCATATCGGTAGCATAATAGTGAGTTGGGTGCAGAACTATAAATTTTATCTTTGACTTAGACCTTGGTCTAAGCCTTCACTCGAGTTAGTTAGCTACAATTAACGACCCCAAGTGGAGGTGGTTCATCTACCTATGTCTATGTGTTTTTGATATTATGTTGGCTTGTTCTTCATGTTCTTATTAATTTCATAAATGTCACACTAAGATTGGCACAAACCGTAGTCTACATTCATGTTGGCACATATATTGATATCCCCCGGGGAATAGAAACCTAGATGAGATATGGGTAGCGGGGTACGAGTACATGTAGGTGTGTGCACGTAGGTCTTTACCAAGTTACCGTTACGATGACAGCACACTAGTCTAGCTGGCGAGTTGGTCCGAAGGGTTACATATAGAGATACCATTGGTAGCAAACTAGGGTCAGTGTATTCACAACCTTAGATCCATCAATAAGGTGTCTATAACTTTGCCTTTGTAGGCCTAGGGAGAAGAATTCGTTGTGGAGTGCCCAGGACGTAATCGTACGAGGGAAAAAACACATCTGCACAACGGCAAGGCCATTGTTACACTCCCCTAGGATCAAGGGCGAGGGCGATGGAAGATTTCAAGAGCACCCTACATGGTAGGTATGGGGAAATGTTTTGCAATATAACATATTCCTAACACACGGACGGATTGAGAACCCGGATGTGGTTGTGTGTAGTTGGCTTTTAGCAACCTAGCATCTCCATGGACAAACCTGGTCTTGCCACTATCTACCCTTTAGGTAGCTTAGTAGTGGGAACAGGAGCAGAATATAAATTTTAATCTTTGAACACCCTTTGCCTTGGGTTAATTTAAGTTGATCTCCCGTTGTTCATTTTTACGACCTCGAGGTGGAGGCGGATCAGTTAACTTGCATAGCATGTTAGTTGAGTAGTTTGGGTTGTTTTGTTTTTTTGGTTTTGTTTGCTTTAGTTAGTTTTTAGCGTTGAGCATGTGTTATAGTTGTTCCATTTACTTCTAGCCTATGTGCTAGTGTTGATCATTGGTTGGTTATTTTTTGGCTTCTAGTTTATGGTACATACCCGTACGAGAACTTAGGAACTTTACAACAACTACCGGAAAACACAGTAAGTCGGAGAAGAAGGCGGAGGAGAACTAAAGCAAGGGTTCCAGAAGAGCCGACATTACTTGAGGATTTTGTAGCCATGGTGGGGTATAATCACACCCTTAGGGAGTTGATGGCTTCTAAATTGGAGAATCAACCCCTATACATTTTTTCCCCTTTGCCATTGAATGTGACATGGGAGCTCAAGAGCGGTATGATCTAATGTTTGCCAACTTTTCATGGAATGGTCAGTAAAGATCCAAACAAACATTTGTCGGAATTCCATCTAGTGTCCGCCAATATGAAGCCACCCAGAGTTTTAGAAGAAAACTACAACTTGCGATCCTTTCCTTTCCCGCTGCGGGATACCGCCAAGGACTGGTCATATTTTCTCCACCGGGATGCATCACATCGTGGATAAATATGAATCAACATTTCCTTGAAAAGTATTTTCCAGCTTAAAAGTCTGAAGGCTTGAAGAAACAATTGTCCAACATATCCCAGATGGAAAATGAGTCCTTTTATGAGTATTGGGAGAGATTTAAAGGGTTGTTGGAAAGTTGTCCATATCACCCATTCAAGGAATGCGATTTGGTGTACTATTTATTCTAAGGGCTTTGTGATGATGATATGATAATTGTAAACGTGGCTTGTAATGGTTCAATAGCCAACATGAGTCCAAGAGATACAATGGCATTCTTCGAAGAAACGGCCAATGAAATGAGGCAATTCGACAGTCCCGAGTGAAGACATTGGATGAGCTAGCTCAATCTCCCAAGTTGGAAGAGCAAGTGTGATATGCACCATATTTTATGTGTTAACCAATGCATTTGACACAGTTGTTACTATGTTTTACTTGGTTGATTGCTAGTTTTAGTTAGGTTTACATGACAAAGGGTTTAGACGATCATTATTGGTTTTCTTGTTTAAATACCGAGTTTTGTTGACTTAATTGAAGGTAATGGACACTTTGTATTCATGGGCACCTAGATCTTCATTTGTGATCTTACTAGTAGGGCGCTCATGAATATTTGGGCATCGTTTTGGAGACGGCCATTCACAAGAATGGTAGAAGATATTTGAAGGCCATTCACAAAGATAGTAGTAGATAAGAAGGACACGGACTTAAAGTGTAGTAGTAAATGGAATTGGGCCGAGAAAGGAAAAGTTGAAATTCAAAGACGTCAAGAACGAAAGACAACATCAATCGGCCAAATCAGTCGATCATCCAAAAGCTAGCACGAGTAAGCCTATGATGGCCTATACCACAACCCTCAGCACGGACAATGCCATTTTATGTTGCTCATTCTCGATATCTCCATATTCACACCAAAATGGGTTAGTATGGGCACAGACCATGCCATTTCACACAATCTGCATCGTTCAAAGTCCCAAATGCAAAGACCTGACCACAGGGTGTGAAGGATGACACGGATCGCACCGTATTACAGAGTAAAGAGTGCCTCTAACTAACGGCCAATGCCAAACGACATGGGTCTTGCGATTAGAAGTGTCAAAATGTGGCTCCAGTCGGTGATCTATGTCACGTGACATGGCCTGTGCCAACATGAGGCAAATAGCCCATACAAGACTGAGCAGGCCGTGCCAACAAGAAGCACACAGGTCGTGCCAGACCTAGTGACCCAAGCCAGTGAAGGCAACCGGCTTTGCACGGACCGTGCCATCCTTCACTGGCCATGTCAATTGTGGCTGCTAGGATTTCTAGGCCTATTTCAAGGCCTAATTCCCTACTACTATATATATGAACCTATGTCTACTAGGGTTTAAGTGATGCTCATGTTTTAGGCTTCAAGAGTCGCGTAGAGAGAGAAAGGAGCTCTTCCTTCTCTCTAAATATTTTTCTTTTCTTCTCTTTATTTTTCTTTTGCCCAAAGGCATTAAATCCAACGAACTAATTGGGTCCAATGCTTAGGGAGTAGTTAATTTTCTTGGGGTAGTATTTGTATTTATGAATTGATTTTGGCTTTTTGAGATTTATAGATTCTCCTATCTTTATGTCCTATGAATATTCGTGCTTGATTATGCTTTCCACTCTTGGGAGATTTACACTATGCCATTATTATGATGCATTCATACATATATGGTAGTGTAATATTGTGCTAGGCTTTATTATTATCTTGGGAGTGTTAAATTATGGAGTAGGTTCAAGAACACCGGAGAGATTAGTGCATTCATGTTACCTCGAGAGAATATCTTTCTATTTGTTAAATCATAATTCTATTTGGCTAGTTGTGTGAGAAATCACATGTCGGGTGGTCGATTCGGTAAATCCTGACAAGGGAAAACCCTTGGCTTACCCTGATAGATTAGCATAATTGTTTGTAGCAACTAGAGTTGTGCCTACTCTAGAGTCATCACAAGGTGTCATTTTTTTGCCTCTCTAGGCCTAAGGATTGAGATCCATAGTGTAGTGCCCGGGATGTAATGCCCTCACTTTTATATCTAACAGTTGCGACCTACGCAAAACATTGCCCTTTTAGGCGGCTTTGTTCCTTTAAGCGGGGGCGTATTAGCATTGGGAATGAGATGACGAGAATGGCTTGTGGTGAACTAGAGTGCATCCCTAATTACGGAGATGGTGAGATATGCATATTTAGTGTTAAGTACCTTATGTGACTGAAGAAGGAAAATACCTGGCTATCTCCACACTATGTGACATAGATATAAGATAGGTTTATATATTTGTATATGGATGAATCAGGGATAAGAATCATTTATCAATCATGTTACTAAAATACCCCCAAGTGCTAGTCTAAATAGTTTAATCTCGTGTGATCTCATATGCTTGTAGTTGTTAATTGAAACACCCCCCCTAAAACCTATTTTACAATATTTAGCTATTCCTAATGCACAGACAGATTGATGACTCGTACGTGGCTTTGGACAACCCGGTCTTACCACTATCTACCCTATAGATACCAGAATATATGTTTCAAATTCGATCTCTTTTGAACGCTCTCGGCTCGGGTTAGCTACTCATCATTTGTTAATTACCCTGGTGGAGGTGGGTTAAAGTGCAAGAGCTTGCCTTGATGATTAAGGAATTCATGAAGGAGAGAGTTCATTAAGTTAAGGTGTGCGGAATATGCAGTCCAGACCATCCCACTGACACTTGTTCGCAAGTAGTTAAAGATTTTGAAGAAGTGAAAGCATTGGATTTTAACAGAGGAAATATGCATTTTGAGAGGGGGAAACAACAACAAAAGTTCCAAGGGAAAGATCCCTATGAGAATATCTTAAACCCTAGGTATTGCGAACACCCAAACTTATGTTGGCGCAAGGAGAATCAAGATTAAGGGTACAACCGAGATGCACAGCCTCAACCCTACCCAAGGGGAGAAGGGCCTTCCAACAACAATTCTGACCAGGAGGAAATCCTAGATGCTATTGGTCAATTGGTGCAGAAACATGATGTTTTTCCGAAGCGGATAAGGAGAGAAATTGAGGAGCTTGGCACTAGAGCATTCTCGAGTATCAAGAATCTTGAAGTCCAAGTAGGGAAACTTGCTTCTTGGTGAGCTGACTTGAGGCTAGGGAATCCGGAAAGCTACCTTCCCAGCACAAAGTTAACCTAAGAAATGAGAGTGCATTGAAGTTAAGAAGAGGAAAGGAAGTTCATGAGGTGGAGAAAGAAATTGTGCAAGAGGATTATTTGATTGTGGAAGGCGACAAGACTAACTTTGAAGAGCAAGAGATAATTGTTGAGAAGGAGCCTCCCAAAGTGCTCCCACCCACCAAGGCGAGGGTGATCCCTCCGCCGCCTTTTCTGAGTGCACTTAGGGAAAGACCGAAGGTGGAAAAAAATGATGCACAAATTTGAAAAACCTTCGAAGTAGTCGAGGTAACCATTCCTATCTTGGAATTAATTGAGCATATTCCTTGTTATGCCAAACTTTTTAAAATTGCATGTACTAAGAAGAGGAATAAACCAATTAGGAAGGTAGGACACTTGAAGATTTGGGGAGTCGATACTCAATATCATAGGAATTTGCCTAAGAAATGTGACGACCCCGGGATGTTTTCGATTCTTATCTCCTTAGTTAGTAAGCTAGTGAAAAATGCAAAGATAGACTTAGGTGCATCTATTAATGTGATTCCTTCTAGCCTTTATGAAAACCTAGACATAGGTGAGCTTAAGGAAACTAGGATAATTGTTCAACTAACCGATCATTCTCAAGCTAGCCCTCGAGGTTTAGTTAAGGATGTCATGGTTATAATGGGCCATTTAGTGTTTCCAGCAGACTTCTATGTCCTTGACATAGTGCATGATGGGAGTGCAACCCCAATTTTATTGGGGAGACTTGTTCTAAAAATGTCAAGAACCAAGATAGATGTCCATTTGGGAACACTAACCATAGAGGATGACATTGATAAGGTGGGATTTGATATTTACAAGTCTAAGCATGATTTACCTATTTCCTCTCTTGTGTGTAATGACATATCTTTGTGTGATAAATTTTTTCAATGTGAGAACCCTTGCATGATTTATTAGAATGGATGCCTAGATGATTTCTTTGATGATGAAGAGATTGATGAGTAAAATCATACTTTGAGTTTCAGTTGTGATGATCATATTGATAATAGGTATGCTATGCATAATTTTAGTGATGATATGTCTATCACAGATTGTTTTTCTATGCTCACTGACTTGAAGCAGTTAGCGGAGTGTGGCAAGGACGTAATCCTTAACCACCTCCTAAACCCGAGTAAATAGCTAGGGATTTAACTGTAGCTAAGGATGGACATACATTCTCTATGACGAAAAAATGGCGTAAGAGGTAAGGATGATACTTTGTGGAGACCTCTCCATAAGGATGTCATCATGGGTGGAGTAATCCTAAGACCCAACGGTATTTTTGCATTAATTGAAATGCATGAGAAAATAAGTCATGAGGACGACAATAAAAATATGGTGCTCTTTCTTCCTTTAAGTTAATGTTTTTTGGTAGTTAGATTTTGCATGTTTGCTGTGTTTTTGGCAAAGGATCTTGGAGTGAAAATATTTTTGGTTGTTAAATCTAAGATCGAGTCTTGTGTTTTGTGTGGTGGGAAATAGGACTTGTGTGAAAAGGTTTTTTCAAAAAAATAGACACATGGGAGCACAACCATGCTGGGGCACGACTCGTGTTAGAGCGGGTCAACATGAGGCTTTATGTAGAAAAGTTGTGCCACTTCCTTGTGTCATGCTATAGATGGGGAAAAAGTGCATATTTTTGAAAATTTAACTTTTTAGCCAAAAACATGCACTTTTGGCCCATTAATTCAGTAAATCTTTTATTCTCTAGGATTGGTGATGTAAATAGTACAATACTAAATATTACCACCTTCCTTGAGCATTAATTAAGTGATACTTTTGTCCCCTAAAGTTTCTATTTTTGCATAAACCATCACTATCTCCTTTGTACCTCCCTCCTAAACAACCCATTTTTGGATGAGCATGGATTTTTCTGAAATTAGAATTCATGGTACACTCCCTTATCCATAAGAGTCCTTTAACCTATTGCAAGTGTTTCAAAAACATTTACTCTCACTTCACATTTGATTGGTTCAAAAATTTGAAGATTTTTCTCTCAAGAGAGAGCATTTTGCTTCTTCTCGTGTGTTTCTTCAACTCTTAGCTTCAAATTCCGGGTAACTCTTTGAACTTTATGTATACTTGATTTCCTTAGCATGAAAGGGTTGTCATGAGAAGTTTGAATTTCATAATTTTGAAGTGTTTTAGAGAAGTATTAGGGTTATGTGAATGAATGAGTTTGAAATAATTTAAGTGTGAGGGTAGTACATGATTTTTGTATTGAGTTGATATGATTTTCCATGTTATGGTTGTTTAGAAGGAATGATTCTTGATTGAATGATCTTTTTGAGGAGGTGATATAATTTACCATGAGTTTCGTTTAGGGTGAATGATTCTTGATTGAATAGTCTTTGAGTTGAAATGGCATGATTTGCAAAATGCTGGCTATTTAGAAAGAATGTTCTTCTTGAATGACACTTGATTTATATCCTTGAATATCCTTTCCATTACCATCTTCATCTTGTTGTGATAGAATGACCCCAAAAATAAGTAAGTCGGACAAGGAGACATCTTCCCGGGGTGAGAAAAGGAATAAGTCGGCTAAAGTTGGGAGACAAGAGCTGGCAACCTCCCTCTCAACCCCGCCTTTGTGGTGGATGAGTTCATGGGGTGACCACCATTTCCGGCAGTACAGCCCAAAGATGGAAGTTTCTAAATGGCCCAAAGGGGATCATTTTGAGATGAAATTTGCATGCAAAGTTACTCCAGAAGCTCTAGGTCTACTTGAACACGTCACCTACTTACTAGGTCAGATAGGCCTAGAAGGCTTCCCAGAGAAGAACTCAAAGACTTACAAAAGATGAACCTTGGAGTTTTTGGTGACCATGGAGCAATCAACGGACAATGATGAGAGGAGAATCATCCATTTTCACCTAAACGACAAGGAGTACACCATGACACATAAGGAGATCGCTCAAGCATTTGGGTGGAAATATGGGAAGGAAGTTCCAAGGGCACACCGGCAAGGCTTTCCGTTCTCATTGAGGAGTTTTTGGAGGATTCTTTCGGGCATGCAGAAGAAGCATTTGTGCAAGAGTACTGTGATAGTCCACCCATCGTTTTGGTACGTCCAATGGCTATTATCCATGGGGTTGTTTTTCCACGGAGAAATCTCACAATGCCCTAGTCGGGGACATCCAAATCATTTGGGCGATGACCCCGGAAGGGAGTTTCTATCCCAATTTGGTGGGGGCTGACCTACCCCAACCCTGTTGTCATTAAAACATGAACCTAGGGGGCTTACAGGTCAAAGATATAGATTTATACACTGCACATGTTCTTACTGCTAAGCTACTAAGGAGTAGTAAGCGGCAAGTTCTGGGTTTGTCCACAAGGATGCTATGGTTCAAATACTAACTAAAACATAACCTCATGTGGGTCGTCAATCCGCACGAGTGAAAGGAATAGCTACTAGTGTAGACATAGAACTGGGGTGGGTGGTATTTTCAACTAATAGATACAAGCATGCAATTGACAAACAAGTAAACTATTTATACTAGGTACTAGGGAATAATTTAGCAACATGGTAATTCTAATGCTTCAATCTTCGATTCATTCACATATAGACATACAAAAGACCTATCAGCGTGTTCAAAACATGTGGTGTTGCCGATGGCATACACTTCCCTAACCCTGTCACGGTGGGTGTGCTCGCAATCCTTCATCGCCACTGCCATCATAATTAGGGGAGTTGGGATGTTTTCGTCGTACCTCTCAAAGTTAAATTTTTATAAGCCCTAAATTCTTCCTATCTACAACTAAGTAGATAATGGCAAGTCGGGGTCGTCCGCGAAGAAGAGAGATTTTCTTAAGTGTTTAAGCATATAAGCTTGATATTATACTAGAAATAAATATATAAATATATAAAAGTAAGTAAAAATGGGGAAATGGGGGAGGGTGTGGGTTGGTTGGTTGGTTGGTTAGTTTTCCTAAGTTATGAAAGTAAAAGACAAACTAGCAAAGTTAAGTAACTATGTTAATCATCAAGAAAACTAAGAAAAGGGGGTAGAAACTACAAAAGACAAAGACTAGGGGGCAGTTGATATCCACTTCCAAACCTCATGTAGATCATTGAACCATTTACTCCTTCTATCACATTTGTTACCTATGGGGAATGTTATCACTTCCCATTCAAAGATCAACATTCATTCTTTCTTAATAGTAATTTTCAAAGACAAACAATGACCATTTGCAAACCTCATTGACAATCACTCTAAGCAATAAACACTTTAAGGCTCAAGTACTAATTAAAACACAACCTCGTATGGGTCCTCAGTATGCATGAGTGAAAGGAAAAGCTAGTAGTGTAGACATGCAACTGGGGGGGGGGGTTTGGTGTTTTCAACTAATAACTACAAGCATGCAATTGACATATAAGTAAACTATTTAAGTAGGCACTTGGGAATCATTTAGCAACATGGTAGCTCTAATGCTTCAATCCTCGATTCATTCATATATAGACATACAAAAGACCTATTAGTGTGTTTGCAACCTGTGGTGTTGCTGATAGCATACACTTCCCCAACCCTGTCACGGTGGGTGCGCTCACAACCCTCTATCGATACCGCCATTGTAATTAGGGGAGTACAACGAGGTTCGACCATCATTATAGATCTGTTCCTCCCCCATGCTATTACGTCCCGGGCTTCCACCACAAATGCAACTACTTTCCCCATATCGGATACTTCATTTTTTTCACCCTGCTAGTGCCCCGCAGAATAAGATGTGACCTGCGCCAAGGGTTAAACGCAGCCTGCGCAAAGGCCCGCGCCCCCACAACTATTAATGACTCACGCCACGCACCAGATCTGGCATCCCGGGTATATAAAGGGGCACGGTCTGCACCAGTCCTCGCGGCCTGCACTAAGAACACTCCACGGGCTGCATTATCCTAGACGCCCCGTGGTGGGTGGCGGATGAGCTAGGGTTTACCCTGTTTTGGGCCTATTTTTAGGCCCAATCCTCTACTACTAAAAATAGAACCTTTATCTACTAGGTTAACATTAGAACATATCATATTTTAGATTTCAAATGTAGCTTGGAGATTCTCCTCTTAGTAAAAACTTTATCTTTTCTTTTCTTTATTTTTCTTTGATCCTAAGATGTGGAATTTATTTGAATTCTATGTCAAGGGAGTAGTTTCTATAGCTTGGGGATAAATAGTAGTAGCTTGGTCTAATCTATATGCCTTTTGAGATTCTTTATTTAATCCTAATTTTGTGTTCATAATATTATTGTGATTTGTTCTTGAGTTAAAATGCATGAATAGTACACCACATATAAGCTCACACTTTGGGCTATATTCATGTATGGTGCAAATATCAATGCCCCCTTGGGAAGAGAAACCTGATTGTTAGAATGGGTATAGGAGAACGCGTCAGCGTGGGTGTGAGTAAAGGGGATTCGAGAATGCTCTGATTACTTTCCATTGCACCCGTATTAGATTACTTTGTAAAGTTGTCTGATAGGTTATGAGTAGAGATAGCTAATGGAAGCAAGCTAGGGTTACAAGAAACCCTAGAATCATAGATAAGGTGTTTACGACCCTAAAGCCTAGTTGATAGGACTAGAGGGAAGTAGTACATTCGTGGTGGAAGCCCGGGACGTAATTGTACGGGGGACAAATAGACCTACAACAACAGTCGGACCTTGTTGTACTCCCCTAATTATGATGGCGGCATAGATGGAGGGTTGCGAGAGCACCTGAAGTAACAGGGACAGAGAAGTATATGCTATCGGCCACACCATATATTATAGACACTCTATTAGGTTTTCCTAGATCTCTATGTGAATGAATCGAGGATAGAAGCATTGACCAAGTTGCTCAATGATTCCCCAAGTGCTTAGTTTTATTCTATATTTGTGGTTTTTACTTTCATGTTTAGCAGTTGTTAGATTGAAAAGGCAAACCCCGCCATTATTTTCATGTTTGCTTTACTATCTATTCCTTTCACTCATACGAATTGACGACCCATACGAGGTTATTCTTGAGTTGATACACTAGATCTAGCATCACTGTGGACAAACCTAGGGCTTAACTCCCAGTACTTACTCATTAATGGGAACTATGTTATTAGAGCATCTGCAGTGGAAGTTTCTTATTGGAAAGAAACCACAAAGAAATTAAAGGTTTCTTTGTGGTTTCTTTACAAAGAAATCGGTCCCTGGTTGTTATACAAAGCAACCGTTCTTTCTAAATTCTTTGTGGTTTGCAAGAGTGAATTCAATACTTATAGATAGTAGTTTGCAAGAGTGAATTCAACATCTCTTGTCAAACCTCACCAATGAATCCCTTAGTAGAAATATGACTAAAAGTATCCCATTGATGGCATTGAGCACGATGAATCAACAAGCTTGGCAACACTTATAAACACTACATTGTATCTAAGCATTTAACCAATTCGTGCATTTACACAAGATTAGTCAAGAACGATCGACGTTCATAGACTTATCTCATTTTCTAGCTAAAAGAAATATAACAACGAGTTCAACATCATTACAATTATCAAAAAATCAATATCATTTAGAACCTGTAATTGATGCTCTTGGATTCCACATTAAAAGAGGAGAAAATTAGCTACTTTCTCCTAACCCTAACAAGTAATCATGCAAGAAATTCATATACTCAAACTTCCAACAACATTAATTCCATTAATAATCCACATTCAAAGCTCAATAAATATACAATAGAGAAAGCAATAGATAGATAGAAATGATTCTCAAGACATTAGCAAGGAAGTCTCAATCAATTGTTCCCGAGTACAAAACTAAGCTAGATAATCAAAACCCATAACATAGAACAAAGATATACAAAGAAAGAAGAAGAAATGGAAGAAAATAGTGAAAAACTAGGGTTTTGGAGCACCTAAGTCGGGCTTTGAGAGTTGGGGAAGAAGGGGGTGAAAAGTTATTTATAGTACAAGAAAAAAGGGAGTAAAAGCATGTTGCAGGGTAATTATCGCAAGTCGCGATGCCTCAGTCACGAGTCGCAACCAGATCAGGAAAATTGTGAAGTCTGAGGTCAACTTTTTTCGAGTCGCGACACACTTGCCGTGAGTCGCGGTGGAAAAAAGTTCAGTTTTGATTTGCTTCCTCTGGGTGAACTGTTGTTTCATTTTGGGAGCTCTTGTAGTCAATTTTATAGTACTCAAGAAGAAGAATCCAATGGTACCGCCCTTGGAGGCTGATTCTTCTTGGAAAATTCTCAGAACTCTGCTTCAATACATAGATCATTTTTCACCCTTTGCTTTGCTCTCCTTTCTTCACTTTGTGAGTGGCCTTATATCTTCTACCATCCTTTCGAATGGACTTCACTAAACCCCTCCTAAGTGCTCATGAGCAATCTACAAATTAAGCTTACAAAAAGGAATCTAGATGCTCGTAAGAACAAAAAATCCGTTAGACTAAACATAGGTTACAAAATGAAGGATTTAGATATAAAAACCAAAAATGACTATTTAAACCCCTTATCATGTAAACCTACCTAAATCTAGAAATCTTACAACAAATATATGACAAAAGAGATGTTAAATGCTTTGGAAAATACATGCATTTGACGTCTCATCAGGAGTACAACGAGGTCTGACCATCGTTACAGGTATGTTTCTCCCTCATGCTATTACATTCCGGGCTTCCACCACAAATGCAACTACTCCCCCCACCCCCAAGTCCTATATACGCTAGGCCCAAGGTTCGTAGGCACCTTATCTGTCATACTAGGATTTTAACACAACGCCTAGCTTGTTACAATTCACTATCTCTACCAGTAACCTCTCAGATAATAGGTATGAAGTCAGCTAAGACTGGTGCCCAGGAAAAAAGGTTAGAGCAAAGAACAATCACAATAATATCATAAACAAAAAGATATGATGAATCTAATGAATCTCATAAAACATTTAGAACATGCCAAGTGCCAAAATGAATCCCAAGCTAAAAAACTACTCTACAAAGGTTAGATCCATGGAAAATATTAGGTTATATGTCATGGATCTAGAAAATAAGATGAAAAGAAAAAGAAAGGAAAAGAAAATGAGAAGGAAGGACAAGAAGAACTCGCCTCTTCCTTTTCTCTAAACTATAGAGAGAATCTACTCTACATTATGACTAGCTTCAATTCTACTTAGGGTTTACAAGAAGACTATGGCTCCTATATATAGTAGTAGGAGATTGGGCCTAACAATTGGTCCAAAATAGGCCAAAAGTAGCAACCCTAGGTCAGCCGCCAGGGCTTCACGGATCGACATGGATGTCACGGTCCGTAAAGCATTCAAGCACGTGGTGTGAATCTGGCACGGTTTATGAACATTCAGAGTCGTGGGCCGTGAGATCTAGCGCAGTCAGTGAACATTCAGAGTCGCAGGCTGTGGGATCTGGCGCGGTCCGTGAAGCAAGTCTCGTGCCACGGTCCGTGAAGATTGTCACGGGCCGCGAACAGTTCAAATTTTTTGCTCATATGTTCTCACGACCCATGAAGGTTTCCTCGGACCGCAAGCAGCCTGTGATCTTGGCTCAGAAATTTTTTCACGGCCCGTGAAGATTTTTACGAACCGGCTCCTTACTTAACCAAATCTTCAATTTGTCGTCTCCCAGCTCCACGGTCCAGTGTCTTTGTCATGGCCCGACGCCTTTGCCTCGTGAAAGTCTCATGCATGTCTTCACAGAACCCCTGGAACTCTTGTATAGTGCGGCTCATGTGCTTTTTCACGAGCCTGGGCCATCCCTATATGTTCTGCCCATGATACTTGGGGAAGCTGGGGAGATTACATTTAAACATTAGATTTAACTACTTGGGGAAATTACTAAAAACATTACATTTAATTTTTGCAAAATAGAATAAAAAGGGGGAGTACGGCTGGAAGATTAAAAGGTATGGAAAATTAAAGGCCAGTCAGCTTGTGACATGTGGCAGGTTGGGATTAAAAAAGGTGCACGAGCCCCATGCACGTGAGCTGGAATTTAGAAAGAATGGTTGCTTTGTATAACAACCAGGAACCGATTTCTTTGTAAAGAAATCACAAAGAAACCTTTAATTTCTTTGTGGTTTCTTTCCAATAATAAACTTCCATTGCAGGTACTCTAATAACATATTTCCCATTGAGTGGGTCTCCTGACAGGCGGCCTCTAATAGCTTATGGACAGGCCACTTATTTCTTACGTTATAAACTGCATTTCTTAAATTACATACTAAATTTAAAAATTTTGAAAATATTTTTTTATATCATATATTTTTATATTTTCACCTTCAAATACATATTATTACTTGTTTTAACTTATAAAATACATTATTTAAATTTTATAAAAAATTACAACATTTAAGGCAAATATCCCTGAGTACTTTCCATAAGTTTATGGAAATGCCGCCTTTCCTGATACTTTCCCTTTCCCATTAATGAGTAAGTACTGGGAGTTAAAGATAGTGCATGCAAGCAACTTCTACTTCTTAATTCCAACATTTGTCATTTGTAATTATTAATTGGATCAACACAAACTCTTTAAAATGGTTTGTAATTTACAGAGGACATATAACAAGAATACCCAAAATGCCAAATGCCACAAATTAGTCAGCATCTTTACTATCACAAACATAAATCCTGTCAATTACTTGGTATAAGGAATTACCGAGGATGAATGAAAAGTGTTTAGATGATCTACTGAGCATGTGAAAATGAAATAGGGTGCAAAAATAACTCGGATCTGCACTATTCCTAGGTGCGAATTTGGTGCGAAATACGCACTCACCAAAACGCCCTTCATATTGTCGTTTTCATACCATCTCCTTCTTCTCTTCTTTCTACTGTTTTGCTCTTTAACGGTCATATATCTGAGTCTCCTACTCCTACTATGGATGCTCCTCCGCCTGGCCGCGGTGGTAGCACGGCGGCCAAAACCTTTCTGCAAGCACTAGGTAGTCGGCCACCACCCCTCAATACCTCCCTTCCATCAAATCCTGAAATAGTACCCAAAACACTATATAAGGGTGAAATTGCTTGTCTGGTAACTCGGAAAGAGGCGGAAACTCTCGCTGCCCATTACAACAATGCCCTAGTAGGGAAATTTGCAAGAGGCAAGCCATCAATGACTGTACTCAATGAGGCTTTCAATTCAGTGGGATTCAAAGGTAAGTTTCAATTGGGTTCAATCGATTTCAGACACATCCTTATCCGATTTCAAGATAAGGAAGATTATCAGAGGCTATGGATTAAAGGTCAGTGGGTTTTTAACCAAGCACCAATGAAAGTTCTTAAATGGAATACTGATTTTAATCCTGAAATTGAATCCTTAATAGTACCAGTTTGGGTTACAATCCCCTGTGTCCCGGTCTTCTTTTACAACATTGCTATGATAGAATCAATGGGGAATCAAATAGGTAATTATATCAAAATGGATGCAGCTACTGCTACTCTATCTAGACCCTCTGCAGTTAAGATTTGTATTGAAATTGATCTAAAAAAGAAAAAACCATCCTGTATCAGGGTGGGAATTGAAGAGGATGGAATAGAGTACAATGTAGTCAAACTCCCAATTGAATTTGAGGAACTCCCACTCTACTGTCACCACTGTAAATCCATAGGGCATGATGATAATCTCTGTATTTATCTACATCCGGAACTCAAGAAACCAAGGAATAATAGGGTGGATAAATCAAAACCTGTTAATAAGGTCATAAGTGAACAAAAGATAATAACTCAAAACAAGAACCAACAGAGTGGTCAAGAAAATCTGATACATGATGGAATAAGTACAATCTATGATGAGCACAATAAGGCTGGGGATTCGGGAGTCTCTGCAAATGAAAAACTTAAGACTCTGTATGCTCAGAAATTTAAATATATCCCCAAGCAGAAGGCAGTATCAGTTGTGGAGGGTGATCATTTGGAGAGTTCTGTTTCTCCTAAACTGGGGGTAGATAGGACCCATGAGATACATGAATTGCCTGATCAGTCTGTTGAATTGAGTCTGGAACCAGATGACAGGAATGAAAATCTAGTGGAAGTTCAGTCCTCGATACTAAATCAGTCCACTGAAGCCCAGCAGAAGGATAACATTAATGGACATCCAAAGGAGATTCAGGAGGAAAACCCCGAGGTCACAATCATCAGTCCTCAGTCTTCTGCAAAACTGTACAAGATGTCCCTATCTGCTCCACCGAATTTAATCACTAAGATAGGCTTTGCTAAGGATGATATTCCTAGCAAACGAGGTAAGCTTTTCTCACCATTTAACCCTATTCTTGCTGCTAAAAGTTTCATTCTCTCTCAACACATAGACAGGCAGAATAGATTCCTGCCACTCGAGGATGAAGACATATCTGATCATGATGCTAGTCTGGGTGATAAAACAAACTCCTCATCGGTTTTCAATGATGCTCAAACTGATACTCCTCAGGTAAGTCAGGTAACTCCTGTACCCCCTCAACCTAGGTCAGGAAAAACGAAAATGGGAAACCAGGAACATAAAGTGTCTACACATAGTAATGAGACCTATTTAATCCAGTTAAATACAATCATGACTAGATCAAAAAGCTCTAACAATGTTTCCCTATGAATAGCACAACAGTTCAGATTAAGCTACTAGTTTGGAACCTTAGGGGAATGGATACTTCCATGCTAAGGCTCAATAATTTGATAAGCATACACAAGTTTGAGCTAATCTGTCTAATTGAGCCTAAACATGACAATATGCAATGTGATATGTATAAACAGTTATTACATTTTGACAAATGTATGCATGCTAATAATGGCCAGATTTGGCTATTCTGGAATACTAGCATATCAATTTCAGTTAAATCTGATAATTTGCAATTTTTAGCTGTTACACTGAATAGTATTAATCTGAACAAAAGCATGGATGCTGTATTTGTATATGGTCTCAGGACTAGAATTGGTAGGAAAGCTCTCTGGTCGGATCTTAGGACAATATCTCACTCAGAATCTATTTTTATTGGGGATTTCAATGCTATTACATCGATAAATGAATATAGAGGTCCTTCTAATCCGAAACTTGGTAGTATGAAGGATTTTAATGAGTTTATAAATAGTATGGCTTTGGAAGAAATTAATACTGTGGGTAATCTATTTACCTGGAGTAATAATAGGTTAAGGAATCCCACTGTTCAGAGGTTGGATAGAGGTCTATGTATAGCTTCTTGGTCGGCTACTTTCCCTAACTCCTCTGTTCACATTTTGAATAGAATCTCCTCGGATCATAACCCTATGCTACTCACTATAGGTAGTGATATTACATCCACCCCTCGGCCATTTAGATTTCTTAATACCTGGTATAAAAGGGAAGGTTTTAGTGATGTAGTTAAGCAAAGTTGGGATGTTCAGATCCAGCAATCAGGAATGATAGGCTTCTTTCTAAAACTTCTGAGGCTGGAAAAAAATTGAAAATATGGAATAAAGAAGTGTTTGGAAACATAAACGACAATGTTCTAAAATCTGAATCCATCCTGAAAGAAAAGGAAGAAATTTATGACTCGAATTCAACAATTGAGAACCTGGTAAAACTTAAAAAGGCAAAGGCTAAGCTGGTTAGGTCATTAGTAGAACAGAAAAGTTTCTGGAAGCACAAAGCAAAAGTGAAATGGCTAAAGGAGGGGGATAATAACACCAGTTTCTTTCATAAATCGGTTAAGGAAAGAAAATGTAGGTTAAAGATCACAAAAATTAAAAGTGGTAATGGTCAGTGGCTAGATAATGCACAAGATATTGAGAATGAATCCATTCACTACTTCCAGGATCTTCTAACTGAGGAGAATTCCCCTGACAGTAATTTATTCAAGCCTCACTTTCTAAGTCAGATTCCAAAAGTGATCACTCAGGATGATAATGATAGAATACTGCAACCTGTTTCCATTTCTGAACTTAAGAATATTGTGTTGGGACTTAATAAGAGCAGTAGCCCTGGTCCGGATGGATTTACAGCAAAATTCTATATTAAATCTTGGGATATCATTGCTAATGACTTACTATCTGCTGTACAAGATTTTCTAACTGTCAATAATATCCCAAGAGGGATTGGTAGTACCTGGATAACAATCATACCAAAAAAATGTACACCAACTACCTTGGAGGATTACAGACCAATTAGTCTCTCCAATGTAATTAACAAAATTTTCTCTAAGATATTAATGGAAAGACTAAAGCCTTTAATGCCAAAAATCATCTCAAATCACCAAACAGCTTTCCTCAAAGGTAGAGATATTGCAGATAATGTTATCTACCTTCAGGAAATGGTGAGATTTTTAAACAAAAAGCAGAGAGAACCTAATTGCATTGTTAAATTGGATCTTAAGAAAGCTTTTGATAGAGTAAGGTGATCTTTTCTTTATTCTGTGCTTGCTAGATTTGGATTTCATGCTAGATTCATCTTTCTTGTTATGAAGAACTTGTCTCGGGCTTGGTTTTCTATTCTAATAAATGGTAAGCCAGTAGGTTCTTCCAATTTACAAGGGGTATTAAACAGGGTGATCCCCTATCACAATTTCTTTTTAATATCTTTTCAGAGGCTTTCACTAGAAGTCTGTCCTTCATTTTTCAGAATGGTAGCTTGTCATACTATGGTGTGCCAGGTAATGCAATCCAAATCTCACACTTATCTTATGCTGATGATACTGTGGTATTTCCTAAAGCCAGCAACAATTCTTTGATCAGATTTAAGGCCTTTCTGGCTACATTTGAGGAGGTTAGAGGTCAACAGATTAATTACAATAAAAGTGACCTCTACATAGGGAAACATGCAACTGTGAACAGAGTTAACAGAATTAGGAGAACTCTAGGCATGAAAATTGGAAGGTTTCCTTTCACATACTTAGGAGTTCCCATTTTTACTAGGAGAGCAAAGAAGATATATTTCCAACCATTACTTGAACAAATAGAGAGTAGGTTAGGTAGTTGGAAAAATAGGCGGCTCTCGGCTGGAGGAAAAATTACACTTATACAATCATGTATATACTCGGTTCCCCAGCATATATGGTCAGTCCTTAAACCAAGTAAGCAGGTCATATCAGCCATAGAAAAAAATCTGAGCAATTTCTTTTGGGGGTTTAATGATCTAATTCCTAAAAGAGCATGGAGGAAGTGGGATGCACTATGCTATCCTACCATCCAAAATGGTCTAGGTTTTAGATCAATAACCACCATTATTAATACATGTTCTGTTAAGCTTTGGTGGAAATACCAAAAGGCTGAAGCTCTATGGACACACTTTGTTGCATCTCTGCCACCATCTTCCAGATCTTCATCAAACTGGAAGAGGATTTGTTTCATCAATGCTTGGGCAGAATCCCAATCTAGAGTCATAATAGGAACAGGGGATTGTAATTTCTGGACTGCTAATTGGTTAGATATAGGGCCTTTACAGGATCTGTGTGACCAAATGGATGTTGATATTCCTGCTACCTGTAGTGTTTCTGAATTCATTACCAATAGATCACTCATGATTTCTAGAATCTGTCCAGTACTTCCTACTTATGCCATTTCTCTTTTACAGGAAGCCAAGCTATCAACTCACAGAAAAAACAGACTTATATGGAAACCAGGAATCAAGGGTGAGTTCTCATTTAAAGCAACTTACTTTTTGCTCAGGAATCAAAGAGGTAATGTTGCTTCTTTTAAATATCTATGGAGTTCTAGAATTGAAAAAAAAAATCTCTGTCTTCATGTGGAAACTGATGAACTCTTTTCTACCATTCGATAATGTTCTGCATAATTTGAGAATTTCACTGCCTTCTAGATGTTATATGTGTCATAAGCATGCAGATTCTCTTGACCACTTTTTCAACTCATGTACATTTGTTGTGCAAGTTTGGAAACAGATTCATTCTTTTATGGGAATTAGGGACATGGCTTTTCCATCTATATGGGATAGACTCTCTTTCTATCTTACTTATAATGGAATAAGTTCATTACAAACTGTAATGATTCAATCCTCTGCTTTAATAACATGCTGGAATTTGTGGAAAGTTAGGAATAAATGTTTGCATGATTCTATCAATCCAGCAATTAGTTTAGTCCTAACTCACATAAGGACCCAAATTTTTTATATGTTCACTGCAAAGCCGGTCTTCGTAGTCTCTAGGATGGATATGGGCATTGCTGATCATTCTTTTCTACCACTGATCAAACAACCTCCGAAACCAAAAATCTATAAAATTGCTTGGACAAAACCATGCACTGGGTATAAACTTAATCTTGATGATGCTTGGTGTTGCCAAACTAACATGAGTGGAATAGGTTTGATTGTCAGAGATGGCAGGGGTGGTTTTATTGCTGCTCATACCATTGTTTCTCCTGCTTATTCTCCTTTGGAGGCAGAAATGATTGCAATTAGGTTTGCTTTACAATCTGGTCTAGAACCAAACCTTTCTTATTGTTTGGAATCTGATTGCCTTAATGCTGTCAAATATGTGGTTGATCCTTCTAAAGCGCCATGGAAATTGTTTCAACTAGCAGATGAGATTCATCAACTTTTGGGAGGAATCAATCTAATGCATGTTCATAGACAAGAAAATTTGGTAGCAGACACTTTAGCTAAAGATTGCTTAAGAAATCAGACAACTTCCTCTTTTCTTAGGTTTCAGAGTCTAACAAATGTTGTACAGGGACTGATTAGATTAGATCAATTGGGTACACCTTCTGTACGGATAGTTAGCTGAATGGATGGTACTGATTGTAATTAATATTGCAGGTCGATGGATAGAAACTGAATATTCTGATGGCTGACATTAGGCACGATGTATGGAGTTTACATCAGGGGTGTGATCATGCAGCACTTCAAAGCTTACAATGCAGATTCAGGACATTATTGGCAGGTTTCGGTTCTCCATAAAGCTTGCCCCTCATCACTTGGCCGATAATTCTCATTGGGATTCCTCCCTCTGTATAGTTTCACATTTTGGAGCAGCTATTTCTGCCACAGCTGCAAATAGTTTGGTACTCTCACCACATTCCCGGTCAGTAGAGGATACGCTACTAATCTATGTGGAGTGATGCAGACTGCCTTGTGTTTCTTTAACTAGATTCACTAATAAGTTTCATCATCTCTGCTATAGATTAAGAGCTTTTGTACCCCTCTAACGATTTGCCGGTCTATTTTCATCTTTTGGAAGCAACAAGTGTTGCTTCACGAGCCTATTGCTCACCATTGTATATCACAACTTAGCTACGGCTTCTCTCACTGTCCTTTCATTTCTGTCTATTTCATGGCTTGGGAAGGCCTAATTTATTTTCCCCCGTCTACGGATGGTTTAATTTAAAAAAAATAGGGTGCAAAAATATTTACTGCTTAGTATGTGGGGATGATATTCAGTGGCGGAACTAGGGCATTATATAAGGGGGGCGAAAAAGGGGAAATTTTTTTTTTCCAACGCTAAATACAACAATACTTCGAATTAAGAATTTATCCATATCCTATTTGACATAAAATAAGAAAAATATGTCAAATTAAATATGTATATGCTATTCAATATTCACAATTTCTCAAAAATGTGTCTAATTAAATATGTCAAATTAAATATTTGTCAAAAATATGTCTAATTAAATATGTCAAATTAAATATGTCTAATTAAATATGTCTAAAAAATATGTCTAATTAAATATGTCTAATTAAATATGTCTAAAAAATATGTCAAATTAAACATGTCTAATTAAATATGTCTAATTAGACACATTTTTAGCACAATTTCACAATTTCAACACAATCACAAAATTATTCATATCTATATTCAATATTCACAATTTCATACAAATTCAAGTTATTCAACATAAATTACATAACAAAAATATATTGGCCCCTTCATACCTTGCCCTTGGTTCCTGATAGTGGTTGTAGAAGGGACGGCGGCAGGCAGCGGCGGGCGGCCGCGGCGGAAGAAGGCGGTGGCTGGCCGACGGCGGTTGGACTGGTGGAGGCAATATGTAAGGAATTTCGTGTCAAATTGGAGGCAGCAGAATGAATTTGGAGGCAGTATAATGAAAGGAATTTCGTTTATTAGGTTAGGCCAAAATGGCCTTTATTCATTTAAATTGCGTTTGGGCCAATTGGCCCAATTGGCCCTTTTATTTTTTTCCTTTCACCTAAACAAAACGACGTCATTTCACTTAAGCCAAAACGACGTCGTTTTGTTTAGTTATACCAAAAAAAACAAACAAAAACATAAAAAACTTCATCTTCTTCCTCATGGCCGCTGCGCCTCTCCGAGTCTCCGCAACGGCCTCCTTGCTCCTTCCGCCGATGACTCAAGGGGGGCGGAATCTGGTGGCTTCCGGTGGCTCTAGGCCTTAATTCTGGGCTTCCGGATCTTAGGGGAGGCGCTAGCACCCCCTCGCCCCCCTAGTTCCGCCAATGGTGATATTATTTCGTTGGTAAACAAGATATTTCATCTGTCTCACCTCTATTTGTACTTTTTCCTATTTCGGACGTCCCACCTGAATTTGCATTCTATACTTTATTTTCTTAATTAGCAAACTTTGCCTATTATCTTAATTGGGTTGGCCTTTATTTGTTTGAAATTCTTGGCCAACTAACCCATCAATCCGAAAAGCAATGGGCAAGCTCCACTGCCAAATCACCTTAACTCATTAAATAACCCAAAGAAAAAAAAAATCATCTTTCTCTCTCTGCAAATAGAGTTGGAACAAAGTGAGTAAAAGATTCAACATCCACAATGCTAAGCAAAAATAATTTAGGTTTAAGTGCTAAAATAACCCTATGTTCTAGTTGAAAGTGCCAATCTAACCCTGTAAAATCTGAAAGTGCATTTCTAATCATATTATTTGCATGAAAGTGTCAATCTAACCCTGTACACCTTCATTTATCTGGAATTCTGTGAATTGACTACTATACACATGTTTAAAATAAAACAAAAATTCAAAAAAAGTTAAAAGATGGTTATACCCTCAGATCTATTAACCAAACAATATACTTTTTTTTTCTTCTTCTAAGATATATTTTCTCCTTCTTCTTAGATCTTCATGGATATTTTTCTTCTCAAGATTTTCAGAGGTGGTGTTAGGCGGGTTTGAGCTTCAGCGGGGTGGCATCGAGCTTCAGCATGGTGCTGTCAGGCTAGGATTTTGCATTTCAACCAGGGCGGGATAGCGTTAATCTTCAGAGGAGTGGGGTGGTCTAGGTTTTTCCATGGTGGGGTGTTCTATGGTGTCACAATGGCAGTGGAGGTGGGGGTGTTTTATGGTGGTGTGGGGGCAGCGGGGGTGAGGTGGTATGTGGTGGCTCAGAGGCAGCGGAGGTGGGGTAGTCTGTGGTGGCGTAGGTGCAGTAGAGGTGGGGTGGTCTATGGTGGTGTAGGGGCAGCAGATATAAGGTGGTATATGGTGGCGCAGGGGCAGCGGAGGTGAGGTGGTCTATGGTAACGGGGTGGGGTGGTCTATAGTGGCGTAGGGGTAGCAGAGGTGGGGTAGCCTATTGACCTGCCCCGACCCGGTTGTCATTCAAACACGAGCTGAGGGGCTCACGGGTTAAAGATAGAGATTTATATTCTGCACCTTTTCGTACTGCTAAGCTACCAAGGGGTAGTAAGCGTCAAGCCCTGGGTTTGTCTACAAGGATGCTAGGGCTCAAGTACTAATTAAAACACAACCTCGTATGGGTCCTCAGTATGCACAAGTGAAAGGAACAGTTAGTAGTGTAGACATACAACTGGGGGGTTTTGGTGTTTTCAACTAATAACTACAAGCATGCAATTGACAAATAAGTAAACTATTTATAATAGGCACTTGGGAATCATTTAGCAACATGGTAGCTCTAATGCTTCAATCCTCGATTCATTCACATATAGACATATAAAAGACCTATCAGTGTGTTCGCAACCTGTGGTGTTGCTGATAGCATACACTTCCCCAACCCTGTCACGGTGGTGCGCTCGCAACCCTCTATCAATACCGCCATTGTAATTAGGGGAGTACAACGAGGTTCGACCATCATTGTAGATTTTTTTCTCCCCCATGCTATTACGTCCCGGGCTTCCACCACAAATGCAACTACTTCCCCCGAGTCCTATATACGTTAAGCCCAAGGATTGTGGGCATCTTATCTATGGTACTAGGGTTTCAACACAGCACCTAACTTGCTACTATTAGCTATCTATACTGGCAACCTCTCGAATAACAGTTGCGAAGTCAGCTAAGACTGGTGCGACGAAAAATAGCTCAGAGCATTTTCGAATCTCTCGTGCACACACCCACGCAAACTTGTTCTCCCCTACCCATTCTAACATCCAGGTTTCTCTTCCCAAGGGGGCATCGATAATTTCACCATACATGAATATAGCTCAAAGTGTGTACTTATATGTGGTGTGATATTCATGCATTTATAATATTCATGAACAATCACAATAATATCATAAACACAAAGATGAGATGAATCTAATAAATCTCAATAAAGCATTTAGAACAAACCAAGTGCCAAAATAAATCCCAAGCTAAAAACCTACTCTACAAAGGTTAGATCCATGGCCAATATTAGGTTAGATGCCATGGATCTAGAAAATAAGATAAAAGGGAGAAGGAAGGAGAAGAAAAACTCTCTTCGTCCTCCTCTCTAAACTAGAGAGAGAATCTACTCACATTATGCCTAACTTATATTCTACTTCCTAATATACTTCCTATATATAGTAGTAAGAGATTGGGCCTAAAAGTAGGCCCTAAATAGACCAAAATAGCAAAGCCCTAGATCAGCCACCAAGGCTTCATGAACCGGCACAGATGTCACGGTCCGTGAAGCATTCAAGCATGGGGTGTGAGATCTGGCATGGTCCATGAACATTCAGATCTACGGGCTATAGGATTTGGCACAGTCCGTGAAGCAGGTCACGTGCCACAGTCCATGAAGATTGTCACATACTGCAAACAGTTCACGGCCTGGTGCTTTTGTCACGGTCTGACGCCTTGCCTCATGAAGGTCTCGTGCTAGTCTTCATGGAACCCCTAGATTCTTATGTATTGTGGGCTGTGAAGATTTTCACGGGCCACTGGTGCTTGACCATGCACGGTCCGTGATCGGTCGCTGGTGCTTCGTTGGCTGAACTTCATTTGCTTGCTACGGGTGACCGTTAATTTGAATCGAGAGTTTTATTAGTTGATTTTGTAGTAATCGAGAAGAAAAATCCAATGGAACCAACCTTGAAGGCTAATTCTTCCTAGATCATTCTCGAACTAAGGCAACACTCCTCAGACCACAATTCACCATTTTCTCCTTTGGCCATCTTGAACTTTGAAACCGCCTATCTTTGGCTTCAATCTCTTTCTTCCATGCATTGATGTTCGTACCTTTATCTTTTACCATTCTAATGCAAATGGCATTCGCCTCTTCTACCGTCCTTGCAAATGGCCTTCACATAGAATGTAACCAAAAAGTACCCACGGGCGACCTACTAAAAATGATTACAAGGAAGATTAAGGAGCTTGTGGATACAAGATGTTCATTAGTACCAATTAAGTCTACAAAATGCGGGATTTAGACAAGAAAACCAAACATGGCCGCCTAAACCCCTTGTCACGTAAACTCAACTAATACTAGCAATCCACCAACAAAAAGTAACTAAAAACTATGTTAAATGCATTAGTTAAAGCATGCGTAATGGTGCAGATCAGGGGCCCACACTTAAAGAAGGCAAAATGGAACAGATCAAACTCCCCACACTTAAACTTTTACTCATCCTCGAGTAAATAAATCAAAGAAAAAGGTTCAAGCAGAATGAAGCATGCAAAAATATCCAATGCATTCAACTTATTCCCAAGCTACCCTAGTTCCCCCAAGAAGGTGAAATCCTCACAACTCTCACACTCCCCAAAGTTCCTAAAGAAACCAAACCACACAAAGCAAGTAAATGTGTATGGAAAAAGATAAGTGATAAAAGATCGGTATAAAGCCAAGCTTACTTTCCCCAAAGCAGTCCCAAAAGCAATCTAAGAGTAATCCTCAAGCAAAACAGTCCATCAAGAAAGTTCAAAAGTTGTTGACTTGGTTGCAACATAGGAATAACTTAAGATTCTCAACGTAGTTGCGACCAAGGAGTCCAATGTATCGTCAACCTAGTGTCTTGTTTCTTTTTTCTTTTTTTTTTCTCTCAATTTCTCTCATTTTGCCTAGGAGCCCTTTCGGGTTTTCATCCTAGCTTTATCCCACAAAATGTGCTCACCTCTCACCTTTTTCCACACAACCTCTCACTTTTGCCTAGACTCGTAAGTCAAGCTGGGCCAAGCCTCTCACTTTTACCTAGGACTTTCGATCTACCCGAGCTTTTCCTATGCTACCCAAGTTTCTCTTTCGCTTTTTTGACTTGTCCAGGTTTTTGTCATCATTTTTTTCATTTTTTTCAAAATGCTCTTAAAAGAGCTATTAGCTAAATAGAAAGAACTAGAAATCATAAGTGCTACCTAATCCCCTTCCCCCACACTTAAAGCTTGCATTATTCTCAATTCATATGCAAAATCAAAGAACACATGACAAGGGAAAGAAATGGGAAAGCACTTATAATGAAAAATAACACTAAAATCTGCCCTTGATGGCACAATCATGGAATGCAAAGAACAAACAACCATCACCCTCAATATACTACCCATAACCTCTAATCATGAAATATCAATCTAACCACTATCATGCACCACAAATCGAATAAGTAATTGAATCACAATGGAGAGTTACCTCTTAGGTCTTGATGTGTTTGTCTCAAGGGTTTAGAGGGTTGGTGGGTTTTTGGTGGTATTTTGGTGGTGGTGGGGAAGAAATTTTGATTGGGTGGTGTAGGAAAGTATGTGAGCTTCATGGGTTGTGCACGTCTACACGCCCATGAATTTTGGGTTTGGTTCTTCTCCTTGTCCACCATTTTGAGCGTCACAAACCATGTATGTTTACATGGTCCATGAGTTGGACTCCCCGATTGCTCACCTTCTTCCAAGAACCATATCTTACTACAAAACAAACATACATGCCAAGTGTAATAGTGTCCCAAAAATAAAAAATAAGCTATAAATAGAAAAACACACCAAAAATGATAAACTAATGTAATTTTTTCAAGGCTCGGGTTGCCTCCCGAGAAGCTCCGTATATTTAAGGTCGTCGGCACAACCCGAATATTATCCATAGGGTGCGGGTTTGTACCCCATCACCTTAGACAACAAAAAATGATGAGCACAGGGTATGAATCTTCCAAGAGGAAGATATGGTAGAGTCAACCTTAGAGGGAACAAGTGGTTTGGAAGCTTAGCATATTCAATTGGCTTCCCTATTGTTTCCTCTAAGGCTTCTAAAAATGTGGGAGTAGGTTCTATAGGTGGAGGTAGGGGTGGAAATATGTAATATGGAAAATTAAGTATAATTACTTCCTCGACTTCTTCACACTCAACAAACCTTTCCCCATCCACTTTAAATTCATATAGAAAATTTCACATTCAACTAGGAATGCTTCATTTTTGGAATATTGGGTTTCAAATTGGCTCACCTTATTCATCAAATTAAGCACTTGACCCTCAACTTTCTCAATACTTGAGAATAGTTGAGTTCCCAAATCACTAATCTCGCTAAGCACTTTTGATTGGAGTAAATCACTACTCTTGGTCACATTAGCTATAGCTTGCAAAATTTCTACACAATTCGATTTGGGAACCAATCCTAGGGATTGGTTTTGGGGCATTGGGTAAGTTGGTGAAGTCCAACTATCTAACACAAAGTATGGTTTCTCGATACATCTCCATACCACGAATTTGAGTTACCACTAAACCTCAAATTTAGAGACTCATGCTATGGATAACAATCTCGATCTCATCGACCTTGGAAACCAACAACTCCTACCTCTCTCTCATTTTTTCTCATCCAAGAGCAAGACTCCATAGGGTGGTCTCAATGACATATCCTACAAAGTCTTGCTCTTTGAGCCATTCTTCTCTCATACTCAGTCAACCTTGGGCAGCACTCTATAGGATGATCGCAGTGACACACCTTACAAAGGGCCCTCCGTTGAGTGCTTTCCCACATTTTTTTTCTTTTTCCAATTAAACCCCAACAAAGAAAACACACAAAATTTGGAAATGTAGTGCAAGAGTCCTCGGTTTGCACTAAGAACTCAAGCAATACCTACTCCAGAAAAAAACAAGAAAAGGATAAAAGCAATACTAACTACCGTCTAACACGTTATGCTCAACTAATACTTGAATTGAAGAACATCCTAGGAAAAGTTGCCAAATGTTAACCTGCCCCGACCTGGTTGTCGTTAAAACATGAGCCAAGGGGCGTACGGGTCAAAGATAGAGATTTATATTCTGCACCCATTCTCACTGCTAAGCTACCAAGGGGTAGTAAGCGGCGAACCCTGGGTTTGTCTACAAGGATGCTAGGGCTCAAGTACAAATTAAAACACAACCTCGTGCAGGTCGTCAATCCTCTCATGAGTGAAAGGAACAAATAGTAGTGTAGACATGCAACTGGGGGGAGGTGGTGTTTTCAACTAACAACTGCAAGAATGCAATTGACAAACAAGTAAACTATTTGATGAGTCCGATGAATTGCATGATTCGAGTGATGATATATCTATGCTAGACTTTTTTCCATGCTAACTAACTTGCAATGGGAAAGGAAGAGTATTGAGGGCTTAAAACCCCCCTGACCTTCTCCAAACCCCAAAGAGATGTTCACGGACTTAACCTTAGAGAGGCATGGTGATTAATTTTTTATGACGGACAAAGGGTTTGAAGGTAAGGGTGACACATTGTTTAGACCCCTCCACAATGATGTCATCGTGGATAGAGTCACCGATGATGATTTCGGAGACCCACAGGTAGGTATTCTCCTGAAAAATAAATAAGTCGTGAGGACGACAATGAATATTCGCTACTTCTTTTTGTTTTGATTTCATGATTTTGCGTAGTGATTAGATATATTTTGCATGTTCTTTTTTGTGATGAAACTCTTGTTGGATTTGTAAATTTGAGTTTGATTCTTGTGATGTTTTTTTGGATGGAATTAGTCTTAAGGTGTGACATAGTTTTTTTCGTGATGTTGTTTGGATGAAATCATTTAGTAACATGGTAGTTCTAATGCTTCAATCCTTGATTCATTCAAATATAGACATACAAAAGACCTATCAGTGTGTTCACAGCCCGTGGTGTGGCCGATGGCATACACTTCCCCAACCCTGTCACGGTGGGTGCACTCTCAACCGTCCATCGGCACTGCCATAGTAATTAGGGGAGTACAACGAGGTTCGACCATCGTTGTAGGTCTATTTCTCCCCCCGTGCTATTACGTCCCGGGCTTCCACCATGAATGCAACTACTCCCCGGGTCTTATATACGCTAGGCCCAAGGTTCGTAGACATCTTATCTGAGATACTAGGGTTTTAACACAACGCCTAGCTTGCTATTATTAGTTTTCTCTACCCGCAACCTCTTGAACAATAGTTACAAAGTTAGCTAAGACTGGTGCAATGGAAAATAGGTCAAAGAATTCTCGAATCTCCTTTGTACACATCCACGCAGACTCATTCTCCCCTACTATTCTAACATCCAGGTTTCCCTTCCCAAGGGGCATCGATAATTGCACCATATATGAATACAACCCAATGTGTGTGCTTATATGTGGTATAATTTTCATGAATTTATAACATTCAAGAACAATCATAATAATATTATAAACACAAAGATATGATGAATCTAATGAATCTCAATAAAGCATTTAGAACAAACCAAGTGCCAAAATGAATCCCAAGCTAAAAAAACTACTCTACAAAGGTTAAATCCATGGAAAACATTAGGTTAGATGCCATGGATCTAGAAAATAAGATGAAAAGAAAAGGAGAAGGAAAAGAAAAGGAGAAGGAAGGAGAAAAAGAACTCTCATCTTCCTTCTCTCTAAAATAGAGAGAGAATCTACTCTACATTATGCCTAGCTTCTATTCTACTTCCTAATATACTTCTTAATGGTTTAGTAAAATACTAAGGCTCCTATATGTAGTAGGAGGAGATTTGGCCTAAAAATAAGCCTAAAATAGGCAAAAATAGCAAAACCCTAGGTCATCCGCCAAGGCTTTACGGACCGGCACGGATGTCACGGTCTGTGAAGCATTCAAGTACGGGGCGTGGGATCTGGCATGGTCCTTGAACATTCAGAGCTGTGGGACATGGGATTTGGCACAATCCGTGAAGTAGGTCTCATGCCACGGTCTGTGAAGATTGTCATGGACCACGAATAGTTCACAATTTTTGCTCAGAACTTCTCACGATCCGTAAAGGTTTTCACGGACCGCGAATAGTACGTGGTCTCGCTCACGAATTTCTTCATGGTCCGTGAAGGTTTTCACGGGCCATCACCATACTTGGCCAAATCTTCAATTCTTCATCCCTTTGCTTCACGGCCCAGTGCTTCTGTCACAGCCCGACGCCTTTCCTCGTGAAGGTCTTGTGCTGGTCTTCACGAAACCCCTAGATTCTTGCGTACTGTAGGTCGTGAAGATTTTCACGGGTCACTGGTGCTTGACCATGAACGGTCCGTGACCGACCACTGGTACTTCGTTGGCTAAACTTCGTTTGCTTGCTTCGTGTGAGTTGTTAGTCAAAATCGGGAGTTCTAGTAGTCAATTTTGTAGTGCCCGAGAAGACGAATCCAATGGAACCAAACTTGAAGGCTAATTCTTCCTGGATTGTTATCAGACTAAGGTAACACTCCTCGGACCAGGATTCACCATTTTCGCCTTTGGCCGTCTTGAACTTCGAAGCCGCCTATCTTTGGCTTCAATCTCCCTTTACCATGCATTGATGGTCGTGGCTTTCATCTTCTACCATTCTAATGTGAATGTCCTTCGCCTCTTCTACCGGCCTTCACATAGAATGTAACCAACAAGTACCCACATGTGACCTACTAAAGATGATCAAAAGGAAGATCAAGAAACCCGTGGATACAAGATGTCTATTAGTACCAATTAAGTGTACAAAACGTGGGATTCAGACAAGAAAACATTATTATCTAAACCCTTATCACGTAAATCCAACTAATACTAGCAATCCACCAACTAAAAATAATTAAAACTATGTCAAATGCATTGGTTAAAACATGTGAAATGGTGCAGATCATCTACGGTGATGTAGAGGCAGCGGACGTGGTGAGGCAGTGAGGTGAGGCGGCGGTAGTGGTGGCGCAAGAATATAATCACTGATGAGCCCCACCGCGACATTATGATTTCCATTGGCCATAGCGGTGGTGCCGCTGAATTGAAGAATTAAAACTTCTCTCATTATTGTCCCCTTCATAGCTCACGACATAGATGGAGCTAAAGTCTCATCCACCTTTTATCTTTTCACTTCACAAGTCTCCATTCCAGAATTGCCCTTATTGGCCTCTTTTTGATATGAAGAGTCATCTTCTTTGTGTCAGGAAATTGCGTATCAGCACGCCGCCTCAAGCAATTCCTCCACTCCCTTGCATACCTGTTTGTGCCCGTTCAAGGTGGCTACAACAAGCTTATCGAGTTTGTCAAAAAAGAAGGGAAAGAAGCAATCTGAAGAGGTAAAACTAAGTTTGGTCCCAGCCAAGAAGAATAAATTCACAACCTTCTCTTCACTATGGTATTCAACATGTATGGCAGTTATTATGTTTTTTTAGCCTTTTCAGTGAGCTTGGGGATGAGAAAAATAAGGAGATTCAGAAAAGCCGAGGAATGAAATGAGGGATAAACAATGGAGATTTTGCAACCCAAGGGACGACTGTGTGTAACATGCACCTCAAGCGCCCCAAAAATAAGTAATCATCATTTTCCCCTAATGCAATGTATTCGTTTTTCCTTTAACGATGTTGGCAATGGAGTTTGGAGCCTGAGTACTAGGTTAAATGTAGTGGAGATAGTGAAGCGGCGAATTTCCACATTCCGGCCTCGCCGGCGGCGGAGGTGGTAGTGGAGCAGCGTGGCAGTGGTTATGGAAATGATGAAGAAGATGAACCCTCGGGGTATTTTTCTCATTACATTTTTAGTTTTAAAACAAAGGGTATTTTAATCTTTTTAAGTTTGGTCAATGCCGGAAAATTCCAAGTCAATGCCAGGATAATGCGAAAATGTTATATCGGTACATTTATTGAAAAACTTAGGGTTCGCACTTTTAAATTTTATAGGGTTATATTGTTAACTTTAAAAAAATAATAGGTTTAATTTTGTATTTTATATGCACAATCAGATGATAAATATCCTCATGGCACACAAATAACTCAACTACAAGACAAACAAAAGAGCATGATATCAATTAGGGTATTGCTATATCACGCCCTGTATTTTACTAGTTTACGCCCTAATACGTATATACACGTATAATACTAATATTAAATTTTCAAATTTAAAAAAATAAAAATAAATAAATAACCACGCAGTGTGCCACCACCGCCGCCGCCGGTCTCCGCCCCCACCGTGCGCCCGCGCCACCGCCGTCGCCATTGTGCGCCACCACCTTCTTCTCTTCTTCTTCGTCTTCTTCGGCGGTCTCGCCACCGCCACCACCGTGCCTCCTCCGTCGTCCCTCGTCTGCAGCAAAACCCTAGCCCCGCCGCCGTCTCTCCTTCTCCTTCGCCCCGTCGAGCAAAGCCCTAGTCCTGCCGTCCCTCCTCCTTCGTCCCCGTCGAGCGAAACCCTAGCCCAGCCGAGCTCCTTCTCCTTCGTCCCCGTCGAGCGAAACCCTAGCCCGAGAGGAGAACGGCGGAGAAGCGGCGGCAGAGAAGCGGGAGTGGCGGAGCGCGGAGGAGAACCGGGCGGAGGAGAATAGAACGGGAGGAGGAGAGCGGGAGAAGGGGAAGGAGAGGAGAATGGGAGAAGGAGAGAGGGAGAAGGGGAAGGAGAGGAGAACGGGAGAAGGAAAGCGGGAGAAGGGGAAGGAGAGGAGAACGAGAGGAGAACGAGAGGAGAAGGAGAAGGAGAACGGGAGGAGAAGGAGAAGGAGAGCGGGAGAAGGGGAAGGAGAGGAGAACGAGAGGAGAAGGAGAAGGAGAAGGAGAACGGGAGGAGAAGGAGAAGGAGAGCGGGAGAGGAGAAGGAGAGTGGGAGAGGAGAAGGAGTCGCCGGAGAAGGAGGAGGAGAAGAAGACGAAGAAAAGGGGAGGAGGTGGTGGCACACGGCCAGAGAAGACGAAGAAGAAGGTGGCACACGGAGGAGGCGGCGGCGGAGCAGCGGCTCACGGAGGCGACGGAGGTGGCGCACGGCGGCGGCGAAGTATTAAATAAATAAATAAATAATTTTATTTAATATTAATTAATTTAAATTATTTAAATTAAATTAAAAAAATATATTTTATATTAAATAATATAAATACATGGCATAATCAATTAAAATACAGGGCGTGAATAGCAATTCACTGCCTATTAATACTATAAAAGCGTACTAAATGAACTTCTGCACAGGTTTAGGTACAGGTACGGTAGTCCTTTTTGCTTTGATCTCGTCCATCCTCCACCCTGCTTCTTCTCCTCTCGTCTTCAATTGCAACCTGCTGCTCCCGGTGGGCCGGTGGCCAACAATTTCAAGGTACCCGGTCATCTGCTCCTTATGCCGCCTCCCCAAATCCCTCTGCTTCTTCCCCAATTGCCAAGCTTCCACCGGCTGCTCTATGTAAACAACAATTCGCCAGCATTCGGTCATCTTCAACTTGTAAGGTCTTCATTTGCGGCTTTTCCCTGCTTCCCTCAACCACGTCGACAAAGCTGCTCCCCACCTTCTATGCCGGTTGCCAGTAGCTACAGACGATTATTCTCCATTTCTTTTGTTAGATTAGAAGTGCATAATTCAAGCTCTGGCCCTTTTATTTTGTTGGTTTGCTTGTTTTAATTTTTTTATGTTCAATGAATGGCCCGGGATTTGGTATTTTCTGAGATGGCTTTTAGGTGAACTCATGTGTTTTGTTTGTGCGATTGATAAATTTACAGTCTGGCATCCATTTGGCATGAAAATTGATGCAATTTTTTGAGAAAATATTGGGTTCTTATGGGCATAGTACCTGCAGATGCGCTTGCTAGGCTGGAGATTTGACATCCTTGTGTTGGAATTTGCAGAATATTGCTTGCTAGGCTGAGTACCTATGTGATACTTTCTCGATCTAAGAGGGCAATTTTCCCACCGTTGATGCTTTGGTAAATTTGCAATGACCTTGGATATATTTATTTGTTTGTACCTGAACTATTTGGCCATGTGTGCAGAGACAAGCTGTTGGTGCCTCAGTTTATGGAGTGGCTGATGCCTTAAAGCTGGTTAGTAAGATTCCGAATGTTACAATGCATTGCTTTTACTCTCTCTGTGCGTGTTTTTCCCCTGGACATTTCATGAACGCGCTCAGGTTATGGAAGAAGGAACCGAGAAGAAGGTATCAGCAACAACTGGTTTTATTACGGGACAGCTCATGATGCTCATATCGATCTATTATGCGCCTCTGCATCTAGCATTGGGTAGACCTCATACAATAACTGTCCTAGCTCTACCATATCTTTTGTTTCATTTCTTCTGGAACAATCACAAACACTTTTTTGATTATGGATCTACTACCCGAAATTTAATGCGTAATCTCAGCATTCAATGTGTATTCCTGAATAATCTCATTTTTCAATTATTCAACTATTTCATTTTACCAAGTTCAATGTTAGCCAGATTAGTGAACATTTATCTGTTTCGATGCAACAACAAGATGCTATTTGTAACAAGTAGTTTTGTTGGTTGGTTAATTGGTCACATTTTATTCATGAAATGGCTTGGATTGGTATTAGTCTGGATACAGCAAAATCATCCTATTAGATCGAATGTACTTATTGGATCTAATAAGTACCTTGTGTCAGAATTGAGAAATTTTATGGATCGGATCTTTAGTATTCTCTTATTTATTACCTGTATCTACTATTTAGGAAGAATACCGTCCCCCATTCTTACTAAGAAACTGAAAGAAACCTCACAAGCAGAAGAAGGGGTGGAAAGTGAAGAAGAAAGGGATGTAGAAATAGAAACAACTTCCGAAATGAAGGGGACTAAACAGGAACAAGAGGAATCCACCGAAGAAGATCCTTCTTCTTCCCTTTTTTCGGAAGAAAAAGAGGATCCATACAAAATCGATGAAACGGAAGAAATCCGAGTGAAGGGAAAGGAAAAAACAAAGGATAAATTCCATTTTCAATTTACAGAGACAGGCTATAACAATAACCCATTTTATGATTATGAGGATTCTTATCTGACTATGAATGGGAATCAAGAAAATTCCAAATTAAAAGATAAAAAAACTGCTGAAACAAGGGAACTCTTCCATTTTGAAAAACCTCTTGTAACTATTCTTTTCGATTATAAACGATGGAATCGCCCATTTCGTTACATAAAAAATAATCGATTTAACAAAGCTGTACGAAAAGAAATCTCTCAATATTTCTTTGAGGCATGCAAAAATGATGGAAAACAAAGAATATCTTTTACATACTTACCCAGTTTGTCAACTTTTTGGGAAATGATACAAAGAAAACTATCTCTGTCCACACTAGATAAAACTTCCTCTAATGAGTTTGACAAGCATTGGGTTTATACGAACAACAAAAAACGAAATAATTTAAACAAGGAGTTTCAAAATCGAATTGAAGCTCTAGACAAGGAATTTCTTTTTCTGAATATACTCGACATAAAAACGAGATTTTGTAATGACGATACTAAAAGTAAATATTTGCCAAAAATGTATGATCCCCTCTTGAAGGGGGCCTATCGCGGAAGAATCAAAGAAATGTTTTTACCCTCTAAAAATTCGATAGAAAATTTAATAAAGACAGTTGGTATAAATCGGATTCATAGTATTCTTACTGATTACCAAGAATTTCAACAGAAAGGGGGTCTGTTTGATAAAAAAGAATTATCAACAGAAATTTACAAATTTTTACCTTTAGCTGGTGAATTTGATATAGAACAAAAATCAAACTTAACTTTGAAAAGTCTTTCCTTATTTTCAGATCAAGAACAAAACAAAATAGATTTTGAAAAAGAAAAAAAAATTGTTATTTAATGTTACTCAAAGACACTCAAATGGTCAAAAAGAATCAGCAAAAGATAATAATAAAATCAAAAAAAGAGATACGTATGATAAATAGAAGAAGAGATAAGAGGAAACGCGCCCACCACCTAAATATTTGATAGCTTCTCCTACAAAAAAAGCAATAACACCAAACCCATTGGTAATTCCATCAACTATTCGTCGATCAAAAAAATGAATTAATTCAGCGGATTTTCTTATTCCTCCAATTAAAGACATTGTATAAAAAGAATCTATATAAGCACGATTATATGACCAATTATACAAGGCATTTAAAATTTTGTCCCAAAAGAGTCTCTTAGAACCACCTTTTATTTTAAGAATTAAGTTAATTAAATCAAAATTTAATAAAGAAGAATAGGAAGATTTATATAACAAGGACGCTATAAATATTCCTAAAAAGGATAGACTAACTGAAAAAGCCGAATCTTTAACAAATTCATACCAATCCATCGAATTATTCAAGTTCTGAGGCCACAGATTTATAGACGGCATTAACCATTTAGATAATATATCTAAATGGACTCTTTCTTGACTAAAAGGAATTCCTATAGCCCCAACAAACAAAGTAAATAGACACAAGATAAGTAGAGGGAATAACATAGTATTGTCAGATTCAGAAGGATAAGAATAAGATTGTTTATTCTGAAAATGAACAATAGTAATAAAGGGACGTGTGACATTTGTAGCACGATCATCAATTGGATATATCTTTTTTGGAAAAAAATAGGAACGTTGCTTATTAGTTATTAAAAACAAACTTACACTTTTATTTTTATTAATTCTTTTAGAAACTTCCTTACCCCATAGGGATATTGAATAGAAGGGGATTCGTTGTTTACCAATGTAATTTTGAATCTGAACACCTAAATGCCCTTCAAAAGTAAGTAAATAGATACGAAACATATAAAATGCGGTTAATCCCGCGGTAAGCCAAGCTATTATTGCGAAACTAGTTGAATATAACCAACTATCAGTAAGAATTTCATCTTTGGACCAAAAACAAGCTAATGGTGGAATACCACAAATAGAAAGAGTACCTATAAAAAAAGTGCTTTTAGTAATTGGTACATGTTTTGTTAAACCTCCCATAAGGGCCATATTTTGACTTTTCTGGGGAGAATACCCAACAACCGTTTCCATTGAGTGAATAATGGATCCCGATCCTAAAAATAATAAGGCTTTGGAATAGGCATGAGTAATCAAATGAAATAAAGCACTTCGATAAGACCCCATACCTAGAGCTAGCATCATATAACCCAATTGAGACATTGTGGAATAAGCTAAACCTCTCTTAATGTCTTTTTGAGCAAGAGCTAAAGTAGCTCCTAATAATACAGTTATTATTCCTACTAACGAGATAAAATTCATTATGTAAGGTATAACTATAAAAAGAGGAAGAAGACGGGCTACAATAAAGATTCCTGCTGCTACCATAGTAGCGGCGTGTATAAGAGCGGAAATAGGAGTGGGTCCCTCCATAGCATCAGGTAACCATACATGAAGGGGAAATTGTGCCGATTTAGCAACAGCACCGGCAAATAATAGACCAGCACACAAAGTAACAAATAAAAAATTGACTTCATTATCCACAATCAAGTTATTGCATATTTCGAATAAATCCCGAAATTCGAAACTACCCGTTATCCAAAAAAAACCCAAAATTCCTAATAATAAACCAAAATCCCCTATACGATTAGTTACAAAAGCTTTTTGGCAAGCATTTGCTGCAAGAGGTCGTGTAAACCAAAATCCTATTAATAGATAGGAACATACCCCAACCAATTCCCAAAAAATATAAATTTGTATCAAATTAGAACTAGTAACTAATCCCAACATGGAAGTACTGAAAAAACTCATATAAGCAAAAAATCTCAAATACCCTTGATCATGAGCCATATAATTATCACTATAAACAAGAACCATAATTCCAACAGTAGTAATTAATATTGACATAATAGAAGTAAGTGGGTCGATCAAATAACCGAATTCTAAAGAAAAATCATTAATAATCACCCAAGACCAGACATATTGATAGATAGAATTTCTGGAACACCTCTAACAGAGGCACAAATAGTAAATTTGGAAAGAACTTATTGTCAACCTCTGTCAGATATGAATCTATCTGATTCAGAAGGTAAGAACTTGCATCAGTATCGCAATTTCAATTCAAACATGGGTTTGATTCACACTCCATGTTCTGAGAAATATTTACCATCCGAAAAGAGGAAAAAACGGAGTCTTTGTCTAAAGAAATGCGTCGAGAAAGGGCAGTTGTATAGAACTTTTCAACGAGATAGTGCTCTCTCAAAATGGAATCTATTCCAAACATATCTGCCATGGTTCCTTACTTCGACAGGGTACAAATATCTAAATTGGATATTTTTAGATACTTTTTCAGACCTATTGCCGATACTAAGTAGCAATAAAAAATGGGTATCCATTTTTCACGATATTATGCATGGATCGGGTATATTGTGGCGAATTATTCAGAAAAATTTGTGTCTTCCACAACGGAATCTGATAAGTGAGATTTCGAGTAAGTGTTTACATAATCTTCTTCTGTCCGAAGAAAGGATTCATCGAAATAATGAGTCACCATTGATATCCACACATCTGAGATTGCCAAATGTTCGGGAGTTCCTCTATTCAACCCTTTTCCTTCTTCTTGTTGCTGGATATCTCGTTCGTACACATCTTCTCTTTGTTTCCCGGGTCTTTAGTGAGTTACAGACAGAGTTCGAAAGGGTCAAATCTTTGATGATTCCATCATCCACGATCGAGTTGCGAAAACTTCTGGATAGATATCCTACATCTGAACCAAATTCTTTCTGGTTCAAGAATCTCTTTCTAGTTGCTCTAGAACAATTAGGAGATTCTCTAGAAGAAATACGGGGTTCTGCTTCTGGCGGCAACCTGCTTGGTCCCGCTTATGGGGTCAAATCGATACGTTCTAAGAAGAAATATTTGAATATCAATCTCATCGATATCGTCGATCTCATACCAAATCCTATCAATCGAATCACTTTTTCGAGAAATACGAGACATCTAAGTCATATAAGTAAAGAGATCTATTCATTGATAAGAAAAAGAAAAAACGTGAACGGGAATTGGATTGATGATAAAATAGAATCCTGGGTTGCGAACAGTGATTCGATTGGTGATGAAGAAAGAGAATTCTTGGTTCAGTTCTCCACCTTAACGACAGAAAAGGGGATTGATCAAATTCTATTGAGTCTGACTCATAGTGATCATTTATCAAAGAATGGCTCTGGTTATCAAATGATTGAACAACCAGGAGCAATTTACTTACGACACTTGGTTGACATTCATAAAAAGTATCTAATGAATTATGAGTTCAATACATCCTGTTTAGCAGAAAGACGGATCTTCCTTGCTCATTATCAGACAATCACTTATTCACAAACTTCGTGTGGGGCTAATAGTTTTCATTTCCCATCTCATGGAAAACCCTTTTCGCTCCGCTTAGCCTTATCCCCCTCTAGGGGTATTTTAGTGATCGGTTCTATAGGAAGTGGACGATCCTATTTGGTCAAATACCTAGTGACAAACTCCTATGTTACTTTCATTACGGTATTTTCTGAACAAGTTCCTGGATAACAAGCCTGAGGGTTTTCTTATTGATGATATCAATATTGATGATAGTGAAGATATTGATGCTAGTGACGATATTGATCGTGACCTTGATACGGAGCTGGAGTTGCTAACTCTGATGAATGCGCTAACTATGGATATGATGCCGGAAATAGACCGATTTTATATCACGCTTCAATTCGAATTAGTCAAAGCAATGTC